>CM053624.1:22379514-22401863 GCA_028646595.1 Phalanger gymnotis | reverse complement strand
GATGCTTAATCTGTTTTTTTTCTAGATGCTTTCAGTGCTTTTCTTTTACGTGAGCTGTGGGTTTTGGCTGTAACATTCCTTGGGATGTTTTCTTTGAGTTTTTTTCCCCAGGACATTATAGGTAGATTCTGTCTTCATTTTGCCCTCTGATTCTGATATATTTGAACAGTTTTCATTCATATTTTCTAATACAGTATTTGTACTTTATAAAAAAGATATGTTTTTCAGGAAATCCAATAATTCTTAAGTTCTCTTCATGAGAACTTAAGTTTTTTGATATCAAATACCTTACTTTTTATTCTGTGGTTTTTTTGGTCTTTTGATTTTGTTCTAATATTTCTTGCTATCTCATGAAGTCATAATTTCTTTCTGGTCTCTTCTAGTTTTCAAGGAGTACATTACTTGGGAAAAGTTTACTAATTTCTGAGCTGTTCTCCTTCCAATTTTTTCTTCCAGGGTTTTATTTTCTTTTTTATCATTTGCTTCGTTTCTGTAGTCCTTGTGGAAAAATCCATTTTTTTCTTTGAATCTCTGAGTTTTTCCTCTCCTTTTGGGGAATCTTTAGATCTATAGTAATTTTTTATACTGGTCACTATCATTGATTGACTTGCCTCTCCAGTTTTAGTACCCAGCTTGTGGTTCTGTGACAGAGCCATTCTCTGCTATGCTTTTGTCTGGGGTGGTCCGCACTGCTTGGTCTTGATCTGAGCCATGTGGCTTCCTACGTTAACTCAGTTCTCCCTAGGTGAAGCATCCTTCCAAGTTAGGAGCGCTGGATCTTGAAGGCCTTTATGGTGTCTTAGTACAGTGCTAGCGACCTGGGATCCCCTATGTGTTGTACCCACTGCATCTTTCTAAGTTCCACCTTGGGATTTTCGGGACTTTGTACTTGGGGCTTTCTTGTGGGGGAGGAGAAGAGAGAGCTTGATTCTTGCTGTCACCAGACAGAGCCCTTCAGGGTATATGTGTCTTGGACCCTCTCTCTCTGGGGTTAGTTTCATAACAAAAGATGTAGATATTTAACAAATACTTATGAAACATGAGTGTAGATAATTGGAAATGCTATAGAAATTTCATGAATTTGGCACCTTAATATAAGTCTGATGGGTCCAGGAGGAAAAAAAAAGATGCAATGGTGAGAAGACATGAATGTGATGGTATTAATAAGAGGTTTCCTTGTATATCTTTTCATATTATAGGGAGAAGCATGGTGACTGCATTGGAAATCTGATTAGGATCAAAGATGTCCAGACTATTTGTAGTGGACAATATTTACATACCTTCCAGCATAAACATGGTAGGCTACCTAATACAAACCTCATGACGGGAGACAAAGTCGTTCTAAGTGGAGAAGAAAGAAGGTTGCTTGCTTTAAGTAGTGGATATGTGAAAGAGATCAACATGACCACAGTCACCTGTTTACTAGACAGGTGAATCCATTTCTTTTGTTTCTGAAGAATCAAAAATATTTAAGTATAAGGGGTACAGAACTTTTAAAAAGTTGTTTTGCAAGTTAGACTCAGTTAAACGTGAATGTCAAGATAAGATTTAATAGTTGAATAGATAATTAAAAAGATAAAAGAAGGCCTCTGTTGCCTTGATTAGATCCTCAGTGGAGGATATACAGGAACTCTTGTACTAGAATGAGACATGTTAGAAAGGGGGGAGAGATATACCTGCACTGACCAGGTAGTGAGCTCAACCAAGTAGTGGGTGTTCTATCTATGCTTTCTCAGAACCCTTCAAAATCTGCTTTTCCAAAATAAAGGCTGCATAATGAACTATTCTCAGCTTCCCTTTCCTACTCTATCACAGAATCTAAGGAGTTGTCATATCCTCCCAAGATTCCCATCGTTTCCACTCTAGCAATTAACTTATTGAGTGAGCTCTTGTAGCTTCATCGATGTTGGAACCTCCTGGTGAGCATCCTCCCTCTGCTGATACAGAAGAGCCGCAGCTCTGGGTAGAAAGTGGCTAGGGGCCTTGAGAGGCTATGACTAATTTAAGGTCACCCTGCCAGGACTTGGTAGTCCTTGACCAGCTTTGAACCTAGGCCTGCCTACGAGACCCTCCTCCATCCATTACAGCCTACTGACTCTCTGGTGATATATAGGTTGTGTTTCTTCTTGCTCAGTTCTGCATTACAGCTGAGGCCATGGATTGGAATTGAGGCCTTTTTTGAATTTTATCTCCCTTGACCCTCTTCATGCTTCTGTTAATGTTCTTCCTATACTGTAGCTACTCTGAATAGGATGTAGCTTGGGGAATATGTAGAGACAGTTTTCTTCCTCTCTTCTTTTCCAGGTTAAGGCCCTTTGATTTGATTTTTAAGACTACCAGCAAATACATTTTTATCTCCCTCTGTTAGCTGCATCCAGGAGCCCATCTTTCTGACATTTTAAACAATGGTTAATTAATCTAAATTCCATGTTAAGAATTCATCTTTTTAAGTAGTTGTTTGCTTCCTATGTTTGGCTTAAATTGCTGTTTTGTTTTCTAAATGAAAAGTGTTTTTCTATATGTGCATTTTATTTTGTTTCAGGAATTTGTCAAAATTACCTGAGTCAACTTTGTTTAGATTAGACTATGCAGAAAGAATTGGTGGTATCGAAACTCCCTTGGGAAACCTTTCTAAACTGATGGAAAACACCCCTATGAGGTTGGTAGGAAGAAGGAAATCAACATTTCAGGAGGCTTTTAGAAAACACTGGAGTAAAAGAACTTTTTTTCTCCTCAGTGAAAAGCTTCGAGATTTAATCATTGACTTCCGTGAACCACAATTCATAGAGTATCTGAGTTCTGTGCTTCCACATGAAGCGAAGGATAGAGTTGCCAGCATTTTAAAAGGTAGAAGCTATAATTAATGTTATTTTTTATTTATTTCTATTCTTCTTACTATTAAAACTGCAACCTAGTCTTATTTCTGTTTCAGTGGGTCTTTGATCTCATCAGTGCCCATACTCCCACCAGTAGCTTAGGTCACACTCAAGAGTTCTCATCCTTTGAAAGTCATGACCTTCCTTAAATCCATCAGAGGGGTTCCTCTGAAAGGTTTGGGGGCAGAGAAGCAACTAGGTGGTGCAGTCGATAGAGCTCCAGGCTTGGAGTCAGAAAGATATGAATGCAGATTCAGCCTCCAACATTTATTAGCTGTGTGACCTTGGGCAAGTCACTTAACTTCTGTTTGCCTCAGTTTTCTCACCTGTAAAATGGGGATAATGATACCTACTCTGCGAGGCTGTTGTGAGGCTCAGATAAGAGGATAATGTTAAAGTGCCCAGCGCAGTGCCTGACAGGAAGTGCTGTGTAAATGCGCACTGTTTACCGATCCCTCTGCCACCTTGTGTGAAGACTGTTGCCCCTTGTTGGTGCTCTGAGATTGGCCAAATCCCTATTCTGTGGTACATAGCCATTCAGCATCCCTAGAAGAGTGTTAGTAGTTCAGATAGAGATGAATTTTTGTTTCAGAGAGAAGTTGGGGGTGATTGAAAACATTGCTCCATTTCCCAGACTCTTTCCAGCCTGTGGTCTTCCTTCTAATCTTCTCTAGGCTCGATTCATTGTCCATCTGCAGCATCTTTGCACCATCAATGTACTTACGGGTCACCTCTAAGGGTCTGAATAGTGCACATTGGACCATCAGCATTCTTCATGCACTTGGTTTTTCCTTTGTGGATAGTTAGGGTATCCCTTTTGAGTGATTATGAATCTGATTTTGGGGTTCCAAGAGTGTTTCTGGGCTTGATACAGTTGGCATGATACCTTTCTAAGAAGCATCTGGAGGGTCTCCTCATCTATTGCCTCTTGATATAGATTTTGCTCTAGACCTCTGTGATCATGGTGAACACCTTTGATTAGCACCTTTATGCCTCAGTGGATTTTATTAATCAAATGGTTGTTGAAAGAAGTTATTCCTGTTGTGATCTTTCTCAAGGAATCTCCATAAGAGAGATCACATAGGAGGAAAGACTTTATGGCTGTATATTGCTCCACCAAATCAAGTGCCTTTCTGTGGGTCAAACAGTAAGCCTGGTGCGGTGTTGTATCTTCTGTACTCTTCACTTATTTGTGTGACTGACTGGCCAGAGCCTGCCTCTTTCCTCTCATCCCCTCGTCAAGGTTATCCTTGATGCACGTCATGTAGACTGTCATCGAGGAGAGCCTGTGAGCGGTCCTCTTGCTTAGCTGCCCCTTCGTGTTGTGGTCTGGCTGTGGACAGGAGAGTGCCATGACCCAGCTCCTCATCCTACCATGGTATGGCTACATGTTGATCACTGAGGTGGGATCTCAGTCAGGTCACCAGCAGCTAAGCCAGTACCTGTGATTGTGGGCACCATCTTCCCCCCTGTTCTGCTCTTGTGCTACTAGCTCTGCAGAAGCAAGGGAGGGAGGCAGGGGACTGCAGGCCATCCTGGATTTGTCTTTGTTTCCTGGGTGTTCATGGCCAAAGGATTCATTGCCCTGTGGCTGACCTAGTGGTGCTGAGCCTCACTGTTCTTTACTTGCTGCTCTTTAGTCTGTTGTGGGAGGTACTGTGAAAGTCTTTCCAGCACAGGGGAGACTTGGTGAGCCCTTGTGCTCCTGTGCATGGCCTTTGAGAGTCCATGGTTGCTTCTGGGTAGAAGAAGCCGCATCATGGTATGTGAGGGGTCAGAACTAAAATATCGTTCCAATAATACTTTGTTTGCTGTTTAAAATCCGTTTTTTTCTTTCTTCTAAAATATAGGTTTGAATAAACCCCAGAGGCAAGCAATGAAAAAAGTACTTCTTTCAAAAGACTACACGCTTATTGTTGGTATGCCCGGGACAGGGAAAACTACAACAATATGTGCCCTTGTAAGGATCTGTATTTTTATGTGTGTGTGTGTATGTATGAGTATATATGTATACACATATATGTATATATACACATATTTGTATGTATATAAATATTTCTATCAGCCTCTTTTCAATCCAAAGGATGTGTTCAGAGAAGCATAATGAGAATTAAAAATATCTTTATGAAATGGCTTATTCTCTCGCTTTTGAGATAGCATCATTATAACCCTGAACTGAGAAAATGGGTGCCATCATATGATAAATTTGTTATGTTTTGTATTTCATAGTCTCTTTCTCTGATAGTAGTTTGAATATGTTTTATATGTTCCTCTTCCCTATACAAGTAGTGAACTGTACTAAAGGTTAGAGACTGGATACTGTAAGTTTTTCTTAGATTTTAGTTGTGTTGGCAAACTTTTAATCTTGTAGAAAATTAAAATTTTAACACAGTTTAAGAGCATAATATTACCAGTATTGTTAATATTGTATCATTTTTATTCAACAGTCTGGCGCTCTAGTAGAAAACTTTTTTCTCACTCTCTGTGATATTTTATTTTAGGTGTTCTAGTATTTCTGTATGTAGCATTGAGTATGTGTTAAGAATTATCTGGAATTCATGGTAACGTTTTTGAAAATTTCCTGTATCCCATTCTTAGGTAAGAATCCTCTATGCTTGTGGCTTCAGCGTTTTGTTGACCAGTTACACTCACTCTGCCGTTGATAACATTCTTTTGAAGTTAATGAAATTTAAAGTAGGATTTTTGCGTTTGGGCCAAACTCAGAAGGTTCATCCCAGCATTCAGAAATTTACAGAGGAAGAAATCTGCAGAGAAAAGGCTATTAAATCCTTAAGTAGTCTGAAGGAGCTCTACAGCAGTCAGGTAAGCAGAATACTGGGGTGATGTCACTGACAGTCACTTCTGGGGCATCATAACGAGCAAGCAAATTTGAACATATAAAGATCACCCCCAATGCCATAGATTACTTGCCTCTTTCTTTTGTACTCACTGCTGCCATAGAGAGAAGGGATTTTGGAAAATCTTCTGGGGACTCATTACTTGGCATTTTATAAAATTTGGGGAAGAGGGATTTGTTATTTTTTTCGGTACCATGTCCGCCTCGTACTAAGACATAATTTAGGCACTTGCAGCCAATTCCCCGAACATCTAAGGCTGAGTACTAAAACGACTGAGTTATGACATCGTAACTCTTTTTAGACTTAGTAATTATTTTAACCTCATTTGGATTAACACTCCATGAAGGTTTCTGATTTCAATCTGGAAGACAGGGTGGTGTAACAAAGCCCTAGCCAGAGAATCATGGGGCTAAGGCCTAGTCTCAGCCCTCTTGTTACCTAGCTTGAGCAGGTGACTTCACTTTCTTAGGCCTCGCTTCGTTCATCTGTAGAATGAGAAGGTTGCACTTGATGGCTTTTCAGACCTCTTCCAACTCGTGGGTTCAACAGATCCTTTATTTACCAGTGTTGGTGTCGTATTTGATTTTGTACCTCCTTGATAATGTTTTTAGGTTTACGTTAGTAGCTAAGATGTTTCAGAAGTGATATTTAGAGCGCAATCTCAGGATTTTTGACGTTAGACAACAAAGAAAATTTTGTTGCTTTGCATTTAGGGTTTTTTGGAGCCAAATGCAGACAAACTGACGTTAGATTGTATTTTAAAATATTTTTCTTGTGTATTTTTAGCCTATAGTTGCGACAACGTGTATGGGAATAAACCACCCAATATTTTCCCGGAGACGGTTTGATTTTTGTATCGTGGATGAAGCTTCCCAGATTAGCCAGCCAGTGTGTCTGGGTCCACTCTTCTTTTCGTCTAGGTTTGTACTGGTAGGAGACCATCTGCAGCTTCCTCCCCTTGTGCTGAATAGTGAAGCGAGGTAAGAAATGTATGGTCAGGGACCACTGGATTTTCACTAGGTGTGATTTCCAACATAGAATGAGTGTTCAGTACACTAATTTATATATTTGATTTGATAATAGAGCTCTTGGCATGAGTGAAAGTTTGTTCAAGAGGCTGGAGCAGAAGCGGAATGCAGTTGTTCAGTTGACCGTGCAGTATAGAATGAACAGGTATTTCTCTCTCTGACCCAGGATCCCTGTTCTAATGAGCTCTGCTTCACCCCAGCTCTCCCATCTTAGCCCATTCCACGATGCCCTTTAGATCCCGGCTGTAGTCTCAAGAAGCTCCTCTCTAGCCATGAGCTTTTAAACTAATACTCAAGAGTCTTTCAAGATCCCTTTCTCACTAGAAGCCCCCCTCTGACTTCCCTGACTACAGGTTCAGGAGGAGGGCTGGGCTTCTCTCTTACTCTCCACTGCCATTTATAGACCATTGTTCTGCTAGGAGAGCTGAATAACTTTTCTTTTTCTGTGGTACATTCAATCCTTTGCATACCATCATCTGTCTCCCCTTCTTTGTTCTTACCTTCCAGGTGGCTCATCCATTTTCTCACCGACTTTCAGGCCTTAGTCACTGTTTTTTTCTTTATTCAGTTTTCTGCCACCGTCCTCGAGGACATTAGTATTCATGTTGCCTTCTTCATCCCAACCACTTTCTCTCCACTGTGTAATAGCTACACCTCAGATGTGGCTATTTTTGAGAATTACATCATCTCCAAAATCTGTGACTTTAAGATTAAGCTCTCCAACAATAACTTGCTATATGTCTACCTCTCTTTCTCCTTCGCACTCAACCTATTCTTCATCCTTGTCTTGACTTCTTGCCCCTTGCTCATCATCATTTTCTCACCCTGTCTTGTTTTCTGGTTTCACTTGAGTCCACACCTAGCCTCGACATTTTCTCTATTCTAGCTAACGTAGCTTACTCTTTACTCAGCTTTCTCCCTTTTCTCCCTTTGTTATTTGACTTGGGATGAAGAATGAATGGCTTCCCTCTCCCTTTTCAACTGCTGAATTTTTGGCCCTTTTTAAAAGCCCAGTTCAATTGCCACTTCCTCAGTTAGCCTTCTCTGTTGCCCTGGGTGGATAATAACAGCACAGAACTGAGATCTGCCCTTTTTTAAATTTGCTTACCATGCAACACTACCTAGTTTGGGGCCCTGCTGTCTTATCTTTCTACTATACTTTAAAACTGTATGAGGAGAGTGCCTGCATCTAATTTCATCTTTGGATCTCCCCTAATTCCTAGTACCATGCCCTTGAAAAAATAGGTCCTCAATGGGTTTACTGAATTAATGAATGCTAACAGTGTTAGTTGTACTTGATTTTTTTCATGAAATTTTATTTACCGCAATTAATAATGCTGTTTCTAATCCTTTTAGTATAATTATGTCCTTAAGTAATAAGTTAGTGTATGAAGGAAAACTCGAGTGTGGATCAGACAAAGTAGCTAATGCCACAGTCAGCCTACCCCAACTGAAAGATGTGATGTTGGACCTCCAAGCTCACAGAAATTATTCTGAAACTTCTTGGCTGAGGGGGGCATTCGAACCAAAGAATCCTGTCTGTTTTCTTAACACAGAAAAGGTAAATATCATAGTGTAGCCCTCTTAGTAAACTGCATCTCTCCAGAAATGTTATGTTATATTATTTAAATATCTATAAATTAATTTAAGAAATGTCATTATTTTCGCTATGTTTGTTCAGCCTAATCATGTGCTGGAAATCATGCCTCTATTTGTTCATTTCTTCTTTAATTTCTTTCAGAGTAATTCTGAAGTTGCTTTTATAGAGAGCTCTTATATATCCCTGGAAATGAGTAACCTGTTATGGTCTTAGAAAGATTAGAACATCACTTAACCCCAATTGCCCTGCCTTCCCCGCTGCAAATAAAAGAAAGAAAGAAAGATTTTAATATAGTAGGAATAGTGAGGGTCCTGAATACATTGGTACAAGTTCAGGTGTAAGTATAAATAACTCTTATTTCTATTTGTTTAGCTTTAAAGTAATTTTTACCAAATAAGAAATCATCTGTTATAATTCTGATGAGTAGGGCTAGCTAACTCAACTGTAGGATCTCATGGAGCATCCAATTCATGGTGGATTTGTCAAGGTCCATTTTTTGATTCTCAGCTTTAGTTTTCAGGGTTTTGATTCCGTAGAATCTCAGAATTAGAAGGAAGAGACTTCAGAAACACTGTGGTCCAACCTGTACTTGAATCAGAATTTCTTACACATTATACCAGCCAAGTGGTCATCAAGCTTGGGAGGAGGAACCTGCTACCTCTTAGGATAGCCTGATCCACTTCTGGAAAGCTCTTGTTAGAGGAGCAGAAATCTGTCCTGGCCGCTCATTTGAAAGATGGAAACTGAGACCCAGAGAAGAGAGTGACTGGCTTAGGGTCACACAGGTAGCATGTAGCAGAGCTGGGATTTGAATCTAGGTCTTTTGACTTCAAACCAGTGCTCTCTCCATTCACCACATTGCTTGTCATCCCCTGGTAGCAAGCTTTTCTGTATATCTACAAAGTCTGCTTCTCTCCACCCTCCTCACCATTACTCCTGATTCTTCCCTCTGGAGCCAGCCACAATAAATCTACTTCTTATTCTTCCATTTCAAAAACTGTCAGATATCTGGGCAATATGCGCAGGTAGGTGCCACAGTGGATAGAATACAGGGCTTGGCATCAGGAAGATCTGAGTTCAAATCTAGCCTCATATACATACTAGCTTTGTGACCCTGGGTTAGCCTCAGCTTCCTCATCTGTAAAATGGGGATAATAACAGTACCTACCTGCCACTTGCTGCTACTGTGGCTGTGTAAGGCCATAACACCAGCACATAGGAAGGCTGCTAACACAGGTTCTTTGATCTGCTTTTCTTAGGAAAGGAACTTTGAGGGGTTTACAATCGCACTTCAATTAAACATACATACATCATTCACTTAGTTCAGGGGAAAAAGTCAACACCCTGATCTTCAGAGAAAACACAAACAGAAATTATAAGCAGAAATTATATAAACAGAGCAAACTAACACAAATCAGCAGCTAGGCTTCTAGCTGTCTGTCCATGACATTACATACATGGTTATCAGAGAGAGAAGTACCAGCATCTGGGTTTTTCAAAACCAAAGGGCTCTTTAATGGCTACCCAGAATCTCGTTTGGTCAGATCACAGAACACTCTTCCAGTGAGCGAGCCCCAAAGCAAAACCTCTCCTCCCACAGTTCTGAGAGTTCTAAGTTAAGGGCTACTCTCAAAGTATATATATCCTTTTTCAGGGCCCAAGAGCTTCACCCCTCTTGTGACATAATTAGCAAAACAGTGTGGGCTTCCTACAAACAAAGGCAAGACTCCTTCAACGGCACTTGACTGCCTTAGTGCTAAGGAGCACTGCAAAAGAAAAACAGTGAAAAGCCCCACCTTGCTCGCCCTTACAACCTCCTAGGATTGTTGTGAGGATCATAGCACAGAGCTCATAGTAAGCACTAAATAAACATTAGCTGTTATCATTACAATGATTACCTGAAGACAGATTATTATGTCCACCCTGAGTTTTTTCTTTTCTAGTCTAATTATTGCCAGTTGTTTCAACTTATCTTAACAGTCACTGAAAGGATACCAGACTCTGAGTAATTTTTTTAGCATAATGAAGTTTTTAAGCAGCATATTTATAAACCAAAATGCCAAATTATTAATTCATGTTGAGGGATGTACCTTTCCAGTGCCTGGAGTACCAATATCTGGTGTTGAGATACCTTGAAAACACCATTTTCCTGATGAGCATGGAATAATTGCCAAAGAATTGTGGAGCAGCTGTGGGGAATGAGTACTTGTGCAGTAACCCACAATGCTTTGACTTCTCTGTAGGTGGTTTTATAGTAAGTTGTTGAATTCACTCTTTAGGTTATTTTTTACATTTTTTTGGTTGTTTGCTTCTCTTTATTAGGTTCCAGCACCAGAACAGGCTGAAAAGGGTGGTGTGAGTAACTTAACAGAAGCCAAGTTCATAGTTTTCCTGGCCTCAGTTTTTATAAAGGTATTTTGAAATGTATTTTGCTTGATATGTTTAAAATATCCTTGTAGCAGCTTTTGTTTTATTTTAACAAAATTCATCTGCAATATTTAAATATAGCTGTCTTTAGTTAAGAAATAAGGTTAAATTACCTTGCTACTGCCAGGTATCGTCAATATTGGTTGGAAATTTCACAGAATAGAATTTTGGAGCTGGGAGAAAACTTTAGATCTCATCTTATCCAGGGGTTTCTAACTCTGGAGTCAATGAACTTTTTAAAAATAAAATATTCTTTTTAATATTTATTTTTTGATATTTTATATTATAGAGTACTATTATATTAACATTAAGATATAATATTTATAATATGTGATATATTGGTATCATTATATTAATATTATAGAATATTATATTTAATATTATAGAGTATTTAAATATTTTGATAACTATTTTAATATAATTGGTTTCCTATGTACTTTATTTTATGCATTTAAAAACATTATTCTGAAAAGGATATAGACTTCAGTGGGCTGCCAGAGGGATCCAGGACATAACAAAGGTTAACCTCTGTTCTAATCCAAGCTCCTCGTTTTATAAACAGAAAAACACATGAACCAGAGAGGATAATCTGATGCCTGATGTCATCAGAGTAATTAAGCAGAGCCTTGAGTCTCCCAACTCTGCTTACTATAGACCTTAAATTTTCACAGGGTAGTCCCAATTTCAAGAAAATAAAGCGCACTTTTAATGTAGCTTTGCAAGAGCACCATTTTTTTTATCTGGCGATATGTACCAATTTGGGGATGTATGCACGCCATTTTTGCCTTCATTGAAGTAGTTGATTAAAATTGTTGAATGGAACAGGACCGGGAATGTAATCTTTTGCAGTCTAGTAGAGGTGTCCTTTTAGGGTGATATTGGTTCATTGATCTCCACTCTTTGGATTCAGGTATTGAATTAGCTCTGGATCTACCTAACTACCTACTGTCATTCAGCTTGTGTCTTTTCATCTTATTCAGAGATGCAGGAGAGGTTTTGTCACGTCCATATCTTGCTGAAATCTCAGGCTATTATTAATTTAGTATTCCCTTGATTTGTCAGGCTAGGAACCCTTTCAAAATAAAGATATGTGGTTACTGTGGTATAACTTGTTGAGAACCCATGCGGGCTTAGGACTACTGTTTCCCTTTCTAAGTGGTCACAAGTCATCCTTTTAATACTATATTTTAGAGATACAATGACTACAGCAATCTAGAAAAAAGAAGAAGATGCTAAAAGGAAGCCCAAATTAGAGTGATTGTCATGACCCATGGTGGTCTTGGAGAAGAGAGCTTGAAACATAGCTTTTCCCTTTCTGTAGACAAGTGTGTCTGCTAGCAGAAGCGTATGGGGGGAGAAACTGGGTATAAAATGTTGCATCTGCTGTCAAACTCGGTCACTTTGCATAAGTTTTTTCTTTCTAAGAGAACTCTCATAGTGGGGGGTTGGGAGGGATATATCTAGAAATCTCTGATGTAGAAATAATAGTTTAAAATGTATTTAGTAAAGATGTTTAAAAACCAAATTTATGATTTTGCCATGGATTGAAGAACATCCTGCTTATGGAGACTATTGTCTCACCCAGGGAAATAGTGGCCTTGCTTTGCAACAAATGGGAAATCAGGGATCACTGTGCTGCTCACTTCTTGAAAAAAACGGGGTCATTTATTCCTTTAGGGCAGTATACCATGAAAGTCTTCGAATTTGTGAGTGTTTTAGTCAAATGATTGAGGAAGAGTTGCGATTGTCAGGTTATAGTACGCTCTTTTCCTTTTAGGCAGGTTGCAATCCGTTGGATATTGGCATCATTGCTCCATATAGACAGCAACTAAAGACCATCACCGATCTTCTGGCTCATTCCTCTGTCAGTGCAGTAGAAGTTAATACTGTGGACAAGTATCAAGGAAGAGACAAAAGCATCATTCTAGTATCTTTTGTTAGAAGTAATAAAGATGGAACTGTGAGTGAATTTTGTTTGTGCTAATATGTATTTAAGAGGCATTTTCTTAAATTGTTAATGTTATTTTACAACGGCTAAATTAGTTGTGTGCATTATTTCTTGATTTGTTTTTATTTTATCTGGCATTGCCCATATTTGAAAATTATACACAGAGCTTCATCTCCCTTATATAATTGTCATATTTGTAGCATGGGCCAGTTGTATCTCTTTCTGGAATTCATAGTGTATTAATTATTGTTCTTCTAACTCTAAATTTAACAGAATTCTGACAACCTAAGACAAAATTTGTAATCGTCTTTGTTGTTACAGCTTGGCGAGCTTTTAAAGGATTGGAGGCGCCTTAATGTTGCCATCACGAGAGCCAAACACAAGCTGGTGTTGCTGGGCTGTGTGCCGTCTCTGAGCCGCTATCCTCCTATGGAGAAGCTGCTCCGTTATCTAACGTCAGAAAACAAGATATCCTTTTTCTGTATCTGATTGCTCACAGGAGAGCCTTCACTTTAAGTGATGTGATTTTCTTGACGTGGATACGATGTAATATTTCAGTTGATAAATTCTGCTCCTTGCAGCAAACAACTCATTTTACCAATGAAGAAAACCAGGCTAAGGGGTTCAGGTGAGTTGCTCAAGATGACACAGCTAATACATCTTTAACTCCCGGTCCTCCTGACTCTATGGGTGACCCTCTAGCCTTTATGACCTGGTGCTTCTCAATGATAACTCACATTTGTTTGGTGCTCAAAGATTTAAGAAGAAGCCTTCCTCACAGAGACCCCATGGCGTACTTAGGAGAGGTAGTTTTCCCACTTAGCAGGTGAGGGAACTGAGGTTCAGATAGATGGAGGGGGCTTATTTGTTCACAGTCCCCCAGGTACTGTCAGAGGCCAGACCCGACAGGCCTTTCTCCTTCCCAGGCCAGGTCTCTTTCCACTACCCTGCACTGTTTCCCAAGCATCAGGCCTCCCATTTACATATATTTGCCAAGCCCTTGACGTGCACTTATCTGATCTCACTACAACTGGGAGAAGATGGTGCAAGGATTATTCTCTTTATTTTATCAGTGAGAAAGTTAAGGCTCAGGAGAGGTTGTCATTTGTCCAAGGTGGCACGCTTGGCTGATGAAAGGTTGGAGCTGAGCCTCCAAAGCAGGGCATATGTCTGATGTCCTTGTCACCTCTCCAAACTCCTGGGCATTGCAGCTGTTCTGCTTTGTGCTTAGTGGATTGAAAGAAATGAACATAAGAAAGAACGGAGAAGACCAAATACCGATGGAGGAGGCCAGGAACAATCAATAATAGCTAGCGGCAGGCGCTATGCCAAGCACTGTGCCAATATGACCTCATTGGAACCTCACAACAGCCCTGGGAGGTAGGTTCTGTTATCCCCATTTGACAGATGAAAAGACTGAGACAAACAGAAGCTTAAATGACTCAATCAGTTTTTCACAGCTAGTAAGTGTCTGAGGCTGGGTTTGAACTCGGGACTTTCTGCCTGCAGGCCCCCTACATTGCATCATGGGCCTGTCCCTAAGGAATGGTTGATGAGGTAAGAAATGTGAGGAAAGGGACATCATTTCTTGTCTAGCCAGGTTACTCCTCCCCTCCTTTCTTATTCATGCTACAAACCACGGTCTCGTTCACTCTGGGACCTGGCATTCTAAAAACCAGAGGATGTTGCAGGGCTAAGTAATGGTTTTTATGGCAGGAGATCATCTTTTTAAAAAGAATTATAAGGCTCTTTGACAAAGATACACCTTTCTGCTTAAATGCCTTATTATAACATCGGTCATAAAAATCTGTAGAGTTGTTTTAGTAGTATTGTAAATGGATTTGTACCATAAACCATTAAAGTATAATGTCATAAAAAATGGCCAGTCACACGCTGTGTGTGGGCACACGTGGTATGGATTGTATGTTCCTTAACAACTTTACATTTTCGATCTTCCTTTGGGAGCACATGAAAGTATTTGTCAATATAACGTGCGATGACTTCAAAGGTGAAAACACCATCTCAGCTGCTACTTTAAGACTTGAGTACTTCTTTTACACTGTATTTTAATATTTAGATAGCCAAGTGCCTATGGTTAGTAATTTCGTGTGCATTTTGTAAATTGGATGAAATGTTGGCCTTTCTACATCTCCATAAACATCCAAACTAATTAATACACTAAATGAGATTTGACTCAAAGGGTACTAAGTGCCTACCTAGGATCTTACTTTCTAACTTTGTTACAAACTTAAAAAAAAATTAAACTTAGTATAAGAATTCTCGCGAGCCCTAGATCTGTGAAGTATGAATTTTTGGTTCTAGTGAATTTTTTAAAAATATGATATTATAAAAAAAGTTTTGATTTCCTCCCCCCCCAGCTTTGAAAATAGATGCAAAGAATTTTAGGATCTACTTGAGCCTTGTAGGTTTAATGCCTGGTTATTTATAATGAGAATAAAAGTTGGGTTTTTTTAAGACTAAGGAATTAGGTTTATTCTTGTCATAATTGATATTCCTGTGGCAGTAAGACCATGTTTTTGGTTCTTTTTATAAGTCTCCAATGCTAATCCTTCTTCCCATAAAGGATGGCGATCTTTCCAGGGTGCTAATCTTGTTGTTTGTTTTTTGGGTGTTTATTGGGGGAGGGTGCTTGGTCTCATTGTGCCAATCCTAGACATTTTGCTCGTTTTGAATTTGAACACATTAGATACGTTACTGGATTTAAGGTCGTTTCCAATGAATTTTAATAGGGAACAGAATATTAGATTTACTCTTATTTTCAAAGTTAAACATTGTTTGGACCAAGTAGAAAAAGTGTCTACATGTTTTATTCTGTTCATGTTTACATATTTTTAGCCTTATTTAGGTAAATTAGGTACTGTGTCTTTTATGTAAAAATGTAGTGAAAATCCTTTGTCTCGCATGTAGTTTTTTGTTATTTATTTGATCCATATGGGTTAACTTAAATTTGAATGTCTTTCTGATGTACATTTACTTAGGAGGTATTTTTAAGAGATTCATTTTTGTGCAAAAATGGTGCCTCTACCTCATATTTTTGTTAGAATGTGTCAAATAAATTCTCGTTTTCCACCTCTCTGGCCTTAATGTGGCATTTGTGATTCTAGAACATGAATGAATAATTCTGGAAGGAAAGAAGGGAGGGCGGAAGGGAAGGAAGGAGCAGAGGGAGGGAAAACCGGAGGGAGAAGAAGGAAGAGAGGGGGAGAAAAGGAAGGAGGAGGGAGGAAAGGAAGGAGTGGAGAGGGGAGGGAGGGAAGGAAGGAGTGGAGAGAGGAGAGAGGGAGGGAAAAGAGTGGAAGGAGGCAGGGAGGAGAGGTGGTCATACTCGCCCCGAGGTCTTGGCTGCCAGACTCTCACCGATGCCCGCCCTCTCCCTTCTCCACCCGCGGCCCCGGAGTGTCCACGCCCTGGGTCCATCCCAGCCAGCCCCAGGGGCAGCAGTCCCCCTGGCCGGTTTGACGTTGCACTGAGCTGGGGCGAAGGTGAGAGGTAGGGGGTGGGTGGGAGGAGCCAAGCCCGGACGCCCATCACGCCCGAGGCCCAATCAGAGCTTAGGTTGTGGGCCGCTCCCTCGCCCCGCCTCTTCAGCCCTCTAGGCATGGCTCCGCCCACGAGGTATCTGCATTCGGTTGCCCGATCCCCACCTCTAGACTCGGAGCCTGGTTTTTCCGTCTGCGTCTTCCGTCGCCCCGCCCCCTTGCCTAGTGCTGGGGATGGCGGGATGCTTCTCGTCATCCGCAGCCCCGGCGTCGTTCCGCCCCCCATGGGCGGGGACCGCCTCCTCTCCTTTCTCAGCACCTCCTTCGGCGCGGTCTGTCGCGTCTCCTCCAGTCTCAGCCGGCGGCCGCCTCGCCCTTCCCCCACTCCGCGCTCCCTTCTTAGCCCTGTGCCCCGGCCTGGGCTCGCTGCACTCCTCCAGCCGCAGTGGGGCGCTGTGGCCCGCGAGCGTCACCCCAGACCGGGGACGCTGTGGCGGCGGCGGCCGTGGCTGTGGGCCGGGAAGCTAGACCAGCGGCTCCCAGAGCCCGAAGCGGACCTGCCGCCGCCGCCGCCGCCGCCGCCGCCATGGGTAAGGAGGGCCCAGGCCTGCGGGATGCGTCAGAAAGAGGGAAGCCTAGGCCCTCTCCGCCCAGGGCCGGGTCGTCATGGCAACGCGGGGGCCGCCGCGGGGCGAGAGGGGGAAAGGGAGGGGGAGCGGGGTCTGGGCCGCTGGGTGGGGTGAGGTGCGGGGTGAGATGTCAGGTCCTCGGGGTCTTCATCGGAGAGCTGCTAGAGAGCTTGAAGACCCGCCCTCTCCTTGGACAGAAGAGGAAACAGACCCACAGAGGACCCGGGAGCCCGGGCTGGACCCGCCCGGGGCGGCAGGGGGCCCGGGCTGGGACACGCCCAGTCTGGCTGCGGGGCGAAGCTCGGACAGTCCTGCCACGCTAGCGACGGCCTGGAGGTCCGGCAGGCTGGGCGGCCCGAAGGGCCCACCGTGTGCCGGGCACGGGCAGGGCCCGCAGAGACAAAGGGACTGCCCGGGACCCCTGCGAGCTGCCACCGGATCGGAGGAGGTGGCCTTTGCACAGTTCATGGCCTCACATATGTGTCATGGCGTGTACACGCATGTGTGTGTGCGAGCACGATGCTTCCATCGCTGCCTTGGCAGGAGCTGCCCGTGGAAGGAAGGGGGGGAGGAGAGGCGAGGCCAGGGAAAGCGAGTCTGGAAGGAAAGATGTGATTCGATTCCTGGCTGTCTTCGGGTGGTCGGAGGCAAGTTATTTAACCTTTGTGGGCCTCCGATTCCTTTCGCTAAAATGAGGGCTTAGACTGGTGATCTCTGAGGTCCCTTTTGGCTCCAGTCAGTAAGTAAGCATTGATTAAGCACCTGCTGTGTGCCAGGAGCTGTGCTATGCACTTGAGATAAAGACAAAAGCCAATTCCCAGCCCTCCCGGAGTGTACAGTCTGGTGGGAGGTTGGGGAAAATGAACATGAATATATACATAGGTGTACACACACACACACACACAATGTCCAGGACAATTTTAGGAGAAGGCACTAGAAGCTGGAGAAACAAATGCTTTATGTAGAAAGTGGTGTCTGAGCTGAGTGTGAATGAAAAGAAAGAATTTTAAGTTTTTTGATGCTAGCCAATGGAAGAAGATACAGGCAGAAGGTGGTCTTGGGTGTGAGGAACGGTAATAAGAAGGCTAGTGTGCTGGACTATAGTACAAGAAAGGGAGTAACATACAATACTGGAAAGGTAGACTGGGATCAGGGTGAGTAGGGCTATAGATGCATAACAGGAGTTTACACTTGATCTTAGAGGTAACAGCAAACCGCAGTTTATTGGGGGTTGGAGGGTCACATGATCAGAACTGATCTTTACGAAAATCCCTTTAGGAGCTGTGCAGAGGATTGATTGGAATGAGGAGAGACCTAGAGTCAAGATTCCAAACAGGAGGCTCAGAAAGTAATCCAGATGAGCGGTAATGAGGCCTAAACTGGGTGATGGCTGTGAGTGAAGCAAAAGGGATAAATAGGAAAGATGTAGTAGTAGAAACAATAGTATTTAGCAACCGAGTCGACGTGTGGGGTGAGTAAGAGCGAGGAGTTTCCTAGAATAACTTGGAAGCTGAAAACTTGAGTGACTAGGATGAAGGTGGTAGCCCCGACAGAAATAGGGAATGGCAGAAGCAGGGTAGGTTTGTGGGGAAGGACGCTGAGTTCTTTTGAACATGTTGTGTTTAAAAGGTCTGATAGGCCCTCTGACAAAAACCCTTCGGCTCTTTCCCTGACATCATGAAAGTGCCTCCTGTCCAATGGCAGATCTGAGGTCACGAACTCATAGTAATGGAATGCCAGCATGTCAGAGCTGGAAGGTACTTTAAAGAGATCGTCTGTTAGTACAAGCCCTTCGTTTTACAGAGGAACAGCACCTTGGAATATATGCATTCCTCTGATCCTGTCTTGGATAGAATCGTTGCTGTGATTTGAAATGCTTCTCCATTTCCTCATGGGTAGAATCAAGAGGCGTGTGAGGTCTCTCCCAACTTTAAATCCTAGAATAAAAAAGAGAAAAGAAACCTTTCAATATTGGTTAAGTTGGTTGTACAGAAACCACCCCTTCGTCCTGGTTGTCTTACCCCACGGGACTGGTGTGATGGATACTTAAAGTCGTCACGTTCTGTATTTCATAATATATAATTATCTTAAATGCATAGTCATTTACCGCAAAAACACTTCTAAGATTGCAGCCATTAATCATTGATCTGGGATTCCTTCCTCTGGTGCTGGTCTTAATCCACCCATACCATCTTCTGTGGTTCTTACCTTTGTCCTCCCATAAATTCTTCATAGAGGATACAACCAGCTGACTCTAACATTCTTTGGGTATCATCAGAGCATGTAGACAGTCTATTTGTTATCATGCCCAACCCACTTCCTTTTCTCGAACATACTTTTTTGGATGATATCTTTTATTACCACTTCCTCTGTGCAAGTCATTGTTGGAAATATGCTATAGTATACTTTTGTTCTTTAGGAAATTTTAAGAAATTGCATGAGTTATAATTATGTGCAATTTTATAAATGTTATAGGTGAATATCTTTTTTTTTTTTTTTTACCAGTTTGATAGCCAACATTTTTAGCTGTCAGTGCCCAAAGTTACTGCAGGTTTGGAAGGATCCTTCTAAGCAGGAAAGATAACAGAGATCAGAGTACTGAATAGTGGGTGTTTTTCAAAGCCTGGACTCTGTCTAATGGAAAAAAAATATTACCTTTTTTTTTGACTGCTAGGCTGAAAATTGGGCAACCCAAGCAGTCTTGCCAGTTCTGTGAATTAAATTACTTTTGACAAAATCATTCACTTTTCCTTGCTTCTTTATGTAATAGTTGTGAAAATTGACATGACATCTGGACAAGGACTTGCAAATTGTTAAGAAGAAGATCTTAAAATGTTGAAAGTTAAATATAGTTGAAAAGAAATCAGTCGATCAGTATGAGGTGTCTGTTATGTGCCATACACTGTGCTAGGCAGAGGGATACAAGAGAAAAACTCTGCCCTCAAGTCTCCCCAGTGCAGTGTGTCAGAGACAGTGTGAATATCTGCAGGTATATACAGGCTAGATACTTTGTGATTTGCGGGACAATCACCAGCACCTGTGGGGAACAGGAAAGGCTTCAATGTGAGTATCTGCAGGTATATACACCAGGTATATACATATTATATTGTGATTTGGGGGAAAAGCACCAGCACCTGTGGGGAGCAGGAAAGACTCCAATGTGAGTATCTGCAGATATATACACCAGGTATGTATATACAGGCCAGATATGTAGTGATTTGGTGGCAAGCACCAGCACCTGTGGGAAGCAGGAAAGGCTTCATGTGGCAGCTGGTGCCTAAGCCGAGCCTGAAGGAAAGGAGGCCCAGGGCATTTATTGCAAAGGTATGACAAGAGTATATCATGTATGAAGAACAGTACTTTATTTTCTTCAACACCAATTAAAGCGAAGACCTGGGTTCAGGAATTTCAGGGAATCTAATACAAACAACAAAGCAAGCAAACAAAAGCATATATACACATACGCTATATGGCAATGTAAACAGAAATTTGTCCCCACCAAGGAAGGCAGATGTGTTAGGGAGGAAACACACTCAAAGTTGGAGGTTAAGAGGTAAAATTATATACCCTAAGAATGAGCTTGGTTGAGAACAGGTCATCAGTGTCAGATTTAGGAGGGGGCATTCATAATCAGACCCAGATGCAATAGAAAAGTTTTTTTGGGGGGGAAGCTAGGTGGTGCAGTAAATAGAGCACCGGCCCTGGAGTCAGCAGGACCTGAGTTCAAATCCGGCCTCAGACACTTGATACACTTACTAGCCGTGTGACCTTGGGCAAGTCACTTAACCCCAATTGCCCTGCCTTCCCCCCTCTTAAAAAAAAGTTTTAGGGTGTACTTACTGATCGATACCAGGCCTGAGGTATTTATATTTGATCATAGGGTAATAACTGCTGGAGTTTTCTGAATACAGGGGTGACATGGTTAAGCCTATGCTTTAAGAAAATTATTTTGGCAATAGTGTGAAAATGGTTTGGAGTGGGGAGAGAGGTGGGGCAAAGAGACCAATCAGTAAGCTATTATACTAGTTCAGGAAGATGCAATGAGGGTCTGGACTATTGTGGATAGAAATAACAGGATTTGGCAAATGAGTGTTTATCTAGAGTGAGTTAGAGGATGGTGCTATTCTCAGCAATAATACGGAGTTTCAGAAGAGGGATAGGTTGAGGGAGAAAGGCAAATTCACTTTCAGATATGTTGAGAGCGGGACATCTACAGGACATCTAGTTTGAAATGTCCAGTGTTCTGTGAGGGAGTTTAGAAGGAGAAGTGAAGGGGACCCAGGGTGGAGCCTTAATTTATGCCCACAGTTAGGGGGCATGATACAAATGATTGTTTAGCAAAGGAGACTGAGAAGAGTGCTCTCAGGTAGGAGAAGCAAGAGAGCAATCCCATGAAAACCCAGGGGGGAGGATCTAGAAGGAGATTGGTCAGCATTGTCAGATGTCACAGAGAGATGGAGAAGGATGAGGACTGAGAAAAGACCAAAATTCTAGGTAACTTGAAAGAGAAGGGTTTCAGTTGATTGTTGATGGCAGAGTCCAAATTGGAAAAGATTGAGAAGTGAGAAGACAGTGGAGGCCATGAGCACAGACAGCTTTTTCCAGGAGTCTGGCTGAGAAAGGGAGGAAAGAGACCAAAATGAAAACTGTTATCAATTAAATTTTATTTAGATATGCCTCTCCTCTTAGAAATTAAACATGGCATGAACTATATGGATGAATGGAAGATATAAGATGAAAAACCACCTTTTTATAAACATTTTGTAGGCTGGAAAAATAAAGGATCATAAAACTTAGTACTTGTGTGCATGCTTTCAGGTAATGATACTCCCCTTTTTTCATATTTTATTATCTAATATTTTAGTTTTCAACATTGATTTCCATAAGATTTTGAGTTACAAATTTTCTCCCCATTTCTACCCACCCCCTACTCCAAGATGGCATATATTCTGATTGCCCCATTCCTCAGTCAACCCTCCCTTCTGTCATCCCACTCCCCACCATCTTTTTTCCCTTACTTTCTTGTAGAGCAAGATAGATTTCTATACCCCATTCCCTATATATCTTATTTCCCAGTTGCATGCGAAAACGTTTTTTTAAGCATCTGCTATTTAAACTTTGAGTTCCAAATTCTCTTCCCTATTCCCTCCCCACCCACCCTTTAAAAAGGCAAGCAGTTCAACATAGGCCACACATGTATTGTTATGCAAAACACTTCCACAGTAATCATATTGGAAAAGACTTAACTATATTTCTCTCCATCTTATCCTGTCCCCCTTTATTCAGTTTTCTCCTTTGACGCTGTCCCCTTTCAAAAGTGTTTGCTTTTGATTAACTCTTCCCTCTATCTGCCCTCCCTTCTATCATCCCTCCTTTTTTATCCCCTCCCCCCTACTTTCATGTGGGGTAAGATACCCAATTGAGTGTGTATGTTATTCCCTCCTCAAGTCAAATCAGATGAAAGCAAGATTCATTCATTCCCC
>CM053624.1:22354129-22379014 GCA_028646595.1 Phalanger gymnotis | reverse complement strand
GCCAACTTACTTTAAAGAAGGGATTTCACAGGGAGTTAATTTTTCTTTACCACTTAGAGGTGACTGACATCACTAGCTCTTCACATGTGAAAGTTAACTGGCTTTGTTTGCCACTTAACTTATAGAAGTTATAGAGTTTGACCTGCTTTATCTAGTAGCCCTTTCTTGTTGGGGTCAAGATCAAAGGAAAAGGACGAGCCTTTTGTTATTTCTTAACTGTCCAGAAAAGGTCCATATGTCTTGGGAAAATAGGGAAATTATATTATTTAAACTAATATACTTAATTTAAAAAATTTGGCTTATGTACAGTATGGCATGTATTAATTAGAATTGTAGCAATCAGTAGGTTTTTATTAAGAACTTACTATCTTCCAGGTCCTGTGTTATGTACTAGAGAAACTGCTGAAAGAGTGAGGCAGATTTTTCCTTTGAAGAACTTACAAATAGGCCCTGTATCCTCTTTAATCTTTTTTTTTTTTGGAGGGGGGAAGGCAGGGAAATTGGGGTTGAGTGACTTGCCCAAGGTCACACAGCTAGTAAGGGTCGGATTTGAACTCAGGTCCTCCTGTCTCCAGGGCCAGTGCTCTTCTGACTGTACCACCTAGCTTCCCCCCGCCCCATCCTCTTAAAACTGATTTCCTTTGTAGTTCACTTAAGCATTTCTACCCCAGATACTCCTAAAACCAGGTCACTCTATGAAAGGAAAGCACTATACGTTGTTTTTCTAAAAGAAGTATTAATTGAAAGACTATGTTTTCTCTTTTTTAGTAAGAAAATCTTTTCTGAGTTACAACAAAACAATTTGGGGGCCCTTGGAGCTGGTGGAGAAGCTGTATCCAGAAGCGGAGGAGATAGCTGCTAGTGTCAGAGATTTGCCCGGCCTTAAGTAAGTCTTTTTTTTTTTTTAGACCCAAATAAATGATCAGAAATAAGACACTCAAGAAAAAATATGTGTGGACAACCATTAACCCTCTTTGAGGGAAAATACTATTTTATAGTTAGCATCAGGTGGGAATCTGGAATTGATTTGGTGGGTTAGGAAGGAATACATTCAATTGCTGGAGTGTTGGTGGGGGAGAGGAGATTATTCAGATTTTATGGCTTCTCCAACAAATGGAGTTTTCCCCTAAATACAACCATGCCCTATTAATGTGTGGTTTCCTTTTAGAGAAAGATGTAAGGATACATATTCTAGTAGATGGAAAAGAAAGACTCGAGTAATAGCTGGGAGGATTAAATGAGAAGGTACGAGAAAAAATACAGGTAAAGAAATATGACTATTACAGAATGTAGTAGTCTGTAGTAACAGGTGGTAAAAAAATGTGTGTTGGCTTGTCTTAGATTGACTAATGCTTGTATGTTATCAAGGATGTTGCTTAGGTATAAGTTATTAGATTGTATCACTGTCAGAAACACAAAAAGGAAATAGCCTTAAGTGAGTGGTGGTTAATTTAAAAGCTTATTTTCATAAATCACAAAAGTTCTTTTTCATCAGTTTTTCAGTGATCATGTGATTCTTTAATGGATTAAACAAAGGGCTTGAAGCTCAGATGATTACTTTTTAATGGCCTGTAATCACTTGTCTAAGTATGTTTTTTTCTGGGTTTTATCATAACTGGGACCCATTTCTCTCACAAGAAAGATAAATGAACCATGTCTATAAAAACAAGATGCTGAATAATGGCAAATGATTGACAATTACTTTCCAGGTATAAAGTTCCATTTAAGGCTAAACTCTCAGGCTCTTCAGAAATGTGATTAAAATGTAAGTGCTCCCCTTTCATAGGTTCCCAAAGTGGGCACTGCCTGTGCTCTGGGGGGCGCTGGAATGATCTGGGGGCAGTAGTAGTCTCTGGTGCAATTGTGGGGCATTGAATAAAAATAAGGGTTAACCCAACCTAACCCCAGAGAGGCGCTGAGTAATTTTTTTTGAAAAGGGGATGGTAGGCCAAATAAGTTTAGAAACCTCTGCTAGATTGTTCTATGACATGTAAATCTGTTTTCTTATGCTTAATATTTTTCATCAGATAAGCAATTTTCTTTGCTTTTGATATACTTAATATTTAACTTCTTATGTTGTGTGGAGGAAATAGACAGTAAGTGCCATTTAGCTTATCAGAATTTTATTTTTATTTTTATTTTTTTTTGTAAATTGAGATTGTTTTAGGTGATGTCCCAGGTGGTGGTGGTGGTAGTGGTGGTGATTTTCTTTTGGAAGCTGATGTAGTTATTAGCAAAGGAGGGAGGACCAAAAAAAAGGGATGTCACGATTGTTAAAAGAACAAAATGACAATCTCTAGGTGTGACTAGATGGGAAACATGTTTCCTATCTCCAGAGAGAGAAGCGATGGACTCAGAATGAGGCAGTAAACAGAGATACTAGAGAGGCAGTAGAGGCAGGTCCTCCAGGTAGGAAGACTAGGGTTCAAATTCTGCCTGATACACTGCAGCCAGGAGATCCTGTACCTCTCAGGGCTCTAGGCCACTCTCTGCTATAAATCTAAAGACAAACACCTTTAAAGACTTCAGAACTCTGATCAATCCATGCAGTGACCATCAAATGCAATTCTAGAGGACAGAGAATGAACTGTGTTGGCCCACCTCCTAAGGGGTGCACACCAAGGCATTGTTTTTGGATACAGCCAATGTGGAAATCTGTTTTGCTTGACTGTGCATATTTGTTTCCAGGGTTATGTTTTTCTTTTTTCCTTTTTTCCCAACAGGGAAGGGGGAAGAATAGGAGGGAAAGAAAGGAAATACTTGTTAATTGAAAAAATAAAAGTTAAAAAAGAAAAAAAAACTCTCTAAGGTTATAAGTCACAGACTTAATTGCTGATAGCTGTTAGGAAATTACAAATCTACATTCTGCCCTTCACCCCACCCCCAGATATATTTAAATCCTTTATGTAAATGCTTTCTATTCTTCCAAACAAATTCCTGCATTAGTCATGTCCCAAGAAAATAGACTTGGGTTTGCGTACTATCACTTCTCTGTCTGGTGGTGAGTAGCATGTTTTATCCAAAGTCATCTGGAATTGTGATTGTTCATTGTGATGATCAGAGTTCCCAGGTTTTTCAAAGTTGTTTGTCTTTACAGTATTGTTGTAATTATGTAAATTATTCTCCTGGTTTTTCTCACTTCATTCTTCATCAATTCATACAAGTGTTCCCAGGTTTCTCTGAAACCATACCCTTCTATCATTTCTTACAACACAATAGTTTTCCATCTCATTCATATACCATAACTTGTTTAGCTGTTACCCAGTTGATGGGTACCCCCTCAGTTTCCAATTCTTTGACTCCATGAAAAAAGCTGCTATAAATATTTTTGTTCATAGGGGTTCTCTTTCTCCGACCTCATTGCTGTATAGACCTAGTAGAGTTATTACTGGATCAAAGGGTATGCATATTTTAATATCTTTGGGGATGTATTTCCAGATTGCTTTCAGAAATGGCTTAGACTAGTTCACAGCTCCACCAAATAGTGCATTAATGTACCTGTTTTCACACATTCTCTTCCAACATTTGTTATTTTCCTTTTCTTATCAACTTTGCCAAATTGATTGGTACAAGGGAAAACCACAGAATAGTTTTAATTCCTTTAATTATTAGTGATTTAGAGCATTTATTCCTTTAAAATTTTATTGACGTTTTCTGCTTCTTATTATATCACCGTAGTATCCCATGTGTATCCCTTTCTTTTCTGCTCCCCAAGAGTCATCTCATTTAACAAATAGAATTTGTTTAGGGAGGGGAAAAAAATCAACACAATTGATTGATAAATTGAGAAAGCCCAAAA
This sequence comes from Phalanger gymnotis, assembly GCA_028646595.1. Taxonomy (NCBI): domain Eukaryota; kingdom Metazoa; phylum Chordata; class Mammalia; order Diprotodontia; family Phalangeridae; genus Phalanger; species Phalanger gymnotis. The sequence goes on along the minus strand of CM053624.1, from coordinate 22,375,215 downwards.
ATGTGTGCAATGTGTAACACTTGTGGACCTCTCTTGCCTCCTTAGAGGGGCAGGTTGGGGTTTCTCATATCTCTTCATTTGATCTTTATAATTTTTCTGTATTTACTTTTGATTTTTTGGTGTGGAGCTGTTCTTTCCATTTATGTTGTTGTGGTTATTGTGCGTATTATTTTCTTGGCTCTGCTTACTTTATTTTGCATTGATTCGGATAAATATATTCACACTTCTCTGTATTCATCACACACATCATTTCTCCCCACAGTTGTATTCCATTACATTCAAGAATCACAATTTATTTACCTATTCCCCAATTGATGGGTATCTTTGTTTCCAGTTCTTTGCTATCCCAAAAAGTGCTGCTTGCAATATCTTGGAGTAGATGGGTACTTTTTTCTTATTGATGGCTTCCTTGGGGTATAAGCACAGTAATAGAATTTCTGGTTCAGATGGTATGGACATTTTAGTCACTTTATTTGCATAATTCCAAATTGCCTTACAAAAAAGTTGTACCATTTCACAGCTCCAACAATATTTTAGGGTGATTAATTTCCCATAACCCTTCCAACATTGACGGTTGACATTTTTTGTCATTTTTACCAATTTGCAGCATATGAGGTGAAACCTCAGAGTTGTGATTTGCATTTCTTTCTTCATTAGTGATTTGAAGCATTTTTTCATGTGGTTGTGAGTACTTTGCAGTTCTTTTGAGAATTGTTTATAACTTTAGATCATTTATCTATTGAGGAATGGTTATTAGTCTTTTATATATTTATTAATTGTTTATATATCTTTGGTACCAAACCCTCATCAGAGAGAATTGATACAGAGATTTTTTTTTCCATTTGAAATTATTTGCCTTCATATTTTGGAGGCATTTTATCTTTTGTAATTGCCTCTATCTCTTATTTAGCTAAGAATATTATATATATTACATATATGTATATATCTATATATCTTACCCATAACTTTAGTTATTTTTATAGTATAGTGTGATTGTTAATGGGCAGGTAGGTGGTTCATTAGATAGAGTGCTGGACTTAGACTGAAATGAACATTAATTGGTCTTGTATCCATTTAAAATATATCGTGAAATGTGTTGTAAAGTATTGATCTAAGACTGATTTCTTCCAGACTGCTTTTCAATTTTTCCATCAGTTTTTATCAAATGAGCACTTTTTCCCTGTGTAACTTACAGTTTCCACTTTATTAAACATTAGGTTATTGAGTTCTATTGTTTCTGAATCTCTGTTGTCTAGTCTATTGCCTTCTTCCATCCCTCTATATTTTAATCAATATCATATGGTTTTGATGACTGCCACTTTATGATAAAGTTTGAGGTCTGGAAGTGCTATTTCCCTTTCATCTTACTTTTTTCATCATTTCCCTTTTGTTTTTCCAAATGAATTTTTAAAAATGAATTTATTATTATATTATCAAGCTTTGTAAAGTATCTTCTTGGTAATTTATTGGTATAGCCTTAAAAGTTTAAAGTTAATTTTGGTAGTATTGTTATTTTTATTATATTGGCCCAGCCTAGCCATGAGCATTGAATAGTCTTCATTCCTCTAGCTATTTATAGGTTGTTCTTTCATTCTTTAAGGAGTATTTTGTAATTGAATCTATAATAGATCATTTGTGTGCTTTGGAAGGATGATCTCCAGATATTTTATGCATTTTGTGGTTATTTGGAATGAGATTTCCCTTTCTACTGCTTCTTTTGTTTTTGTTATTATTAGATAGAAATGCTATTGGGTTTGGAAGATTTGTTTTGTAGCCTGCAACTTTGCTGAAGCTATTAATTATCTCAGTAGCTTTGCCAGTTCTCTGGGATTTCCAAGTAAACCATTATATCATCAACAAATAAGGATAGTTTTATCTTATCTTTTACTTACCTTTATTCCTTAAATTCCTTTCTGTTATATCTGTTGCTAACATTTTCAGAGCTATATTGAACAATAGTGGAGAGAATGGGCATCTTTGCTTCACTTCCATGTCTACTGGAAAAAATTCTAGTGTATTCCATTGCGTAGCATCTGGGCTTTTGGTTTTAGATAGATGCTTTTTGTAATATTTTTTTTTAAAAAGGCCCCTTCATGCCAGTGCCTTGTAGCTGGTTTTTTGTTTTTTTTTTAGTGTATAATAGTGTCCTTCATCAAAGGCTTTTTCTGCATCTATTGAGATGATCATGTGGTCTTGACTGCTTTGGTTTTTAATGTAATTAATTATATTGATTGTTTTCCTAATGTTGATCCATCCTTGCATCTCTGGTATAAATTCCATTTGTTCATAATGAATTATTTCGTAGACAAATCACTGAAATCTGTTTGATAGGATTTGTGTAAAATTTTTGAACCAATGTTCATTAATGATATTGGCCTGTAGCTTTCTTTGCAACTTTCATATCTCCCTGGTTTGGGTATTGGGACTATATTTGTCTCATAAAAGGATGCTGATAGGGTTCTTTCTTTCTCAGTTTTTGAGAATAATTTGTGAAGTATGGATACTGTTCTTTAAAAGTTTCATAGAATTTGATAGAATTTACCAGGTCTAGGAGTATTTTCTTGGTAATTCCTTTACAACTAGATCTTTTTCCTTTTCTAAGAGAGGGTAATTTAAGATCTCTCTCGGGTCTTATGATAATTTGGGTATTATATATTTTTGAAGGTATGCCACAATTTCTTTTGTGTTCTCAGTTTCATTAGCATAATATGTTCTGATTATTCTCTTTATTCTAGTTTTGCTGTGATTTCACCTTGCTTTTTTAAAAAACTATTTTATGATTATATTTTCTACCCTATTCTTTTTTTTTAATCAGATTAGCTTAGGGGTTATCAATTTTAATAGACTTTTCAGAGAACCAGCTGTTAGTTTTATTATCATTTCTATGATTTCTTTTTGTTTCCAATTCATCTATTTCCATTATAATTTTTAGTATCTTTTCTGTTGTGCTTATTTTAGGTTTGTTTGTTGACTTTTCTAAATTTTTTAGAGCATTCTTGTGGCTTCTTCCTCTGAAAACATCTTATTCATATTCTTTGATCATTTATCATCTGGGGATTGATATTTAATCATATACATTTTTTAATCAGTTCCTTCTATATCTTGGAAATAAGTGGGCTTCATTTTCTTAATCCATAAAGTTGAGGGATTTTTAAGTCTTTTAAATTCCTTCCAACTCTGACAATCAACAGATCTAATTGAAATATGTGTGAATATTTCTCTTTAAGTAAAGTTAATATCTAATTCTTAGCGATATGCCTTACATATAGCGGGCACTATTTTATTAAATTGAATTTGTCGAAATGAATTGAATTCAGCATGGCATACAATGAGCCTTTTTATGTTTTCTGTTCAAATATGATCTGAATTTTTCTTAATGCAGCTGTATTGCTCTGGAAGATTCCTATAGTCAATAACAGTTTCAATTTGAATGAATAAGCGTTCATTAAACACTACATGTCAGGCAGTTGGGGAAGTGCATTTTAATGATGACATTTTTATTGTTCATTTTTGAGGGTCTAATCTACTGACTAAATTATTCTAATTATGCAAATTTTCTTAAAATAGGGTCAAAGAACTTAAAGATGCACAGGACCATAGAAATGACATAGTTCTAGTCCCTCATTTTATGGAGGAGGGGACTGAGGCCCAGAGAAAAAGTGACCTGCCCACGGCTCTGAGGTCAATAAGTAGTAAAGTCAAAGAAAACCACTTCTAACAGCATTCAGCATCTAACAACCATTCAGCACCTGTAGGTCCCCATCTCTGTGCTGAACAGAAAGAATACTATTTTTGAAAGCACTTACCTTTTGGTGTCCTAGAGGAATTTTCTTCACAGAGGCAAACAAATGACTCCCAGGGAATTCAGAGATTTCACTCACTGTAGAAACTGGCCCCAAAACATAAATTAATTACCTGGTTTGGTTTTGTTTTTCCCCCATAAATGTGCCTCTTAACAGATTAGTTCTCTGGTTAATGACTTTAGGTTACTGAAGTTGCTTTTTGTCTGTTTGCTTGGCTTTTCTAGGACCCCTCTGGGTCGTGCCAGAGCATGGTTACGATTGGCCCTCATGCAAAAGAAAATGGCTGATTATCTGCGCTGCTTGATAATTCAAAGAGATCTCCTAAGGTTAGTAAATATTTTTTTTAAAGCTACTTGTTCTCTTAAGTCAATTATTTTTTCTGAATATCTATTTTATTGGAATATTAGCTTTAATACTACACTCCTTTCCTTTTCTAGCAATACCTGGCTAAACATAGGTTTTTTCTTTTGCATTCTAAATCGAAAATTTTAAACATGGATGTAAGGTCAAATAGGAAAGCCTAAAGGAGTATTAGATAAAATTCCATTTGTACCACTCCTTTTGAGGAAAACTAGATTATGGTTTTGGGTTCTGATTGCCTCTGTCATTGTGTGACCATGGCTAGGTCCTCAGATCTTGGTTTTCCTGTCTTTCAATTGGGATGACACTTACAAGTAAGTGTGATTTCATAAGGATAGTTCGAGGATTAATTAGAAATCAGATAATTGAATAAAATGTTTGACCTTATTGGGAAAGGCAAAATTTTTGTAGTCATCCTGCTTTGTGCCTTAGTAGGAGTATTCAGTTTCTGTTTTAAGCCTTCCTGTCATTACCTCCTTCATAAGTCTATGTTGAAAGTAATTTTTAATTTTTCAAAAGTTACTTATTTTGTGTCAGTCTGAAAATGTGTTCAATATATTGTACATGAACTGGCCAGATTTTAAAATTCATTACTTGAAATGAATTTGTGGTTTGACTTTTGTTGAATTTCACAGTGAATTCTATGAATATCATGCCCTCATGATGGAAGAAGAAGGAGCAGTTATCGTTGGGCTTCTGGTAGGCCTGAACGTGATCGATGCTAATCTGTGTGTAAAGGGAGAAGACCTGGACTCACAAGTAAGTGGAAAATAATATTCACAATTGGGTTTAAGAAGGGACAAACAGAATGAAACAGCTGATAGTGATGCTTTTAGAGTTAAGAAGACCTAGTTCAAATCCTGCCTCTCTACTTCAGTTTCCTTAGCTATAAAAATAAAGATGCTAATATCCACCCCACAGAGTTGTTTGTAGGGCTTAAATGAGGACATATACAAAGTCATTTATAAACTTTAAAGCACCATATAAATGTCAATAATTATTGTGTCATTTTAAGTTTTTTTAAGGACAAAATTGAGTGCATGTTAGTTAATAATGCTTTCTGATAAAAATTGCTTATTATATTAAAGATTTTAACATTCCTTCTACTTAAGTAAAAATAATTTTATTCACTCCAGGTTGGGGTGATTGATTTTTCTATGTACTTAAAGAATGAAGAGGATATTGGAAATAAAGAAAGGTATGATCTTCATAAGTGGTTTCACATTTATTGGTTTATTTTGTGATAAATCACAAATCTCTCTGAAAATCAGTATAAATTCTCTGTGTAAATCACTGTTAATTCAGCCATATGTATTAATAATGGGGGGTTTAGTGTTAATTTTGCAATAGATTTCCTGCCATTTTTCATTTTCCCTTTTAAAAATAAATTTTATGAAACCAAGTGGGAAAGATCAGTTTAAAAAAAGTCCTGCTATTCATTTCTTCCAATAATGTGTTTGTGTATACCCAAACCTCTTTGAAAAATGATGCATTTGAGAGAAGTTATTCACAGAAGTACTCTAGTGGACCAACTTCAATCTACAGCCCTATGGAATATTTTAAAAGCTCATGTTGAAGATACATTTGCTTACAGATTAACCAATGGTAGTGTTTCTTCTTATAGCAGGTGCAGCAAACCATTTGTTTAACTAAGACTCCTGTCATTTTGCACTTAGCATGGAAATATTTGGTAATTGATTATTATGGAATGGATTAGGGAAGTGTATCATTGTGGCAGTTGTGGCAAGAGTTGAGACCATCAGTGGGACAGCCTGAGTGCTCTGTTGGTATCTTCTCAAGGTTGGGAGAATGCGAGAGAGGCAATGTAAACACTGGATGCACCTCCTGTAGGGAATTTGTAGGCAGACGTGGACAAAGGTCACACCGTTTTGATAGGCGTAGATGGATTGTAATAAGTATCATTCAGTGGAACATCCAAATCAGCAATATTGCAGATCTATTTTAATGTTTTATGTATTTATATATAGTATACATTTATATGTATATACGCACGATTCAGCTCATTATCATATGATTACAGGATTATTGGTTTTTATTGTTTGTGGAAAAATGATACGTTTTTATCACAGACTTTACAAAAAATATTTGTATAGTTCTTTCTAGATGGTGTGGTACATCTTTGTGTACACCCTTCCATAAAAGTAAAGTAACTCCTTCTGTTTTAGGAATGTTCAAATTGCTGCTATTTTGGATCAGAAGAATTATGTTGAAGAATTAAATAGACAGCTGAAGTAAGTATTTACGGATACTTAAATAGATTTTTTAAATATTACTTTAGATTTCTTTCAGGTCAGCTTGGCCCTATTCTTCTCATCTCTTTCTTGACAAGAGGAAATGTCATAGAATTTAAAGTAAAATACTGAAGACAAAATTCATTTTCAGCAGAAAATGAGAAGGGAACACTGGGGATTTGTTTTGTTTTTTTTTAAACAGGAATCTATATGTTTTTCTTTAAATTTTGAGACTAACAGAACTTGGAGAATTAGTGATAAGATTTTGGTAATTCAGAAAGTAATTTTTCCCCCTGCTCTAAATCTCAAAGCTATATAGTTCCTGCTCAAATGAGGGACATCAGCCTAAGACCACCTTCTACCCCAGAACCTTTGTTCATTCCTAGCAACTTGAGGATGAGAACTGTGCTGGAGAAGACCAGATCTGGGATTCTGAGATTGCTATGGTAATAGTCTTGTCAGACAGAATCCTAAGATAATGACTTGACAGGAGCAGAAGCAGTGGCTTTCCTTCCCTAGATGGAGTTGGCAGGAGAATCTGTCTGACAAGGGCTTTTTACTTCTTTAAGTATTTTAAGAAACAGATGACAGATGTAATAAGATGCATTTTTACTATTGACATTATAAACATGCAGAACTATTTCCAAATGCATCCTTTATATTTATGCACATGGTTTATTCCACAAATATTAAGGCACCTGCCTTGTGCAGAACACTGTGCCAGACATTAGGATAGACACCCCATGTAGATAGGGCGTAATTTGTGGTCTCCTGGAGCTTACAGTGTAGGAGGGGAACATGACCTACACATAGATAGTGGTAGTATATAATATTTACATGACAAATGCCTTTGAGAACTGTATAACAACATGTCCATGTTCAGAAGGAAATGGTCATTAATGGCCCTAGAGAGATCAGAGAAGACTTCCTGGAGGATGTGGCTTTTGATTTGGACTTTAAATGGTAGGTGAGGATTCAGCAAGTTAAGAGGCAGGGGGAAAGGCTAAGCAACAGTGCAGGCAAAGCTGGGGAGGTGGGAGCAGTGAAAGCATGTTTTAGGAACAAAAAATAGATCATTGTGTCCTGGCCTAGAATGGTGGAAGTGATATGGGAGAAAGCCAGAAAGATAGAGTCCTGCCCCATTGTGTGGGCAGAGCATTGGTTCAGGTCGGAGGACAGCATTACAGTCCAGCTGTTGTGAATCCTTACCTAGGATCTGTTGAAGAAAAATGATGGAGCCTTAGTTTGGGGTGACAGAATCTGGAGCTTTTCTTCTTTTAGTAGTGAAACTAACACACTCCTCGATTTGCTTAGTGAGATAGTTGTAAGCTTTGTTAAATCTTCTTTGAACCCCTTCCGTGCACACAAACTATGTAACATTTCATTAGAGGTAAGTTGGAATCCTAGGAAAAAGGAGGCGTGAAGCTAAAAATTGAAAATAAAAGCCACAATGTTTCAAGCTTACAAGTACAGATTAAGAAAAATACAACTGGGTTCTGTTAACGTTTCCCAGGCCCATAATTGGCCTCTCATTTTCTACAGACCAGCTGGGTTCCTGATGCTTAGAGATTTCAGGACACTTTACATCCATATTTCCCAAACCCAGGGTTACTTTGGAAGGCCTCTCTGAGTGTTAAAAAGGTACAGAGAGGAACCAAAGCAGGCGTAGAATTTAAGATCACCATACTTGTGTTCTTCATGGAACCCCTATTTAGAATTAAAGAGTAGAAATGCAAATTCTTGCCCAAGTATTTTGATAGTTCTAACAGCATACTGATCTTGCTGGGACTCAGTTTCTTCATTAATAAAAAAAAGAGAGCCATTGAATTAAATGATATCTTATGTTCCTTCTAGCTCTAACTTCTATGGTTCAACTCTATTTACTCAAATATAAATCATCTTTTGTGTTTTAATAGCATTTAATAATATCTAAATTTGCCCTATTCAGAATTTACAGAATACAACTTTACATTGATACCAAAAGGGGGAAGCAACAAGAAACCCTAAACAAGATTGTAATGCAAAGTATGTGAAAGCTTTGGCTGTAGAGTTATTGCTCCCGCATAGAAGCAAGAATGAAATCAGGATCCAAGTAAATAAAACATCTCCCAAACTACAGTCTGGGTTGGGAAGTTGGTTCATGCCATTCAGCATCGGGTTTGTCATAATACATGGGTTTACCTCTTTGAGTTTGTTATAATTTTAAATGATAATTTATTTTTTTATTACTTTCAGCAGCACAGTCAGCAGCCTCCATTCGAGAGTTGATTCATTAGAAAAGTCAAACACTAGACTGATTGAAGAGGTATTGACATCCAGTAATATTGAATATTTCATAGGCCTGGTGAATAATATGATCCTTCTGATTATAAGTATAAACTTTATGTAAGCCTTTATAAAAGCTGCTTTATGTGGTATCTGTGATAGAGATAACTGTTGTTAAATCTCTGGGAAAAAAGTAACCAGGCTTGTGGTTAGATATCTTGACTGTGAGGTGCTTTAGTAGGTTAGCTCTGGGGAATTAGATCCTCTGGAGGAAATTTTGGGGCACTGTAAATAAAGCATTGAACTCTCCAACCATTAGCTTGTGGGCAGTTAGTACTTAAATGCCACTTTAGCTATAGCTAAGTTGTTTGCTTGTAATCATGTTGTCCTAATGAAATAGATTTGTCCGTCTTAGTCTAACCAAAAGACTTTATTCACAAGCATTATTGTACAGTTACTTCCCCCATTGTTACGAGAATGACCTCATGTGGTATCTTGTCTTAGTGGGTGTTCCGGGCTAATTAGAGGCAAAACGAATCGAACCCAGGTCTCCGATTCATTCCCTGTTCAGGAAGCTTTATCAGTAGTTTGAAGAAAAACCCATTGGCCAACAGAATGGTCTTATACCCACAATTATCGAGGTCATAGGAATAGTAGAGATGGAAAGAAGTATACTTAGTGCCATAGAACTTACTTTCTAATTAAAATTTGTTCTTACCTGGAATCTAATTTTTTTGAGTTGGCCTAGATTTTTCAGGCCTTAGATTAGTGAAGCCCAAGATAATTTGACTGATTGTGCTCAAGTGCTCATTCTTAATCGTACTTTTATTGGTAAATTCCTGAAGAAGTGATATCAGAGAAAAATTAACTATTTAATGTAATACTACTAATACTACTACTGCTACTAATCCCTAGTACTTCTGACTCTTGGGCCTCTTGAGAAATTTCAGTTTAAGGTTCCTCAACTGAAATTTTCATAAACTCAGTAAAGAACTCTTGGTTGGAGAGACTCATTTTTTAGGCTCCTCTATGGTGCAGAAACATGCTTGGTGGTAATTGTGCTCTTGCCCCAGAGACTTGCCATAGAAACTCCCATTCACTCATTGATACCAATGCGAGCCACCTCATAGAAATCAGTGGGTCCGCAGGCCTGATGTTTGCTCTCTGCCTCTCGTCGCTCCCTTTGAATTGATGCTGTGAACTTTGGTAGTAAGTTTTTGAGTAAGGGGTCATCTTGGTAATAAAAATGTTTAAAAATGAACTTGCTAAAGGACTGAACATTCGAAATGACTTTCAAGTCCTGATGTTTATCAAAGTAGCCTTTGTGTATTTACCAGATATTTTGTTACTTATCACATATTGTCAGCTAAATGCATGTAAGAAATAAAAGAAAAGAGTAAATATTTAAAATCCCTCCTTTAGTTTGAATTTGATTTAAGAGTAAGAGACTCCTTTTTATTAGATTGGCGGCAGCAGCAGCTCCTTTGCGTCCCTTCTTGCTAGGGTAGAAAGTTCCAAGGGTCAAGGGAAGGTGAAGGCAAAGAGGGGTTCAAGGGAGGCAGGTGCCTTTGAGGGGCATGCTGGGAATGACCATGTACCAAGAGCCTTGGTTTTAGTGCCAGAGGACCTGGGTTTGAATCCTGGCATGGCCATTTACTGCCTGAATGATTCTGGGTGATCACATCACCCTCTGGGCCTCCCTTTCCACATCTGTAGAATTGTGGTGGTTGGATTCCAGTCCTGGGGTCCTGCCAGCACTAAGTCTGGGAGCATGTGAACCTTGTTACCTAAGTGACTTTTTGAGCCTCAGTTGCCTTATCTATAAAAAGAGAGCTGGACTAGATGATCTTTAATGTCCCTGCAAGCTCTAATCATGTGATCCTATGATTTCATATATAGAACAATAAAACTTTTATTTGAAGATTTTATTTTTCCCTAGCTTATATTTCTGAGTATTAACTTTTTGGGGGTTAAAGAGAGGTTTATAGAGCACATGGATAAATCGTATGCAGGGAGAACAAGTTTAAAAAGATTTTAATGATTTTAAATGACTATTCATAAAAAAGATATTTATGTTCTCTCTTCTTGTCCCCTTCTCTTCATATTTAGTTAGCAATAGCAAAGAACAATATCATTAAACTGCAAGAAGAAAATCATCAGTTACGAAGTGAAAATAAACTGATTTTAATGAAAACACAACAACATTTAGAGGTCTGTATGAAATGCTTTATTTTTTGAAATTCAGTTTTACATTCAGCTTTGAATTCTCTCTCTCGAACATCCACCTTCCCCCAATTGAGAAAGCAAGAAAAGCAAAGCCTGTTATACACATGTATAGTCAAGCAAAACATTCCTGTATCAGCCACATCCAGAAAAATATACTTCAATATGCACTCTGAACCCACCACTTCTTTGTTTGGAGGTTTTTCTTTACCATGTTTCATCAAGAGTTCTCTGAAATTGTGGGTTTCATTGCATTGATCAGAGTTCCCAGGTCTTTCAAAGTTGTTTGTCTTTATAATACTGTTGTTACTGTGTAAATTATTTTCCTGGTTCTGCTCACTTTATTCAGCATCAATTCCAAGGTTTCTCTGAAACCATCCCTTCATCATTTCCTGCAGCACAATAGCATTCCATCACATTCATGTACCTTAAGTTGTCCAGCTGTTCCCCAGTTGATGGGCATCTCCTCAGTTTCCAGTTCTTTGCCACTAGGAAAAGAGCTGCTATAAATATTTTTGTTCATGGGGTCAGGGTATAGGCCTAGTAGAGTTATCACTGGGTCAGGGGGTGTGCATGGTTTAATAGCTTTGGGGGCGTATTTCCAAATTGCTTTTAAAAAGGGCTAGACCACTTCACAGCTCCATCAGTAATGGATCAATGTCCCTGCTTTCCCACATCCTCTCTAGTATTTGTCATTTTACTTTTTTTTCGACCTAGCTTGATAGGTATGATATAGAACCACAATCAAATCTTCCTGTTTACATCTTTTTCTCATTTGGCAATTGGAGAATGACTCTTATTTTCATAAATTTGCCTCAGTTCTCTATCTAGCTCAGAAATGAGACCTTTATCAGAGAAACTTACTGCAAAGAGTTTTCTCTCAATTTCTTGCTTTTCTTTTAACTTCAGCTTTATTAGCTTTGTTTGTGCAAAAATTTTTTAATTTCATGTAATCAAAATTGTCCATTTTACCTCCTGTGAACCTCTCTCTCTTGTTCTTCCATGCTCCTCTAATTTGTTCATGATGTCACCCCTTTATGACTAAATCATGTACCTGTTTGAAGCTTATCTTAGTATATGATGTGAGATGTTGGTCTATACCTAGTTTCTCCCAGACTTCTTTGCATTTTTCCCAATAGTTTTTGTCAAATAGCAAATTCTTCCCTAAATTGCTGAGATCTTTAGATTTATCAAACAGCAGGCTGCTAGGCTTATTTGCCTAGTTTGGAGTATATTGTTCCATGATGAATCTGTCTATTTCTTAGCCAGGACCAAATTGTCTTGACAATCAACTCTGGAATATAATTTGAAATCTTGTATGTAAACTACTTGCCAGTGGATTGGTTGTCTTGTGTTTCTGGGCCTGTCTTGTATCAGAATGAATCTCTCTGCATTCTCGTGGTAATGGATGTGGAATTGTACACTTTGATCATCTTCCTAGGTTACCAAAGTGGACGTGGAGACTGAGCTTCAGACATACAAACAGTCTCGTCAGGGACTGGACGAGATGTACAATGAAGCCCGCAGACAGCTCCGAGAAGAATCCCAGTTACGACAGGTGAGCACCACTGATGTTGAATTAGCAGAGATGTTGGGAAGGGAAAGGCTTAAGCACCACTCAAACACTAATACATTTTTGCAGTGTGTTCATTTTCTGGTGTTTTTCCCTCTCCTAGAGCCCTACCTTGTAACAAAAGTACTCAGCCAGCATTGATGTAGATGGTGACTGAGTCTGACAGTGTGCGTCTGTTCTACATTTGTAGCCTCCCATGTTTCTGCCAAGGGGAGGGAAGGATGACCCAGGATCAAATGAATAATCTGTACAATGCACTTTATAACCAAGGATGTCACAGAAATGGCAGCTGTTATCATTATTATCAACACCACCATCATAATTATCATCCATCTCTTGGGATAACTTGTTCTGTCCTTTTCCCTGTGTGTGACTTCATTTGTTTTTGTTGAAAATTAACCTTGTTTGAAGATTTAATGCTAAAAAACAATTCCCCTCTATTCACCTTTACTTTAAAAAACAATCCAGAAAACTTCTTAAGCACTAACTGTATGTGCCAGCCTGGGTTCTAGAAAAGGTAAAAAGATTAAATAGGACATGGCCCTTCGCTCACTGAGCTTATCTAGGATGCATGCAGTATGTAAACAATATATATGATGATGAGTTTATGAGAAAAGTGCAAATCTATGGCAAGAGGGTGTAGCCCAAAGAGTGATGAATTTGAAGGCCCAAGTCCTGGTTTATATCCCAGGTCTCCTCTCTACTATTACCCCTGTAACCTTGGGCTAGGCACCAAGACTCTTTGGGCCTCCATTTGCCCAATGGTAAAATGAGGGGCTTGAGCTGGGATAGTCCCCACAGCCCCATTGACCTCTACACTCTATCATTTTGTTAGTTAACCCTGTGAATTGTGTGTGTGCTCAAATTTCAGGATGTGGAGAATGAGCTTATGGTGCAAGTCAGCATGAAACATGAAATTGAGCTTGCCATGAAGTTGCTGGAAAAAGACATCCACGAGAAACAAGATACTCTTATAGGCCTTCGACAACAACTGGAGGATGTTAAAGCAATTAACATAGAGATGTATCAGAAGCTGCAGGTAAAGAAGCATCCTCACAAGCTGAGGAAGAGTCAGTGTGAGGTTTGGGGATTGGGAGTCACACAGCAGACGGAGGAGGCATCCGGCTGGGCAGCCACCTCCACATATGGACCCCTGGGAGCTAAAGTCTCTGCCACTAGAGGGCAGCAGAGGGCATGGGCGGGGGGGGGGGGGGGGCCTGGAGTCAGTAAGGCCTGACATCAACACCAGCCTCTGTTAGCTTCCATTCTTTCACCTGTATGATGGGAATAATAGTAATAGCCCTTAGTGCACAGGGCTGTGCTTCGCAAACCTAGCGATCGTCATCACCACAAAGAAGCAGAAATGTCTAGATGGAAGTGACAAGGAATCCTTTTTTAGGCATTAATGCCTTCTCTCTATTTCCTCGGCATTAGGGGAGACCAGAATGGGTAAAACTAAAGCCGTACTAGCAGAATCTGAATGCAAACACTGCAGTGGTCTCTTTGGTCCTTGTGAAGCCACAAGCTGCCGCCTTTTCTGCTTTGATCAGATGATTCTCTGCAACTTTTATTGACCTTTTGCTTTAAACGCCCCTGTACGTCAGAAGTCCTGCATGCCAGAGCAATTAAAAAACTAGCTCAGATGCCTTTTAAGGGGATGCGCACTGTTACCTTGGGACAACATTGAAGAAAAATAATATCACCTGAGTTGTTTTTTTCTTTTTTTGCCAACATCAATATATTAAATGATTAATTATACTTCTTTATATTGTAGAGAGTAACATTACTAAAAATTGGAGTTAATTTACTCTATTAATGAACAGTCTGGTAAAAAAAACCGAATGTGTTAAGTGTTAGGATTTAGTAATCTCCAGATCATCGCATCTTTAATATTTTCAACTAGGGCTCAGAAGAGGGCATGAAAGAAAAGAATGAAATGATCGGTCGCCTGGAGGATAAGACCAACAGGATCACTGCTGCCATGAAGCAGCTGGAGCAGAGGTAGGGCCCCCACAGCATTTGCTTCTTACCCATTCCTTCCACTCGTTCCCCCTGACTGCGCCTGCCGCCCGCCACCTGCCAAAAGCTGCCATTCTAGCAAAGCTGTAGGCTAATGACTTGTTGGGGAGAAACTGGCAGGATTTTACCTTTGGTTTTTGTCGTTTGGAGATAGTTGCCTTGTAGGGGAAAAAACCAAGGGTAAAATGAAAAGATCTCTCTGACTTGAGCGCATCTTGACTGTCATCTCCGCTGTCTCTCCTCATGTACCTGTCTAGAAACAGGCATTTCGAGTAGGCCTTTAAGGTGTGCTTGTTCCCTCATCTCTAAAATGGGGTTTTGGATCAGACTATCTCTAAGTTCCCTTTGAGCTCCAGTAGCCTGTTGTCTGTCATTTTCCACACCGGCCACAGCAGAATGCCATTAGTTATTTCTCAGGTGCTAGGGGGCTGATTGTGAGGTATATTTGGCCTACAAGTATGCCAGGTTTTACATCCAAGTATGTAAACCCATTTGGAGTATTTAACATCTGATGTACAGACACTTAGACAAAAAGATGCTTACAGATGTTAAAATAGTATCCATCAAGGTCAAGTGTAGCAGGTGGGATTTTTCATGTTTATTGTTGGAAAATGTAATAGACCTCCATTACCCTGTCATATTGGTGTCAACATATGTCTTACCATTGCTTTCTTTGAATCTACCAATGAAAAACATAACTATTTAAAGCTTTATTGACATGAATATTCTTTTATTGACATCCTCTTTTCTTTCTTCTTTTTTTCTTTTCTCTTCTGTTTTGTTTCTTTTATCCCCATTTTTACATTTTGGACATTTTTATTACTTCTCTCTTGCCTTTGATTTCCGTCCATCCCATCCCCCCTGAAGTGATAAAGATTTATTAACTCAAACTAGGACTATTGCGATGTCATTTGTGAAGTGTGCCAGCAGTGACACGCAGCCCCAGTACAAGCTGGTCAAAGATATATCTTTCTGAAGCCGCCTCATGCCTGTTGCATCTAAAAATTCTAAAAGGGTGTTTGCACTTGTACAGCTTGTTAAATATAAAAGAAAAGAATGTTATGAAATACTACAATAGGGTGTTGGGAAGCCCCTGGACTCTCTTTGCTGGGGTAACACACTGCCATCAAGTGAGCGTGTGGATTTGGATTCCCCCCAAACTTCACCGCACTCAGACTAGTTCTGAGTTTTGAGCCATTGCAGGTCAGGGTTATCAAACACAGTCTTCTCATCTTCCACTACTTTTTAATGTAAAGTACAACATTGTTTAAAATTAAATTAACCTTTGTTTCCACATTGCCCTGACACTGATTTTTTTTTCCTTTGACACTCTCTTTCCCTTATGGCTGTACCCTGATTTTTACAGCATTTTTAAACATCAGTTTGTTACACACACCTTGCCTGTCTTTGTGCTTGACTATCTTTCCTGTTTGCCACTTCTTTAAGCCTTCTTGGACAGTAGCACAATATTAAGTCTTGCCTTGCTGGGCCTGACAAAACAGAAATCCCCTTAAACCTTATAGGAAAGCTATGGGGAGTTTACAAGTTTCTGAATTTGTGCAAGACACAAATTCAGTAGTGGTTTCCCTTCGTTATTTGCCTGGGGAAATAGTACCTTCTACAGAAGCCTAAGGGAAATACCTGTTTCTGTGACTCCAAAGTTGCAATTGTGAAAGGAAATTAACCAGCTGGAATATGACTCATGAGATGTCAGTCACTATTGCACCTTCTAATTAGAGTCACGTTTTTCAGGATTATTTTGGAGAGCTTCAGCCTCAAACCTTAAAGTCAAATTTTTAAAAATTTCTAATAGCAGAAGCTGTGGGGGAACAGAACAGAAAAAAATAAGCACAGGTTGTGAAAAAAAGATAAGACTCTGAAGTAGGAAAGCAAGGTCCCAAACATGGAAGAAACGAAAAATGATAAACACAATATTTTTAGCTAATCACTTTTAACGCATCTAGTGGTGGGAGCATGTGGTCTAGGGAGCCACAGTGCCAACTATCAGAGAAATTTTCTTTAAAAAAAACTAACACAAAAACCAATAGTCCTGTGGTCATTCAGTAATGACAGGGAGAATGCTGCAGCGTGTGCTGCTGGTGGGGGTGGGCGCCGTTCTCTGCTCTTGGCTGTATTACACAGTAACGTCGTGGCTCCTGTGTTTCATACAACATGTAGCCCATTGCAACTTCTTTGCTTAATTAGTACCGATAATGAAAGGGCTGTACTTGGCAGTTTTTTTAAAAGGCAGTGATGCATATACTTTGTAATCTAGACTAAACTCCATGTAAGTGATAAAAGTTGTACTGCTTTGCATTGTTAATCATAAACAAGAAATAAAGTAAATCTAAAGACCGTGTCCTGGGTGTGTTATACGGCATAATGAAAATCATGGAAGCCATTTTTAGGCATTGTGTGGCTCTTTCTCATTTGAGTTTGTAAGTTTCCCCCAGACTTTGTTTTTGTTTAGAAATGTTTCTATTTCCCCATTTTTCTTTTATTTGTCTTCTTCACCCTTTTACACCCTAGTTCTAGCCTCAGTTTTACCCAAAGTTGATTTGAATTACACCAGATTGCAGCAAGCAGAGAAGGCTCAAATGGAAGCCAAGAATGAGGATGAGAAATTTGAACAAGAGTGTCTGAGTCAGTCTGACAGCCTGCAGAAACAGATATCCCGAAAGGAGACACAGCTGTAAGTATCCTCTTCCCTTTTGTCCAGAGAAGTATGTGGAGTGTGTGTTTGTGTGTGTGTGTGTGTGTGCACGATGGGTAAGTCCCCCATCATCACTTTATCTCGTATTCCCTTTTTTGTGGTGGTGGGTTTTCTCCCATTAGAATGTAATTGGGAAAGGACTGAGTTGTTCTTGTCTTCATTTCCCCAGCGCCCTGTGAAGTGCTTAGAACACAGACACTTAAAACATTTTTGTGGATTGTTTGGTGTTGCCAGTATCTTTTTAAAAATCACATTTGTTGATGGCGGCCATAGATGTGTCCTGATGCTGCCATTATTTCATATATGACAGTCTGTGAGCTAATGTTCTTGGAATTGTTTGACTGTCAGTAAGTACGTTTATGGTGTTGTCACTTAATGCAATATATGTATGCCAGCAAGGAAGGAAGTCCCACAAAACTGAGGGCTGTTTTTGTGCCTTTCTTTGTTTCATGAATTGCCAAGGCTAACAAATGTGCTTTATGGTAGTCAGGTAGGTTTGCCATGGAAAGAAGAATGAATCTGTTGCTCAGATGGCTTTTGCCCCAGAGGATTTGCCAAAGCTTGTTCTTCAATGGCATAACCTTCAGAATCTCAGGATCATCTCTTCCTCATGGTGTAGTATTCAAACAAGAGCTTGTCCGAGTTGTGTTGGCTACTAGTATGAAATCTAGTTCATCCCACTAGAGAATATGTTGAACTTGAATGGTAATACATATTAATTAAAAATAAGTGCTTTTTGCAGAAACATTGGGATTAATATTCAAAACAGGAACAGTAATTTGGTATGGTACCCAAATGTATTCCCTTTTAACACACTTCAAGCCAGTGAACATTTTTTTACAGTTTAGTAGCATCATGCTCATTTCTGGAGCTATGAAAACCAAAAAACCCCACACAGAACAGCTGCTGCTTTCAGGAGCTTACATTCCACTGGAGGCAAACAACATGTACTCAGATAAATGCAAATACAGACCAAATAAATGCATAGGTATTTCAGGGGCAGGAGAGTACTGACAACTGGGCAGTCATGGGAAATGCCTTGGGTGGGAGCTTCATGTGGTGAGCTGGAGATTCTGAGGTGAAGAAAAAGCCTGTGCAGAAGGTGTGGAGACCAAAGAGAGAATGGCCATGGATGAGGAAGTTCAAGTAAGCCACCTTAGATGGAGTGATGTCACATCAGTCTGAAAAGGTAGGATGAGTCATTCCCACCTTCAAGTCTGACCTCAGACACTTGTTAGCTGTGTGGCCCTGGGCAAGTCACTTAGCCACAATTTGTCTCAGTTTCCTCATCTGTAAAATGGGGATAATAATAGCACCTTCCTCCCAAGGTTGCTGTGAGGATCAAATGGGATAATGTAGCTTAGCACAGTGCCTGTAGGCACTATATAAATGTGAGCTGTTATTATTTTTGTGAATTGGGCAGAATGATATTTATGTACTTTGTGACACAGTGTTTTGGTTGGTTTTATTAAACTTTAACAAAAATTTTTTAAAAGAGAAAGCTTACTGAGTAGGAGAGGGATATATTTTGAGATGAACATTATACAAAAGCAAAAAGCATCCCTAAAGCTAAAAAGAAGAAGGTGAGGAGCCATATTATAAAGAGCCTTAAGTATCAAACAGAGGAGTTTGTAGTTTTTCTTAGAGGAGAACACTTGAGGAGCAGAGAAGAGCCAGCTGTGCGGGCAGAGGCCCTGGGTGTGGGGCCAGGAAGAGAAGAGGAAAACACTCCCGAGGTGACCCTGGGCGCCAGAAGGAGGGCGATGCCCTCGACAGAAGAAACTAGGGAAGAGGTCGGGTTTAGGGAGCAGGAGACAGATGAGGCCCATTGTGGACATAATGTGTTTGAGGTGCAGGCGGGCAGCAGTCTTTTGGGGGGTAGGAAAGGAGTTTTGGAGAGAGACTAGGGCTGAATATGTAGCTTTTTGAATTATCTGCCTAGAAAGAAGAGAAGAAGATCTGGGATAATCTTAGGATATCCAGGGCACATATGATGGGACTTGTGACTAGAGCGGCCAGGTGGGCAGGAGGAAAACCAGGAGAGAGCATCATCACAGACACCCAACAGGAGCGGCTGGTCAACAGTTTCAAATGCTATGGAGATATCCAATTGGGTAAAAATGGAGAAGAACCCTCTAGATTTAGCAATTAAGAGATTATTGGCAATTTTGGAGAGATCAAGTGGTGCAGCCAGTGGAGCCAGTCTGGTCAGAAGCAGATTGTGAGGGGGATGGGAAGGAATTAAGATAGCAGAGATAACCATTTTTAGGTGAAAGGCTGTGGAAGGGAGGAAGAAGAGAGGAACCAGCAGCTGAAGTGGTAGGTTCAGATGAAGGTTACCAAAGGCAGGGCAGTTTGGGTGTGTGTGGAGGCAGCAGGGAAGGAGCCAGGGGATGAAGAGAGACTGACTAGTGGAAAGGAGGGATAAGCAAAACTCCTTGAGGATGTGGGATTGATAGGTCGCCCTTGGGCAGAAGGACCCCATCATCTGAGGCTGGAACAGAATGGGAGAGTGTCAAGTATATTCAAACACTAGAAGTGGGGAGGAGAGGAAGCTCATGATGAATAGCCTCAAATGTTTCAGTAAAATGTGAGACCCCTGCTCAAAGCAGGGACTGAAGGAGCAGTGAAGGTGGGTTTTCTTTTAGATTTAATGATTTTTTATTTGATATGTTTTAGTTTTCAGCACTGATTTCCATAAGATTTTGAGTTACAAATTTTCTCCCCATTTCTACCCTCCCCCCCACCCTAAGATGGTATATATTCTGATTGCCCAGTTCCCCAGTCAGCCCTCTCTTCTGTCACCTGATGCCCCCTCCCCCCATCCCTTTTCCCCTTACTTTCTTGTAGGGCAAGATAGATTTCTGTGCCCCATTGCCTGTATATCTTGTTTCCCAGTTGCATGCAAAGACAACTTTTTTTTTTGAGCATCTGCTTTTAAAACTTTGAGTTCCAAATTCTCTCCCCTCTTCCCTCCCCACCCACCTTCCCTAGGAAGACAAGCAATTCAACATAGACCACACAAGTATCATCATGTAAAACCCTTCCACAATACTCATGTTGTGAAAGACTAACTATATTTTGCTCCTTCCTATCCTATCCCCCTTTATTTAATTTTCTCCCTTGACCCTGTCCCTTTTCCAAAGTGTTTGCTTTTGATTACTTCTTCCCTCTATCTGCCCTCCCTTCTATCATCCTCGCTTTTTTATCCCCCTCCCCCTAGTTTCATTAGGGGTAGGATACCCAATTAAGTGTGTATGTTATTCCCTCCTCAAGTCAAATCAGATGAGAGCAAGATTCACTCATTCTCCCTCACCTGGCCCCTTTTCCCTTCCAGTGAACTGCTTTTTCTTGCCACTTTTATGTGAGATAATTTACCCCATTCTACCTCTCTCTTTCTCCCTCTCTCAATATATTCCTCTTTTATCTTTTAATTTAATTTTTTTTAGATATCATCCCTTCATATTCAATTCATCCTGTGCCCTCTGTCTATGTATATTCCCTTCAACTACCCTAATTCTGAGAAAGGTCTCATGAATTACTCACATCATCTTTCCACGTAGGAATGTAAGCAAAACAGTTCAACTTCAGTAAGTCCCTTGCAATTTCTCTTTCTCATTTACCTTTTATGCTTCTCTTGATTCTTGTGTTTGAAAGTCAAATTTTCTATTCGGCTCTGGTCTTTTCATTGAGAAAGCTTGAAAGTCCTCTATTTTATTGAAAATCCATATTTTGCCTTGGAGCATGATACTCAGTTTTGCTGGGTAGGTGATTCTTGGTTTCAATTCCAACTCCTTTGACCTCTGGAATATCATATTCTAAGTCCTTTGATCCCTTAATGTGGAAGCTGCTAGAACTTATGTTATCCTGATTGTGTT
>CM053624.1:22342719-22354029 GCA_028646595.1 Phalanger gymnotis | reverse complement strand
TTTTCCAATGAGATATTTCACATTGTCTTCCATTTTTTCATTCCTTTATTTCTGTTTGATAATATCTTGATTTCTCATCAAATGTAGCTTCCACTTGCTCCAATCTAATTTTTAAGGTAGTATTTTCTTCAGTGGTCTTTTGGACCTTCTTTCCCGTTTGGCTAATTCTGCCTTTCAAGGCATCTTCTCCTCATTGGCTTTTTGGAGCTCTTTTGCCATTTGAGTTAGTCTATTTTTTAAGGTGTTGTTTTCTTCAATATTTTTTGGGGGTCTCCTTTAGCAAGTCATTGACTTGTTTTCATGGTTTTCTTGCATCGCTTTCATTTCTCTTCCCAGTTTTTCCTCTGCTTCTCTTACTTGCTTTTCCAAATCCCTTTTGAGCTCTTCCGTGGTCTGGGACTAATTCATATTTTTCTTGGAGGCTTTTGGTGTAGGCTTTTTGACTTTGTGGACTTCTTCTGGCTGTATGTTTTGGTCTTCTTTGTCACCAAAAAAAGATTCCAAAGTCTGAGTGTGAATCTGGGTGTGTTTTCGCTACCTGTTCATGTTCCCAGCCAACTACTTGATTGTTGAGATTTTTGTCAAGGTATGACTGCTTGTAGAGTAGAGAGTGCTTTGTCCCAAGCTGTAGGGGCTGTGCTACTTTTTTCAGAGCTACTTCTACACAGCAAACTCTGCCACATCAGTGCTCCTCCTCCCCTAAGAACTGCCAACTGGGACCATGACTCAGATCCAAGCAGGCTGTGCACTCCCGCTCTGATCTGCCATTTCATTCCTCCCTCCAGGTTTGCCTGGGGCTGGAAGCAACTGCAGCTGGAGCTCTGGAAGCAGGCTTAGAGCTGCACCACCTCTGCCACCCCCAGAGCAGTGGCCAAACGCGAACTCCTTTAACTCTGATTTAGCAGTTTTTCCCACTAACCTGCTCTGTTGTCTTTGGCATTTGTGGGTTGAGAAGTCTGGTAACTACCACAGTTCACTGATTCAGGTCACTAGGGCCTGTTCCGCCTGCCTCCCTGTCTGGTTGGTCCTGATGCAATCCATGCTGGGCTCTGCTCTCCTCCCAGGTCTGTGCAATAGGCCCTTCCCAGCGACCGTCCAGGCTGTTCTCGGCTGGAGCCCTGCTTCCCTCTGTTATTTTGTGGGTTCTGCAGCTCTAGAATTTGTCCAGAGCCATTTTTTATAGGTGTTTGGAGGGAGCTGGGGGAGAGCTTAAGCAAGTCACTGCTTTCCAGCCGCCATCTTGGCTCTGCCCCGAAGTTGGTTTGAGGAGAAAAAAGGTGGTTTGGAACAGATGCTGTGGGGGATGCCTTTGGAAGTCAGTTAAGCAAGTGCATGAGTAAGGGCTCAGTTGAGATTAAGTAGGCAAGAAACTTACCCTTTATAATTGAATTCATCCATGTGACAAGCATACGTCGGGTCTTCTTCGCACTTCCTGCCTTATATTACAGTGCATTGGATACATCTTATGAGACTGGACTCTTCACAAAGGCAGGAGAAGCGTCTTCCTTCAGTTTTGTCTGTCTTCCAACACCAAGCATGTTGTGCTGTATACAGTAGGTGCTTACTGAGCAGCTTATCCCCCACTAGGCTGTAAGCAGCTTGCCTTACTCAAGTTTCTACTGGCTTCAGAACCTTGCATAGTAGCTACTCAATAAGGAGGGAGTGCCCTAGAGTGAAAAGGCCCAACATCATGGGCCCCTTGAAACCTAGTCTGGGGCCCTTGGACCCAAGGTTAAGAACTCCCAGATTAACTGGATTCGAAGTCAGAAGCTCTGAATTTGAATCCTGATTCTACTATTACATGCCTGTGTGACCTCTTACGAATCAGTTGACATTTCTGGGCCTTAGTTTCCTCATCTCTAAACCAAGGGGCTTAGATTATATCTGGAGTTTGTAACCTTGGTTGGAAATTGGACCCCTTTGGCAGTCACTCTGGTGAAACCTGTGACCCTTTCTCAGAATCATGTTGTTTTCTTCTACAATTAATAATTGAAATCTGTGAAAATAAATATATTTTCCCCATTCAACTTCATGGACACCTTGAAACGTATTGAGGGGCCCTTGGACCCCAGATTAAGTGATCATTCAGGCCCCTTCCAGTTCTAAATCATAGGGTGCTAAACAAGTGACAAAATTAATCTTTTGAAATGTGGGAAACAGTCCAGCATCGTAAAGAGAGTCTTGGCTTGCAGTCAGGAAGCCTTCCCTGAATTTGGTTCTTGCCTCTGTTACTAGCAGTGAGATCCTGAACAAGCCTCTTAATGTCTATGAGACTCATCTAGAATACTCATTCCATAGAGTTGTTGTGTGAATAAAATTGGTTAATGTTTATAAAGTGCTTTACAAATCTTGTAGCGCTATATAAATGCTGAAGCGACAGCCCTGGAGTCGGGAAGACCTGGGGTCAAATCCTGCCTTCGATAGATGTTCTCTAATCGTGGCACCCCATTTGGTCACTCTATGCCTCAGTTTCCTCATCTTTAAAATGTGAAGCATGGATCAGGTGGCATCTCAGGTTCCCTCCGGTGCTAAGTCTTGGTTCTATATTGTTTACCCTGTAGAGGTATCATAGTAGTGTCTAAAGTTTCAGCCGTCGTTATGGGCAATTGCCAGTCTCAGACTGCCTTGTTCTTCTAATTTTGTGAGCTAATACTTTTTCCTTCTTTTTGTACTTTTTCTGTCACTTGAACTTACTGTCCTCTTCCCATCATAACTGCTTCATAGCAGCTGTATAATTTGTTTACTGTGTCCTTGGATACAAGGAGAGAGCACATTCAGCTTAAGGATTGAATGTCCAAGCCTTACTTTGCAGCATTAGTTCATTTTCTGTGGGTGTTGTAAAATGAATTTTTATCTGAAAATGGTGGGCAGAAGTTGCTTGCTGATTCTGTGTCCACTGTGGTCATGAACTTAATCAATAGCTAGTGTCTTTTGTAGATATTTCAGATTTATGGCTTTTTATATTTGGTTGCAGTTGGGTAGTAAAGATGCTGGGCATTTGGATTTGTGGTACAGATTGGTAGGCAGTCACATAGTGCCTCCAAATTTCTCTGACTTCAAGGATAAGGTGGAACCCTGTGGTGATTAAAATTTAAAAATGTAATTAACTGGTGTTATGTGAGTGATACCTGTGTTATTCTTTTTATTCATTCCTTTAGCAAGCATTCATTTTTAAAAAATGTATTTTACTTCCCCCCAATTATATGTTAAAATAGTTTTTTAAACATTTAATTTTTTTGTTGGGTTCCAAATTCTGTCCCTACTCTCCCTCCCCCATCCCTGATATAGATATAGGTTATACATGTGCAATTATGTAAAACATTTCCATCTTTGTACAAGAAGACTCAAAAGGAAGAGAATGAAAGAAAATGAAAAATAGCCTGCTTCAGTCTGTATTCAAACAATATCAGTTCTTTCCCTGGATGGGGATAGTATGCTTCATCAATAGTCTTTGGCATTGTCTTGGATCATTGTACTGCTGAGAATAGCTAGGTCATTCACAGTTCTTCATTTAACAATGTTGCTGTTACTATGTATAAAGTTCTGGTTCTATTCACTTCACTTTGCATCAGTTCACATAAGTCTTTCCAGGTTTTTCTGAAATCATCCTGCTTATCGTTTTTTACCACACAGTAATATTCCATTATAGTCATATCTCAGCTTGTTTAGCCATTTCCCAATTGATGGGCATCCCTTTGATTTCCAATTCTTGGCCACCACAAAAAGAACTCCGCCCCTCCCCTTTTTATGTTTTTGGGATATAGATCCAGCAGTAGTATTGCTGAATCCAAGGGTTTGCACAGTTTTATAGCCCTTTGAGCGTAGTTCCAAATTGCTCTCTGGAATGGTGGATCAGTTCACAACTTCACCAACAGTGCATTAGTGTTCCTTTTTTCTCATATTAGCCAATCTGATAGGTGTAAGGCAGTAGTATCTCAGAATTTTAACAAGCATTTATTAAACAACCAGTCAACCAACACATGTTTGTTTAGCTCTCTATTCCAGAAGAGGAGACAAAGACACAAATGAAACACTATCTGCCCTTAGGGAGCTTACGCTCTGATAGAGGAGGCAGCACATACATACATATGTATATCTGAAATAAATAGGAGGTGATTTGAGAGGGAAGGCACTGATGGGGGTGGGGGATCAGAAAAGGCTCTGTGTAGAAGCAGCACCTGAGTATCTCAGAGGCCCAGGTGAAGAAAGAGTGCATTTCAGGCGTGAGGGGCAGCCAGAGGGACGTTGGTATTTAACTCTAGAGAATATAGGGAGCTACTGGAGCTGATTCAGTAGGGGAATGACATGATCACATATCCACTTTAGGGACATCACTAGAGCAGCTGTGTGGGGAGTAGTTTGGAGAAGGAAGAGACCTAAGGAAGGCTCACTTGATGACCATTTCATCATGTTAGAGGTGATGAGAATTTAAACAAGGAGTCCATGAGAGTGGAGGAGAAGGGACGTATGTCGTGAAAAACTTGACAAGATTGGGTCACTGACTGGCTGTGTAGAAGAGTGAAGAGTTAGGGATGATGCCAAGGTTGTATACCTGGGTGACTGGAAAGGTGGCACAGCCCACAACAGTCAGAGGGAAGTTCAGAAGAGGGGTAGGTTTTGGGGGGGGCAGGGTAGCAGAAATATTGAGTTCGGACTCATTTAATTTGCCTGTGGGATTTGGTTTGAAATGTCATAGGCAGTTAGTTGATAACATGTGACTGGAACTCAGGAAAGGGACTACAGTTTGACATAGAGGTCTGAGTGCCATCAGCATAGAAGTGGAAATTACTCGTAAGAGCTGAGGAGATCATTGATAGAGTGTAGGGAGAGAAGAGAAAACAAATGACAAAGCTTTGGGGTGTACCCACACTTCGGAGATGGGATATGGGTGATGATCCAGGAAAGGGGACACAACAAACACTCAGACAACTAGGGACAAATCAGGAGAAAGCAGTATTATGAAAACCAAGAGAGGAGAAGGCTTGTCAGCAGTGCTTTGCACATAATACAGTTAATGTTGAGGTCAAGAAGGATGAGGATTAACAAAAGCAATTAAGAGATTTTTGGTAAAGTTGAAGAGAGCAGTTTTAGTTGAGTAATGAGGCTGGAAACCATAAAGGGCAGAGGACCAAAAGGAGGGGAAGTGGGGGCAATATGTGTATGTAGCTTTTTCTAGGAGTTTGGCTGTTCTAGAGAGGAGAGAAAAAAGGATGATAACCCATGGGGATGGTAGGGCCAAAGTGGAGGGGGGGGTTAAGCGTAGGGAGAGCTGTAGGCATGTTTTTAGGCAGAAGAAACCACTAGATAGAAAAAGATTAAAGAAGATGAGATGATTGTAAAGTAGCTGCTGAGAGAGATGGAGGGAGAAGATGGGTTGAGGGTGCATGTACAAGGATTGTTCCTGGCAAGAAGGGCTGTCTCTTCATTAGAAACTGCTGGAATAAGAGCAGAGAAAATAGCTAAGAACGTTAAGGAGAGAAGAACAATTGCATGGCAAATGGTTTCTCGTCTTTCAGTAAAGTGTGAGTGGAGGGTGTGTGAAGAAGATTAAGGGAGGGATACTGTGGGAGCCTTCAGGAAGCAAGAGGAGGCTTGGAACTGCAGAGAAGAGAGTGATTGGGAATCACTTGGGGAAGAATGAAATGATTGCTTTGTTGTGGCAAGGTCTGCTTGAGATTCGATAACAGGGGTTGCATGACCTCCTCCCCAGTGTTCAGCAGCAGGTGAGTTGGAACGGGTGCAGTCGATCATGAGAGTGACCCAGGACTGGAGTTTTTCAAGGTGAGAGCAGCAGGAAGCATAACGTTGAAGTGTTAACTGAAAGGGTCCTACTGTGTGTAAGGCCCTGTTTGGCGCCGGAGATCCCCAGAAAATAATGAAACGTCCCTGCCCTGGAAAAACTCGAACTCCATTGAGGGAAACATTATGAACATAGATAACTAAACAAAATATATAAAGTTCAATTCAAATCACTTTGCAAGAGGGGAGAGTCTCAGCAACTGAGTGAATCAGGAGCTCCCTCATGTAATAGGTGCCTCGACAAAAGCCAGAGCTTCTATGAGGGCATTTGAGGCTTGGAGGAAAGCCTGTGGCCAGGCTCAGAGATGGGCTACATGTAGGGTAATCTCAGGTGACCTCGCTTCACATCCTTCCTCTGCCACTTAAACAGTGTGGGACATTTTGGGCCTTCCTTTCCTAGGACACCCTGCGGCTCCTTCCAGGTCTAAATTTGTAACCCTACAAACCAGTTTTCTCGTAACACTATATTTGCTTTTTCTTCACAATTAAAAATCTCATAGAAACAATATGTTCCAAGCCACAAATAAGTTCTGGAGCAAGTGGCACCGGCCATTTATGAAGACCTTTTCAGACCTTAAAATGCTGATCACTGCTATTATTATCGCCTATTTTAATTGTGAATTCTAAAAACATCAGCAAATAACAAACAGAAAAAGGGATTGTACATGAGGATAAACTTCAAACTGAAAACAGTATTAACAAGTCCTGCTTGTCTTTGCCAGTTTCTGGACTTGATAAACTTTAAAGCAGTGTCACTAACTGTCCTGAGTCCTGATATTTTGTTTCCGTTTGTGATTAAAGGGCTCAGTTGGAAACGGATTTGAAGATTGAAAAGGAATGGAGACAAACTTTGCAAGAGGATCTTCAAAAGGAGAACGATGCTCTATCTCATCTCAGAAATGAGACACAGCAAATCATTAGTCTTAAAAAAGTAAATCGTGGTAAAATGTTAAAGTTAATTTCAGCTGTTCTGTTTAGAAGGAGATGTATTTTCAAGAAAAATTAGAAACAGTCATTTTCGCAGCCAGCCACAGTGACAGAATGTATTAGGCATATGAAGTGTTCCTTGTATAAATATTGTGCTAAAATGAAGAGAAAGCTGTAGGCAGAATAGACCCATTATAGTTGGGCGTATGAAATGTTATTTGTATAAATATTTTGCTAAAATGAAAAGAAAGCAGTAGGTAGAACATACCTGTTGTAAGTAGTTGTACCACCCGTGGGAAAAAGTCCTTTTTTACTTAAAAACTTAGAATGTGTCGCTGAATAATGGAACGTAGACCATGCAATGTTTTCTTTGTTTTAAGACATCTTTTTAAAAATTGTTTCTGAAGGAGTTTCTGAGTCTCCAGAATGAAAATCAGCAGTTGAAAAAAATATACCGGGACCAGGAACAAGCCCTTCAAGAACTTGGCAGCAAGCTCAGCGAGTAACTTTCCTTTTTGACTTTCTTTGAATCAGTAACTTTTAAAAGCATGTGCCTGGTCAGAACCGACAAAGAGCAGATGTGGGGGAGGAGGTGTCTCAGCTACACAAACAGAATGTACAACCTAAAAGGGAATCCCAGGGTGAGGTGAGCTGTGTGGAATGAATCCAGTTCTTAGAGGAGAGCTGTAAATCAGGTAGGCACATAACTTCACTAGGGTTCTCCTTTGAGTCTGTTCTCCCCTTGTGAAAGCACATGCTGAGGATTCTGTCTGGTTTGGGGTGCCGTGTTTTAGGGACATTTTCTTTTTCTCTGGAGAGCTTCTAGAAAAAGTTCAATTTCACTGAAATTTAAGTGAACTAAGTAAACTAAAACTAAAGTTTAATTTCACTACTATTTAATAAGCACCTACTGTGTGCCAGGTGCTGTACTAAGAACTGGGAATACAAAAAAAGGCAAAGGACAGAGTCCCTGCCTTCAGGGAGCTCAGAGTCTACCAGGGGAGGCAGCCCGCCAACAGCTTTGTACAAAGGAGCTCCTGACAGCACACACTGGAGATGAAGGAGAGTTGAGAAAGGCTTCCTGCTGAAGGCGGAGCTTGAGCTGAAACATGAATGAAGCCCGAGAAACCAGGAGGCAGGGGTGAGGAGGAAGCTTGTTCCAGGCATGGGGGAGAGTAGAGAGGCAGGTGTCACTCGATTGCTGAGTACACGGGGAGTGTAAGGTGGGGAGAAGCCAGGTGAGGTAGGGCTGGGAAAGGCAAATGGGATCCTATATTTGGTCCAGCAAGTCACAGGGAGCCATCGGAGTTTATCGAACATGGGAACTGACATGGTCAGAGCCTGTGTTTTAGGAGGATCAGTCTGACAGCTAAGTGAATGATGTATCAGAGTGGGAAGAGATCGGAGGCTAGGAGGCTGAGCAGCAGGCTGTTGTAATGGCCACGGCATGAAGTGATGAGGACCCGCTCCAGGGTGGTTGTGTTGTCAGAGGAAAGGGGCATAATGTGGAAGATGTTATGAAGGCAAAAAGGATGGGGCCCGACCACTGATTGGCTATGGAGGGGGTGACGGTGAAAAGTTGAGATAGACATCTACGTTACACCTGTGACCAGAAGGATGGTGGTACCCTTGGCAGTAATCAGGAAATTAGCAAGAGGAGAGAGAGTTTGGGTGGAAAGTTCAATTTGGATATGTTGAATTTATGTCTACAAGACGTCCAGTTAGGATGTTTAAAACAGTTGGAGATAACAATACTGGAGGTGACTGACCAATAAATCTGAGAGTTATCTGGCATAGAGATGTTCATTGAAGCCATGGGAGCTGATGAGATCACCAAATGAAATAGGATAGTGAAGAGGACCTAGGACTAAGGCCTTGGGGACACTCATGGCCAGCAAGCATGACCTGGAGGAAGAGCTAGGAAAGGAGACTGAGGAGGAGGAAGGGTCAGCTGGGTAGGAGGAGAACCACGGGAGAGCAGTGTCTTGAAAGCTTAGGAGGTGATACCAATCAGTATCAATTGTACAGATCAAAGTCTGTAGAGAAGTCAAGAAGTTGAGGATGGAGGAAAAGCCTTTCAATTTGGCAGCTACTAGTTCATTGATAACTCTGGAGAGAATGTTTTCAGCTGAATGATGAGGCTGGATGCTAGAATGTAGAGTTAGGAAGAGAGTGAGAAGGCAGCAGAAGTGCCCATTGTAGACAGTCTTCTCAAGGAGTTTCACCCCAGTGGTGAAGAGAGAGAGGAATGATGGAGTGGAGGTGCATGGATTAAATGAGGGTAGTTTGAGGATGGGAGGATGGGCCTGTTTGTAGGCAATAGGGAAGCAGCCAGTATATGAGGAGAAACTGAGAGAGAGTAAGGAATGATAGAGGGGGATAGTCTACCCACTTGTGCTTTTAGAAGGGTTAGCTCAGCAAGGACTAAGTCCACCTGATCATGTGAAATAGGGGTGAAGTAGGAAATAGTGGAAGAAGGTGTCTGTGTGTCTTTGTGAATGACCTTAGGGGAAGTTGGGGGAGAGATGAGAAGATTTGGAAAAGCCACTGGTAAGTGGGACAAGGATTTAGTTAAGGAAGTATGGAAGGATTGCCTGGCCATAATGAGGGCCCAGCTGAAATTATGTAACATAAACATGTAGTGGACCCTACTCAGTGTAGTTTTGTGATGTTCTCCATCATCATTCAGCAACAAGTGAGGAGATGGAAGATCTTCTGTAGGATAAGGAGGCAGGGGGTTCTAGAGAAGAGCACATCTTAGGGTTGGGCTTGTACACCAAGGTGGGGGAGGGGAGAGAATGTGGTTCATGTGGGGGTTCAGAAAGAATGAGGGATTGAGGTCATTGGAGGATGAAGAACGGGGCAGGGGGTCATGAGGCAGAAAGAGGTGGAATCAGATAAAGGAATTTTGCAGTTCGTGAACATGGAAGTGGTGGTGTGTGGCTGATGGTAAGATCCAGAGTCTGACCATCTCTTTGTATTGCTGTGCTGGGGTGTAGATCATTGCAAATGGGTGACTTGAGGAATTGGGAGATAGAAGGGTATTGGAGGGAGCATCAGTGTGTAAGTCCCAGTCCCCTAGTCTGAATGCAGGATTTGGAGAGTCAAGAAAAGCCATCAACCAGAATCCTTGTCAGGGATATCGTAGAAAGGGTTTTTATACTGCCCAAGATTAAACAGATCACCTCTGAGGCTTCTTCCAATTCTGAAATTCTGGTAACCTGGAAGAAGTAAAGAAGGATGGTGACTGGTAGAGTGAAGGGACCAGAAATTCTGCCTTGAGACAGTCTGTTTACCCTGTAGAAGATAAATGTAGTAGAGGCAGCGAGAAACGTTTTGTAGTTTACGAATTGTGATACATAAATTCTTTTTGATTCTCGCAGCGTCCTACCTGGGGGTTGGAGGGCCTTATTTCCCATCCTACTTCTGACCAGAACCACCAGGGTGAGCTGGGACAAGTCATGGAACCTCCCTGGGTCTCCTTCTCTTCCTCTGAAATGAGATGATCTAGATGCCCAGTCACTTTCTAGGGCATTATTGTCATTTAGCACCTGAAGCCAATGTTGGCCTCTTTCTATTCTCTTTTAGATCAAAACTTAAAATAGAAGATATAAAAGAAGCCAACAAGGCGTTACAGGTCAGTAGAAATCTCTTCCCTTTAGATACAGATGTGGATTAACATTGTGTGCATAAAATGTGAAGCCCAGGTACACAAAGAAAAAATATTCATTAAAGGACAACACTTCAGATTGAATGCCATGACCAGTGTTGGCTCCGTGTGAACAAGGTTGCATTCCCTTTCTTCCTCTAGAGTGCGAACTGTAGGTGTACTCTTATGTCTGTCATGGTCACTATGTGAAGACAGCTGTGCTCGAGTGGGGTTTTTTTTTCATATTAAGGAAAGTTAGCGTGGATGTTGGACACTGGGAAATGATTACGGCATAAAGAATAAAGAGAATCGGTGAAACATTTGGAACAAAACTCCCTCCGTCCATTTAAGTTAAGAATCTACCAGTGCTTGAGATGAGAAAGTATCAGTTCTCAGGAGCTTGTTTCCTACAATTATAATGATCCTGCAGATCAGCCAGTGAGAGGGTTGGGCCCACAGAACTTCCATCTGTGCTGGAAAGCTGGGAAGGGAAGGAGGGAACAACCATCATGGCAGTGCCAATCTTTTTTAAAGGAGGCAATCATTTTTTACAAGAAGAAAAGGAGCAGCCAAGTGGTGCAGTGGATGGAGCACCAGCCCTGGAGTCAGGAGGATCTGAGTTCCAATCGGGCCTCAGACACTTAGAAGCTGTTTGAGCCTGGGCAAGTCACTTCACCTTGATTGCCTCCAAAAGAAAATTAAGAAGAAAAATATAAAAAGATTGTGGGTTTTTAAAAATTTTTTTGTAAGTATATTTAGTTTTCAGCATTGATTTTCACAGGAGTTTGAATTACAAATTTTCTCCTCATTTCTGCCCTCCCCCACCACTCCAAGATGGCATATATTCTGGTTGCCCCGTTCCCCAGTCTGCCCTCCCATCTGTCACACCACTACCCTCCCATCCTCTTTTCCTTTCTTGTAGGGCAAGATAAATT
>CM053624.1:22320601-22342219 GCA_028646595.1 Phalanger gymnotis | reverse complement strand
TTTCAGTGGGGTATGACTGCTTGTAGACTAAAGAGTTCTATGTTCCACGCTTGCGGGGATGCGCCAGCTCTGCCTCAGCAGCACTTCTCCTTCCCCAAGAACCCCCAACCTCGACTGGACTTAGATCTTCAGCAGGCTCTTCACTCCTGCTCTGATCCACCACTTAATTCCTCCCACCAGGTGGGCCTGGGGCAGGAAGCAACTGCAGCTGTGGTTCTGTAGCTGCCCCACCTCCGCTGCCCCCCTGGGGCAGTGGCCAAACCACAAACTCCCTGTCCCCAGCAGCTTTTCCCACTAACCTACTCTGTTGTCTTTGGTGTTTGTGGGTTGAGAAGTCTGGTAACTGCTGCATCTCACTGATTCAGGGGGCTAGGGCACGCTCCGCCCAGCTCCTGGTCTGATTGGTCTACGCTGCCCATGCTGGGCTCTGCTCCGCTCAGCTCTGCCTCTCTCCGCTCCCAGCTCCATGCGGGATAGACCTTACCCAGAGATTATCCAGGCTGTCCTGGGCTAGAGCCTTGCTTCCCTCTGCTACCCTGTGGGTTCTGCAGTTCTAGAATTAGTTCAAAGCCATTTTTTTCATAGGTTTTTTGGAGAGACTGGGCGGGGAGCTCACGCTAGTCCCTGCTTTCTAGCTGCCATCTTGGCTCCACTCCCGATTGTGGGTTTTTTTAAAGGTTTATTAAATTTACATGTAATCCTAGAGGCAGCATAGCCTTCACAGAGGCACCTAACTCCCTGTCACAAAACCTTTATCTGGCTCAGTTCTTTTCCATTTGTGTGCAGATAACTCAGGGCAGTGACTAGCACAGGGCCTAGAGTCAGGAAGACTCATCTTCTTGAATTCAAATCTGGCTTCAGGCTTACTAGCTGTGTGACCCTGGGCACAGCCTTTTTGCCTCAGTTTCCTCATCTGTAGAATGATCTGGAGATGGAAATGGCAAACCCCTCCAGTATCTTTGCCAAGAAAACCCCAAATGGGGTCAGGAAGAATCAGATATGACTGAAAATGACTGAACAACAACAAAAACTCTCAGTTGCAAAGTATTTTGCTGTCTGTGGAACAGTCAAAGACAAAAGTGATTATAGAAAGTACTGCTGCATTCTCCTTCTCACTCCTTTCCCCTCTACACCCCATCATGGTCTTGTTCAAAGAATGCATTTTCTACCCTCACATTTTTTCCCCAGAGAATACATAATGGTTCTCTGCCTAAGGATGCTTCCGTCTGATGTACAAGTCTCCAGAATGCTGGCAGCTAGTCCAGATAGCTCCAGGATCCCTCCTGGATGGTCTTGGAAGCGGCTTGGAAAAGGAGGAGTTAGTCCCAGCTTTGGGATTGGGTTGGGGTTTGTGAAGGATTAGAGGAGTTAGCAGTGGTTGGGGTATTTGGATCTGACCGGCTATGACCTGACAAAGGTCCTGAAAATGTGGATGGAGAGAGGCACCCTTCGCTGTCCACACTGAGACAGCAAGAAAAGGCTATTTATGTCACACTGACTTTGCAGCCCCTGGCTTTTCTCTGCTTTCCTTGGTCATGTTTTCTTCATTGGCAGTGAGAGATTCCAGTGCACAGATGCTGTTTTCCAATTCTGGGACTCTGTGGTGTTCATGAAACCTCCTTCTATTCAATGGAAGTGCACTGTTGACATCCCTAAGGATCTGCATGCCAGTCCTGAATTGTGTGGTGGCACCACAATTGACAGGATGCTGTCCTGGCCTCTGTCTCTCTTCCAGCAGATGTGGAGGAGCAGGCAGGACTACGAGGAATTGAGGCCCTTCAGGGTCCACCAAATGCTGCCTTTTTTTTTTTTTTTGGAGGCAGTCTTTAAGTGAGTTGCTGGCGTCATACAGCTGCTAAGGTCCTCCTGACCTCATGGCCAGTGATCCGTCACAGTGACACCTAGCTGTCCCTCCACCAAATGCTTCTAAATGGACTGTTTGGGGTTTTTTGTTTTTGTCAGAAGGTGTCATGTGTTCACATCAGCCTCAGTATTCCACCTCTCTACTACCCTCAGTCCTTTCGATTGAAGGGTGGAGCCAAAACCTCTTGAGGAAGGAACCTGGCTCAGAACATCTCATTTTTCATTTGGCTGCACTACTTTGGGACTTGCTTGACTTCTCCATCAGGCCCCATGTTGGTGACCTTCCCCACCCCAGCCTTACCGCCTCTTCACAGCTTATCTTTTTGAGGACAGGGCCTGGCCTTTTGTATCTGTATCCAAAGGGCTTATTATTAGTGTGGCGCCAGGCACACAGATGCTTACTAACTGAATGGTTATTGATGATTATTGCCCCCAAAGGAAGGGAGAGAAATGAGTTTTTCTGTAGGTGTGCTCACCTAAGCAGTCTAAGCTTGTTGGAGGGTAACATCCCCAAAGGCTCAGTGTCCCTAGGGCCCTGTTTGTCCAATTCTAAAAACCATTCCAGATATCATATAATGTCAGTGTTATAGTGCCTGGGTGAAGGCTGCCTGGCCCTACAAAAGGGGAAAGGTAGGAAGATTGCTTACATGTAAATTTTATTATCCTTAAAAAACCACACAACTTTTTTGGATCTTACTCCTTAATTAAAAAAAAAATTGTCTTTGTCATATTGGTTCCCTCCTTTTCCTCCTAGCTTTCTGCCATAGATGTGAGTGAAGGCTTTTTACAGCCTCCCAGGGAAGCTCAGGGAGATCGGTCCCAGTCCTCAGGGGGAATGAGGAGCCATACCTATACATTGTCTTAAGTTCAGATAAAAACAAACACCAAGTAAACAAAACGTTGCCTTGCATTTAGTT
This sequence comes from Phalanger gymnotis, assembly GCA_028646595.1. Taxonomy (NCBI): domain Eukaryota; kingdom Metazoa; phylum Chordata; class Mammalia; order Diprotodontia; family Phalangeridae; genus Phalanger; species Phalanger gymnotis. The sequence continues at coordinate 22,339,439 of CM053624.1, read as the reverse complement.
CTCAGCATCTTTGTTGTATCTCCATAGTAGGATGTAAATTCCTCCAGGACAAGACCTACTTCATTTTTGTCATTGTATGTCCAGCTGTAGTATAGTGCCTGGCATGTAACAGGCCCTTAGTAATTGTTTGTTGGATTGATATCATATATTTAAAATAAATGGAGCTAGGGAGACTCGTCTTCCTGAGTTCAAATATGGCCTCGGATACTTACTAGCTTATTGAGCACATCTCTTCACCCTGTTTGCCTCAGTTTCCTCATCTGTAAAATGAGCTGGAGAAGGAAATGGCAAACCCATTCAGTATCTCTGCCAAGAAAACCCCAGATGGGGTCACAAAGAATCAGACGTGACTGAAGCAACTGAACAACCGAAACCACAGCCAGATGCTGGAGATGGAGAAATAAAAAAGTCCCTTTACTCCAAGAACTGACATTTTACTGATGAAAACATGCACACAAATAAGTAAATATACAATATATAAACAATACAAAGCAACTTCAAAGCATGGGCAAGGTTAAGCGGGAAATCAGGAAAGGACTAAAGGGAGGTAGAGATTTCAAGAGGCATTGGTGAGGGAGAGCCTTCCAGGCATAGGGGGCAGCCTAGGCAAAAAAGCAACGAAGTGGGAAAAGTTGTGATGGGTGGGGATCATTGGGCTAATTTAGCTGGAACAGAAAGTGCATTTGAAGTAAGTTAAAACAGGTCGACTTTGCCCTGTATGAGACAAAGCTAACAGCTGTCCAAAACCTGGGCCTGGGGAAGTAGTAGGCCCCTTCACCAAGTGGAAGCTGAACACTGGTCACAGAGGTCGTGAAAGAGGAAGGCCTGCTCCAATTGGATGGATCGGAGGGACTGCGGATGCCCTTCCAGCCTAAGTGTTTTTAGTCATTCACTTAGTGGCTTATTTCTGCCCATCATCGATTACGTCCTTGACCATTTATGGTGCCAGACTATTGTTTATCCTTTCTTTGTATCCTCAGTGGTTAACACAGTGCCTGGCACATAGGCACCTGATAAATGCTTGTTGTCTTGACTTCACTGCACTGGGTTAGTTTTGTTGTGTGGGTCAATACAGAAAGGTAAGAGGGAATATTTTCCTTAGTTCTAATAACAGGTTGTTTCCTTAGTCTGGAAACCCAAGACACAGTTCTTCCCCAGGTGTGCATAGACAGTTTCTCCAAACCAGCTAGTTCCTTATTTTAATGAAGTTAATATCTGAGGCCTCCTGCCAACCTGCTTTATGGGTTGGATAACATACCTTTTTGAGGGCTGTTTTTTTCACAATTCATCCAACATCTAAGCACCCACTAAAATGGTGCAAGATCAAAAGTCCCCGCCTTTACAACCTTCAGGTCTACATGTACATGGATGCAAGATCACTAATCAACATGAATGTGTCATATAAGCTTCTAAAGGCTTCGAAGGAGGGTGGTGACTCTCCTTTCTTCTCCCTCTAGGGTCAGGTTTGGCTGAAAGATGAAGAAGCCACACACTGTAAATTATGTGAAACAGAATTCTCACTTTCTAAAAGAAAGGTAAGCTAGGAGGGGAAAATTATATTCTGATAAATGGAGAGGAGAGGGATCAAGTCTTGATTTGGGGTTTCTAATTTTTTTTTCTTGTTTTTTTTAAAGCATCATTGTAGAAATTGTGGAGAAATTTTTTGTAATGCCTGCTCTGACAACGAACTGCCTTTGCCTTCATCACCGAAGCCTGTTCGAGTCTGTGATTCTTGTCATGCTTTGCTGATTCAGAGATGCTCATCAAACGTGGCCTAAGACTTGTAAAGTACATCCTGCCTGGGCTGGTTCAGAATGTGGATATTAGACATACGCCTGTTTAAGCTGTCTTCACCAGTTTCAGAAACTTCTGGCTCATCCTTGATATGCTTCATGTGTACATGCTCACAGACCAAAAGTTGTGCCCTATTAACTCAAACACTACAGAAATCCTGATGTAGATTTTATACTTTTTATTTCCAGTGCTTTTAATTTCTGAGTAAAATGCCTTTGTAAATTAACTTGTAACTATTCTTGCAAACAGCAAATTTTCAACAGACTAGGCACATTTCCTTTAATGTTTGTTTATTTAACAGTGAACATAACTAGACATAATTCATAATGAGCTGATAGGGTAACAAATTTAATAACCAAGAAAATGGAGGTCTTTTAAAGGCCACATAGACATAGTAACAAGATTTTTGCCTTATCTCAGACCTTTCCAAAATACTAGGCTTGTTATATTCTGCCTGATTCAAAAGAGTTGCTACTTTTTGATGGTGCCTGCAATTCTTTTTAAATGCACTTTATAAGCTTCATAGTTCTCAGAAAAATACTGTGCATAAGAAAAAAAAATCAATTTTACAAGCGTTTCTATTTTACAAACCAATTATACCAAGAGCTGGTATATATTTTTTTCATCACAATACGTACAGGTTGTGAACAATTCTGAGTTATGGTTATAATAGCATATTGGGGCAATTACTCATGTTTGCCAACTTCTCATTCCTCCAAAACATATTTAGTTTCAAGTTGTCTTCTACCTACCTTTTAATAGTAGCTGCTACTGCCAACAGAAGCTTTTTTGTCCAAGGGGAGATTGTTGCACTAGATTTGTTGGAAGTTAACACATTCAGTTTCACTTTTTTTTTAACCTCCCTCCCTTGGACAGTTCTTGGGCAGTTCTTTCCCCAGCCAAAAGTGTCAGGTCTGCAATTTTCTATCTTTGACTTCCCAGTCACCCATACCTTTTTATATGAATATAACAAAGTTCCAATTTAAGTCATTATCAGAGGAGGGCAATCAGAATTGCAACTAACTTTGCCACTGATGGCTGTGAAACTCAGTTGCCACTTCCGTAAACAACATGAAGATTGCCCAGATTGACATAGAACCAAAACTCGTAGAAGGTTCTCCCGAGCACCATTTCTCCTCTACCCTGTTGGAGTGTTTAGGGGGTTAATTTATACAAGTATTGAGGTAAACCCTAAAAATGTGTTAGCAGTATTATGTTAAATACACTTTAGGTATTTTTAATACCAATACAACTATTGTAATCATTGAGTATGAAGCAAACTGTTTATCATGAAGCTTATGCTTGAACCATTTCAGATCAAAATACTTTAAGTTAGAAATGGAGTATATACAACACTAATCCATTTGTACTTTAAGCATGAAACATTCAGAATCATTTAAATTGCTGCATTTAAGAGAGGATTAATCAGTATTTCTAAGGATGGTTTTAAATTACCTTAATAAAATTATGTAAGAAATGGGAGTTTTCTAATTTAACCATCTTTTTCTTAAATATATAGAACTCTATTCCAAAACTTCATTTTACATTCCTGTTACACTTATGCAGCTTAGTTCACTAGAGCTGACCTAGTATTTTGTAAGGTTTGCAGAGCACTTTACATTTCCACTTGCTATGACTTTACTATGGATTGCAATGAATTTACTTTAACATTATTGGGAACACTTGAGAAATAGTAGTGTGAACCCAAAAGATCAATTCACTTTAGAAGTCCTGCAGTAGACAAAGATTTTTCTACTTTTTTTGACCTGAAATGGCAGCTGGGGAGATACTCAATTACCCTGAAAAAAGTCCCACATCTAGTCTAATCCCAAAGGGCATTTTTAATGAAGTGCTTTGAGGAGTTCAGTAACATTTCAAAATGTTTCACAGTAAGTTGCTTCAGGTTCAGCAAGTGAACCTTCAATTGTCTTGTTATGGTTGTCACATTGTGACATGCTGTAATTTGCCAAACTTTGACAGAATTTTTGGTATCTTCTAACAGAATTGCTAAAGCATTCATCTATTCATGTTTACATACTAAAGTTCATAAATCAGGCAACTAATTCTTAGCTCTTCATTATTGCATGTATCATTCTGACCCAGTTATACATTTTAGTTTTATATACATTTGTATTGTGCTTTAAAAATATTCTCCCTTGATGTGAAAATGAACATAATACAAGATGATATATTTTAGGTAAATTGCTTGGTCTTCCCTCACTAGATAAATTCATTGCTCTGGCAAACACCACAAATGTCACACTAATGTTGTCACGAAGACAAGTAATCTTTGAATCTACAATTGTTCTAACTTTATAGTGTTTTTTAATGTGACTTTTTTGCGTAAATGTAAATAAAGATAATACAAATAGTTTGCTCTAATGGAACCTTTACTGTCACTGGGTATTGGGGAACCTTTGTAACATTTTATATCAAAAAAAGTTTTAAGATGAAATAGTGTATAGGTGAAGCAGCAGTTTTGGGGTTTGTTCAGGTTTAAAGTCAAGCAGTTCATGTCTTCAAAAAACCCACGATCATTAATATATACAATTTCTACTTGTTTTTTATATATAAGTTTCTTCACCAGAATAGTCCCCAAGTTTTTTTATCCGTGCAAGTAAAATAGCTTTTCTTTGACAAAGTAAACTCCATTTAATTGTAATTTAGGTATTGGGAAACTTGTCAGTAGCTGTGAGAAGCTGATTCACCCCCACCCTTTGCCCCAGTGGCATATGAACTACCCTGTAACACACTTGGTATTGTTCCAGTTTTGTACAAATTGAAGAAAAAGCTGAATTTTATTGTTATCTATTCTTCATCTCTAAATTTAAGGTTTAATATATCAGTGGCTTCTCTTCAACTTTTGTGTAAAGTATGTACTAATGTAACCCATATTTATGATTCAGTCAGTGACACAAACGTCCATGTAGAACAGACTGCAACATCATTATCTCCCACATTGACATTTATTACATAAATATAACATTACTAGCAAAACAGGTGACAAAATTCAATAATTGAGTTCACAGTTGACAGTATAGGGTAAAATTTGAGAAGTTATCAAATTTGGGGGAAAAAAATCCACATTGACTAAAGGGAACAAAGGTAAAAAGCACCTTTTTTTTTTTTAACCACATAGTATAGCCACAAAGGTGTTTCTTAACATCTCAGACATGTCAGATGCAAAAACAAAACTTAATTCAAGACTTGTTTTGTTTTCATCAATACCACGACATGAATTAACCTTAACATTTGTTTCTTTTTGAGAAGGATTTTGCACAGGAAAATTTAACTGCAAGTTTGCTTTCAGCAAAGGGCAGGAATCAGGATAAATCACACAAAGGAAGGTGACACCCCAGGAAAAATGCCTGTGTGGTGACACTTATTGTTTCACTTGGGATTTCCACTCATTATGTAGCACAATCTTCTTGATCTACCATTTTTCTAACTCTTCTAAATACGTTGGATATGACTTGGGTAGTTAAATGTTAAGTAAATTACACATTAATTTTAAGTTCAGTTGTCTTATAAGGGACAGGATGTGAAATCTGTACTAGAACAAGATTGCTTTTTGTTTTCCTGGTACCTGGGAGACTAAAATTCATCTCTAATACATTTTTTTCTTAAAAAGTCCAAACACCACCAATTACATTAGGAATATTACAAGATGGCTGTGCTTGACTGACAATACTAGGAAAAGAAATCAAGACACTGACAAGTAGTCTTGTCTTCCTGCTCCCTGATATCACCTCAAATTGAAGTATTTGGAATTTTCTGTCTTCCAAGAAAACCAAGGAAAGGAAAACCAAGAGGAAACCAAGGGGAAAAGTTACCAAAAGTATAAACTAATTAATTAATTAGCCTTTTAAAAAAAAGTACTAGTTCATCGTTCTAAGACATTATATTTATGGGGAACTAAATGTTCAAAACAAGAGAGTACATTACAACCACCTTTTTATTAAAACCAGTAGTAAATAAGACATCAACCAAATTCTTGTGTATGCAGTACATCCTTAGGAGTAACTAGTATAAAAAGTATCAACATCAGTGGTTTGAATATAAAAATTTATTTAAGTCAAAGTATGCAACAAATAAAACCTACAGTAACAGATTTTCCCATCACAATCTGTTGCTTACCAAATAATATTTCAAAAACACATTCCTTCAGTCATTATAAAGTTCTTAAAATACAAAAGAAATTAAATCTGTAAGAAAGTCTAGTAGACCAATGCTGTGGTTTGCCAGGATGTGTTGTAGAAGGGTTAACTCTTTAGTACATCCCGCGCCATCCACCTCCACTCATACCTCCTTGCCCATAGTATCCTCCACTGCCTCCACCTCCTCGACCTTAAAAATAAGATGGGAGTGGAGGTACAGAAACATTAGACTATGGAAACTATTTGTTTAATGTAATATGTTTAAAAAAAAATACTTAACAGTGGGAACAACCAAAGACTGACTTACCATAACCTCCCAAACCATCAGGAGTACCATAGCCTCCGCTGTAACTGCTACCCATTCCCATTCTTCCAACAGATCCATAACCTCCTTGATTATCTGAAAAAAGATGATTTAGTAAAGTATTTGAGAGCAAGTTTCTACATTTAAAAATTTCACTTAATTTAGAACACCACTTACCCATTCCATCTCTGCCGTAACCTCCCATTCCAGAAGCTCCCATTCCAGAGCCTCCTCCAGCAACAGAATTCAGGAACAGTTCAATGTATCTATGTTCTTTAAATAAAAGGCAGGAAGGAAAATAAATGTTTTAGTTTTAGCCAAGCCACTGAAATGAGCCTCATTTGCTTCTCTGTGAAAGGAGAAAAGTGTGACTAGGTAGCATGTGAATGGTCATCCTTTCCAGCTCTAACATTCCATTACCAAGCCTCCAAACTGGCCAAATTAACACCAGGAAAGAAGGATCCTTATATCATTCACAGAAACAACCCCTAAATCCATTTATCACCTGAAAAGCCACAGGCCATCGCATAAAGAAAAGTAACAATGCTGCTTGGAAAGGTGTTTATTATGGTCATCTCTGACCCTGGAGTCCCAACAATTTGGTACGTACTGAACCAGAGCGGAAAATTGGAAAAACTTAAGTGACTAACTGAAAAAGAGCTGATGGTGGGTTACAGTCCAACGAAGTAAAATCTCTAAGAAAACTCTTTCCCAAATACCCTGCCCTCTTTCCAAAGGTCTTCACTAAAAGTAATGAAGTTGAAGACAAACAACAAAGTAAAGAGCACCAGCTAACACTAAGAAGATTAATAAACTGTAGCTTTAGGAAATGTGATGACTGACAGTGATCTCGTACTGAGGGATGCAGCTCCCAAAACACTAAAACTCTAGACTTCTACATGAGCCCAAGGATGATGTTTTTTGGTTTTTAATTGAACATTACAGCCCAAGTTCCTCCCAAATGTATGTAGTAAAATTCTGGTATTCTGCCAACCACATTTTGAAGCTCTGCCAGTATAATATCACCACCTTACTACTTTTCAAGTGTTACTGTGCTTCCTAAATCATACTGATAGACTGAAAATTAGGGATCCGTGTCAAGAAATGTTGGTTGGGTAAGTCCACTATGCTGAAAACTCTAACACACCCCACCAAAGCTTAAAAGAGGCACACTGTAGTAGTCCATGGACAACACTTACGCATGTTATTTTTATCTTTAGACATGGCAGCTAAAGCATCTTCGTGCGTCACAAATTCCACATCTGCTTCTCCTGTTGCTCTGCCATCTGCTCCGATGTCAATATGAACTCGAATTGGGTTTAGTGGTGAGAAAAACTAAAACGAAACCAAATTTCAAAAAATAATGAAGTACTTTCAATAAGCTTAAATTCTAGTACAAGTCCAGAGGGGAAAAAAGAATCCATGCACATGACCCACATTGTGACAAAACTTGGAACTCAATGCTGTGTTTAACTACTTGCATTTTAAACTTCCCCATTAGTACCAATATGTATTGTCTTTCCCTACTTTCAAGCCTAGTTTTCTTTAATTACCTTATTTCTCTTACTGTTTTAAACTTCATTAATAAAATGAAGATAATTCTTGAAATTTATCAAGAAACTGATTTTTTCATATATGCTCTCAGCTATTTCTTCACTGTCAAACTTCTTGCCACTTAGACTGACCTGCACATACCATGTTAATTCACAGCGGCCTAGGTAATCTAAGTCTGAATTAAAACACTGTTTTCACTTAAATTGTTCCTTTGTTCTACAAGCCCGTGAAGTTTGTATTAATACAGACTTCTTGTTTGTATTTATAGTTTTCCTTTTGTAGCTTCACGTTACATTTTGTTTAGTAAGCACATAATGAACACTCAAAATTCTTTTAAACACTCAGAATTTTGACTATATGTGTTTGAGGAGACAAAGCAAAAAAAAAAGCAAAAACCCCTTCACTGATATTCACATTTTTAAGTTGGGTTATAAAGATCTAAAAAATGACATAGAGAACCTCAATTTGGGAAACTGTATAGCAAATTAGTATTTTCCCACAAATACTTACATTAGCAATATCATTTTCAGTTGCCCGAAAAGGCAACCCTCTCATGTGAACAAAATGGCCACCATGAAAACCTGAACTTGCATCACCAGCACCACCATATCCATGTCCTCCCATGCCTAGAAAAAGACAAATTTCTAAAGGAATAGCAACAATTACACAAACAAGTAAAGCAGATACCATTCCTTAATTACACATATATACACAGACACATATTTCTTCCTTTACAAAATTTTCAGTTCCCCTAATCAGATTCTAAATCATTTTTGTCATGGATCATATTTTTGGCAGTTTGTTGAACCTATTACACTCCTCAGAATGTTTTTAAACATAAAATACCATAGATTACAAAGGAAATCTATCATGCTAAAATGGTTATCAATAAAAAATCCCCAACACATTTGTAGACTAGTGAAGAACCCCTACAAATACTTTATTTTATCCACTTAAGGATAAATGAATACACATCCCTTAATATAATTTATGTTTACTAAATGTGTGATACTGATACGCATCCATTTAAAAATAAAAGGACGACCTAACATTAATTTTTACCTCGGCCATCTCTCATTCTGTCATCAAATCCGTCATTTCCGTAGCCATAATTGTTATAGCCACCATAATCATCAAAACCACCATAACCTGTACAATTTAAAGAGATATAAATGAATATACTTCCAAGGACGATAAATTTTACAATATAGTTTACAAAAACTTACTTTGTAGTAACTGTCCGAGTAACCTCTTGGTAATCAGAAGTTTGCAATCCCCACTTAGTGCTCATGAAATAGGGATGTTTCAACACTAGGTGGAAATTCAAATTCTCCAAAAGGTTAAATTCAGACACGTAAATTAAATTTCATCCTGGCCCCACACAGGAGGTGTCAAAATCTGCAAATGTATCTTCATTTTAGCTTCTTCAATTTATTTTTAATCATCTTGGTGCCAACACTGGTATCAAGTCCCACAGCTGGCCATGGGAATCCATCTTTTTATGAATGGATTTTCAATTTAGTAGGTACTGAAGTTACTGCCATTTCTGTATTTCTTGACAAAATGTCAGGAACATTATTAAGAAAATGACAACAGAACCTTTTGTTCATTAGATACACATACCACCATCATATCCATCACCTCCTCGCCGCATTCTGTCATACATACTTCCACGCCCAGCTCCATAATAACCCCCTCTTCCTCCTAATGGTCTATCATATGGTCCAGGTCGCTGTCCCAGCAATCTTCTCGGTGGGTCATAAAATCCTTTGATTTCACTTCTGCTACTTTTGAAGATCTCAATATACCTACACAAAAAAGATTTTTTAAGGTACAGGTTTCAGCATAAATGTATTTGTAGGTAAGATATTGGGCAAAATTCAGTTACAGTTGTTTCTATAACTAGATGCATAACCCAATTTAAAATGCCTAGATATACCACAACTTAAATGTTTTTTTTCACCTACAAGCCTCAAAATAATTCTTAAGTGTACAAAGTTTACATGAAAAAAATTAGTCATTTGAAAACAAACCATAAAATGCAAATATTTTAAATTTAAAACTTGTTTCCTTTAGTACAAATTAGGTATTTTAAAGAAAACTGGGTGATGATATAGTAGTATTATCACAGAACACCCTATGTATAATGGAAACAATCTGATTTTAATTTAGCAAACTAACAGCATTAATTCCCACCCAAATCTGTATTTTCAAGTTAAACTTAGGGCAATTATAATTTCTTTAAACTAACCCAGAAAATGTTATTGTCCCCCCCATATAAGCATTAGTGACCCACAACCCCCAAAAATAAAAATTTAACACCATCCCAAACTCTCCATCCCCACCTGTGCCCTATTCTTTCCTTGTGTTTCCCCAGAGCATTTTCTGCTATCTCCTTTGAAGCAAACTGCACGAAGGCCTCCCCTGTGCTTCTCCCCTGGTAGTCCATCGTCAATGTTATCCCATTTGGCACGATTTCCAACCCTTTAACCCAAGGACAAATAACCCCATCAAGGGGAACAGTGTTAAAGGCTGAAACATTCCCATCTGAATCAAATACTTTAAAACAAGACTAAAGAAAACAAACAAAAAAAAAACTTAGTTTCCCCATAACCCAATATTATAAACTGAAGAGCTTTCAAATATTATGGGTTTAATAATTTTTTTTCTACCAGTGTGCTTTAAAAAAATTACACACAGTTAAGCCCACCTATATTACATGAAAAACCCATGGCTACTAATCAAATTATTATGCTCCATACTCTAATTCATGGTTCATTTCAACACACAAAATTACCCTCAACTAATTTGCTAGATATTAGGTCTCATAAATTCTATATATTCTGTATTGAAATATTAACTGGAGCATATTTCATACTTTAATACACAAATTAAAATATAGTTTCGAAATTAGAATTTTCCCACAGAAATGGGTAAATTAAAAACTGATAATGCAATACAAATATAAAAATTCAATTACTGCTAAACTCAGACTAATACTAGAGGTACCTGTAAAGAACTGAACTATTTCCTCTTTGCTGCAACCAAATGGGAGTCCACGAAGTCGTACTGTTCCATCACTGGCTGCATCATTTGGACCATTATGTTTCATAACCCAATCCATCTCAAGACCGTTTGATTTAAATACTATAAGAAAAAAAAAACAAGATATGAAAATGTCAAAATATACTTCTGCCACAAGCCCTTAAAAATCCCAAAACTCATCTGTACACCCAATCACTACTACTGATTAATGAAGAAGATTCCAACAGTAAAGTCCTGTCATAATTGGAAGTTCATTACACTAACTTAAGAGCAACATAGCTACGATAGGACAAAGGAGGATGGGTATTCAATTTCCTTCACTCGATTAGTTATTACCATTCCCATTCTCTCCAGGGAAAATTTACAAACGGGAGTGAAAAACTGAAAATAAAATTCTCAAATACTGAATATGGTAATTTTTTTTTTACATATAAGCTCTAGCTCACAGCCTTCTATTATCCATTATTCTGACCATGGTCTTCCCAACAAACCAAATTTTGCCTCTCTCAATTTATTTATTCATTTCTCTTAATTGGTCAAGACAAAAGAAATGACAACCTTCGTATTTTAAGTTTCTTTTCTACTTATATATCCCCTTCCTCCAATCTATTACTATTATATGACTGGGTGCATTCTATTACATAAATCCATTTTTGCCTATTTTCTTCACACTGCCCACACTACCCAAACTTGCAGGTGTAGGAATCACACTTCCAAACTTATAAATAACAAATCCTGAAAGTAATAAAGGCCAGTCTACAGCACTGATGATCACAAGATGAAATTCAGAAAAAGGTGAAGTAATCCCAAATACCTGAAAACTAAAACTGAAGAGTGGTTAGTGGCATTGATACAAATGTTACTGCCTTTCCACACTTTCCTAGCCCCTTCCAAAAAATGGGATGTTATATTAGAATGTAATGCCACTTCCGGGCCCCATAATGAAAATTTCTGCCTCAATGAGACTATTGTAAGCAATTCTAATATCAGTTAAAAAAAATATAAAAGATCACAAATGACAATTTTTGAAACATTAAAAACATGAATATTTCTTTCTCTGCAAACACCTAAGAAAAAAGATCCAACATTCTACAAAGAAAACAGTTCAGAAGCTAATGGAGACAGTACATAGTAACCAGACACAAAGCAATTTCCTTTACTCTCTGCTTTGCTTTTTTATAACAAATTTGATAGATTAACCCCACCTACCCCAACTTGCTTAGTAATTTCAGGCTGAGTTATGAATTTTCATATTTGATACTTAAAGTCTCCTAGCTATAGAAACTTTGCACATTGCTAATTTTACTATCCAACCATACAAATCCTATTCACCTAAACATTACAAACTTTTCCTACTCATTGCTATGTTTAGGAACACTTAGATTATATTATCAAACATTTATAATGCCACAATATTTAATACTATCATTCAAATGACATTAACAGATAAAAATGGGGAATTCACAGGCTTGTTGTAAAAAGGACCTCTAACATAGGCCTCATAGTTGGGAAATGTACAATTTAAAGTGGAAATCATCATCTTGCTCAGGTGTCAAACTCAAATACTAACTGCCCACTAAACCATATATATATAAAGATCCTGCAGGTGACATATTGTCTTAAAAAGACAACCACATAGTAACATAATTTATGTTTTGTTGCATTTTTATTTATTTTGTTCAATATTTTCCAATTACAATTTAATCTGGTTCAGACCACCCTAGGGAGAAAGTGTTGCAAATCTCACTGTTTAATATCACTGATCTAGTTCAATCTTCTCAATTCAGGGAAGCTACATGATTTGCTCAAGGTAACCAAAATAACAATTAGGAGAAGTAAATTTGAACCCAGATCCCCTCAGATTTCAAATTTAGTACTTGTCCACTGTAGAAGTAACTCTCTCAAATAAGAAAAAAAAAAGAATTCTCTGCAGCAGTTGGAAAAAAAGTGCTAGAGAATACAGAAACAAATAAAGCCAATTCCTTCTCCAAAATTCAACATTTTTCCCCTCATTATATGTCCCATGTTGATTTTTAAAACTTTTCTTAGAAACTGTCTATAGAGTTGGAGATCACAAAATCAGAGCCAAGTAATTGATTATAGACTTATTTATGAATCCTCTAGCATTCCTTTTTGTTTAAATTTTTCTTCAAGCTGGTGTCTCAGAATAATGTAAGACAGAAGAACTAAACAAAGGTAAAAAGTTAAAGCCAAAGAGATGTGGCTCAAGAGTTATCTTTAAAGCCAGTTTAGACGATTTCATTTCCTGGAGGGAAGTGTGGGGAGGAAGGGTGTTTGGTTACTAAATAACATCTGAATTCCAACAAAGCTTGATACTGGTCCAAAGAACACAAAAGTAAACTAAGAGGGATTTTTAAAATCCCACTTAAGCTACCACTTATGGGGAAAAGAGCTTAATAAAAGCAAAGGAGGTACGAAAAGTTCCAAAACTCTCAGTGCCAGTCTCCCGTACATGCAGTTACTCCGTGTGTGTGTGTGTGTGTGTGAGTGTGAGTGTATGTGTGAGAGAGAGACAGAGAAAGATAACCAGAGTACCTGGTACACTAAAATACCTAGATTGCTGATTTTCAGCACAAACTAGTTTACACAAATTTTTCAATAAAGACCAGTCATGAATAAAGTATGGAACAGAAAACAAACCAGGCAAAATAAGTCTTCGCCTGAATATTTCGTGGTAGATTCCCTTGGACAGCAAAAAAAATGTTTTGATTACTGGGATTCTAGTTGCAAATTGAGATTCAGTACAAACAAAACTGGAAAAGCTAAGTCTATTATTACAACTTCATTCATGTGACTTGGCAGGCACACTTCTACTTTATATTTAAGATTACTATCCATAATTTTCTAACCGGAAAACTTGAGAACATCAAATGTCGGAAACGTAAGAAAATTTTAAAATTCAAGAAGCCATAAACACCTTAAAAATAAACATTGTTGCTTTTTTGAAAGAAATTGTCACATTACTTTTTTTTTAAGGCAAACCCTCTAGTATTGCCCCAGGCAACCACAACCTTATAGAAAAGGATTATTCCACCACCTAGCATGTGCTATTGGGGCTAAATTACTTGCAGATTTGACAAAGTTATCCACATAAGGTAGCATAACTAAGAAGCACATAGCTTCAGTCCAGTAGACAGTACTGACTGCTAATTTCAATCTGTTCTACAACTCCACCAGTTGTATGCATTTTTATTATTAAAATAACCAGTCCTTAAACTTTAAAGCAATGCTGCAAGTTCATCAAGGAAATTTCCACAACTAATGGAAATAGCAATTAGATGATCACTGGGTTGAGATTACAGAGATAATCCTTTTTTAAAAGGGAAGTGACATATAAAGTATGGGATTTATTAAGCCATAATCATCTGCTTGGATAGCCTGCTTTCCTTTCCCGTTCAGCAGCATTTTTGCTTTTAAAAGCCAAGTTCCTGTTTAAATATTTTTCATTACAATTTGACACAAACATTAAACACCTTCCATACTGAGAATTTAGGAAAGGGGCATGCACTGGAATTAAAAAAAAATTCTTAGACACTGATTTTCTGGATGGCACCTTTTTCTCACAAGCCCTTCTTTTTTAATTGCTTTTGCCAACTGTATTGATCTCCTTTTTCCCCAATAAAAAAGCAGAAATCGTATGACTGGGCTGACCTCCAGAATGCTTTTCTATTGGGAAGGCTGGCTCTTTCCTAAGCTAAAAAATAAATCACCGAGCTAGCTTGGGGAAGGCGATGCTGACTTTCAAACATAACTTGTCACTATGTTAACTCTCAAAAGTTACGCTTTTCACACAAACATCCGATAAGTGTTCCCAGAGCGCTTCGCGTCCGTTAAGCCTTTCTCTCCCCACCTCGGCCCCGCCGGGCGCTCGGAAAAGTGCACAATCCACAGTTACAGCCCGGGTACCGCACCGCCCCCCGCCCCCACAAAGCGCTCCTGCCCCGCTACTGCCCCCAAAGTCGCTTTAAGTGGCGGGGGGGGGGGCAGGGCCCTCCCCGGGGAAGGCGCGGCCTCCGGGAGCCGGGGGGCGGGGGCCAGGAATTACAAAGGAGGCCGCCTCCTTTGTCCCGCGCCGAGGCGCTCCCTCCGCGGTCCGGCCGGGGCCCCGGCGGCGGCCGGCGGGGCCTGGAGGCCACGGGGCGAGAGCGAGGCCCGGGGCCATCTCCACGGAGAAGGCCCCGCTCCGGCCGCCGGGCAGCGCTCAGCCCGGGCGGGACGCGGCGGCCGCGGGGCCCGAGGCGACGGAGAGCAGAGGGGCGGGCCGAGCCGGGCCCAGGCGCGCCAACGCGCTCAAGATGGCGGCGGAGAGGCCTCTGTCCGCCACGGGCCCCGCTCCGTGGCCCGGCCCGCCCGCCTCCCTCCGGGTCCCCCTCCCTCCCATCCGTTCTTCTCCTGCTCCAGCAATTCACCCCCTCCTCCCCAGCCCCAGCCCGGCCGCCCGCCCCGTCGTACCTCAGACACCCGGGCTGGCGGGCTCCGGCGGCGGGAGGCGCGAAGTTGGGGGAGGCCGCTCGTCTCGCGCTGCGTGCGCCCTCCACAAACGGCTCCTTCAACCGTCTCCCGGCGGCGGATCCGGCGGCGACTGAGAAAAGCTGCGCAGCCTAGCCGACTGCGGCGGGGGGAGGAAGACGAGTAGGGGGCTGGGGAAGCGGCACCAACGAAACCCCCCACCCCCCCTAGGCGTCCGCGCGGCTCTCGCGGGAACTCCAGGCTCAGGCTCGCGAGGCAGGGCGCGCGGGACCGGGCCTGTCTGGTGCGCGTGCGCTGCCAGTTGAGGCGCGGAGCCGGAGCAGGTGGGCGTGGCTTCTGCCGCTAGCTCCCGTTCTGCCTTGACCCCGCGCCTGCCCGGGACAAAACCGCTCAGCCCCCGGAGCGACCGCCCTTCTCCGGCTTGATGGAGCGTTGGCGGGGGCCGTCTTCCTCCCTTCCTCCGCCGCCGGTCCACGCCGAGGGCCAACCTTTGGGGCGGGGGGGCCTGTCGTGGTGTCCACCCCCTCCACGGGCCTGGCTTGGGGAGGGGCCCGGAAGAAGGGCCTTGCAGTCCCCTGCCCTGATTGCGGGGGCGCGGGTCGGAAGCAAATTGGCCCATGTAACAGACGGGGAAATTGAGGCCCAGAGAGTGGAAGGCGAGGCGGGTCCCGGGCCAGGTTCCTCCAGTCGGGCTTTGAGCTCCAGGGCTCCCCAGCTGGCCCAGGGAGAGGAGGGGTCTGGCCCCAGCTTGGGGAGGGTCTTGGCATGGACCCAGGCCGTGTCCACATGGAAGGTGGCATTGCATCCCCAACGCCCAGGGTCTCCTCCTGTCGGGCCGGGGCAGCGGGGGTACCCTTTTGTGTCCCTGCACCCCAAAGTGCCCGTTAGCGGAATTAAGAGAGGAAGAGCACAGATGTCACAGATGGGACCAGGAATGGGGCCAAAATGCTGCCCGAGTGGCACTAAGGGAAGCCCGTAAAGAACTAAGCAGGTGTGAACCGCAAACAGGACACCCAGGGATCAGAAATGCCGAGCAAGGGATGCCCAAGCAGAATGGGTCTTTTCCCATGGAAAAACCTTAAAGAAATAACAAGGCTGAGGTGCATGCCAGCATCCACCGTGCCAGTGCACTGTGTAGGAATGCCAAGGAGCTGGCCCTCGCCCGGGGAGCCAGTACAGAAAGAGGGAAGTGTGAGACTGGCGTCTGCATCCTACACAGGCAGTTGGTGAATATTTGCTGAAAGAAATAAGTTTGAACATCTGCTCTTTTTTCTTAGTTGTGTAATGAAAATAACACAGCTTGCCAGTGGATAGTATTTGTCTAAGTTTGAGTTTGAGTTCTCGACATTGTTTCACGGGTTCTACACAATATTCATTTTGTGACATGACAGCATAAAAGGATTGGATCAGAAGAGTGGTGCACTAAGTAGACTCTACAAAAGGAAGCCACATCCTTTTCTCTAATGAATCTTTCCATCACATATTTCCTTTTACCTGTTGGATCATGTAACTATCTCGGCATCGAAGATTGCTGATGTCTATGGGATTGTTCGAAGATCTCTGGAATTGTTTCCATAGAGATGGATGCAGCACTGAGGGCTCCCAGCGGCTTACAGGATTTTTTCTCTTTGTTTCTCCTAACATCTCTATAGCACCCTTGTATTAGCATAGAGATGAGAGGGGCCCTGGAGGGGATCTTGTTAGAGGCCTGAAGAAGGGAGAAAAGAAGGGATTGAGAGTCACCCACACTACCACCCAGAGGAGGAAGGAAGAAAGACATCAAGGAGATCTTGCCAGAATAAAGTACCACAGCAGGAAGAAAAGTCCATGTATTTGTGTGGAAAATGCAGTGTAAAGATAAAAGAGGGAGAACACTGACAGATACATACTATTTGCATGATTCCAGTTTTTTCCCCAATATTGACAAAGTGCTTTTTAAAACGATACTGAATCCAATTAAATGAATGTGTCATCTTCAAGACAGGAATGTAATAATTTCTGTAATTATACCTTTTTGTTAAAGAGGGAAGGCTGTGTTAGTTTGGGGTGGAAATATACAAAAAAAAGGGGGCATCAATAAAACATTTAAAATAGAATAAAGTTGGGAAGGGGACACACAAACAGCAACACTTTGTTAAATTGAACATACACAATCTGCATTAAACAGGAATTAACCAAATCATACACAATCCTCTGTTTATTTTAAAATGTGTTAATTGGGTCCAAGGGAAAAAAAAATACTAAAATCTGAAGTGCAAGCCCTCAACACCTCACACCTGGACTATTGCAATTGCTACTGGGGGCAGGGGGGGCAGGGTCCTGCCTGTCTCAAATCTCTCCCCACTCCAATCTATCTATTCATAGAACAGAGGTCTAACCGTGTAATCCTCTACTCATAAACTTCAGTGTCTTCCTATTGCCTCCAGGAACAAATGCAAAATGCTTTCTTTGACATTCAATGCCTTTCATAACCTAGCTACCTCCTTCCTTTCCAGGCTTCTTACAGTATACTTGTTAATGTGTACTCTTCGACCCAGGGACACTGGCCTCCTGGCAGTTTAACAAACATAGTCCCTCTCTTCACTCCAGGTGTTTTCTCTGACTAGCCACCAGGCCTGAATTGCTCTCCCTCCTCCACTATGATTGCTGACTTCCTCTAATTTCCAAGTAAAACCCCACCTTCTACTGAAGGGCTGTCCAACCTTAGGTTTTTATTGAAACTAGACAATATATTTTGATTTGCCATTTTAGTGAGGGCTCTTCAGTAAATTTCTACACTCGTAGGTGGGGCATAAATTGCACTTCGGGCTGTGCCCACCTGCTGTATTTTAGACAGCCCTGTTCTACTGTTCTCCAATCCCTGTTAGTTCCAGTGCCTTCCCTCAGTTGATTATTTCCTATCTACCCTACATATAGCTTGTTTTTGTATATATTTGTTTGCATGTCATCTCATTAGATTATAAATTCCTTGAGAGTGGGGACTGTCTTTCACATCTTTTTGCATGCCTGACAATTAGCACAGTGCCTGGCACAAATAGTAACCACTATATAAATGTTAGCTGTTATTATCCTGGACACAATAGGAAGCCACTGAATATTTCTGATCAGGAGAGGGATATGGTGAGATTTATGATTTAGAAAGAGTATTGCTTTTGAGAAATACTTGTGAAGATGGTGGCTGGGAAGCAGTGACTGGTGTGAGCTCCCCACCAAGTTCCTCCAAAAACCTATAAAACAATGGCTCTGAACCAATTCTAGAGCTGCAGAACCCACAAAGTGGCAGAGGGAAGCAGGGCCCCACCCCAGGACAGCCTGGATGGTCTCTGGGTAAGGTCTGTCCCACACCGACCTCCCAGCCCCCAGCCGAGGGGAGCGGAACTGAGCCCAGCTCGCACGGCGCGAACAGACCAGACGCGGACCTACCAGACCAGGAGACAAGCAGAAAGTGCCCTGGCATCCCGAAATACTGAGCTGTGGCATGTACCAGACCTCT
>CM053624.1:22300011-22320101 GCA_028646595.1 Phalanger gymnotis | reverse complement strand
GAGGAGAGGAAAAGGGAGGGGAGGGGAAAGGGAGGAGAGAACAGAGAAGGGGAGGGGAGGAGAAGAAAGGAGAAGAAAAGAGAAGGGAGGGGACTGAATGCATCTTGTATGGCTTTAACCTGACAACACGGTCAGCAGTCGATTCTTTAGTAGTTTAAAGTTTGGGAACCATTTCCTGGGCAGGTTCTCAATTGATCCTCACAATAGCCCTGGAGAAGGTGGAGGTGGGGGAAGGGGGGAGTGATACTGGTATTAGCCATCTCCATTTTACAGATGAAGAAGCTGAGTCTCCAAGAGGTTAAGTGACTTCACTCAATAAAGCTGCATTAAGCATCTATGTGCCAGGTGCCAGGAATATAAACAAAAATTAAACTCCGGAGTTTAAGGAGCTTACCTTTCATCAGGAAATGCGTGTGTGTGTGTGTGTGTGTGTGTGTGTGTGTGTACATTATGCACACACAAAATCGATACAAGGTAACTGGGAGGGGGGGAATCAGGAAAGAACTCATATAGAAATGATGCTTGAGCTGAGTTTTGAAGGAAACAAAAGTATTTTAAGAGGGGGAAGTGAGGAGGGAATGCATTCCAGACATGGGGGACAGGCAGAGCAAAGACTCAGAGAGGACAGATAAGTAAGGGACAATAAGAAGCCCAGTCTGGCTGGACCACAGAGCTCATGCAGTGGAGTAATGTATAATAAGACTGGAAAACAGAATGAGGCCAGGAAGTGATGGACTTTCAACATGAAAGCAGAGGCTTTTGTTGATCCTAGAGGCAGTAGAAAGCCAAAGAGTTTGGTGAGTACAGTAATCATGTGGTTAGATCTGTGCTTTAGGGGAATCACCTTGAACAGCTTCACAGAGGCTGGATCAGACATGGGAGAGACCTGAGGAGGGAGAGCAATCAGCAGCAGTCAGGTGAGAGGTGAGGAGGTACATTTTCAGACACTGGCATTGTGGGAGTTTCTTATGCTTACCCATGTATGTTTGTTGTAAGGGCTTTGGTTTTTATGCAGTGGGAAGAGAGTGGAAGGGCAAAGGGGAGGAGGTAGAGGGAAGCAAAGAAAGCAAGAAAGACAGAGAAAGCAAAGAAAGAGGAGGAAGGAAAAAGGAAGGAAGGAAAGGAGAGAAAGACGTGTCTGACACCTAAGAGGTGCTTAATAAATGCTTATTGATTTTTTTTATCTCTCCTCCCCAAAAAAGAGGTGATAAGAGCTTGAAGCAGGATGGTGGCAGCCATGAATGGAGATAAGGGAACAGACAGGAGAGAATTTGTGGAGCTAGAAATGACAAGATGATTGAACACATGGTGGGCAGGGGGAGGGGGGAAGAAGTCAAGAATGAGGCCAAGGATCAAAAGATCACAGCTTTAAAACTGGAAGGATCATGTAGTACAACTGCTTCATTTTACAGATGAAGAAGCTGAGGTCCATAAAGGTTAAGCAAGTTGCCTAGAGACATCAATAGTATGGTGTGGTGATAAGAGTCTATTCTGGTTTTCAGATATGGGGAAGGGATTTTTTCACCATACATCCCTAATTTTAATTTGTACCTTTTGACACTCAATGTCATTCAGCAGGTCAGATGCAGAAATGTCAATCAGTCAAATAAGCACTTAGTCACTTACCATGTTCTAGGAATTGTGACCAAAACTTAGAGCCCACAGGTGAGTCCTGTCATCTCGTCCACTGGGATTTGCTCAAAAAATCAATCCCATACATATATTATGTGTTAATTATGGACAAAGCACAGCAATGAACGCAAAGGAGTATGGGCTTCTGGGCTTGCATGGACCCATGAAGAGTTTACACTGTAACTGCGGACACAAGGGACAGACATACAGACAGGGCCATGCATCATAAGCGTCAAACAAATGGAACCAACAATTAGGAGTCCACAGAGGTCTCTGTGGGCTGAGACATTTAGGGAAATCCTTGCAAAAGAGACGGAGGACATGATTGGAGTGTTGAAGGGTGGCCTTCAGATTGATGAAGAGGGGTAAGGGAGGGCATTCCAGATGGTGGAATGACCTGAGCAAAGGTATGGAAGTGAGAATGCTTGAGTCATGTCTGCGTTCCATCTAGAGTTTCTTCCTTCATCCTTTTTCTAGTTGTACCATTTTACTTCTCTTTCTCTGAAGCCCTTCAAACTCCAAACTGAGAATTTGGAAACAATTATAAGAACCATGCAAACAGTCCCCAGAGTCTTTGAAGGGGAGTGGGGTAGAATCTACCCAGATCTAATTGCGAGTCTTCTTCCCTCCCAAGTGACAGGTGCTCATACAGCTCAGTGACTTGTAAGTGGGCATCATCTTTAAGTGCTCCTGACCATCTCAATCCATTTGCTGCTTAATGCAATTTGGGGAGAGTCACTTTTTTTTTTGTCCTGTTAGCCTCCAGATTTTGTTCAGCTTAGAAAAATGAGCCATGCTCAGGTGGGGAGGCTGTTCCCATAACTGTGTTTGCAATCAACGGATTAGTTAATCAGCCATGATTTATTAATGATGAACTAATTATACCTGATTGTGCAGTTCTGCTGGCTTAATGGAGCTTCAAAGGAGTTATTTTATTAATCATCACTGCGTTAATTGCAGACACTTACAGAAGGACCACTAATTAAAGATGCAGCCCTATGCAAAATAAAGCAGGCTGCTGAGACCTGCAAGAAACAGGACTCTTCATTTCCTGAAGAGCCATGACAAACTTTTATTTTTAATGAACTGTTAGGTGGCCAGCTTGGAGATTCAAATTCCTCACAGGGAATAGGTGATGTATTCACTCATCACAAGTGGGAGTTCATCCCTAGATTACACAGAACAGTAGGCAGGGATTGGGCTCCCTAGGAACCGACATTGCATGGGTTCCTCCACACCCTCGCTACCAAAATTTTCTGTTTTATGCTCCCTTGGGAGGTCAGAAATTAAGAAATCGAACATTAAAACTCAAGTCCTGTGACTCCAGATTTACTTCACAAGGCTGCTTCAGAGTGGTACAGATGTGGGGAAAAGAATCACAAACCAAGCATCCATATAATGCCACTGTTCAGGCAGGGGATCCAGGCATCATGTCTTGGAATGCAAACAAATGCAGATCAAGGACCAGGGCTTCAGTTCAAGGGATCACAAAATGAATGGATAGTCACTGTGTACAAGGCCCCATGCTAGGTGATGGAGGAGGTGCAAAGCCATAAGAATCCCAGTGCCTGCCCTCTGGGAGATTACCATTGAGTTGACTCCAGTTACCTTCTTTCTGCTACACCAGTGAATCAACTAGCATTTAGTAAGCTCCTATGTGCTATGTGACAGGCCCTGCACCAAATGTTGGCACATAATAGGCTTGTTTTGCCCCATAAGATCTCCATTTTTACCCTTTACTTGCCATCAGACCATCATTTCATTTCTCCAGTCTGGAGTTTCCATATCTGTAAAATAAGGAAAATGACCTGGAGGGAAGGAGAGAAGGAAGAAGTGTGGTGCAGTAGAAAGACTGCTAGATTTAGAGAGTCCAAAGGTCTGGCTACAAATTCTAGGAGACCTTGGCCAAGTCATTTCCCATCCTCCGGCTTTAGTTTCCTCATCTACTAAATGAGGGGATTGGAACACATGACCTCTGGTCCCTTTCAGGTCTAGTTTTGAGGACCACTCCTATGATTCCACAAAGTATATGAATAGCTAAAAAACAACAACAAAAAAGATGTCAACCTCCACTCAGGATGAGGCTGAAAGGGAAGTCATGATTTAGGAGACAATGAGAGGCAGTCTTGTGTAGTAGGGAATCTCAAATCCTGCCTCTAATCCCTTATTTGTGTCAGCCTGGCTAGGCACACTTAACAGCAAATTAGCTACTCAGAACTGTGAGAGGCACCACATTCCTTGCATGTGATCACAGCTTAACAGATATCAACCAATTGGACTTGTGGGTAGGAATTTGATAAACGTTCAGTAATGAGGATGATGAATGTTGGATTGAGCTCTGTTCTCCCCAGTTACCAGTGAGCTCTTAACTGCTAAATCTAAGGGTCCTTCCTCAATCCTCACCACTTTTTTTTAACCTCTTCAGAGGCTTTGAAGCTGTCGATCACCCTCTTCCTCTGGATCTTCTCTTTTCTTTGGGTCTTCGTGACTCAGCTGGCTCCTGATTCTCCTCTTGCTCCTTCTCAGTCTGACTGGGCTGGATCTTCATCTGAGTCATATCCACTAACCATAAGTGATCCCCCCAAAGCTCTATCCTGGGCCTGCTTCTCTCCTCCCCTGACAGTACTTCACTCAGCGATCTCGTCAGTTCCCATGGATTCAACCATCTTCTCAATGAAAATTGTTCTCAGATCCAACTGAACAACCCTAACCTCTCCCTTGATCTCCAATCTCATCTCCAAATGCCAGAAGTAGGTGTCTCATAGACACCTGAAGCTCATCATGTCCAAAACTGAACTCATTATCTTTTCTTGATTTCATTTCCTGGCTTCTGTCAAGTCCCAGCTAAAATCTCCCCTACAATAACATTTTCTCAATTCCTCTTAAGGCTAGCACCTTCCCTCTGTTGATTAACTCCAATTTATCCTATAAAAAGCTTGTCTGCACATAGTTGCATGCATGTTGTCTCCCTATCACTTAGATTAGATCTAATGGTCTTGAGACCATCTTGACAGGTTCCCCTTAAGGGAGGTTATATTATAGAATCTATGTATGGAAACAATTGTTATAAGATTAGGACTGATGGTCTTAAGGCTGCCATGACAGTCTCAGCTTAAGGAAGGCTATAAGCTTATAGAATGTACTCATGGAAAAATACCCACAATAATATATTTTCAAAGGTTTTTTACCGCTGTATCCCTCAAATATTTTGTGTACTGCCAGCTTGGTTTTTTGCCGTGATAACAGACCCCCAAGAAGGATATTTTGCCCTGACCCCTCATATGCAACTCAGCCAGCTACAAGGAGGTTGATAGAGGCTAAAAACCCCATCCTCAGAAGGGCACTTTGGAGCACCCTCCTTCTGCTGAATGGACCCATGTTTCTATGCTCCATAATGCAGAGCTGACCTTATGTGAGTTATACCCTATGTTAGCCTGTATGCCTGAGTTATATGTCGGGTGCCCTTTTCCTTTCCCCTCCCCCCCTTCCCTATTTCTTGCTATAAAGGTTTGCATTGAGCTGCCTGCCGCTGTTTATATGTTATTCTCAGCACCCAAACTCATTGAGGGTTTTTTTTTCCTGAAGTCTCTGGCTTGCCCATGGGCCTTTCTTTTGATATAAACTGGGTAGGAGGACAAGAACTTAATCTATTGACAGCCACACCTACGCTGGGGGAGGGGTATGACACTGTGAACGCAGCTGGAGAAAGCAAGGGTCAGTGGGGAAAATGGCATCCTCTCAGGAAGAGCCCCCTAAAGCCAGAGGCCTGTCTCAAAACACTCCCCCTTTAGACTGGAAGGTCTTTGAGGACAAGGACTGTCTTTTGCCTTTTTCTGTATACCTAGCACTTAGCAGAGTGTGTGGCACATTGTAGGTGCTCAGTAAATGCTGATTAACTGCGTAACTGACTAATTAGATTATGGAATTAAAAGCCCACTGTGTTATAGAACTAAGAGCTGACTGATTGATTATATTATAGAATTAAGAGCTTGAAATAGCCTTTGGGACATTTTAATCCCTTGGGTGAAACCAAAGCCCAGAAGTTAAGTGACTTATCCAAGGTCACACAATTAGTAACTGACATTACTGACAGATTCAAGATTTGATTAATCAATAAACATTTATTAAGCACTTACTATTAAGCACTGTGATTAGGTCATGAGATCATAGAGCAATAGCTAAAAGAGGTCATTGGCTCAAACTCCTCATTTTCCAGATCAGGGAGGAGGCCCAGAGGTCATGAGTGACTCTCAAAGTCATACAAGTAGGAAGGAGCAAAGGTG
The DNA here is from genome assembly GCA_028646595.1 of Phalanger gymnotis. Taxonomy (NCBI): domain Eukaryota; kingdom Metazoa; phylum Chordata; class Mammalia; order Diprotodontia; family Phalangeridae; genus Phalanger; species Phalanger gymnotis. Next base: position 22,314,186 of record CM053624.1, on the reverse strand, counting down.
TGAATCAGACCCGTATCTTTGAGACTAAGTCCTCCACAAAGCAGTGTACAAACTAGGCAGAGGCAGCATGGGGTGAGGCCCAGTGATCCCAGGCGTATAGGCTCCAAACCTGGAAATGATTTGTGATTCATTATCATAGCTGACATTTCATGTATATTGCTTTTGAAATTTTGCAAAGTGTTCCTCTGAGTCTCACAAAAACCCAATGAGCTTGGTACTTTGGGGTGCCATTAGCCTTATTACAGATGAGGAAACTGAGGCTGAGAGTCACACTGCTGGGATCAATCAGAGGTGGGTCTTTCTGATGCCAAGGCCAGGGCAGGGGCTCCAAAATGCTGACACTGAGCCCTGAGCCCAGAGCCCCGAGCCGCTGCCGAGTCATCTGAGCCTGCCTGGTTCCTCATTGGTCTTGGAACCTTAGCCAAGGTTCCTCCTCTGGTTCATCATCCTATCCACAGAGTGGGAGAGGTCATGCTGGGAAGGCCAATGGAGCTCTGTCAATGCTTCTCTCTTTCTTCTTTTAGCCTCACTCGGGCTGGGGGCCAGTTTGTGAATTAACTGAGGGGTTAGGGCTTCATTCAACACAGCACTAAGTGAAAGGAAGGAAGCAAAGTGTTTCCTTTTTTTTTTTTGAAGGGGAGAAGGCAGGGCAACTGGGGTTAAGTGACTTGCCCAAGGTCACACAGCTATTAAGTGTGTCAAGTGTCTGAGGCTGGATTTGAACTCAGGTCCTCTTGACTCCAGGGCTGGTGTTCTACTCACTGCACCACCTAGCTGCCCCCAGAGTGTTTCAGTTTAAACTCTGCATTGATCTAAATGGATCCACAAGCACTAAGTATTTACAATGTACATAGCACAATTCCCTGCTTGGTGTGTGTGTGTGTGTGTGTGTGTGTGTGTGTGTGTGTGTCGGGGGGAAATACGGTGTTTATAATTGGCTATTAGATTGAGAGCTAGAAGGCACCTGAGAGGACACCTAATTCGACTCTCCAATTAACAGATAAGGAAACTGAGGCCTGTTCAGAGAAGATACCTGCCTCAGGTGATTTAGGCAAATGGCATAGATGGGATTTGAACCCAAATCCTCTGATTTCAAATGCAGAGATCTTTCCACCGAGCCGTACTACTTCCATTGTATTTAAAAGACTTGCAATTCTTGGCCTCATAGGATTTACAAGCTTTTGTAGTTTTCAGAGCTAAAAGGGCACATAGGTATCATCTAGCCCAGCCCCCTCATTTTATAGGTAAGGAAATGAGATCCGGAAAGGGCAGTGACTTGTACAAGCTCACTGAGCTTGTAAAGAGCAAAGCCATTTACAATGTAGTTGGGGGAAAGACACCGACACACTGGCCCTGGAGTCAGGAGGGCCTGAGTTCAAATCTGACCTCAGATGCTTACTAGCTGTATGACCCTGGGCAAGTCACTTCACCCTCTTTGCCTCAGTTTCCTCATCTATAAAAATGAGCTGGAGAAGGAAATGGCAAACCACTCCAGTATTTTTGCCAAGAAAACCTCAAATGGAGTCAGGAAGAATCAGACATGAGCGAAAAATGACTGAACAGCAAAGGGAAAGATAAATTAGCCTCATTTGGTTCAATTTGAAAAGGAAGATGAGGAGAAATGGTATTATTTGCAAAAAGAGAAATTTAGGATCAACCTAGGAGACATGACCCATCCACAAATGGAACGGCCCACCTGGGGCAGTGGTACATTCCCTCTCATTCATTGGAGGTCTTCAAGTAAAGGCTTGTTGGTTCTACTGTAGACTCTGGTGTATGTGGTGGGCTAGAGAGTCCCTGAGCTTCTTTGCTTCTCAAGAATTCCATGACTCGGAAAGTGAGTGGTGAACAAACGAAACCAAATCGGAAGAAATTAAGATGGATAAGAAGGAAATCTGAGGAAGTTCAAAATGAGAAATAATACATCACATGGAGCCTAATACTCCTTGAATGTGTCACCTAGGACTTCAAGGAAAACTGGCTGTTTGGTTTGAAATCAGGGAACGTTCAAACTGGCCAGGACCTTGGAGAGCACTTAGTTCGCCTCCTCATTTTAAAGAGGAAGAAATACGAGAAGGAAAAATATAATGTATTCATCTTCCCCCACCCCCGTTCACAAAATGGATTACCACTACCCCAAGTTCAAGATGCACTCCTAAAACCATGGTTCATGAGCCGCTTTCCCCTTCCCCCTCTGTTTACCTTTAATTGCTAATCAGAGGACAAAGAAAAACTCAAAGCAAAGGTGTTTGCTGAGATGATGTAGTGAGAACAGGCATAACAAATTTATCCTTCATCAATCTGGGATGCCCTTTACCAAAAATACAGGATCAATAGGATTCCTATACAAAGGGAGATTCACACAAACAGTGAACATTCGCGACTGAGGCAGTATATTCCACCCTTGCAAACCCCTTCTCACTCATCCTAGCTGCTTGTGGTGTCCATGGGCTATTTTTCAGGGGCCACGGCACCTCTCTTGGGTTACTGGATCCACCGAACCTTTTGGCCTGCTCCTAACCTGGGTACGTGTCTCTGATCCTCAGCTGTGGTCTTAACTCTTTCCAGATTTGGGCTCAGTAGAGATTATGATCTAGGGTGCCGTTATATTCCTTTGGGAACAAATGGGAAGCCGTACTCTAGCAGGAGTAGGATTCTTGGGGCTGCCGTCTTTTGAGCAGAATCCCAGGCTCTGGTGCCATAACTCCTAATTCGCCTCTCAGGCTTTGTAGAATTTCCTGTCTTCTATAGCCATGTTCTCTCGCTGCAAGACATCAGTGCCAATGGGGAGAGGGAGAGGTGATTTTTGAAAAATACTGTGATTTAGTGATAGAGTGCTGACTTTGGAGACTTGGATTCAAATCCTGCCTCAGATACTTACTAGCTATATGACTTTGGGCAAGTCACATTACCTTTCTGGGCCTCAATTTTTTCATCTGCAAAATGGTGGGAGGGAGATTTGATGAAGTCAGAGGTCTCTTGTAGCTCAAACATCTAGGATCCCATGATCCCTTGCTGTACTCTCCAAGAGGCATGAGGGCAGAAGTGAAGAGTCAGTCCTTAGCAGTCCTTTGCCCAGAGATGATCACTCCAGAGCGGAGTCTAAGTCCTCCAAGATGACTGACTCTAGCAGCATCTATCTGGGTAGTCCATTTAAAAAAATCATTCTACTCTCTCCAAGGCTATCTTTGCCCAGAGGCAAATTCATTATCTCAGCCAATCTTCAGCAGAATTTCCTGACTCATTCATTTGCAACTAGCGAAGTCAATGAGACTCACACTCTTTATAAACTATAAATTCGGGCACTAAAAACCTGAAACGGCTCTGGCTGACACTCTCACTGACACCCCTGGGTCTGTTTTTAACAGCACGTTTCATTGTGCAAACGAAGCCACTCAAACTCTGAAAGCCTGGCTATTCTTTCAGTCAGTAAGTCAATAAAACATTGATTGGGCACTTGCTGTGTGCCAGCACTGTGTGAAGTACTGGGGGTGCTAAGAAAGGCTAAAAGCAAATTAATTCCCCCTCCCCAACCTCTGTCTTTAAGGAACCTACTGCCAGTTGAGGAAGACAGAAGGTCAATATGTATGTACATAACGTACATAGGTAACCTGAAAGCTGCATTAGCAGCTGGGGAATTGGGGGAGTACAGGGAAGGTCTCCTAAGGAAGGTGAGATTTGAACTGAGGCTTGAAGGATGGCAGGGAAACTACTAGCTGGAGGCCTGGGGGAGGGGAACAGCCAGGGCAAAGATGGCAAAGTAACCACAAGTTCCATTTCCTTCTCAACTCACTGGAAGCTCTTTCTAGCGGGAAGAAGAAAAAAAAAACAACCTAAAACAGAGATGGGAGATGTAGAGTTGCTGTGTTTGTGGAACTGCAACATGGATTGTTGTTCCTTTCAGGCAAGTCTGACTCTTCATGACCCCGTTTGGGGTTTTCTTGGCAGAGATACTGTAGTGGTTTGCCATTTCCTTCTCCAGCTCATTTTACAGATGACAAAACTGAGGCAAACAGGGTAAAGTGACTTCCCCAGGGTCACACAGCTAGTAAGCATCTGAGGCCAGATTTGAGCTCAAGAAGATGAGTCTTTCTGACTCCAAGTCTAGCCTTCTGTACACTATGGTGCCTTTTAGCTGCCCCATCTCTGGTGGATTTTTTTTTTGGGAGGGGTTCATCAGGAGTCCCAGATGAACACTTCCCTCCCTCCCAAGGCCACACCACCCTAGATAACAGGCACGTACCTCAGGTAAGTCAGTACTACACCACAAGAGAAAATATTATGTCAAGCCAAAGGAAAAGCCCAGAAAAAGGGGAACTGAAAATGATGTTCCCTAAAGCTGACAATTAAAGACTTTTGAGGACTCTGGTCCTTAAATCTAGTCCCTTCCTTCCACTGATTATCTCTAGTTTTTCTTGTATGCACCTTGTTGGTACATGGTTGTTTGTATGTTGTCTCCCGATTAGACTCTGAGCTTCTTGAGAGCAGGTCCTGTCTTCTGCCTTTCTTAGCAAAGTGCCTGGCACACAGTAGGCACTTAATAAGTGCATGTTGACTGAGAAGGGGGCAGCTATGTGGCACAGTGAATAGAGCTCCAGCCCTGGAGTCAGGAGGACCTGAATTCAAATCCAGCCTCAGACACTTGACACACTAGCTGTGTGACCTTGGGCAAGTCACTTAACCCCAATTGCCTTGCCTTCCTCGCCCCCAAGGAAAAAAAAAGGAAAAAAGAAATCTGCTGCTGCCTAAGTGTCCTGTGTTTGCTGAAGAGAAATGCTTTGACAAGAATTTGTGAAAAGGTAACAACTCATTAAGAAAAGTTGAATCAATGAAGAGAAAATGAATCAGAAAGGTCCTTCAAGAAAGTAAAGTCGATGAGATACAATTGCTTCCTCTGGGTTGAACTTAGGGGAAAGAGATTTCTTAGGAATAGAAAAAAAAATACAAAAACAACATCTTTCAGGGGATACGCATTTAATAAAGGTCCACTATGTACCAGGCAGTGAGTGGGTCAAAAAACATTCATTAAGAGTCTACTATGTCTCTTGTGCTGGTGATAAAAAGATAAAAGGGAAAACAGTTCCTGCCTTTAAGAAGCTTATATTCAATTGGAGGAACACAACATATGTGCAAATGAGTAAATAAAAAAATGTATATGAAAAGAAATCGTATGAAGAGAATGGGCTGGACAGAAGATAAAATGAAAAGTTAACATCCAAATTGGAGCCAAAAGACCTGTCTGAATCTTGAGTCTTCTGCCTATATTGTCTGTGTGGCCTTGGGTAAGTCATTTCCTCTTGAAGAGTTTCAGTTTCCTTGACTGTGAAATGAGGGGCTAAGACTTGGGGATCTGGGGTCTAAAAACCATCCATGGATAGATTTCAAAGATCTATGGTCTTGGATGGAAAAAATTACACTCATTTTTTAATATTTATAATTGGTTTTCTTTGTAATTCTACATGCTTTATTTTCTGTATCTAGAAACAATTCTGAGGAGTCCATGGCACAAAAAAAAGGTGGAGAATCCCAGGTCCTGATGATCTCTGAGGGCCCTTCCAGCTTGGCATCCGTGCTTCTCAATTCTGACCAGATGTTCTGACAGTACTAAAGGGAATTGGACCATTCCTTTGAGCCCCTGGAGACTGTTGGGGGACCTGTATAGAGGAAGACTATATCTTTATGAGAGATGATTTTTTTTCATTGAAAGAAAAAGGAAACTGTTGATGAATCATCAGAATGACTTCAGGGAAAAGAGACAGAAGATCTGGGTTTGAATCCCATTTCCCCAGCCCTCCATGCAGGACCATGGGGTAAAGGGGCTGGAAGGGGCCTAACTCGGGCGAGGTCTTTGATCCACACATAAGGATGATGAAATTTGGGCATGCTGGGCCCTGGGAATGCCAAGGTAGAGTTGAATTCATGTGCTCAAGCCTGCTCTTAGTTAACTGGCAAAAAGTTTATTGTAATACTTTCTTGAAAGTGGGCAAGGGTCCTTAAGGAACCTGTGAGAGACTGAAGATGATATTGGGGTTTATGTGGAAAGGAATGCCAGGGATGCTAATTAGCTAATCTAGGGTTCAGGTTTCTTTGGGAGCTATGGGTGGGAAAGTGTGGGGACTATACTAAACATTTCAGGAGTTGTGAGAGGCATGGGCCTTGGGGATCTGGCAGGAGGGAGCATCTCTGAGCCAACCAGGAACAAAAATCCTTGGGCCAGGCACCCCTCTGTCTGTTCTGATAAGACAATGTGTTCTGCAACAAGAGAACATTTTCTCACAGAACAGGGGCCTACTGAGAAATTGGGAGGCTTCCAGAGACATGATCTTATCATGGAGACTGAGGCTCAAGGAAGTTAACTGACTTGCTCAAGGTCACACAGATAGTAGGTGTCCTACCCAGGACTTCAAGCTTCTTCCAGGGAAATTGTGGGGCCCAAAGATACTTTCTGCTTTTAGAGACAAGCAGCCACCTCTGCCAACAAGGTCTTGTGGGAGGGAGCTAGCTGGCTGAGGAAGGACTCTGGCCAGGATCTTGGAAGTAACAAGAGACTGAATCTCATTTTTCCCCAAATAACTGGAAGCTCTTTCTAGAAAAAAAAATCCCAACAACACCAACTCACCCTAAAAAAAGCATTTCAGCAGAAAAGAAAAGAAGGGAGCTAGATTAAAAGTGAACACCTGTTCTTCTAAAATTGCTCTACGGCAGGTAACAGCCCAGGAGAGGGTGCAGATGGTTCTGTGTTTGCAGATCTGACCTTCGGAGCCCTTCATCAATCTTGGGCTGATTGATTCTCAGGAAAGCCAAGTAGCCTGCTTCCCAGGACACTGCAAGACACCTTCGAATTAGTTACTACCTGAAGACCAATTAATTAACACACGCTGGTTCTTTCAGGCTTTTCAAACAAAATTGGTAAAAACTGCGCATGGGCCATCGGTGTAGGGGAGGCTTTTTACAAGCTCATTAATTATTGTCACCCTAGACATCAGCTAAAAAACAACATTGGATTGTACAAGGGGACCATGATCTTGTTGGCCTGAAGCCAGCCCTAACACAATTCCTGAAAGAAGAACCTCCAGCCACATGGTTGTGAATTGCGGTTGCCATTTGGGCTTGTTGCAGCATCAGAGGACCCGGGTTCAACCCAGATCTACTGGGACCCAGGGTAAGTCACAGCCTCTTTGAGTCTCAGTTTCCTCATAGGTATACTGAGGGTGTTGTAATAGAGGATTTCTAAGGTCCTTTCCAGTTTTAAGTACTATGATGCTATGAATTCTTGGATCTGCCCCTGAGCAATCCCATTAATGAACACTTTAATTCGGTAAACATTTCTTAATCATCTGCTATGTGTAAGACAATACAATAGGCTAGGTTTGGGGGACAAAAGCAAAAAAGTCCCTGTCCCCAAGAGGATTGCTAGGGGGAGGAGGAGGAGAGAGAGAAAGAGACAGAAAGACAGACAGACAGACAGACAGACAGACAAAGAGACAGAGAGACAGAGACAGAGAGAGACAGAAAGAGAAGAGAGAGGGTGGGAGGGAGAGAGGGAGGGAGGGAGAGAAAGGGGGAGAGAGAGAGACAGAATAGGTTGGAAGAGACCTTAGAAAATACCTAGTTTAATGTCCTCATTTTACAAAAGAGGAAACTGAGGCTCAATGACATCATGAGGGTGAGTCTTGACTTGCCAGTGCATTTGGATTTAAGGGAGTCATCAGCCTGACTCTCCCCTCCAGTTATCAGTGTCCAGTGGCAAGATGACTGGTGAAGGCCTAGATGATGTCATGTCATGGTACAGAAAGGGGAAAAATGTGAAATAAGATGGAAAAGGGAGGTGGGAGTTAGACTGTGGAAAGAGGTCAATATGAGTTTGATGAGTCTGAGTTTTATTCCAGAGGCAGTAGGAAACCACTGAGCCAGGGAGTGACATAGATCTGTCCCTTAGTCGTCAGGTCAACAAGCATTTATCCAGCACCTACTGTGTGCTAGGTACTCAGCTAAACACTAGGAATACAACGAAAAGCAAAGCCAGTCCTTTCTTTCCATTCCTCACACATGACACTCCCTTTCCCATCTCCAAACTTTTGTCCTGGCTGTATCCCCCATCCGTAGAATGCACTCCCTCCTCATCTCTGCTTAGAAGAATCTAGATCTTTCCTCAACTGCTCAGCTCAATATTCTCTTATCCCCTTCTTCAAGTGACCTCGTATTACTTATATGTTTGTTCCCCACCCCCACTGAACTCAGAGTTGAAGCTCTGGAGGTCAGGGAATGTTTCATTTTTGTCTTGCACATAGTAGGACCTTAATGAACTTCTGTTGGATTCAATTTAGTTGTAGAGACTTGGGCAGGATCCAGACTTTTGGCGTTGGCTGGGGGCACGAGCCAAAAAGTTTGAATAGTGACAAGTCCCCTAGATTGACCATTGTCTGTGTAAACCCAGAATTTTGGTTCTGGGCTGTATATTTTTCAAAGTGCTTTTTAGATATATTCTCTCACTTGATTCTCACAACAATTAGTACCGCAGGAGTTATTCTTCTCATTTTATAGATACAGAAACTGAGGCTCAAAAGCTTAGGTAACTTGCCTGAAGTTACAGAACGAGTAAGCAGCAAGCCTAGGATAAAAGTTCTCCAAGGGTGGCATTCTTTCCACTTCTCAATATTTCTTTTGAATAGAGGCAGCTGGTGGTCCCATAGTACATAGACTGCTGGGCCTGAAATTGAGACAACCTGAGTTCAATTTTCTCCCTAGATACTGAATGTGTGACCCTGGGCAAGTCATTTAACCATTGCCTCAGTTTAGTCCTCTGTAAAATACGGATCATAATAGCACCTACTCTCTGCTCCGGGTTGTTGTGAGGGCCAAATGAGATGATAATTATAAAGTGCTGAGCACAGCGCCTGGCACTGTAGGTGCTATACAAATTTAGTCATTATTATTAGTGAAGATGAAGAAACAGACACAGAGAGGCTTGAGGCTTGTTTCTTCAATGAATTTTTATTGATATCTCTTGCTTTTTTTTAACATCACTAAAATTTCTCCTAGTAACCTTTCCTCTTTGCCCTACCAGAGACATTTTTAAAGAAAATAAAAAGAGAAAAAGAAATCAGCAAAATTGATTGATCCGAAAAGTCCGAAAATCTGTTCAATGCCCTGGACCTCCTGGTGGGGTACAGGCTCTGGGAACCCCCCTTGAACTCTCCTTGAATCTTCCCACTTCATCTGGCATTCACTTGAGGCTGTAAGCCTTTCCCATCAAGATCCTCCAAAGACTCCTCCTCAAGATGCTCCCTGGGCACTCCCTCCAGTCACCCCTAGATCATTACCCATAGATCCCTCCCTCATTCTTTGTGTATACAAGATCCATATCCTCTCCATGAAAGTGCTCAGACTCATTCTGGCCTTCATTACACAGGCTCACATTCGTTCTGGCTGGCTTGTCTATACAGCATCACAAAGGCTTAGATTCCTTAAGAGTCTAGCCAATGCTGAGATTTCTTAAGAGTCTACCCAATACAGCGGATCTTCAACAAACTTTGTCTTTCTTTGGCTGAAAGAAGACTTGAGTGAAATTAATTTGGGCAGGACCCGGAGGGTCTCTACTTTGGGGTACGATTACCCCTAAACCCCAACACTCCCACTTCTGCAAAGGAGAAGCTTTAGCTCTGTGATGCCAGACAAGTCACCTGCAGTACTTGGGGCAGCTAAGACCTTCATTGGTAGGGGGAAGCTTGCTCACTGAGAACTCTCAAAACTGATAAAAAAAATGGGAATAATATCCTTTCCCTTACCAATTGTGCTTTTTAGGCCTATAGAGAGAATCAAATGAAATCAGGTCGGTAAAGTTCTTGAAGCATTCCAAGAAGTCAGAGGACCCAGGTTCAAATCCTGCCTCTGACACCTATTACCTATGTGACTTTGGCAAGTCATTTAATCTCCTGATCCTCAGTTCCTCGTTTTTTTTTTTTTTAATGAAATGTTGGGCCAGATGGCTCTGAGGTCCCTCCCTTCTAGCTCCAAATCTGTGGTTTTGTTCTGACTGGATACCTGGACAGCTATGGGATCCCTGGGCTAAGTGGAGCGGTGCTGGTGAGAAGTGGGACAGGAGGGGCCTGGGATCTTGGCCTGTGCCTGGCTTTAACTCCTCCCTCGCTTGAGTGCATCCGAGGTGTTCCATCTTATTACACTGATGAGAAAATGGGCGGTGTCCTGTCGTTCAACAGGACAAAAGAACAGCTGGGCACAAATGAGTGCGTGGGGGTGAGGGGCCTCACAATTAATTTTTGGCAGGACTCTAATTACTGAGGATACCAACTTTCACCCATTGCAGAAGCTGGACTCTAAAGATCTGGCTGGAATGCCTGTATTTGCATAAGCATTTAGCTTAATTAGAATGTCAAGAGTTGGTTCTGGAATTATGAAATGACTTAGTGTCATTTTAATGTAGTTCAGTGTCCCGTGGTTTACTTCTTTCTTTCTCCTCTTCCTCCCTCCTCTCTCTGACACTGTAATTCTCTGCAGAAGTGGAGACAGAGTACGAAGGCAGGGCAGAAAGAGGGCCGCCTCTGACTTTCAGGGGACTCGGATTCCAATTCTGTCGCTTCATGCCTGACGATCTTGAGCAAGGAACCTCCCTGGGCCTGTTCCCCCCACCCCACTGTAAAATGGGGGACTGGGCCTAGTTTCCTTCCATCTCTCGATTCTGTGATCTTAAGAACCTGCTCCAGTGTTTCCTCTTCACCTCCAGGACTAGATAGAATTTGACCAAGCAATTGAACCATATGGATGTTGACCTAACTCGGCTAACTTTAGCAGCTGCTTTTGGCCTCGATCCAAAAGGAGACTATTGCTCAGTTAATTGGGGCCTTGGACCAGCAGCTTCCACTCTCCAGCAACCCCAGGGAGCAGTAGAGTATTACCATGAACACCATCATGCTTCTTCAGGAGAAAAATATGGGATCCTACGACCCTAGATTTCGAGCAGGAAGGGACCTTTGTGGCTATAATAATATTAGTATTGGTATATAATTAATTTATAATTATGCATATTAATAATAATCAGTAACAGCCATAATTAATCTTGCTAATCCAATTAACAATAATTTTTGACATCTACATAGCACTTTACATTTATTATCTCACATAAAAAACCCATGAGATAGTTGCTATTACTATTGGAACACCATTACTGAAGTCTTACTAGTGCTTATGTGTCCCATTTTATGGATGAGGAAACTGATGCATAGAAAGGTTAAGTGAGCTGCCCAAGGTCATACAACTGGTAAATATTTTCAGTATTTGAATTCATGTCTTCCTGACCTGAGTGTGGCATTCTGTTCACACCAACCCTCCCCAGTGAGGCCCAAACCAGATTAAAATTTAATTGGGAAATATTTAATGACTAAAAATAAATAAGACATAGGTGATATTGAATCTCAGAACTGAGTCAATTTGCGACCTGCAGGGACCCTTCTGTAGAGATCAGCAGCCCCCAAACTATTTGAGTCTAGTACCCTGGCAATATGTACCCTGCTGGCTCATTAGTCTAGACCAGGGGTGGGGAAACTACAGCCTTAAGGGCACAGTCACTATGTAGCCTTAAGGCTGCAGGTTCCCCCACCCCTGGTCCAGACCCCCATTTTACAGGCCCAGATGAAGGCACTTCCTTTGGGCTACATAGGAAGTAATTGGCAGAGCTGGGATCTGAACCAGGTTCATTCACTAACTCCAAATGCAATGCTTTTTCTGCCACACCCAAATAACTTCTAACTTGATGCCATGGACGTCTTCCTGAACTAAATTGTCTCTTCACTTGCCCTGGGCCAGCTCTCGGGACAACACAAATCATAGACAAAATCCAGCCTCCTGGAATCCTATGGGAAGCTACAAAATACACAGGTTTAATCCCTGGGTTCTCAGCCATCCCCGAAGCAAACACCCGCCCCTATGCCAGATCAGGCCCATTAGAAGGCTTTAAGCAATGCCTCAGCAGCTTAGGGGCTATCTCTGAGAACCTGTTTACTCACACCCTAGTTAAATCAGGCATCCTCCCGCCCCCCCCCCATTCCCTTTTATCAGCAGGAGGCCACATCTTTAATTGGTTGGGGGTGGGGACCACTTGTAATCTCCTGGGAGCAGGCCATGGCCTGGCTGGTGCTAGACGCTTGGTTGGAGTTAATGCCAGGCTTGGTTGGCCTCTCCGCCCATGACATATGGGAAACCCTTCAAGCCTCCAGCCAAGGTTATAACAGGAATGTTGGGGGAGTGCAACTTCCCTGCTGGGAAAATAACCTGCCACAAAGGGTTGGGAGGACCAGCGTCATCCCCGGTAGAGGTCAAGGCAGTACTTAGGCCAAACAGCATCTGGCAAGCTGGGTCGATTGGAAATCAATGGGACGCCGCAGGGCATGGGTGTGATTTTATGCTTCTATGCACAGAAATATAATGGTGGGACATAGAAAAGCTCCGACTCTGCTCCCAGCACTGTTCCCCCGACCCTGATGTTTCTCGCTTGTCAATAAGTTGTATTGAACAGTCTATATGCAAGGGACCCACGAGAGGCTTCTTCCTGGCTCTCTTAGATGCTAGATTCTGTTGACTGGAAGTTTCGTCTGGCCATTGGTAATCTAGGAGTTCACGAGCACAGTACAGCAACAAGCCTATTGGCACCATGGCAGCCTCCACACATTTCCCTCCTCTGCTCAGTCCTGTAGATGGGAGGCTGGGACAGAATCAAATCACCCAACACTGATCTAAGCCAATAAGGATTTGCTCTGAGTGATCAAGAGGAAGGATGCTGGGGAGACAGACCCAGAAATGAAATGGAGTTTGAACTGTGTATATTATAGTAACTAGATCTTGTTTGAAACTCTTCGTATGCGAGTTGTCTGTGAGCTTCATTAGACTGTGTCCTCCTTGAGGGCAGGACCTGCCTTCTGCCTTTCTTTGTATCCCTGGCATTTAGTCCAGAGCCTGGGTGCCGAATGAAGCTTGCTTCATAGTTGGGGAAAGGGGACTTTCCTTGGTGTCCTCCTCTGATACTTTCTCCTGATATGGAGAAGACTCTGGGGGTGAAAAGATTCTACACGGGGAGTCCAAGCTATGGCGAGTTCTCTAAATTGTAATGGCTTTAAATATGGGCTGGGATTGTGTGCCTCCCCTCCAAGGATCATGGGATCACAGGCCTCTGAGGCTGGCAGACCAGCACCCTTCTCCAGTTTACAGATAAGGAAACTGAGGTTCGTGGAGGTTTAGTGACAAAATCAGCATTTGAACCCGGATCTCTACTCCAGTATTCTTTCTACCAGATCAGCCCAGTCACAGTCAGAGAAGCATGGTGGCAGATTGGAGTGACTTCCACAGAGGTTGACATTTTTTGGCCGCAACTACTCTCAAAGACCAACTACTGAGTCATGGCTGGGTTATACTTTCTTTGTGGGAATAGTGGCCACGCTGAGGGAATTGGAACTTCCTGAAGTATTTCAGTTTTATTGGCTAGGTTAGACAACTAAAGCTCTTATCCTAAAGCAGATCCCATTTACACACCTCCACAAAGCTTGCAAAGACTTACGTATGCATCATCTCACTGTTGATCAAAGGAATGTTTGTAAAATGCTTAGCATACAGTAGATATTTAATAAATGCTTATTCTCCCTCCCTATATTTGTTCCATTTGCCTTATTGTTACAGTTTAAGGACCACCAAATCTTACGTTTGACCTTCCATAGCACCCCAAAGATCTGTGGCCCCTTCCATTTGCCTTGCAGCTGAATCCTCCTTTGAGTATTGGCTCCCCAGCTAAAACATGAGCTCCTGGAGAGCAGGCACTGTCCCACTTATCTATTTGTAATCCCAGTGCTTGAATACAGTAGGTACTTGATAAATGTCTTTTCATTATTCATTCATTCTTTAACAACAGCCTGCAGGATTCCATCCACTAGGGCAGGTCAGGATGCTTTTGTGGACAAAGCGAAGCATCTTAAAATCCATGGAGATACTAGCCTGGCACGAATAGTGCTGGGCCCAGACTCCTGAGTTTCCCATTTTTTAGGGTCCAGTTCTCCAGACTTGCTAGAGAAAGCTGGTTTCTAGGCACTAAGTTCCACCTGCTGATTATTTCTGATTTTGGAAGCAATGTCCTGAGGCCTCAGACCTTCACTTGCCCACTAGAAATGTACC
>CM053624.1:22267276-22283724 GCA_028646595.1 Phalanger gymnotis | reverse complement strand
CACTACTTAATTCCTCCCATCAGGTGGGCCTGGGGCCAGAAGCAACTGCAGCTGTAGTTCTAAAGCTGCCCCACCTCCGCTGCCCCAGGGGCGGTGGCCAAACCACAAACTCAGTCCCGCAGCTTTTCCCACTAACCTTCTCTGTTGTCTTTGCTCTTTTTGTGTTGAGAGGTCTGGTAGATGCCACAGCTCAGTAATTCATGCCTGTAGGGCACTCTCCGCTCGGCTGCTGGTCTAGTCAGTCTGCGTCTGGTCTGTTCGGGCCGTGCGCTCTGGGCTCTGCTTGGCTCAGCTCCGCTCCCCTCAGCTGGGAGCTGGGAGCTCCATGTGGGACAGACCTTACCTGGAGACCATCCAGGCTGTCCTGGGCTGGAGCCCTGCTTCCCTCTGCCACTTTGTGGGTTCTGCAGCTCTAGAATTGGTTCAGAGCCATTTTTTTATAGGTTTTTGGAGGGACTTGGTGGGGAGCTCACGCCAGTCACTGCTTCCCAGCCGCCATCTTGGCTCCACCCCTGCCATCTATGATTTTATCCACGCCACTGGTCAAAACATCAAACAGCATAGGGTGAAGATGACTTCGATGCCCCTCCTCAATTTAATCAGCAGTTATTCAGCTCATTGTGATTTGATGGGTATTAGTGATTGTATTAGTGAATTAAGCAGACTAGGACTAAGTTTGAATTCGTTGTGTTAGCTATTGCTGTTAGGATAAGAGCTATGATCCATTAATCAACTATGAACCAATGATTATATTAATTGTATTTGATGTATCAGCTAGATTCCCACTATTGGGTCTGTAATGAGAGTTGTAAGTGTGATACCGGCTCCGGCTCCCGGTGTAGTGATTGAAATAAGGCTCCTTTCTCTACTGTAGCACTTGAAATAGGGTTCATCTGCCTCTCCACCTATGTGAATCATGCCTACCTACTCCCTTTGAACTTCTACTTCAAAACCATAACTCCAAAACCATAACTGTTGGTCAAACACTAGGGTCTTTTGAAGGGCCTCAAGATGCTGTTCACAGAATCTTGTGACCTTTAGAAAGCCCCTGTGGAAGGGGCTGAACTGTGAAAAGCCCAAAACTTTGCTGATGGGGACCTGTGGAAAGTCTGATTTAGTGATGGATGGACATTTCCTGTAGTGAACCATGAGATTTCCCCACTTCTGGAATTGACCAGTCATGGAATTACTCTAGTTTCGGTTCTTCCTCAATGGCTATAAAAACAATTTTTCCTTAAGCAGAGGAGACCTTGACAGAGAAAAAGGTCTTGAACACAATTAATTAGGGACTTCCTTAGGGACTCCTTAATAAATTGGTTGATCATGCTTGGAGCTCTGTCTCAGTGACACCTAGATCGGAATTTTGTGGCTCACCATAGGACCAAAGACAGATTCCCCAGGTTACTCCACTATCTTCTGTAACTGATTCCTCTTTGGGTCTGGTTATTCAACCATTTTTCAGTTGATTTGTATAGCTATTATTGTATATTTATTGTATAGCTATTGAGCAGCCCACACCTTTCCATCTTTTGCACAAGAACCAGATGAGAGACTGTCAAATACTTCACTGAAATCAAGGTCCATTCTATCTCTCCAGTGCCCGCCTCCCCCAATCTAACGATCTAAGCGTCCTGTCAAAGGTGTGGAGGGTTGAGGGAAGTTTCAGATGATACATTGTTGATGAAGCCACGCTGGCTCTTGGTGGTCACTGTTTCCTTTCTCGATGTTTACTAACCATCCGTTTATTAATATGTTTTAGAATTTTTCCAGAAATTGAAGTCAAGCTCACTGGCCTATAATTTGCAGTATCTCTTCTTTCTTTCTTGGACAGTTGAGACATTTGCCCCATCTCCAGTCATGAGACTTCTCTTTCTCTCTCCATGATCTTTCAGAGACAACTGACTGTGCCTCAGCCGTCCTACCTACCCATTCTTTCATTACTTTGGGATGCAGTTCATCTAGACCTAGTGGCTTGAAGTCATTAAAAACAACTGGGCGATCTCTTAGCGTCTTCCTACATATCTTGGTTTCAACTCCAATTAGTCATTTTTTTTCTGTCTGTCCAAGTTCAAAGATCATTCTCTTTGGCAAAGAAAACAAACAAAATTTAAAAAATTGAACAAATCTGGCTATTTCATACCTTTTCATTCTTATATACTATCCAAGCAGTGGCCTATCTCTTCTTTCAGCCTCTTCTTTCTTCCAATTGGGCAGTTAGATCTATCCCCAGTTTTTCTAAGGGTCAAGTCAATTTTGAATCAAGAAGGACTTGCTCTATTCATAATAGAAAGCTTTCTCCTTAATCCAGTCAATATTGTTTCTTCTCCTCCTCCTCTCCTTCTTCTTCTTCTTCTTCTTCTTCTTCTTCTTCTCCTCCTCCTCCTCCTTCTTCTTCTTCTTCTCCTTCTCCTCCTTCTCCTCCTTCTCCTCCTCCCTCTCTTTCTCCTCCTTCTCCTCCTCCTCCTCCTCCTCTTCCTCCTCCTCTCCTTCTTCTTTTCCTTCTTCTTCTTCTTCTTCTTCTTCTTCTCGTTCTCCTCCTCCTCCTCCTCCTTCTTCCTCATCCTCCTTTAGGCCAAACAGCTAGTAAGTGTCAAGTGTCTAAGGCCAGATTTGAACTCTGGTCCTCCTGCCTGTGTTCAGCTGTCACCTCAAATTCAACATGTCCAAAGTTGAATTTCTATTTCCTAAACTTGTCCCTCCTCCTCCCTTTCCTATTTTTGTTGATGCTACCAATATCTTCCCATTTCTCTCTCTTTCCGTTTCTACTATCCAGGCCTTTCTTACTTCTTACTTGGACTATGGGGACAATCTCTTAACTGGCCTCTGTGTCTCCAGATGGGCAGTAAACATTCCTTAAGAACCTACTACGTGCTAGACACTATGGGGAGATACAAAGAAAGGCAAAAGACAATTCCTGCTCTCAAGGAGCTCAGTCTACTGGAGGAGATAACGTGCAAACAATTACATACAAACAAGTTATAGAAGGGATAAATAAGGAGTAATTGGAGAAGGAAGGCACTGGGATTAAGAGGAATTGGGAAAGATCTCCTGGAAAAAAGTGGCATTTTAACTGAGACTTGAAGGAAGCCAGGAAAGTCAGGAGGTGGAGATGAGGGGGGAGGGTATTCCATACATAGGGGATAGCCCGTGAAAGTGCTGGGAGATAGGAGGTGGAGGGTCGTGGGAGAAGAACAGTAAGGAGGGCAGTGCCATTGGATTGAAGAGTACAAGGTGAGATAGAAGGTCTAAGAAGACTGGAGAAATGAGTGGGACAAGGTTAGGAAGGTCTTCAAACACCAAAGATTTAATATTTGACCTAGAGGGAGCCACTGGAGGGGGCTGAATGGGGAGTGTGTGTGACATGGTCAGATGTGTTAGGGAGCTCCTTTTATTACAGGTCTTAGAGGTGAAAAGAATCATAGAGATTATCTCATCCAAAGTTTTCACTTTAAGGATGAGGAACCTGAGGCCCACAAAAGTTACATTCACTGCCCCAAACTGCATAGGTCTAAGTGGTAGAGGCAGAATGTGGATTATTAGACTTCAAATTCAGTACTCTCTTCACCGGATCAGGCTCCAGGGATTAACAATAAAGCTTCATTCAGTTCGGAAAAGCCAGCTAGGTTAAATTCAATGTCAAATACATCTTTTAATCTGTTTTGCAGATAGAATCAGCTAGAGGTTGCCCCTTGGTGTTATTTTCCCTTTGGTCTAACCTCATCACTTTTCTGAGGTATCCCATTCTAGAAGGCAGGTTTAGGAACCATAAAAACACATGGCCCTACCCTCTGACACATCCTCACCACAGGAAACAGCTCTTTCCTGTACAGTCGAAATATCTATCATTAGTAGAGCAGATTCCAAAGAGTTTGTGTGTGCTTGAAGAAGAGGGCCACGAAAGCTGCCACGGAGCGTTGGGACCCTGGGATCTGGGCCTTGTGCTTTTTGCCCCTCTTTTTACCACATCAGCTGGTTTTCCTCAGTAATCTCCTCCTATCCTGAACCATTTTCCCTTTTTTCTCCCTAAGTATCCTCTTTTGGGTGAGGTTATGCCCTCACCTCAGAGCAAATGCTGCTATCTCAGGCCTGGAGAGGCTCTGAAGTTGTGTCCACAGAATTAACACACACAGACTCCTGGTTCTTTCTGAATGCCACAGATGAATATGCTTTAAGAAATATTATTATTGAAATATCATAGGCTTCCCAACTATTATTTCAAACTGGTGGCATATCCAAAGAATACTCAAGGGCCAAAGAAAACCACTGGATAGCAAGAAGAAAGTCTGAAATATTAGTCTAATGTAAAATGAATCTGGGATAAAAACCAATTAATTGACAATAAGCAAAACTTTATTTAGAGAAGAAACAGTCCGTTATATTTTCTCAATTGCCTTAAAATGATCAGCTTGAGCTGACCATAGATCCCAAGGGTTTTTTTTTTTATTACTAAGCTGCTCCTTGATAACTTGAAAAGCAAAGTTTCCAAACAAAACAAAACCAACCAACAAAACTTCAAAAAAGCATGTCTAGAAAACAGTAACAAGCATGGTTGTTAATTACATGGTCTACCAGGGTACATACAGTGCCCCCTGAACCTTCTGAGAAGGACCAGTAACATCTCATAGGTACAGTTTGCCCAAAGGTGGTGCTAGCTCCAAGTTCTACAGAAAACCTAGCATGCACAATGTCAGGTAACAAGTAAAGAAACCAGAATTATTTCACTTTTTTTCAGCAACATAGGCAAAATATACAGTACAAAGGTATTTTAATCATTTCAGGATGGTTAGACTTTTTTCTCCCTTGAGATTTTAATATCCAAAATATGTGAGAAAACTACTGGGTTCCAGCTTCATCCTAAGGAGGCACGCCATATTTGGGAACCTTCTGGGGACTGGAGTGTTTTCAAGTGGCGTGGGCTCATGTAGCTTGATAGAAAGGAAGCATTGATGACATTTCACTTTTTTGGAGGGAGAGTGAAGCAAGTAACTGTGACTGCCTTCAGGACTAGAACTCAAATGATGGTTTTCTTTTTTTAAAGCACATCATTTAGTTAGTCCTGATGTATAAAATACATTTGTTAGGGTTAAATTCAGACTGCAAAGCATCTGAAAAGAATGAAAAATATTCTGAGAAGAGACCAAGGCATGAGATACCAATCTTCGAGGACACGCATTGGTTTGTAATTCTCAGTGCCAAATCCCAGATTTCAACATGGAGGTCACTTAGTGAGAAATCACCAGAACCCACAACCAAGCTTCTTCATGACTATGTCTAGAATAGTGTATGGAATTATACTGCACTACAGCAGAAAAGAAACCAGGGACTGCATTTGGTCTTCCTATGGGAACTCAATCAAATCCACAGCCAGTAGCCAGGGGCCCCAAAAAGCAGGAGGCAGAGTTTAGACAAATGAACTCTTCCTTGAGGCAGGCTGTAGTGTCTTGTCGTTAAACAAATTTCCCTGGCTTATCTGGAAAAACAGAAATTTGTTTGTAAGAAAGGGGTAGGGTATTTTTTCAAGAGGGCTCTTTTTTTTCTCTCCAAATGGTTTATTGGCTATGACTTTACGTATAGAAGTTTCACCTTTATAGTTTATCTTGCCAGGAAAAAAGACAACAAAAAAAATGGTAGGGTAGGAAAAGACATTTGAATTTTGAAAATCACCTCAATTTACCTGCATTTTAATTTGAAATTGGCATTTTAAGATTTTGAAGCATTTTTCTTTTAATTCGCCACTTTCGAGGGTTTCTACTATGACAAGCTTGCTTCATCACCTTGTGGCTCTGGGACCGGAAAGCAACCAATATTGGGAAAATTCAAGCATGGGAGACTCTGAGATGCTCCTTAAGCTAACTGTACCAGTGCCAAATGTTTCAGGTGGAGAATTATCAGCAGCATAATTATAGTCTCTTAGTACTTTTCTAGTGCATTTAAGTGTTTTTCAGAGGGTTAAGTACTTGAGAGAGACACGAGAGATGGAGAAATATGGACCATCAAACTTAATGCTAGGCCATCATAGTCTCTACTACCAATTGAAGATCACCAGAAAACAAGATAAAAGCATCTTTGACGTCAATACGTATTTTGATGAGATGTTTTTTGGCACTTGCTTTATACAAATTTGATTTATATACAACTTTTCAGTAACACATCTGTTGTGGTAAGGAGACATAACCGTATTAAAGTTATCTCCACACCTTCTGTAGGGGTCAACATTTTGTCCTTTACTCTGCTTAAAATAGCAAAATTCTGACATCTCTTTGGCTGCCAGGGCACCTGACTAATTTGTCACAACAGTAACTGTGGGGAATTGCCAAGAGTTGGCTATTTTGGCCGGGATGCCACTGAATCTGTGTAAGTTCTTCAGAGGTCCAAATTCACCGTGCCATGTATGTACAAAACTAACCAATGTTTCTCAAGGGGATTCAAACACCACTCAGCTTCACTGATATCTCCAATATTTTTGGGTAAATGAGCCACCCCATCTTGCAAACTCCAATTTTATGTTCTGCTCTTTTTATCATTGGAGGTATATAGCAGATTTTACCTTTTAGAGAGACCCAACTTCACAGAATGGGATGTTTTCTCCTCATTTCTGGGTAATTCTAGACTTGTTGGATTTAAGTTTCAAATGATAAGAACCTGGCCTGCCCTTTAACTATTGCAGTGATAACTTAACCAGGATGAACCATGCAGATATTAACATAATTTGCATAATAGCTCACATTTATGTAATTACTTGAATATGACTCATTTTTGCAAACTATTTTTGAATGTTTGCAAATCCTAATTCTGCTTATTTTCACGAAGCAAACTTTAGATCTTGAAAACAGTTATTTTATGCAAAGAAAAACACAGATTTATTTGAAGCATAAAAATCTTTTTCATTTCCATTTCATTATCTTGTTCAATTTTTAAATTTAGTAAATAACAAACACTAAATCCTTCGTTGTCTACTGGTCAGCTACAATGATCTGATGGTCATCTGTAGACTCCCTCTCCTGAGCAGTTTTTAATGCCTACCGAATTCTTCATGTTGATGGTTAGTATCAATTAGCATCAATTAACACAATTTTCAGAGGACTGAAATTCAGGAGTTTCTGATTCTTGCAATTTCCACTTCAATTTGCAGTTCTTTCTCAGAAGGAAGTGGCCATTATTCATACATGAACGAAAACAGTATGTCTTATACTGCTATAACACCTAGTGTGCTAATTGTTGTAACTAGACAGAAATAAGGGGCACACACATTTTCAACATGTGTAATTTTTTTAACTGTTAAGACACAATATTAGCAACTTTATTGGCATAATGATGAGGCTGGGGGTGGGGCAATCAGAGCTCAAAAGCTCTTTGGTATTTGCTAAACAAAGATAAGGCATCTAGGTGGCACCTCAGTGCTTTAGAGCAGAGGGCTTGGAATCAGGAAGATTCATCTTCATGACTTCAAATCCAGCCTCAGACACATACTAGCTGTGTGGCCCTGGGCAAGTCACTTAATTCTGCCTCAGTTCCTCATCTGTAAAATGAGCTGGACAAGGAAATGGAAAACCACTCCAGTGTCTTGCCAAGAAAACCCCAAATTGGGGATTTAATCAGACTCGACTTAATTCCCCTTTTCTTCTCCTCAAAGACAATGGAATTAGTTTTCTGAAATGTTGAACCATTTCAAACAACAAAGAAATATGATTAGTAGTGAAAAGTTGTGCTCAGCTGTGTCCTCAACTAAGTTAACATTCCTGTTACTGGTGAAAGTGTTTTGGCCACCTTCCTAAAAGATCTGAAATTGTCTGGGCCCTGATGACTCCAGGGCTGCTGAGAGGAGAGCTGTCAGCTGACACCCCCACAGTATCAGCACAGGGATTGTGGTCCTGATCTCTCCTACTCCCATTCCTTTCCCTGCCCCCATGCCTTCAGTCAGAGCCTTCAGATTGCATCTTGGAGAATTTGTGGGTTTACAAATGGATGAAGAGGAGTCACGAGTAACAGGAATAGTTTAGGGAGCTAAGTCCAGAGATGAGTTCCCAGGCAGCACAAGCCTAGTTTTGTGGCAGCCACCACTGGTCAAAATATCTTCTATTACCTTACTGAATTTTTCATTTCACATTGTTATAGTTTCCTGCTAATTAGAGACTCATTTGTGTTAGCAAGCATCCTCTCCTAAAAAGGCCGAGACCTCTCTCTGAGAAGGCTTAGGGGTGGCCTTATTAGTGTGTTAAGACTGCTGGCTTTGTAAAGAGAGCTGGAGAGAGAAGGGAGGTGGAGAACTTTGGAGGTGGGGAGATTGGTTTGGGGGCTTGGGCCAGCACGAGGGATCAGAGAAAGGGGCTAGTGCCCCCTAGCAAGTGTAGAAGAGGGATTTTTAAAAGGGAGGTGAGATGGCACCGATGACAAACTGGATTTAAAAACTTTGCCTAGGGTCAGGTCTCTGCCCAGGAAAAGGAGAATATATATTTTTCTTTTCTTATTTTTCTATCACAAAGCTCCCTGCTACCAGGCCTCAGAATTTAATTTAGTACTCTGAGTGTTTACATTAAAAGTTAGCTCAGTAGTCTCAAACTCAACTGTCTTTTAAAAAGTTTATATAACTATTATTTGTTTCTCTTCACAAAAATGTTTATGTAAGATACTGGTACCACCTTCAAAAGGCTTCGTAATGTGATTTGGAAGGCTGCAAACCTCTGAAGTAGCCCTGGACTGTAGGTTTGAGATTAACCAGGCTGGCCTGGGATCCTAACTAACTACCACTTTAAAATGATTTCTGGGGGGAAATGCATTTTGCATAAAAACCAACTGACTTATAAATGAACTTCTGGAATGCTATCCATTTATAAATTAGGGACTTCCTATATTGCAGTCCCACTGGTTGGTTGTCCGATATTGCTAGATGGCATCATTTCTGACTTGGGCAGTAGCATGAAGAAATTAACTTTACAAGACTGGATTGTGGCTCATTGCTTGCTCTGCGTTCTGATGAAGAAAACAACACAATGCCACTAAAACTGCAATATCTGAACAGAGATAATTCTGTGTATTTCCAGGAGTTCTATGAGTGCTTTGTCCAGATTTTTTGCTTCCTCTCCTTTCTGGCCATTTCTCTTTTCATTAGGTAACTACAAAAGAATGGGCGGAGGCAGAGGGAATCAGCACTCCTAGCAATATTGTTGCTTCGGCATATTTTGAAAAAAAAATGTCAAAGAAAGCGGTTATAACTGTTTGCTAAAGTGAGATTTGAACGTTATCTGTGAATTTTAGTTACCTATATCCTCCCTACTTCTGATTTTGATGCCTAAACCAGAGCTGGCTATAGAAAGGGCCTTTGGTGTGGTAGGGAAGAAGGACCTCTATGGTATTTTATACCTTATACAATGCCTTTACGGTATTTTTACCCAAAAGGCCAGTCTGGCTGTACCAGCCTCTTCCAGACTCTAGGTGCCATTTTGAAAAAACAAAATGGAAGTCCTACAAAGTCAACATGTAGTCTTTCAACCTTGTCAGTATTCACAATAATTCAGCAACCACTGAATCCTGTAAGAAGGCAGGGGCTCCTGGGCTCCTGACTCTATCTCATTCTGCTGAGTCGGAGTTAGAAAATACTGTATCTGGCATATATGTAGGTGCTTAATAAATGTTTGTCAGTTAAAATTGCTTGGTTCAGGGCGATAAAGTGGTTCTCTACAGACTTAATTCTATGTGCTAGAGCTCCAGTGATTCACATGGAATTGATCTGTTTCCCCTTCCCCATTCTCCAGAACTAAATTTCTTATAATTACATACTATCTTTTGCATGAATTCTTTTTACAGAATCTCACACTCACAGCCCTATACGTCAGGGCACTAATTTGCTTTTACTACACTCAAACCGCAAACTTGAGAAAGGAATTTTCAGGCTGGAGTACATTCTGTATCAGAATGCAGTCCCTATTGGTTAAAAAAAAGGGCTCATTCATATAACAAGTATTTATTAATCACGAGTTATGTGCAAGAGCATGTTTTTGGTGATGTTAGAGACAGAGGAATCTACAAATGGCCCTTTCCCTCAAGTAATTTCCACTCTGATAGCTTGGTATTGTTATTAATAGACATTAAACAAACAAATGACATGAAAATAAATCTGAGTTCTGAGATTCAAATCTCAGAAACCTAAGAATCTCCCAGCTTTGGAGACTTGTGGGGGTTTAGGATATAGAAGGGGTGTGTGAGAGGCCACTGAAGTAGCAGAGGGAGAGTCAGAACAACGCTGCATGTACAGCATATGATGGGTCTAGACATTAGCTCTGTCTCTTCTTACTAAAAATATTTTGAAACTTATTCTGTTGATTATTTTTTTCTAACAAAAAAATTTCAATTTTGTAGTAGAAATCAATGAGGAAATAGGATTCCTTGGGTAGAAATTGGCTTTGTAGTCCTTTCTGCTGCAGGGCATTTGATCCACAGAGCGTGGCTATCTGTACCATGAGGTTTACTTGGACAAATAAAAAGTCTAGCATTTTCTCCATATAACTTAAGTAATACTTTACTCCTTAATCACAGAATATCTAGCGTCTTATGGCCCATTTCTGAAGTGATTTTTAGAGTTAGAAAAGATGCAAACAGAACCTCACTGACAAGCCCTTTCTGATTAGAGAACAGATTTTAGCCATCAGGGAAACAACCCCTTATGCCTGGAGGAATGACAGTCATTTGTGGCTAGTTCATCTGTTGAGAGCAAGAATCATGCTCTGTTCATTTCTGTACCTTTGATGGAGCCCTTCACATACTAAGAGCTCAACAAATGAACACCTTTCCCCCTAGGCTCCTAGAATACCTAGGCCTCTGTGGGAAGCTTCAGGAAAAGGAGACTAGAGACTTTCCCTACAGCCAGGTGACTGGGAACAGAGAGACACCATCAACTTATGTCCCTGCACTGATGAAAATCAGAAATGCTGGTTCCCCTTCCTCTGACTTTTTACTTCAGTGTAATCATTTTTACTTAGATGCCACCTTTTAGCTGGGGATCTCAAAACAGTTAAAAATATAAAATGGCTGCTTTTCCTAATAGCCCACTGCCCTGGTGATGAAATGAATTTTTTATAATTTCCTCAACTTAATTTTCTATTTTCTTTTTTCTTCGTTGAATTGCCAGTTTTAAGGCTTTTGATGAGGTCTTCACTTTCTGATTTCTCTTTGTGCTAAGTTGTTGCTGTAATAAGAGACGACCTCTTCCCATTTTAGAAACAGTAAACTATGTCAGTAACTCTTGATGCTGGAGATTCCTCAGCATTTCTCCATAGTTCCTTTTTGGCTGGTTCAACTAATGTACTCTACTCGTTCAATGCTATAGGAGTGTACTAAATCAGGAATAAACTGGTTATGACATAAGTTGGAAAATCAGTCCTTGGTGAACATAATTTAGTAGTCAAACTCAGAAATTGAAAAAAAAATGAAGCAGATAGCATGATAGGCATCAATGCCAACCACAAAGTGGTCTGTGTATTATATGATTTTAATTTATCTCACCGTGTATGCCTACGATAAACATATCACTCATTCTCGGCAACTTACTGTGTAGTTCCGTTCGGCCAAGATGAAAAAGATGATGTTGCTTCTTTACATACATATGTTCTATGTTACCCCTCTATGATGCTATAACGAAGTGGATTTGATGAGCTCTCCTCAAATTACTACTATCAGCATGACTGGAGAGAGTAGGTCGTAATCTCTTAGCTTCTTTCTCTCCCTTTGAATTTGGCAAGTTAGACCTATTCTAGGGATCCTAGGTGCGTACCTTCAAAGCATAAGCCTACAGCCTCTGAGGATATGTTGTGTAGCACTACGCATCTCTAACACAGCAGGGGACAGACAGAGCAGTAGCTTTTGCCCAGAGTCATGGCAGACTACTGCATGGTATTTTGGGTTCAGTTAGCCTGTATCTCCTCTTTTCTCTTTGTCACTCCCTTTCCTCCTCTGCTGTGACTGGGAGATTCCCCATCTGCTTGCTCAGAGTATTCCTTGCAACAAGTCCAGGTGTGTGATAACTTACTAAAAACTAGTTGCTTGGAAACCTCCTGGGTCTTGGCTTATCTCTTCATGTTGTTGACAGTGGGCTTCTCTTCTCTCACAGTCCTTCACCTCCACAGCAGGAGCCCTGAGGTTCTTAAAGTTCTTCACTTTCCACCATACTCTGAGAAGAGCATGAAAACACCATCATACTTTCCACAGATGAGAAGGCCGAAAAAATGTCAAGTCCTTTGCTGGTGAGGGATCCATAGCGGCTGCCACTGGGTCGTACTGAGATGGGCTGTGGAATCTGCTGGTGCCACTGGGCTAGAAAATCAGGAAGAAAACACATTAGGCTCAGGTGCATTCAGGTTGGTCTAAAATATAGGAAGGAGGGATGTATGAGAAGTCTGGAAACACAGATTCTAGTCTCTGCTTTAGCCTTCTCATGTTTAGGCCTCAGAAGATATTGTGATTCTTCCACTGCAGATGAGGTGGCTGAGCAGGACCTCTCTTAGCATCATTTACCCCATCTATAAGCTGGGGGCAAAAATGCTTGGCCTGCTAAAGTCAAGATCATATTTTTTTCCAATTCTACGATTCTAATACAAGAAGGCAGCAACAAACTATATTTAAAAAAGACAGACTGCTATGATTAAAGGGAAACTGGAAGCATGCCAGAAAAATCTCTCTTTTACCTTGTTCTCCAATCTGGCTTGTCATAGTACCTACGGCATTGGTTATTTATTTTGTGGCTACAATTAAAGAAGGAGGGAGTGATCTCTGGAGCTACAGGGCAGCAGCTATAGCCCAAAGCCCTGATGCAAAGGCCAGCATTTCTCACAACTGGAGGCTCTCCCTAGGCAACTTGCAGAAACAGAAAAAGCTTGAACTGGTTAGTTCATTGTATTATGGTGCCCGAGCTGTGTTTTAGAAGGAAGAAGAAGAACAGAGCCAGCTGAAACCTCTGGGGTAGAGCACTCCGGCTGCTGAGAGCAGTTCCTGGATGGCTTTCCTTAGAGGCCTCCTCTTGTCTTGCTTTGTGTTGTCTGGGGGAAAGTCTTAAGCATTGTGCTGGGCTATAAGGTGTTTTTTTTTTTTTAAATCCTTATCTTTTTTTGTTGTTGTTTTGTTTTTGTTTTTTTGAGGAGGGAAGGCAAGGCAATTGGGGTTAAGTGACTTGCCCAAGGTCACACAGTTCGTAAGTGTCTGAGACCAAATTTGAACTCAGGTCCTCCTTGTCTCTAGAGCCAGTGCTCTATTCACTGTGCCACCTAGTTCATCCCCCCCACCACTCCCATAAGGTGCTTTAAGTATTAAGGCAAAGAATATACAAAAGGACTAGGCAGTGATAACTTTTGTCATGGTCAAGAAGAACATGCTTGGACCTTCTGATAATTTCTCTGTTTTCTTAGTGGTATCAATGGGAGAGGTCTGGGGAGCCTTATAGTCAGTCAGAGGTCTGAGGGTCCTATCACCTTTGGGCCAAGGGATCGAGTTTCCAAAATGAAAATACACAGGTACACACAGGTGGGTCTATATAAACATTAAGCCACTAAAACAACCCTAAGAATTTTTTTTTTATCAGATTTCTTTGGAAAATAGAGAGGAGAGTCTGAAGGCTCAGGACACAAGTTAGGAAAACACTGATGGGGGAGGAGTTAGGAAAGGTCTGCAGAATGCACTGCTGCCTAAAAAGAGTAGGCTTACCCCAGGGCTCTGTAGCTAGGCAGCCCTGAGCAAAGCAGAAGGGACTAGATTTCAAAAGGGAAGAGAGCCAATGAGAGTGAGGTGTACCTGGATGGTGGAGCAGGGGTATGGGATTACAAGCAAACATGCCATCTGGCTTGCTAATTTTGTCTAGGGTTGGACACATTCAAAAATTCAAATGCTAAATCTCAATGTGGTTGAAGGGTGAAACAGTTCAGGCAGGTCTAGTGTCAGGGTGGTATCATGCCAGCAAAAGGACTTCTAGGGTCTGTGCATTACCCTGTTGTCACACGTGATCTCTAAGCTTGAGCCCACTTTTCTCTGGACTCTGTGTACTGGTGGGAGAGCATACTTTTGGGGAGATGTTTTATACCAACCACCTTTTCTAAAAACTAATAAAGCCTGGATAACTAATTTACATGAACCAGTTACCATGTGGGAAGCACAGTGCTTGGGGCTTAAAAGCAATAGCTTTAGATAAACAATTTCCAACCTCTTAAGGGGGGGCGGCACCATAGAACTTTAAGAGGCACCGTGGCCAACACTCTGGGGATGAAACTCACCAGTGGGAGTGGGAGTGGGAGTTGGGATAAGGCCTCCAGGAATCTACACGCACTACACAAAATAATCAGTACCAAAGTAATATAATCAACACCAGTAATTTCTGTTCCTATCACAAGTCCTTCCGTATTTTAGACCTTAAAAAGCTTATAAATGTAAGGAAACATTCTTTTTTGGCCACTAGATGGCATATATCTAGCTGTAACAAAGCTCTCAGTAGTGAAAAAAGAATCTTGTTGGATTAAAAAAATGGCAATTAAAGATACATTGTGGAGCTCCATCTTGTGCTTCACTAAGCAATGCTAGGTGGCGGTTAGCAAAATTGACTGATTTGAGCTTTATTTCACTGCCAATAATTCATCGGTACTTGTAGATAATTTGTGGGTACCAACTAAGGGAATACTCATACAGATGAATACTCATACACGAGTCCTTGAAGTACTGCAGATGATCCACAAATTGGATAGTCATTCCCTCTTTGTTTTTCTTAAATAGCTGTCTGATTCAATAATTCTTCAATTTGAGTTCTCCAGGGTATAGAAACTATATAAAAGCAAAGATTCTTTGGTAGCTAAGTTGAAATTACTTTGAAAAATTTAGCTTCTAGAATGAAAAACCTAATCTGACCAGTCCCTTAGTGGAAAATAAACAAGCTACCTGCTACACCAACTTTGGGCTAAAAGACTAAATGCTACACATTCCTTTTGGCTATCTGTCTTAAAACAAGCACATTAGTCCCACCGTAGATATCCAGCCTTGCAGTACATGACACGATGCCAGCTTCATTCTTGGCAGACAGGGTGTACCATCCGGCATCTGCTTTCTTAGCTGGCTGGATGAGGAGGCAGACATAACCTGTTGTATCTTGGTGCATGCTGAAAGAAGAAAAACAAAGCCATTCACCTGGAGACGTTGCTGTACCTTTGGGCATAGACTTTGAGGTGATCCCTAGCATATATCTCATTTTGGTATCCATGATTTTTTTTTAAAAAATTTAATATTTTTTTGTTAATTTTTATTTTTTTTGGATTATTTATTTATTTAATATTTTTAGTTTTCGGCATTGATTTTCACAAGAGTTTGAATTACAAATTTTCTCCCCATTTCTACCCTCCCCCACACTCCAAGATGGCATATATTCTGATTGCCCCGTTCCCCAGTCAGCCCTCCCTTCTGTCACCTCACTCCCTGCCCCATCCCCTTTTCCCTTACTTTCTTGTAGGGCAAGATAGATTTCTATGTGCCTGTGTATATTATTTCCTGGCTGCATGCAAAAACTTTTTTTTTTAACATGTTTTTAAAACTTTGAGTTCCAAATTCTCTCTCCTCTTCCCTCCCAACCCACCCTCCCTAAGAAGGCAAACAATTCCACATAGGCCACAAGTGTATCATTATGTAAAACCCTTACACAATACTTATGTTGTGAAAGGCTAACTATATTTTGCTCCTTCTTATCCTATTCCCCTTTATTTAATTTTCTCCCTTGACCCTGTCCCTTTTCGAAAGTGTTTGTTTTTGATTGCCTCCTCCCCCTATCTGCTCTCCCTTCTATCACCCCCCCCCTTTTTTATCTCCTTCCTCCTTCTTTCCTGTGAAGTAAGATACCCAATTGAGTGTGTATGTTATTCCCTCCTCAAGTCAATTCTGATGAGAGCAAGATTCACTCATTCCCCCTTACCTGCTCCTTCTTCCCTTCCAACAGAACTGCTTTTTTCTTGCTACTTTTATGTGAGATAATTTACCCCATTCTATCTTTCTCTTTCTCCCTCTCTCAATATATTCTCCTTTCATCCCTTAATTTGATTTTTTTTAGATATTATCCCTTCATATTCAACTCATCCTATGCCCTTTGTCTCTCTATATATGTATATTCCCTTCAGCTACCCTAATACTGAGGTCTCACATATTATACACATCATTTTTCCATGTAGGAATGTAAACAAAACAGTTCAACTTTAGTAAGTCCCTTATGATTTCTCTTTCTTGTTTACCTTTTCATACTTCTCTTGATTCTTGTGTTTGAAAGTCAGATTTTCTATTCAGCTCTGGTCTTTTCACTGAGAAAGCTTGAAAGTCCTCTATTTTATTGAAAATCCACATTTTGCCTTGGAGCATTATACTCAGTTTTGTTGGGTAGGTGATTCTTGGTTTTAATCCTAGCTCCATCGACCTCCAGAATATCATATTCCAAGCCCTTT
>CM053624.1:22188711-22266776 GCA_028646595.1 Phalanger gymnotis | reverse complement strand
ACTTGCTTTTCCAAATCCTTTTTGAGCTCTTCCATGGCCTGAGACCAGTTCATGTTTTTCTTGGAGGCTTTTGATGTAGGCTCTTTGGCTTTGTTGACTTCTTCTCGCTGTATGTTTTGGTCTTCTTTGTCACCAAAGAAAGATTCTAAAGTCTTAGTCTGAATCTGACTGCATTTTCACTGCCTGGCCATGTTCCCAGCCAACTTACTTGACCCTTGAGTTTTTCAGCGGGGTATGACTGCTTGTAGAGTATAGAGTACTTTGTCCCAAGCTTGAGGGGCTGCACTGTTGTTTTCAGAACTACACAGCAAGCTCTACCACACCAGTGCTACTCCTCCCCCAAGAACCACCAGCTAGGACCTGAGGCAAATCTTAAGCAGGCTCTGCACTCCTGCTCTGATCTGCCACTTAGTTCCACCCACCAGGTGGGCCTGGGGCCGAGGGCAACTGCAGCTGTAGTTCTGTAGCTGCACCACCTCTGCTGCCCCTGGGGCAGTGGCCCAACCGCGCACTTCTTTCACTCTGTCCCAGCAGCTTTTCCCACTAACCTTCTCTGTTGTCTTTGGTATTTGTGGGTTGAGAAGTCTAGTAACTGCCACAGCTCACTGATTCAGGGCACTAAGGCCTGTTCCACCCTGCTCCCAGTCTGGTTGATCCGGGGGCATCACACTGGGCTCTTCTCCGCTCTGCTTCCAGCTCAGTGAGATAGACCTTACCCAGTGACTATCAAGGCTGTCCTGGGCTGGAGCCCTGCTTCCCTCTGCTATTTCGTGGGTTCTTCAGTTCTAGAATTTGTTCAGAGCCATTTTTTTATAGGTGTTTGGATGGACCTGGGCGGGAAATCATGCTAGTCCCTGCTTTCCAGCCGCCATCTTGGCTCCGCCCCTTGGTCACCATGATTTTGATGAAATCGGGATGAGGGCAGCATGGTGTAACAGATGGAGGATGGTCTTGGAGTCAGGAAGACCCAAGTTCAAGTCCAGCCACTAACCTATACTAGATGTGTGACCACAGCCAAGTCGTTAAACTTCTCAATACTGAGGCAACTTTATAAGTATTAAATTACAAACCTTTGCAGGTAGGAGTTTCCATACTGGGAATTCCCCCATCCTGATACAATCATATGTTTTCCCCCTTCTTCCTACCACCAAAAATATTTTAAAAATCAGGTTTAGGTAAACATCAATGGCACCCTTAAAGGGGGATCAACAGCCACCTCTGTTTCCCAGCCTTTCCATCTTAGATCTCCTAGTTTACATTTGCTTCAGCTCCATTAGCTTCCCCTAACATCCTGGGCTAAGGCAGTTACTTTTTGTCCTTGCAGTCACAGCTCTTTGTATACAGTAGGTACTTATTAAATGCTTGCAGAATGAATGGCACCTGGTCACTGTGAATTTTATCCTGTATCTCAGTTAGTGTCGAATATCCCTTTTCCACTTATGCTCCTTGAGTTCAAAGACCATTTCATTTCTGTCTTTGTAGCCTAAGTACCTAGCATAGTGGGGCACACAGTAGGTGCTTAGTAAATGCTTACTGGATTGAGATGAGGTTATACTTTTTCTAAAAGAATTTCTTCTAGGAAATCTAGGAAAAGAACACGAAGACAGAAGCGCAGAAACAGACTCACTTGGAGGACACAGATTTTTTAACAAACTTATTTATAATTGATGCCTAGCCACAGCATGGCTTGGCTGATGGGGCATCCTTGGCCCCTGTTCAGGGAGAAAGGGTGGATATTCAACTAGGCAGCTCAGACTTTTAGCTGCCAGGTGCACATGTATTTGTGCTGGCACCATTCCAAGGCAGGTAGCAGGCTCAGTTTCCCTCCACATGTGGGTGGGTAGCCAGCAGGTCTCCTCTGCCTCCAAAGGCCCTTGGGGCTTCTGTTCTGCTACCTCTCTGTTCCCCTCTCCAACCTCTCCCCATGAGGAAGGCACTTTGGTATCTGGCTCCCACAGAGTTTCCCCCTAGGCGACTCTAGGACTGGGCCCTAAAATTCCTATCTTTGCCCCTTCCTTGCCTCTTTTTCTCTAAGCTATTTGGTTTTCTTGAAAGCCCATTCACTAGCTGGCGGTTGAGTGTGGTTCTCTCCTTTGGTGAGGACTGACTTCTTCAGCCGTTGTCCCTAGCTTGCCAAAACCCCATTTGATGGATACCTTATTTCTTCTCTTGGAATTTGTCTGCATCCTGCCAGCTCTTCCTAAGGTCTTGAAGCACACTCCTTGTCTCTGTGCCAAAGCTCATTCATTTTCCTTGGCTGGGTCTGCCCACCAAAGCTGTTTCCTGACTGAAGGGGACATCCAGCTCTTAGCTCATGCGCAGGACAGACGTGACTGACAGATCAAGATTTTCCTAGCTCAGTTGACTAGCTCTACCCACTGGCTTCAAGCTCGCTTCACTCAGGTGTCACTTGCAGGGAAGAAGAGACCTTCCAGAATTCTATTACTACAATTCTAAAATAGAGAAATTACACAATATTTTTTAAGGATATACTTTCTATTATGAGAAGATAAGGGACATTTTCTCATGGCATGGTATGTATAGAAAAGCTGACTACACACAGCTCCTTTAATAACGGCTGGTCCTGTCTTTCTTACCAGTCATGCAAAGCACTGGCCTTCCCCTGGGATCCCCCAGCAGGGAAGACTTCCCACAGAGTGGGGAGGGGGAAGAGGAAAGGAAGTCTAACCTTTCCAATAAGTGGTGATTTGGGTCACATGGTCTTCTCCAACAAAACCACATTTTAGTTTTACAGCTGGAAAGATTAAGAAGGGCAAAGACAGACGAGTTTATGCGTGCTTTCTCTGACCTAGTTTACTGTGTTTCCTGTAGCACAAATCAGGTCTTTTCCAATTCTCTTTAGTTTCGCTAATAAAAGCAATTTTGTTTTATTTTATGCAATTCTAAGATGGCAAAATCTGAAAATATCTTAAAAGCTGTTTGGTTCTAAGAGTCAAATCCTGCCATTCTGAAGAAAATACTTTTTGGTAAACTCTCGGGGCCTACAGTCTGTTCATTCCCACATGAGTTTTGGACCCTGTGAGAAGATGCCTTCTGCTTTTCTTGCTTTCCTGTGCCTTCTGGCTAAGGGCTGGAAGAGTCAAGAAATAAGGTTGTTGAGATTAGGAAGCGCATATGCATGTATGTATGTATTCATTTACTCAACAAAATAATTCACCTAGTGCCTATTACATGCAAATCATTAGCAAGAGGTGCAGACAAGCCACTAGAATCAGGGCATTTCCAATGAGTAGAAAGGCTTAGTGTGGACAAAATAGGCTTAAAATTTTTTTTTAAAAATTCTGCATTTCATTCTGTTCAGTGTCTAACAAAGTTCCTGAGGATTTTATTGATTATTTATTGCAAAGAAAGGTTTTCATAAGATACTTTTAAGTATAGGCTACGTACGAAGGTGGCTGGCATTGGTTCACATATCAAGTCTGCACTGCCTAAGATTTAATCATTTAGGATTGTGGGCATGATACAAACAATTGACAAATGACATTTAAAAGCAAGTTTGTTCATGTTTAGGACAATTACATTGTCCCCTTGTGCAAAATGAATTCTTATTTTGGGTTCTGTACAAATGAAGAAAGTATATTGTATGCTATGGCTCTAGGAAGATTCAGCACTCTTTCACTCTTTACCAAAAAGATGCCTCTCAGAGAAATTAAATTTCTTACAGAAAGCAGTTGAGCAGTGAAGAAGCTTAGAGACTTGGAGCCTATAGCAGTGGAGGTGCCAGCAGTTGCACAGATGCCTCAAGAAGTCTGTGAAAAGGAGATTCCAGTCTTTCCACCATCATCTTTCCACAAGTGGCACATGGTACAATTATACTCTGAGAGCAACACTTTCCCAATTACATTTGCCCAGAGAAGCATGTTGGTAGATACAGGTCAATTGGTTATTTTTTTCGCCTGATCAGGTACTAGGGAATTTTTAAAAATAGTTACATGTTGAAGACGTTTGCCCCAAACCATCTGTTTAAAGCTAGGAAGCATCAATGTACTTTATATTCCGAAGATTTATGTGGCAGGACTGTGTACTCTCTCAAAAGGAGTGTGGTTATGTTGAAATTAAGTGTTTTTAAAATCTTTAATAAATGCGCCTTCAAATGTCATTGACATATTGTTTCTATTATATTTACAAGTTATGGCATTAGAATATAAAAGTTGCACAAAGCTGCCTCCACCCCTCTTGGATGTTGGTGTGGCAGAGATCTTAACTACATACATATGCATATGCATACACACATATATGTAAACAGGTATCCATACTTTCCTGACTGAACATGTGCTAGCTACATCCTGAAGATTCACAAGTTATTGTCTATGTCTGTCTGGACATTGGTGGAAAATGAACCACGTGAGAGGTGAAATCAAGTTGTTTCTGAACTGAAGCTGTTGCTTTGTACCTTTGGGTCTAAGTTTTCTTCTCTGTTCAAATGAGGAATTGGACCAAATGATTGCTAAGGTCACTTTCAGTCCTAAGTCCCTAATATTCAAAGTCCTAATGCCTTCTGGACATCCTATCAGTCAGTGTCAAACAAGTCAAGCAGTGAAAAGGGGGGAGTACAAGTACTACATTTACAAACTCTTAATCGGGCATTTAACAGACCACGCAGTCCACACAATTCTAGCCCATGTATCCCACCTAGCCTCTAAGGTTCTCAAGCAGCACAATGACATTATAAGTAGTAGCAGTAAGGATACTGTCAAAGGCAACCAAATAAATGGGATTTGTATCAGAGAATCATTTAGAGAAAACTGTCAAAATGTGTTTACTCTGAAGGCAAAACCAGCCTCCTCAGTCTCAGAGGTCATTAAAAAATACGTCTTTGTGTTATACCTGATTCTTTCTCTGGTAAAAGGGATGGTCTCATTGTCTTTCTTCCAGTAGAACACAGGAGGTGGCATGCCCACCACACGGCACTCTAGTCGAACAGGATGGCCTTCAGGCACACCACTATTTTGTAGTTTCTCTAGGAACACAGGTGCTTTCTTCACTTCTTTGGCTAAACAAGAAAAGTAGAGTTATTTTGTGATAAATGAGTACTATAATGTCTTCGTCTTAAGAGTCAATGGATGGATGCGTATTCCTCTGCACGCCCCACCCCGGCCACTTCTCTGGCACTTTATACATCTATAATGAGGAATTCTTGCCTTGATACACATTAAAATAGTTTCAAAAAATAAAGAATAGAGGGAATTCTCAATCTTATTCAATTAACTATACCTTTTGTGAGGAAAAAAAAAGAAGCAACACCAAAGAATTATTATACATTCGCTCAACAGGTATTTATTGATTCCCTCTGCCACAATAAAGGAATTATACTAAGATGCTATGAGGCCTCTGGTCCTTCCCTCACCGAGCTTCTTCATGTCTCTTTATGACCCCATTTTGGGGTTTTCTTGGCAAAGATACAGGGAGTGTTTTGCCATTCCCATCTCCAGCTTATTTTACAGATAGGGAAAGTGAGGCAAACAGGGTCATACACTAGTAAGTGTCTACAAGGCTAGATTTGAACTCAGGTAGATGAGTCTTCCTGATGCCAGGCCCAGTGCTATGTGCACTATGGCGCCACCTAGCCACCCATTTCTTTTATTGCTCAACACTAAATTTTGAGAAACCATATCTACGAAAAGCAAAGCTGTCACTTGTCACTTGAACTTATTTCTTGAGGGAGTTTCTTATTTTTTAAAGCATAAAATTGTTTCCTGAATGAATGCTCTTGGTAAGGTAGACCAATTCCCTGGTCAGGAAGCTGACATTTTAGCTAAGAAGCACAAGGCACACATGGGGAGGGCATGTTGGTCAAAGCAATCTTTAAGTATCTGGGTTCCTCCCTTCCAGCTGCTAATTTCTAGGACACCAAATAGAAAAAGAAGAGATGAGCTCGAACCCCCAAATTGTTTTCTTCTCCCTATGATGGCATTCCCTAGAGCAGTGGTTCTCAAGGTAAGTTCCATGGACCTCTAGGGGTTTTCTAGACCTTTTCAGGGGTCAGCAAAGTTTCATGATGATACTAAGACATTATCTGCAGATATGAGAATTCAGCAGTCTTCTCTTAAGCCAGACTTTAAAGAGATTTGCAAAATTATGTAAAACAATGCCACTTCTTACTAAATTTTTTGTTTTGGAAAATACTGTTACTCTTAATAAAGAGATATTTATACTAACATATCAAGGTTTTATAATTGTTTTTGAATTGATATTTTTAAAAAGTGCTCATTTTAATTTCTAATACAGTAAATATTGATAGAATCCACATAAACGAAAGCTCTTTTTTATCTTGATAGTTTTTCAGAGCATCAAGGGTTCCTGAGACCAAAAAGTTTGAGAACTGCTGTCCTGGAGAAAGTAGGAAACTACCTGGGCCTGGGCAGAAGGCAGGGTGAGTGCTCATTCTGGCTGTGCTATCAATCCAACGCTCATGATGACTTCAGTGTGACTCACTTGGCTGAAGCAGGGTAAATGAAAGTGCCTGCCCACCCATCTCAAAATAGGGGTGTCAGGTTTCATTTCATCCATCAACATCTACTTGTTTAATACCGACTCTATGCAAGGCACTAGACACTAGGCTTTTAGCTCACTTCCAGAGACATATGTGGTGAAAACAGCCTTCACCACTGGGTTGGTGTAGAGTTAAGGAGTGGCTGAACTTGGGCCTCATGGGGCAGAGGTCAATGGGATCTAAAGAATTAGCCCTGGTGAATACCCTGGAAATGTGATTAATCATCTGAGCAACAAAGCTTACCTACTACTGTGAGCTCTAGACTGAATGAATTCTGTCCTGTTTTGTTGGTAGCGACACATGTGTAGGTCCCGGCATCCTTCTGCGTAAGAGGGTCGATGAGCAGAGAGTGGACTCCAGTCTCTCTAATCAGCATCTTGTGGGTGCTGTCTGGCAGTACAGGTTGGCCGTTGAGCAACCACATCAGTTCTGGGGGCGGTAAGCCACTCACCTAATGAACAATGGGACAGCTGAGGCCAGTGACAGATTGACGATGAAGTGGCTCCATCTCTTTAGCCTCACTAAGCACAACCCAGTGAGAGTGAACCTTTGAGATACAGGGTAGTGTGGGCATGGAAACACATTACTCAGGGTATTCCTGGACTTGTTATCACAAGGAATGAGAGGCAGCTGTCACTAACCATAGTCCTCTCTCCTAACTGTGGATGTGATTAACTGAATCAGTTTAAAATTTGTCATATATTACACAGACATCAATCCATGAACTTGGAGTACTGATAATTACAGGTGTAATCAGTAGTTTTTCTTCCTCACCATCATCATCATCATCACAGCTAGCATTTACACAATGCTTTACAGATATCTCATTTGATCTTCATACCAACCCTAGGATGTAGGTGCTTTTATTATTCTCATTACTAGTAAATGCCACATCTACCTGACTCCAAGTTCTGTGCTCTATCCACCACTCTGGCTAGTTTTAATTCATTAATTCATTAGTCACAGAACCATGGAATTTCTGAGAGGAAAGGAATCTTAGAGATCATCTAGTGACTTCCCCATTTTATGAAGAGAAAACAGGCCTAGAAAAGTGAAGTAACTTAGCCAAAGTGACAATGCAGGGATTGCAACAGACACCTCCAATCCTAGACTAATTCTTCTTTGCTCACTTTTTTTTAATCTTAACTTCACTTAAAATATTTTAAAATTGAATAAGCATTTATTTTTTTCTCCTTCTTACTTCCTCCATTTAAAAAGAAAAGAAAAAGAAATCCTTATAAGAAACATGCACAGTCAAGGAAAACAAATTCCTTCAAATATGTATGTCTCAGTCAGCCTCCCAGTCAGGAGGTGAGTAGTACATTTCATCAGTCTCCTAAAATTGCAGTCGGTCATTGCGCAAATCAGAGTTCTTACATCTTTCAAAGTCATTTGTTATTACGATGTTGTTACTGTATAAAGTGTTCCCTTGGCTCTCTTCAGTTCAGTCAGCATTAAATCAGACAAGTTTTCCAGGTTTCTCGGAAATCAAACCTTTCATCATTTCTTATGGTATGTTAGTATCCCATTACATTCACATACCATAACTGGGCCACTTCCTAATAGGTGGGGACCTTAGTTTCCAGTCTGGGGCTACTATGAAAAGTGCTGCTATCAATATTTTTGCACATGTCCTTTTCCCCTTTCTTTCCTCTCTTTGGGGGTCTTGGCACTGCTGCTCTATTATACCGTGTTGCTTTCCACTCTGTTTGGGAGGAGGGAACTAGCGTCTGGGGGGTCAGGAGAGGCTTCATGTGAAAGGAGGTGTCTGATGGACTGTAAGAAAAGACTCATATCCAATGGAGCCAGAAAGATAGGATGAGGCCAGGTTGTGTAGGAATTTGAAAGATAAACCAGAGGAAAGACTGTTTCATTCTAGATATAATAGGAAACCGATGGAGTTGACTGAGTCATATGGTCAGATCTGGGCTTAAGGAAAATGGCTAACAGCAGTCTATAGTGCATGACATAGACTGAAGTGATAAGCTACTTGAGGCAGGGAGAGAAATTAGGAGTCTCTTGAAATAATCTAGGTGAGAGCTGATGAATGACTGAACTAGGTTGGTAGCTATGCCAGTGGAGAGAAGGGGTAAGGTACAAGAGATGTTGTGAAGGTAGGAACAGCAAGATCCTCCAAATTGGAGATTTGCTGGGAGGGAGAATGAGGAACAAAGATAAGGCCTAGATTACAAACCTGAGAAACTGGAAGGATGGTGGTACCTTTGACAGAAGTAAGGACACTTTGAAGAGAGGAGGGTTCGGAGGGGGAGAGAATGAGATCGGGGTTAGACATCTTGAGTTTAAGACGTCTCTAGGACATCTAGTATGACACATGCAATAGGCAATTGCTGATGAAGGACTGAAGCTTGGGGGAGAGACAGGCCAAAAAAGTGGATTGGGAATCCTCAGGCTTGTAGATTCCCAATAGTAGGTTGGGAATAATAATCT
This sequence comes from Phalanger gymnotis, assembly GCA_028646595.1. NCBI lineage: Eukaryota > Metazoa > Chordata > Mammalia > Diprotodontia > Phalangeridae > Phalanger > Phalanger gymnotis. Next base: position 22,257,814 of record CM053624.1, on the reverse strand, counting down.
TCACAGTGTTAGAAATTAAACCTGTGGGAGTTGATGAGGTTGCCAAGAGAAAGCTTCTCAAGGGAGAAGAGAAGAGGGACCATGATAGAACTTGGAGAAACACCCACAGCCAGGGAACGTGATGTGGCTGATAATCCAGCAAGAGGACTAAGAGATGCAGTGTTCAATTCTGTCTATAGTCAAAGACATTCTTCATTCATCAGGATAAAAATGCCTGAGAGGCATTTACTAATTTTGATGTCTTAAACTCACTTTCACATAACTTGACATGCTGATGTAATTTTTTCTAAAGTAGATCTTAGAATAAAATGCTATGGGTTTAGTAGAATATTTTCATATGGTATGAGTTTTTAAAAGACAAATTTCCTAGAAGTGTTTGAAGGAAAGACAGAAATGGTACCTCCCCCCTTCCTGGAAAGGAAAAGTGGTTAGATCAAAGAACAGGAACACACAGCCTACCTTACAGTCCAGTCTACAGAGACGTCCCTCATGAGCGACCATGTCACCAGGAGCCTGCAGGAAATGGGGCCTGAAAAATCGCTCCTGTAAAGGTTCTTTGTCTCTTTCTTGCATCCGGGCTCTCCCCCTGCCACACAACACAACTTCAGTTATGTAGACCAAGTATTTTATAAACCTTAAAATGACATATAAACTCCTGCTTTGTTATCATCGTTACTATCTTGTTTTCATATCCTTTTGATGGAGTTCAGATAAAAACAGACTGTGGACAAGTCACTATCCTGCTCCCACCCTTTTATATTTAATGTTGTGTGGATTATTGAAAGATTGATAAAATGACAGCTTTTCCTCCCTAAATTAGGTGTGGGGGCAGCTCATCCTCTGTGGGCTTGCTGTGGGCATCTTTAGGACAGTGCTGACGGCAAACAGGGTGATGGGGACAACAGGGACCTTTTTGTGTCCTGCACGGTTTTGATTTCTTTTGCTAGATCTTATTTTGAAAGCTTTTTATTCCATGAAGCTTGAAGATTATGAGTATTTGTTACAGGAATACCTCTTAAAAACAATGTTCTTAAATTTTTGTGGATTGATAGTACTTAGACGTGACCGAAGGTCAAATTTTGGCTATGATAATACTCTAGGTCCAGGATGGCGTATTTGTTGAATTTTAAGGACATTTTAGTATCTGTATTTGTAAAATAAAGACTATGTATGAGTTTATGAAAGATAATGAGCTTCTCGTGTATAATTGTATCTACGATGTCATGCCTTGCCAAATATTCAGTACGTGCCACATTTTTCCAACCTGCACAGTTTCTACCCTTTTCTTCTATAATCGGCATTTAGCAATAGGTTCAGTGCCCTTAAAGATAAGCCATCTATAATTTCTGGTGCTGATGACTGATCCCAAATTGCCATCACAAACTCTTGGGTTTTTATTTTTAAATATCTGTGTGAACAAGACATTTGTTCAAAGCTTCCTAGTTAATGTGCTGGTTGAGCTTCTATATATGCTAGCCATGAAAGTCCTTTTATTTCAGTCTTGGAGTTTAGCTATTTCATTGTCTCCAGGTGGAGGTTAGCCACTTGGCAGATGGACAAATCCAGCCTTTTCTATTGCTTGGTTAAGCGAAGTATGTTCCAAAAGCATTTCAACAAGTTTTTAACCTACTTATCGCGTGTTCTGAGAACTTTTATCAATCCTCTTCTTCCTTTTTAGCCATCATTTATTATTATTTTCAGTGCTCAGGTATCAAAAATGACTTTCTAACCCATTCTAACATATTTTAACTGGCTTATAGCTCATTCCTCTTTGCAGATGACATTGTGATCACTGCATTAAGTCCTAAAACACTACAGGGCCCCTGCAATGAAACTTACAGGCCCTCAAGAGATTGACTGGCTTAGAGATCCAAAGAGGAGCATGCATGTTGTCTAGCTTATGACACACAGATTTTCCAAAGAAAAGTTGAAAGACACATATTGGGCATAATTGTACTGTAGTACATGCCACCAGTGGTAGCTTGTGGGAGAAATGTGACAGAGAAGATTAGCTGGAAAAGGAGGTGAGCTAGTCATGCAGTGAGAGTGAGAGACAAGAACTAAATGGGCTCCAATATTTGTGAAATATCAAAGACCTAGAAGAAGGCCTTCCATGGGGGACAGAGCCTTTACAGAGGACCTATGGAAAGATATAAATAAGAAAGCAGAGGATGAGACCACGTGGCTGGGTTTGAATTTGCACTGGCTAAGGGCATCCTACAAGAACGAGACCACAATCCATCAAAGGATCGACATGTTGACACGTGGCCCCGGTGCTGAATGGTGTGTGTGTGTGTGTGTGTGTGTGTGTGTGTGTGTGTGTATCTGTGCAATGCATGCACATTATTGTAGGATCAGCCCAGGAAGTCTGAAGACTCCTCCCCAGAAGCTTAGCCGCCAAGGGACAAAGGAATGCTTTATGGTCCAAGTTAATGGAAGGAGTACTCCCACTGATGAAATACAGGTCCTTCATCTATGGAGGTACCTTAAGAGGTTTGCTATGAGGCTCAGAGGGAATATTTTACTATGCTGGATTATAAACAAATAAGAGAAAACCTGATGTGGAGTTAGGATCACAGACAAAGTGCTAAGTGTGTCTCCAATGATGCAATAGGACGATCTTAAGAGATCTGTCACTAGATAAACCAGCTCTTTTTCTCTTTTTCTGGCTCTTTTTTTCTGAAGTCATTCTGGGTTAAATGCCATCTCTCTCATAGCTCTGGCTTACAACAGTTGTACTTGTTCAAAACAAATAAATCAGCATTCAATCTAGATCTCAAAATGAGAGCCAAAGCAGAAGTCCTGTGTACTACCTGGGACAAGGCAGCTGGACTTTCTAGGCCTATAAATCATGACAGATCATTTTAAAAAATAAAATAGTTCACAAACTTAAAATGGAGATAACAAACCAACAGTATCAGCTGTACTTTTCATAAAGGTATAGTTGCAATGCTGCTAAAGCAATATGTAAGTATCTCAAATGTGGGTCACTGTTTTTGTTTCTCTGATAAGTCATATTCATTCACTCTGTGTCAGCAACTGTGGAATATTCTGCTATAACTTTGCAGCACCAATGGACTCTGGAGGAAGCCAGGCTCTAGACTTTTGACTTGAATCATCATCATCATAAAAAGAGGTAAACTTCTTGCTCTTCTCAAGCACTAATAATGCACATGCTATTTGTATGAGCAAAACAGTGACCCTGAATATTAAGTCTGAGGTCCTATAATCAGCCATTAAATGTTTTGTCTCTTGCTCTCGTTTTGAAGATAAGCCAGCTGAAAGGGCACATTTTATATACTATGTATGTATTCCTTAGTGCTGCAAAAGTTTTGAAGAATCCCTTTAAAGATGAGTTATAATTTTTTATAGAGAGGGGTATACGTGAGTTATGGCTTGGTCATTTTGCTTACCTGTGAGAATGGGTTGGTGTAAGCCGGCCACGCAGGGGCAGAGTCTGTACCATCAAGTGGCCAGAACAGCTGATCCTCCCCTAAGAAAGAGAGAATAAATGAGCACACCTACTAAAATTAGGGCCATCTTCTACTTGGTCGTTTTCTATAAAGTTTGGGGCTATTTAGTTTCGATTTCATGAATTGTCTTGGGAAGTATAAAGGCTTCGGTTTGCTTACTAAGAGCTATTCCTAACGTGGCCTCCATTTTTATCTCTGGAAACAAATATAACTCAAAAATTGGCAATTGGCATTATCTGGCCTCCCACATTATGGATATTAGATATTAGATAGAGCATGGCCGGGGTCTTGGCCTTCCTCACCTATATATCGCTTCTCTCTTTAAAACAGATTACAACCTGAAGAAATGCACAGGTCAGAAACTCCATGAGAACAGTATTTTGTAGCCTTTCTATATAACTATAAGCTCGTTTATATTGTTGTCATGCAATCTGGTAGAATTTCAGGTTTTCTGGTCAAATAGTTTCATCATTTATTCTTTGAAGAGTAAAAACAAATACATTATTATGATTGTTGGCTTATGGAATTTTTTCTCAACTCAAAGAACTGGCACATCTAAGATTTTGCCCAACTAGCCTAGAGGGAATATAGTAAATGAATAGCAATAGAAAGAAAAGTAACAGGATGTGTTGCAAAAAGCATGGAATGTGGAATTAAGAGGGACCTAAGTCTGAATCTCGCCTCTGATGCCTACTAGTTGTATCCATGGATAAACCATTTATTCTTCTCTGAGCCTCAGTTTCCTCATCTGTCAAATAGTGACAATAATTACATATGTATCATTATATATGTTTATACATAAAATGTGTAATGTGTTATATTAAATATATATAATGCCTTGTCTATAGTATTTATGTCACAGTGTTATTGTAAGGGTCAAATGAAAGAAACAAAAATACAAGGGTGGAGCAACTCGCTCCTCACTCCCTGGGGAGGCAGGAGTAGAGTGGTAATGGAGAGCTAATTTTGGAATGATGTAGGATCTTATGTACTATTCTCCTGAAGCCCCGATGTTTCATTTTTATTTTTCTAATTAGCTCCAGGTAACTAAGCAGTTTTGAACATTTCCCTCAAAATGAAACAAGCCCCCTTTCTTTCTCTACATTATATGGGACTCAAAGTACCCAACTTTGCTTTAGGGGTTGAAGAACCATTTGAAAGTCTCTACCTGTGGGTTGGCGGCCATGATTGTGTAGTTTCCATCGTCATCACTGGTGGTTGAATCAATGTGCAGAGAACATGTCCCATCCCCCGTTCTCTTCATCTTGCAATGTTCATTTTTTTTAGAAATTTGTTTTCCATCCTTGAACCAATAAACCTGAAGAGAGAGATAATAAACAACATGGCTTTTGATGCCTGGGGAGAATAAGTAAGGAGAGGCAAAGGACCTTAAGTGGGGGTGATTATTATCTCCATACAAACGGCCAATCTCTTAAAATAAGTATATAGAACCTGGATTTGATAAAAAGCCAAACATCTAAAATATGTCAGTTTTGTACTATATACATAATCCTGGAAACAGAATTTCCAACCCAGTGAGCTTGTCAGTGTGGCATAAAGGATAGAGAGCTGGAGATGGAGTCAGACTTGAGTGCTAAACCTTTCTTGGACGCTTATAACTTGTGGGACTTGGAGCAAGTTATGTAATCTCTGCGAACACTTGGTGTTTACTATGTAAAATGGAGATACTTCACATCTGATAGGGTTGTTGTATGGTTCAAATGAGATTATGTACAAATGTTTTGCAAATTGAAACTGCTATATGAATGTGATTTATTGTTCACATGATGCTGATGCTGAATGGAACCTGAGAAAGTCACACATTTAAGCTGTTGAGATCACTGAAAATTTAGGCTGTCTAACCTCAAGTGGGCCTTCTCCACTGGAAGGCAATCCAAATTTAATTTTCTATCCCATTCCCCACAGCGGCTCTTCTAAATGTCCTCTTCTCTCCTCAAATTTCCCACATTTCTCCTTCTTCCGCTCTCTCAGGTGATGTCCTCTTCACATACTCAGTCTTTCTGACTCCAGGCATAATACCTAACAACCTTTACACATATGTAATTTAAATGACACTCATTATCTTTCCCTCAAACCCACCCCTCCCACCCTGCTTCTGAAGTTCCCTAGTACTGTCAAGGACACCACCTAGTTAGGCAGGCTTGCGACTGCTGTCGCCCTCAACCCTGCCCTTGTCCTCTCACCACATTGCCCACATAGCCAAGCTCTCATCAAGTCTTATGGCTTCTCCCACCATGCTGGTGTGGGCCTCAAACCCGGAATGCCACAATTGTCTTCTTGTGAGCCTCCCTCCCTCAAGTGTCTCCTCACTCCACCCCATCTCCCACTCAGCTGCCAAAGCAATTATACTAAAGCACAGGGCTAACCATTTCACCCTCTCCCTCACTGAACTCCAGTCATTCCCTATTTACCTCCAAAACATAAAATCCTCAGTACGATATTTGAAGGAAGCCCCACCACTCAGCCCCTTCCTACATTTCCACTCTTCTTCAGAATACTTCGCTGCCTTCTGTGCACTCTACAAGTGAACTACACTGGCCCACTTAGTATTGCTTGAGTAGGACATCTCATGACTCAGTGCCATTTTGCTGGGTTTACCCTATTCCTTGAATGCTCTCTTCCTCATCCCCCCTTTCTGGCTTTCCTAGCTTCCAACAAGACACAGTCCAAATGTCACCTTCTGCAGGAAGTCTTTCCCGATCCCTCTCAATTCTAATGCCTTCCCTCTGACACGATCTTCCATTCACATCATACAGATGTAGCATGTACTTAGTTATTTGCATGTTTTCTCCTAGATTACAATGTGAACTATTTAGGGACCACGACCATGTTTTTGTCTGTCTTGGCATCCCCAGTGTAACAGTGCCTGGCACATAGTAATCACTTAACAAACGCTTGTTGAGTTCCACTGTCTTCAACTTCCTATCCTCTTCTTGAAATCTGGCTTCTGCCCTAGTAACTTGACTGAAACTCTGCTTTCCAACGTTAACAATGATGATTTAATTATCAAATCTGATGGCCTTTTCTCAATACACACCCTTATTGACCTCTCTATAGCATAGGACACTGCAGACCCCTCAGGTCCTCCCTGCCACTCTCTCCTCTTAGGGATTTTGTCACAGCATTCTCTTGCTTCTCCTCCTACCTCCTCCTCAATCCCCTTTGTTAGATTATTATCATCATTCATACGACTCCCCTGACTATAGGTATAGCCCAAGTCTTTGTCCCAAGACCTCTAAATAGGAAATATTTGTAGTCTAACGAGTAGCTCACTTGGGATCTCATCAATTCCCAGGGGCTCAATTATCTCTCTATGCAGATGATTCTCACATCTATTTACCCTTGCCTGGTATCCACTTGGTGTCAGTGTAGATGTCTTTATCTCCTTGCACTTAGCACAGCGTCTTATCATGTAGATTCTTTATAAATACATGTTGATCGATTGGCTCTGTTTTATTATATTTCTCCCTGAGGGCACACTCGCCCCCTTGTGGCTGGCCTATTTTCCACCCTCATTTTCAGTGTCTGGTTGTTTATAAGCTTCAGGAAGCAAAGTTTCTCTCCAATGGATGACTGGCACTCACTTACCTTTGGAACAGGTATTCCAACGATTTTGCAGGTGAATGTTACTGGAGAGCCTTCAGTGACCCGGAAGTGCTTGAGTCGCTTATCAAAGATGGGGGCGATGCATTTGCCTGTAGGGATCTCATCATGCTGGATTTCATCATCAGATTCATCCACAGGAGTACGTTCCAAACGGAACTCTATTTCATTCATTAGCCTCTGCTCAAAGCTTGAAATCTTGTACTCCTGTGAAAAGGGCAAATTGGTTTCAATCTGAAGGTTCTTCCCTGAACATGAAGGAAACTGCCTGTCAGCATGACTTAGAGATATACATATTGAAGATGCTATGTCCTTATTCCAGTGTTACTGTGAATGAAGATTTAAGAAAATCCAAGTTAACTGCTACAATTTCATGGGAATCCCAGTCTTACTCTTACTCTGGACCCTCAGGAGTCAAGTCGAAAGGCCACAGTCAAGGGTTCCCAGCAGCACTCGACCCACCCAAACTTATAGAATACTGACTTTTGCTCTAGGGCATGAAGCCCCAAAGAGATCCAAGCTGTCTGGAGGAATTGGGGTTGGGGTGGGGTGAAGTAAAGGTAAAATCAAATCATCATTACTATGTACAAAAACACCCAATTTCAGAGGGATACTATGTTCTTAAACCTTATGAAGTATTCTTAAATACCTATCTCCAGTTGCCTATTAGATATCTCAAATGGGATGTCCCATAGAGTTCTCCAGCTCAACATGTCCAAAACTGAACTCTCCTCTCCTCTCCTCCCTTCCCCTCCCCTCACTATACCAGGTGGTTGCAGTGTTAGAGGAGAGAAGGGGGCATATGTGAGAGATGTTATGAAGGTAGAAAAGCAACAGCACTGAAAAAGAGACTGGATATGGGTGGGGGTCCCTCAGAAGTACTAGGAAAGTTAGGAAAGAGAGTAGGCTGAGAGGTTGGGAGCTCTTACAGGAGTGGCAACCTGCAGCCTCAGGGCCACATGTGGCCTTCTAGGTCTTCAGGTGTGGCCTTTTGACTGAGTCCAAGTTTTACAGAACAAACCCTTTTATTAAGGGGATTTCCTTCTTCAGCTCATTTTACAGATGAGGAACACAGGGTTAAGTGATTTGCCCAGGGTCATACAGCTAGTAAGGGTCTGAAGCCAGATTTGATTTCAAGAAGATGAGTCTTCCTGATTCCAGGCCCAGCAATCTCTCACTGCACCACCTAGCTGCCCTATAAATTGAAATACCCCTGGATTTTATAAGGAACTGTGATGTGGCCCTGAATTCTTTACAGCTTTGCCATGGCTTTGAGTATAGTCCTAACAAAAGACTGTACCTGCTCTTTGAGGACCAGTCTAACTTAGTATAGAGAGGCTTCTCACCAGTAGGTTGGCCAGTGGGTGATGAATGTCTATGTTAACTCATGAAGTAATTCAAAATGGCCTTTAATCTGTATAGTCCCATTCATGTCTACAAGGATGGTGGCAGAATAGTGAAAAATATGCAGAAGATTCTAAGTACTACAAAAAATTTAAGTTACCTTATAAACATTAATTTAATTTGGGATTAGGGCTATTCCAAATATAAGATCCTTGCCTTAAGGTCAAAAAGTTGGCAAAATATTGTAGTTACTGAACTGTATTAGCACTGGCATTCTTGCTCTAAATGAAACCAGAATAAATAAATTGCAGTGTCATGATTACTCACAGGTTCTCTTTGGAAAAAGTGACTAATAGATTGGTTTCATTTTGATCCAGAAGGCAATAAGAAATGTCATTTCATGAAACAGTTGGCCATCTCTTCGAGAAGTGTTTATTGTGATTATAAGCAAAAAGAACACAAGGAGTACAGGATTTTTGAGTTGCAAGGAATCTCTGTGACCATCTAATCCAAACTGGAAGGGAAAGGAATCTCCACTACAATATGTCTGGCAAATAACCATCCAGCTTCTGCTTGAAGACCTCCTGAGAGGGATAACTCACTACTTCTTGAGGCAACTCATTCCAATCCCAGGCAGGTCCAATTGTTAGAAATTTTCTCCCACTGTTAGCCCATTTAAAGTACTTACATATTACAAAATAGATGTTTATATGTATGATATATATGAAAAAATCCATATATAACCAAACATACATACTATATGACATAATGACTACAATACATATGTAGATGTCTTACATATATATACATGTATATGTACATATGTGATTAAAAGCCAATCTCCAATAAATAAGTGGTCAGAGTATATGAATAGTTCCCAAAAGAAGATTGCAAGCTACTAACGAGTACACAAAATAATCCTGAGGCTTCGTCTCACACCCTGAAAACTGGCAAAGGTGAAGAAAGCTAAGAATAGTCAGTGTTGGAGGGATAGTCGGAAGATTGGCATATTAGTGCATGGGTGATGGAAATGTGAATCAGTACAACCATTTGGAATTACATAAATAAAGAAACTAAAATGAACGTAACCCAGATTTTCTACTACCTGGCATATACTCCAGTGAGGTCATTGGTAAGAAGAAAGTCTTCATATGTGCCAAAATATTTATAGTAACATTTTTTTGTGATAGGAAAGAATTGGAAAGAGTAGATGTCCATTGACTAGGGAATGGTTAAACAAACTATGGTACATGAATCTAATAGAATATTTCTGTGCTATAAGAAATAAAAGTTAAAGCAACTCCAAAATTCTACTTGACATTTGCCAGAATGGCAGAGTTGACAAAAAAGGAAAATCACAAATGTTGGAGGGGCCATGAGAAGACAGGCCCATTGATGAACAATTGGTGTACTGTGAACTGGTCCAGCCATTCTGGAAACCAATTTGTAACTATACCCCAAAAGTTAATACCACTACTAGGCTTACATTCCAAAGAGAGTTAAAAAAAGATGAAAAGAACAAAGGAAGGAGGCCAGAGGGAGAGAAACTAGAAAAAAAATTAAATTTTTACAAAGGAAGGACAGAATACACAAAGTTACTTGGCTTAAATTCTTGTTAAAAAGCTTGAGAAAAAAGATTTCATTATATTGAGATATGGTCAAAATCACCCTTGAAAATCTCTTAAACTGATGAATAAAGACAGTACAGGTCTAGGATATTTAAATAGCAATAACTGGAAAAGGGCTGGGGTTTCTTGAAAAGAAGTCATTTAAGATCTGAGAGTGAATGGTGGGTTGCTATGGAAACGATTGAATGTAAATTTTATCTTTCCTTCTGCACAGCTAAGTTATTAGTTAGGAGAGAAACAGGAATCAGAACTTCTATTTAGACAGAAGACAACAAAAATAGGTAAAGATAACTGGTAGGAAAACTGATGACTGGGGAGAAAATTCTATTTCAAAGGCTTCCCACATGTCTGATTATCATGGAGTGTTGGAATACCACCGTTTCTTTTTCCTGAGTTTAAGAGACGACATCAGAAAGTGAAAGAGGATACCCCAGGGTGCTTCTAGTGGACTGAGAATCCTAGAAAGAGCAAATATGGCGGTCCTCATTGCCTCTACCAGCCAACATTTAGAAACATCTCTAGCGTAGGCAAGGGGTTATGCTAGGAGAGGCACAGGGGAAAGGGGACCGAGGGAGCAGCAGATTTAACTAGGATCCTCTGCATAATCTTGAGCAGTCACTGTCTCTCTCTAGGCCTCAGTATTCTTATCTGTAAAATGGGACTGAACTTGATGGCCTTGAAGTTTCCTTCCAGCGTTAAAAGAAATCTTGGTGTAGGCTTCTTCCTGGTCAATAAGGCAAACTTGGAGATAAGACAAAGGTTTATTATTACACAAAGCAATTTCCATGTAAGGATATCTTAAATAGGGCCTGGCTCTACAACCTCTTGATTACAAATAGGACAAATGTAAGCTTCAACATTCAACTTGGCACAAATCTGTTGCCAAAGATCACATTTAACTTACACCTGACACGAAGGGCGGCCGATACTCTTACCTGCTGGTTTGCTCGGATATCACTGAAATGCATTTTTTTTTCCAAGTCCTGAATCACTGAAGCCTTATTTTCACGAATATGTTCATCTGTCACTGGCTGAGGAGACTTTAGATTTTTCTTTATCATCCCCTGGGGGGACCTGCAAAAGAAATCCAAAGCTAACACAGCAATGAAAAATATTGGCCTATTATGAAAAGCCTACACAAAATTAGGGTGACTCAAATAGAAAGCAGAAGGCTGAATAAGAATGAAGTAGGGGACTTAATGTTAAATTTAACATATGCTACCTTCATAAAGGTGTGCTTTGTGAAATATAAATACTTCATACTCTGTCTTTATTAAACTGCCAAAGCGATATTCCAGAGGTATAGGTCTGACCATGTCCTTCCGCTTTTAAATAAAAACCAGTGGCTTCCTATTTCTAGCATCAGATATGAACTCCTCTAGCATTTAAAGACTTTTACCACCTGGTTGCTAGGCAAACTAGCATTCCTGCTGTTTCTCCTAACATGAAATTTCATCTCTTATCCCATGGTTTTGCTCAGGCTGTTCCCATACCTGGAATGTACTCTCTTCTCACCTTTGGCTCTTAGAACCATGAATTTCTTTTAAAGCTCAGTTCAAAACTCACCCCATCTTTCTTAATCTCCCTAGCTGCTAATTCCTCCTTCCCAAAATTACCTTGTATTAATTTTGTATACATAGTCTTGGGTCCATGATCTCTCATAATAGAATGTAGGTTCTTTGAGGGCAGAGACTATTTCACTCTTGTTTTTGGATTCTGGATGCCTGACATAGTGGTACATAGTAGGCATTTTAACAAATGTTCATTAATTTATTCTTTCACTCATTCAGCAAGTATTTAGGAAATGATTCCAGTTTGCAGAGGCTGAGTACTATACTAACTATATATGGTGGTGGAGTACCTCTGAATTTACATTTATGTGTGCGGGGAGGGGCACATAGTAGGTACTTAATGAATGCTTTTAACAATTAATTAGTTAGCCATTAACCAGTGTGCATATCCTGTTTCCTAAACCACATTTCACACTCTTCGTGGTCAGGGACTCTCCCTTCCACCTGCCACTTCTACTCAGTAGGTATTTGTGGGAGCAGCAGGAGGAGATAAAAACAGCAGCGGGAGAAGGCGCTCTGGGAGGCGGCAGGGGAAACCAGTTCCTACAGGAAGCCTTCCTTGGTGATTAATTCCTATTTATCCTGTAGAGAGATCGTTCATATATACATATATATATGTTTGCATGTTGCTTCTGACTTTAGATTGTAAGCTCCTCGAGGGCAGGGGCTGCCTTTGGCCTCGTTTTGTATCCTCAGTGCTTAGCACAGCGTTGTTCAGTTGTGTCCAGTCTTCCTGGGGACACTGGAGTGGTCTCCCATTTCCTTCTTCAGTTCATTTTACAGATGTGAAAAAAGGGGCAAACAGGTGACTGCCTCGGGGCCGCCGTACTCATCTGGGCCTTCGAGCCGCCACCCAGGCCAGGCGCCGTCGGGGACCCGCCGCTCCGAGAGAGCTAAGACCCCGCCCCCAGGTGGCCCGGGCTGTTCTGGCCAATGGGGAGAGAGGCCCGCCTCCGCAGGTTGGGGAGCCAATGAGACCGCGCGCCGAGGCCGCGCATCCGCAAGGGAGTCGCGAGGGGTGGAGCCTTAGAGGTGAGTCAATCCTGCCTTCTTCCTGACACGTGGGCCCCGCGAGGCGGTTGGACGCCAGGCTGTCGCGCAGAGGCCGTTGCTGCTGGGCGGGCGGCTCTGCACCTCTCCCTGTGGGCTAGGGCGCTGTCCAGGGGGCGGGTGCTTTTAGGCCTCTCCCCAACCCGAGTGCAGAGGAAGCCGTTTCGCTTCGGGTCGGAGGCGGCCTTCCCAAGCCCCCGTAGGTCCCCAGTCGGTCTGCCATAAACCTCGGGAGGCTGGACTGGGGATTCACCCAGACGAAGAGCTCGTGCTGGGGCACTCCTGGGCCGCGCACGCGCACTTTCTGGCTGTCTCCGTCAGAGTGCAGGATCATTAGCACAAGGGCCGTTTTCTGCGCTTTTTTGTAGCCCCAGCACGGGGTCTGGCACATAGTAGGTGCCTAGTAAATGCTTTTTTATAGACTACTGAGCTACGAGGGGCACGTGGTGGCACGGAACAGGCTGGCCGCTGGGGCTGCCCCGAGGGGGCATTCCTTAGGAAAGCACCGTCCCGCCTGTTAATGGGGGGGGCCGTCAGGCCCGGCGGACGTCGGCCCCACCGCCCCGACCCCGGTCCCCGCCTCTCCCCCCCAGGCCGCCCTTCCCCACCTTCTTCGTCCTCCCCTCCCCCGGGCCAAGGTACTTACACGCTGGGCGCACTCCGGGGCAGGCCCATGGCGTTGGTGGGAGGGACGGCGGGCAGAGAAGGCAGGACGGCGCTGAGAAAGGCCACGGGGTTTTGGATGCGGCCCGTGGGCGACACCGTGGTGATGGGGGACACAACTCGGGGCTGGAAGTGGCCCCCGCCGGGGCCGGGGAAGGCTAGGGGCGGCTGTGCGGCTTCCGCCGGGCTGCCGAAGGGCGGCTCGTTCTGATGGGAAAGGGTCGCGAGGGGCCTGGGTGCCGGGGGCGGGCCCAGGCTTTCCTTACTGGCCGTCCTCGTGATCGCGGGGCCTGGGGTGGGCCCGGGAGAGCTGGCGGGGGACGCGGCAGCCAGGGCAGTACCGGACGGGAAGAACTGTTTGGGCCGCGTGTAGGTGAAGGTCTGCACCCGGGGCCCTGGGGGCTGTTTGGAGGCTGCGGAATTGGTCATGCTCAGGTTCAGAGGAGACGGGGAGGACGGAGGCTGCAGCTGCTGCTGCTCCAGGAGAACCTGGTTGTGAAGCTGCTGTAACTGGCTGGAGTCGCTGCACGAAGAGGAGAGAGAGAGAAAATGTCACCATGTGCCCCGGGAAGCTCGTGCCCAGGTTATTGACAGCGCGCAGGATCGCAGTGGCAAGACCAGCCTCTACCTAGCCTGCTTTAGTTGGGTCTTTGTTTTTGTTTTTCCTACAAAATGGAGAAGAGGATACTCGTTTTTCTACAGCTGTCATCTTCTTTACTACAGCCTGTTGGTATTCTTCCAAAGATGGATCCATGACCTCAGGAGAAGCCGATGGGGCAGATGGTTTTCCCTAAGCCTGAATACGAGCAGACTCATCGGAGACCACTCCCTGCAATGCAAGCTGTACTTAAACCTCCAGGCACTTTAGCCACCTAGTGACAGATGCATGAGTCATCCTTAGGAGAACACACACAGCAGGCTCTTTCTGGAGACTTCCCAGAAACAGGTGGCGCACCAGCGGGTTATGCTGACACACATGGGGAGGATCCTAAAACATCCCAGCCTGAATCTTCTCTCTGTCTCTGCCCCTCCTTCCCTCTCCTTCTCTTCCCCTCCTTCCGTCTCGCTCCTCCCTCTCTCCATGCCCTCCCTCTCCCTTCCTCTGTCTGCTTCGATTCCTTCTGCATCTTCAGTGTTGTGCAGGTCAGGCTCAACTCCCCCAGCAATGCGCATATAGTAATTGTATGGTTAAAGCTAGTATATTTTCCTGGCACAAATCACTACGTGTTCCTTTTCTGCCTGTGATTCTACTGCACTGCCTTCACCACTGTGCTAAATAAATATTATTGGAAAAAGTGAATTACTATACCATATGGGAGCTATTTTAAAGTCAGTTCAATGTAATCTGGAGTTTTTCTTCTCTATTAGACCTATATAGAAAACATATTTTTAATGAAAAACTTTAGGATCTTTCTTGCTTTAAGAAATATTAATTCGGAAACTGCCTATAAATTACCTTTGGGCATAATTTTCTGAAGATAGGCATCCCTGTCAGAATAACTGGTTTCATTATTTTCAAATTTTGAAGACATAATGGATAAGCCCATATGTGAATTTTGGGGGGCAAGATCAGCTGTAGGCAAAGTTGAGAATTAGGTGGTTTCTGCCCATTAGTGGGTGCTTGTCACCCCATTCACTTTGAGTCGCAGTCTTTTCATAGTCCCCTTCCTCTTCACTTATGAAAGGGGTGGAAATTTATTTATAATCAAGTACAAATGGTTGATAATAACATAAAATGTTACACCCTCTGACAGGGATGAAAACCTTTGAAACTAACAGAATGATGGAAGTCTAGGAATCATCTATTGAGTATAGAAGTATTTGGCAAGTGACAGAACACCTTCCTGATTCTGCATAAGCAACTGTATATGCTACTGTGTAGACCAGTGGTGTGCAACCTTAGGCCTCTAGGCCACATATGGCCCTCCAGGTCCTCAAATGTGGCTCTTTGACTGAATCTAAACAGCCAGGAGACCACAGGTTCCCCACCCCTGGTGTAGGCTGACCCTCTTCCTATTTGTTCATCCTTATCTCAGTTCAAATGTTCTAGATGGTATTGCCTGACTCTTAATCTTAGATGAGCCCTTCCTTATTAATAAAAAACCCCGGGGGGGGGGCGGAAGAGAAAGGGTGGGTTGTAACATTGTCTAATGATTTGTTTAGATGAATTTACTTTTATCGCCTTTATTATTACAGCCTTCACCTGTTTTTCATTGGGGCTAGAATTTGGTTCTTTTCACTAAAACTCCAAGCCAACCCCTTTAAGTATATAGCTAGTCTTCTTTTACTTTTAGAGACTTAGACACCAAATAAATTACTTGAAAAAACGTCAAACCCAAATTTGGAATCCAATGTGGGTAAAATAGCTCTTAGTTTTATTCCTTTAGTCCTGTTAAAATTCAGAACAGAGCTGATTCTGAATGTTTACAACTATTATATAATACTATATTTGAAGAAGCAGGAAAGGCAAAAGGTTAATATAAATAGAAGTAACCGGAATCAATAAGACTAAAGTTGAATCCCAAATTTCTGAGAAGAGTTACTGTTAACTGTTGACCTAACCTAACCTTTAGTTCAAATTTAAGAGGAGCTGGCTGCTATTTCTGGAGTAGCTCATTTTAAGGGTAACTATATTAATGATACAAAAGCATATCCACTGGTGACATGAAAGCAGGATAACCTATTCAAAACCAGCCAATGTTAACCAGGTGTGATCTGTTTCAAGCCCATGATGCAGGGCAGCTACTGGAGGCACTGTGTGTCCTCTCGAGTGGAGGCACTTAATAAAATCTTACTGACTGATTGGTAGGAGATACTGTATAAAGATGATGAGAGTCTGTTTCTTCCATAAACTCCATCCTGGAACATGCCACCAATAAGTTAGTTCATAAGCCTAGGCCCTGAAAAAATCTTGGGCAAGGCCTAAAAGAAATCAGCCTGTTGGCAAGAATTTAAGTTAAAATGGATATGATTGGGGTGGGCATTTAGGGGGGAGGCAGGATGGCAGAGAAAAGGCAGCAATTCACCTGAGTTATCCCCCACACTCCTTCAAACACTTTTAAATAATGGTATAAAACAATTCCTGGAGCAGCAGAACCCACAAAAGGATGGGACAAAATAATTTTCCAGCCAATAATAACAAAAGGTTGGTAGGAAAGGTCTGTAGCACCTGGGTAAAACTGGAGCACAGTTCAGTGCAGACCACCCCACCACATCCCCAGTCCCAGCAGACTAGGAACAGGCCGTGGAAGCCACTGAATCAGTAGCAGCAGCAGCAGCTGCTTCTGGAGCTTTCAGCCCACAGACAGTAAGGGGGGGTCAAAAAACTGGTCAGAAAGACATTACAGGAGTTGCTTTGCTAGCACTGAGGCAGGACTCTTGCTTTGCCCGTACTGTGATCTGGGTGGCAGCTTCAGTGTGAGGGGGAGCACCAGCACACCAGAGCTTGCAGCTTCGGTGAAGCAGGGACTCTCATCACAGTTCCAGGGCAGAAAAGAGTGCTTGTGTCACTCATACTAGAGCACAAGCCAGGAGAGTAGTAATCACACTTCTCCTTAGATCATATCACCTTGGGAGAACTGAAAGCTTGCAGGTCCTCAGAAGTATCTCTGAAAACGGTTGTACAAAACCCCTGAAACTTGGGACAGTGTGCCCTTCACCCTAGAAGTAGAGCCCTATTTTAACAAAGAGTTAAAAGTCAAGAAATTGGCTGGGAAAATGAGCAAACAACAGAAAAAAATTCTGGCCATAGAAAGTTACTGTGGTGACAAGACCAAAACACACACTCAGAAGAAGACAGCAAAGTCAAAATTGCTATGCCCAAAGCCTCCAAGAAAAATATGAATTGGTCTCAGGCCATGGAAGAGCTGAGAAATGATTTTGAAAATCAAGTAAGAGAGGTAGAGGAAAAATTGGGAAGAGAAATGAGAGTGATGCAAGAAAATAATGAAAAATGAGTCAACAGCTTGGTAAAGGAGACACAAAAAAGCGAAGAAAATAACACCTTAAAAAACAGACTAGGCCAAATGGCTTAGAACAAAAAGCCAATGAGGAGAAGAATGCCTTAAAAGCAGAATTGGCCAAATGGAAAAAGAGGCACAAAAATTCACTGAAGAAAATAAAAACTCCTTAAAAATTAGTATTGGCCAAATGGAAAAGGAGGTCCAAAAGCTCACTGAAGAAAATAATTCCTTAAAAATTAGAAATACTTAATGAGAAGTCAGGAAAGAATAAAACAAAACCAAATGAATGAAAAAAATGGAAGACGATTTAAACTATCTCGCTGGAAAAACAACTGACCTGGAAAACAGATCCAGGAGAGATAATTTAAAAATTGTTTGCTACCTAAAAACCATGATCAAAAAAAGAGCCTAGACATCATCTTTCAAGAAATTCTCAAGGAAAACTTCCCTAATATTCTAAACCCAGAGGGTAAAATAGACATTGAAAGAATCCACTGATCACCTCTTGAAAGAGATTCCCAAAATGAAAACTCCTAGGAATATTATGGCCAAATTTCACAGGTCTCAGGTCAAGGATAAGATATTGGAAGCGGCCAGAAAGAAACAATTCAAGTATTGTGGAGCCATAGTCAGGATGACACAAGATTCAGCAGCTTCTACATTAAAGGATAGAAGGGCTTAGAATATGATGTTTCAAAGGGCAAAGGAACAATAGGATTACAACCACGAATCACCTACCCCCTGAAACTGAGTATATTCCTTCAAGGGGGGGAAATGGACATTCAGTGAAATAAAGGACTTATAAGCATTTTTGATAAAAAGGACAGAGTTGAATAGAAAATTTGACTTCAGATACAAGACTCAAGAGAAGCGTAAACAGGAAAGGGAAATCATAAGACATTTAATAAGATTAAACTGTTTATGTTTCTACGTGGGAAAATGATACTTGTAACTCATAAGAACTTTCTCTTATTAGGGCAGAAAGAAGGAATATATATATAGACAGAGGGCACAGGTGTGAGTTGAACGTGAAGGGATGATATCTAAAAAAATTAAGGGATGAGAGAAGAATGTATTGGGAGAAAGTAAAAGGGAGAGGTAGAATGGGGCAAATTATCTCATATAAAAGAGACAAGAAAAAGCTTTTACCGTGGAGAGGAAGATGGGGGAGGTAGAGGAGGAGTGAGTGAACCTTACTCTTATCAGATTTGCCTCAAAGATGGAATAACTTACACACTCAATTGGGAATAGAAATCTATCTTACCCTACAAGAAAGTAGAAGGGGAAGGGGGTAAGATAAGGCAGGGTGTGATAGAAGGGAGGGCAGATTGGGGGAAGGGGTAGTCAGAAGCAAAACACTTTTGAGGAGGGACAGGATAAAAGGAGAGAGAGAATAGAACAAATGGGGGGCATAGGATGGAGGGAAATACAGTTAGCAATAGTTAACAAAAAAATTTTGAGGCAAGTTTCTCTGATAAAGGCCTCATTTCTCAAACATAGAGAACTGAGTCAAATTTATAAAAGAAAGAGCCATTCCCCAATTGATAAGTGATCAAAAGACATGAAGAGTTTTCAGATGAAGTAATCAAAGCTATCTATAGCCATATGAAAAAATGCTCCCATTATTAATTGGAGAAATGCAGATTAAAACAGTTCTGAGGTACATCCTCATTCCTATTAGATTAGCTAACAGGACAGAAAAGGTGAGTGACAGATGTCAGGGATGTAGGAAAATGAGACATTAATGCACTGTTGGTTGAGTTATGAACTGATTTAACCATTCTGTAGAGCATTTTGGAGCTATGCCCAAAGGGCTATAAAACCATATCCTTTGACCTAGCAGTACCACTGCTAGGTCTGTATCCCCAAAAAGATAAAAAACAAAAAGGAAAAGGACCTATATGTAAAAAAATATTTATAGCAGCTCTTTTCTGGTGGTAAAGAATTGGAAATTGAGGGGATGCACATCAATTGGAGAATGGCTGAATAAACTGTGGAATGTGATTATGATGGAATACTATTGTGTTATAAGAAATGATGAGCAGGATACTCTCAGAAAAACCTGGAAAACTTACATGAGCTGATACAAAGTGAAATGTACTCTGTACAAAGTAACAGCAATATTATAAGATGTTCAACTGTGAATGACATAGCTATTCTAAGCCATAAAATGATCCAAGACAACACCGAATGACTTATAATGAAAAATGCTGCCCATCCCCAGAGAAAGAACTGATGGTGTCTGAATACAGACTGAAGCAGACTTTTTTAACTTTATTTTTCTCAAGGTTTTTTTTTTAGTGTATGTTTTCTTTCACAACATGAATAATATGGAAATGTTTTGCATGACTACACATGTATAACCTATATTGCACTGCTTGCCTTCTCAATGAGGGGGTAGTAGGATGGGAGGAAGGGAGAGAATTTGGAAGTCAAAGTTTTAAAAATGAATGTTAAAAATTGTTTTTACATGTAACTGTGGAAAAAATAAAATATTAAATAAAATTTTAAAAAATGGATATGATGGATGACCCTGACATTTTACTTCTTCAGTTACTGATTCTTATTCTGAACTGCCACATCATTGCTGAGATATTGTTAAGTGTAGGAAGCAAGCAGGATGTGTTTACACCTATTTGCAAGACTGTTAAAGGATAATTGAGTCCAACCATTTGGAAGTTCACTTAGCTAGTGAAGGAAGTGAAGACATTTTCAATTTTCTATAGTCATTAGTTATGGCCATAGAAACACAATGATCCTCTTGTTAGCAGTGTGGAAACTAGCACCTTACACCTCCGGCTCTAGAATAGAAAGGACTTAGAGCAAATGGATGGAAATTAAAAAGAAGTCCCTAACATAAGGGAATCTTCTATCACTCATTCTGCCTTGTATTCAAGATGCTTCCTCTTTTACATTGGTGAAAAGATGGTAGTGTTTGTGTTTCTTTTCCCCTTCTCCTCAAATACATATTTTTCATCTCTTAGGAGCTAAAAAGATTTACAAATTGTTTCTTAGGCTTACTTTCCTTGTCCCTGTGCAGGAAGAGGGAGTAAATTTTCATTTATAGGAAACTGAGGAACTGAGGCAACACACAGATCTCCTAATGAGAATAGCTTTCTCGCAGTTGTTGGATAATGCAACAAACTTTTCTCCCCAGAGAGTTAATTTTCTTAGAAGAATGGAAGATGTTTTAAAGTGTAGGTGCATGAATAGGTCAGGAGTATAAATCTCTGGCAGGCAGAAGGACAGCTACACCTGTAGTGCTCTGAGGCCCCTGGGCTAATACACTAAATTCGGAATGTGCATCCTTCCTAAGCTCTCTGGAAACTCATAATACCAAGACTAATTTCAGAAACCTCAGGTGCGCCACCAATCACTTTTCTCTTTTCTTGCTATATTCAATAGATCTATCCTTTACCACAAAGTGCTCAGAAAACAGAGGCATCTTTGATTTCTATTGTCAGCCCAGAGATAGATTGTGTTAAAGTAGTCAATTGTTCATTCATGAGGCATTAAGGCATTGAGAGTTAACAAGAATTAACCGTGTGAATCATGAAGCATCAGAGCTAGAAGGGACCAGAGAGATCATCTAGTTCTCCTTCCCTATTTTACAGATTAGGAAACTCAAGTCCCCAAAGGTTTAATGATTCAAAAGCCTAAGGCTACATATTGGAGATGTAGAAGTTGGGCCCAAGTCTGTTGCATCCCAGTGCAGCATTCCTGGGCCAGTGAATTCCTTTTCCTATTTTAGAAGAAGCATGTTCAGTTAGGAGAGTGACTGCCTACAACTTTTTGCCATTACAGATTTCTTCATTTTTGCAAACAGGCA
The DNA here is from genome assembly GCA_028646595.1 of Phalanger gymnotis. Taxonomy (NCBI): domain Eukaryota; kingdom Metazoa; phylum Chordata; class Mammalia; order Diprotodontia; family Phalangeridae; genus Phalanger; species Phalanger gymnotis. Next base: position 22,236,670 of record CM053624.1, on the reverse strand, counting down.
ATATTCTATAGATTATATTTTGTACCTGATCTTCCATAAAGAGTGTTTTTATTGTGGAGCAGCTTTAGACCTTATTCATGTTGCAGTCTTGTTAAATTTTGATCTGATGATTCTGCTGAGATATTTTATCATGTTATTATGGAAAAGGTAATGTATGGAATGTAAGCAGTGGGCCTCTCAGAAAGGTAACAAATAGGAGCTGCAGAGTCTCTTAGTGATAGATGATTTTATTTTCCTTTAGCTCCTTTCAAACAAAAGTTAAACTATATGGTTCCTGGGTTTATTATTTGTTTAATTTCAAAAGGCACATTAGTCCTTACCTTGTTGTATTATAGACTAGAGGTGTCAAAACTTTCTTTAAAAAATAATGCACATTGACCATGCCTGGTTTAGAATACATGTAAGTTTCATGTGGAATGCTAACCAGGCCAATGAGACTAAAGGACTCATGGACACAGTGTTCTTTCACATGAATTTCACATGGAGAAAATTGCTTCAGGAGTATAGACTATGCCTATAATTGTAGTAGAGGGTCTTGCAAATGGGATCTTTTGGTTCCAAGAAAGGCAGAATAAGAAGTAAAGAAAAAGTTCAGTGAAAACATCAGTACCACTGAAAACTGAGAATGGGCATCATATTTGTATATGGAAAACACATCATTACTATTACTATTTCTTATTCTCTACCCCTTCTTCAAGATTAAGAGGAGGAACAAGACCCAGATTTCATAAATATACTATCAGAGTCAGATTTCGGGCAACTAGGTGGTGCAGCGGACAGAGTGCTGGGCCTGGAGTTAGGAAGACCTGACTTCAAGTCCAGCCTTGGACAACTATTAACTGTATGACCCTGGGCAAGTCACTTAACCTGTTTGCCTCAGTTTCCTCATCTGCAAAATAGGAATGATAGCAGCACCTACCTCCCAAGATTGTTATGAGGATCAAACGAGATAATTTTTGTAAAACACTTAGTAGAGTGCCTGGCACATAGTAGGTGCATAATAGGAACACAGGAGGCACATAATAAATGCTTATTCCCTTCCCTTTCTTTTCTTTATTCGTAAGCAAATGGCCACCATTTGTATGGTATGTTTTGACAGTTGCTGGCAAAAGTTTTCCTGCCCCCTAGTATCTTTCCCATGACACTTTAAAATTTCCTATTAATAAATCGTTTTGGTTATGGCGTTGAAGGCACTGTTGAAATCCAAATATTTGGGAGGGATACACACACATATGTATAGATGTCTTGAAAAATTGATTATATCCACAGCATGAATGGAAAATAACTGATATATGTACGCATGTATATCAGTTATTCTCCATTCATGCTGTGGATATAATCAATTTTTCAAGGTGGGCAGTCCCTCTGCGGGCAAAATTTGGAGGGAATGAGATACTGGGCAGTTAAATTTTGTGGGACAAAATGAGTAATATCTCACAAGCAGAACACTTCCTAGATGGATGCTACCAACAGGAACATGGGAAGTATAGGGTGCTAAAAGGAAGGAAGATGTCAAAAAGGGGAAATAGAGGGGACCTGAAGAAAATCTGCTGCCCTTGGGTATTCGCCTAGGACCAGTCCTAATGTCAACAAACTAAAATCTAGAACTTTGAGAAGAGGTACTAGCTCTCTCTCCCAGTATTCTCACCTCGTATCTTCTGTCCCAGTGATAACTAGGTGTAGGAATAGATAAGAACAAAAATAAAGGACACTTTTGGTGTCCTTTCTTGTCATACATTCCTATGAAATATCTTAAATTTAAAATTCTGGCCTGATTTTATAACATGCTTCTTCTAAACCTTTAATACTGTTACCTATACAGGGAGCTTAACATTACCATGGTATGTCCATTGAGAGAAAGGAAACATTAAGAAAAAACTAGATAGCTGTTCTATATATTCTTGAAAGTTTAAACTTTAACAAGAGAACGGAGACAGGAGGAGGAGCGCCTGAATAAAAGAGGTTGTTAAACACTTAGAATGTATTTTGTAGCAAAGTGATAGAAATTTCTGCCCTGGGGGCCTTCAACAGTAAAGCCATTTTTGTTTCATTTATAGCTCTGACCTCAGAATTTGATCACATTTGTTTGGAGGCAAAGCAAAGGACTAGGTGACCTGTATAGTCCTTTTCCGTCCCTAGAATTTTAAGAAAGCACGAGAGAGGAAACACCTTGCCATTTTGCTCTTTACTCACAGTTTTGGTTTAGCTAGTACAGGAGGAGGCTCTTTGACAGGTGAAGAAGGTTCAGGTATCCTTGCTATCTGCCCATTGAACCGATCCTGTAAAAGGTCAGCAATTGCTACTCCATCTTTAGTAGATGCTTCACTTGCTTTGTCATCTTCAGGTAAATTGAAATGTACTCGAAGACCGATCCTAGAACTGGATCTGGGCTCATTGTGATTCACCAGAACCCCTTCAAGTTTGGGTTTGGGGGGTTGTTCCATGCAACGGGGTTCTGGGTTAGGTGGGGATGATTGGTTTTCGACAACAGTTGAGTTGCCCATGGAATTGGCTCTGTGGGGAGCCACATTATTGCTATGGTCCTCAGTTCCTGAAAGAACAGACATAGAAAGGAATCAATGCATTTTTTTTTTTTAAAGAACAAAAAATATGGGACTTGGGCTTAAGGATTTGTGGACCTGGGTGGGGCTACACAGGCATGATAACATACTCATACTTTGGTAGATGAGTGACAACGGAGGGAAGAATAATAAAAGCATATATTTGCATAGCACTTTTAAAAAATTGCTTGAAGTAAGGCACTTCACATGCAAATTTCTTTCTGATTTTCACAATAATTCTTTGAGGTGGGTGGTGTCCTAGCATCCCTATTTTACACATGTGAACCTAGGTCTCAGAGGGATTGAATGACCTGACCAACAACAGCTGACAAAGCTGAATTGAACCCAAGTTCTTTTATTCCAAAGATCAGTATGTCTCAAATATTACCAGGTAGACATGTGAATGGGAGAACACTTGTCAGAAAAGAAGAATGTAGGAAACCCTGGGGCTTTAAAGGATTAGAAATTTGATCTAAGCATACAATGTGATGATGCTGTGGCAACAAAAAAAAGGTGCTATTTGGGGAAGTATTTTAGGACTAGCTTATGTAAGAGTAGAAAGATGATGGTCTCCTTTTGTGCGTAATAGAAGAGAGCACAACTGGTGCATTTGGAATGGGATTCTGCCCTCAGGAAGGAGGAGGGAGGATATCAATAACTAGAATGTGTCCAAAGAATGTCTTCCTCAATGATTCAATGGCTTATGAAAGATACCAAGGACAGCTGCATATGAGAGGCTCACATTCATCTCCACATTGATACTTCATGTCACTGCCTAACCTGCCCTGACGTTTTAAAGTGAAAAGGCCATTAGGATCAGTCCATACCTCTCACAGTCAGCTGGGCGATGCTCGACACTGTGCCATACTTGTTGCTTGCCGTACAAGTGAAATTCCCAGAATCTTCTGAGAACACTTCTGCAATGACCAGTGTACAGATCTCCTCTAGAAACCAGAAAAGGAGAGTGCTTCTTGATAAAGGACAATGTTGGAAGTATTCATATTTTTAGGGACACCAGAAATGACTGATCCGATGCTATGCCTATTTAATGCCAAGACAACTTATTGAATTAGTCCATCTAGCCAAACAACTGGCCAATCTGATGAGAAGAAAATTTGTCAAATCAGTTGTTGGACCAAATTGACCGGTTGGCTGCACAATTTAGCCAATTCAGTCCAAAAGTACTGCGTGTATATTGGCAGGAGATTGGCCTAGATGATTTCCCATTTTCTATTCCTAGGATTCTGTGAGATCAGTCTGCATCTAGAATAACATGACTAACCAATAACCAACTTCAGATCTCACAAACACACAAGAACTGAAAATGTGAGCGCACTTGTGTGAGAAAAATGTGATGACTGGATTCCCCTAAAAGAAGCGAATGGAATAGTTTCTAATCCGAGGCATCTTATCCGCACCCTGGTGTCCTAGACAACTCTTCAATTTTTCCCCCAAAAGACACAATTCTAAAGTGGGAAAATAAACATTTGTTAGCCTCTGAGAATTTGATTTTATGCCTAGCAGAGGACTTTGAATGTTTTAGATGAAAAGAATAGTAAAGTGATTCCTCTACAACTCTTTATGTGTTGCTGAATTGAGAGAATTCTATTTGACGCAGAGGATGAGAATGACTACACCGTACAAAGTAGAATGCTAGATTTAGAGCTAGAAGACCCCTTTGAAACCATCTGCTCCAAACCCTTCATTTTGAAAATAAGGAATCACATGGGTAAAATCGCCTGCCCTGGTTACGCAGATAGCACAAAGCAAAGCTGAACTATTGTCCTCTGATTTCAAATTCTTCCACTACACCAGGCTGCCTCAGTACCAACTAGCAACTATGGCCATGTTACTGTAGGCCGCAGAAGTTAGCACCAGACGTTTCTTAATATCTGATGGCCGGGAAGTGTGTGCCGGTAAAAGCACAGGACAAGCCCCTGGTTCCCTGACATCATCACCCGGTTGATCTGACAACAAAAAACCAGATGTTATCTAAATGAAATAGCGCAGCGGTGATCCGACACTTCAGTAATTAGCGATCACAAAATCATACGAACAAGACCATCCATTTCTGAGGCCAAACTGTGTAGTAGGCGAAGCTGGATTTTCACAAGTATAATTTATCCTTTCTACGTTCTTGTCGCTTCTCCACATGGTCTCCTCTTTTGTGGTTGTTCATCAGTCGTGTCTGAGTCTCCGTGACTGCATTTGGGATTTTCTGGGCAAAGATAACAGCGGTTTGCCATTTTCTTCTCCAGCTTATTTTACAGATGAGGAAACTGAGGCAAACGGGGTTAAGTGATTTACCCGGGATCACACAGCTAGTACATGTCTGAGGCTCCATTTGAACTCAAGTCTTCTTGACCCTAGGCCCAGCCCTCTATCCGCTGTACCACCTAGCTGCCCTTTGGTCCCCCTACATTTTATTTATCTTATCTTTCCTTTCTTCCTACAAAATGGGTCTCCAGGGAAGAATGTAACATATCATCTCATATTAAGGTATTAATGGCTATTAAGACAATAGATCATTTTCCTTTAGGGTATTTATATTTTAAGGGGGAAAAGAATCTTTAATTATGAAATTTCTGTAATCAGGCAGTTGAATATGGGAGACTCTAAAAGGGCCCCTGAAATCACTTAGTATAGCCAATGTCCTCCTTGTAAGACCAGCCCTTAATATAAAAATGTCACAAAGTGGGGAGCTCCCCAAGACACCATTTTACTACATTATAACAAACTTGAGCTCAGGGACCACATCTAACAATAGTTATTAGCGATAAGTGGATAAACTGCACCTAGATTCAAGAGGAAATACAGTTGTGGTAGCAGGAAAATCACAGTATGGAGAACTGAAATAATAGTAATAGCTAACATTTACATAGTATTTTAAAGTTCTAAAAATACACATATTGTTTCATTTGATCTTCACAACAACACCAAGAGGTAGGTGCTATTATCTATATTTTATAGAGCAGAGGACACTGAGACTGAGAAAGGTTAGGTTTCAAATGAGCGCTTACCTGGTTCAGCCATGGACCGTGGTTCTAAAAAAGAAAAGAATAAAAAAATGGTTGGACTGAGAAAATTCACTTATGCATATTATATTTTCCTGTAAGACGTCTTAGGGAATGTTATGCGACTTATTTTTAGAACTGATTTAATAAGCTCTGTAAATCAATGCTAAGTAAAATGAAATAAATGCTGATTTTGACAGCAAGGGCAGAAGAGCGTTTCAGAATGGCTGTAGTGAGAGCAGGTAAATAAATGACATACCTTGTAATGTAACTGAGTATTCTACCAAGAATAAATCCTGTCTTATAGGCTGCACAAGACCCTTAAATTGGAGATATCTACTGTGCTAGCTGTGTCTCACTGATGCCTTATTGATGTATCTAAGACCCTGCTTAGAATAGAAATAAGGAGATGATGATGATGAAGATGACTTCGGAAGAACAATTAATGGCAACTATGTTGTAAAAATTTTATAAGGTGCTGTTAATTGATACAAAGAAAACAAAGGTCTAAATGCATGTCCCAAATTGGGGTGAATTAAAGAGTCTAAAGTCCAACAAATGAAATGCACTAAATAAAATCAACTCACTTTTCTGTAAAATTCGAAAATCTGGAGAATCTTCGATCAATGTCCCTTCTCTGTACCACTCAACTTTGGGGGATGGTGCTCCTTTAACTCTGCATTCAAAAACGACTAGTTGACCCTCGGAGGCTGATAAATCTTGCAGCATCTGCAGTAGGAAAGCATATTATAAAAGTGAAGAACTGGATTTTCTTCAATCTAGTGCTAGCTTCTAGAAGATACTATTTCTCCCAATGTTGGATCTTTTTCTAATTCTTCAGATATGTGAAGACTTTCAGGCTTAATCCTGAAAAGTCTCTTGAGAATGTTTTAAAGACAGTCATTTGGGTTACTGAATTTTCTTTTCCCCTAGCTGATAGTATGCTTTTTTTTTTAAAGTGATATCATGATATCATGTAGAACACCACAGTTTATCACTTACACTGACTCATAATAAGTACCTCTGTTCTCAAGGTCACATGTGGGATTTAGTTTCTCAGAACTACAAAACATCACAATGAGGATGAACAAGTGTAGTTTGTATAGAGAATGTAATATTATGTAAAATATTCTGGTTTCCAATCAGAGGTATAGCTTTATGGATGAAACAAATGATTGGGTCTTTCAGGCTTCATCATTGGTGTTTTTCCTCATCTGTCTAGTGGGGTAATATTATTTGACCTATGTTGCTCATAGATTTGCTGCGATTTGAATATGTATTAGTACTTTGTAATCATAAGGTACTGTATACACATGAACCATATTTGTTACTATACTATTGCACGGTTCCAGAAAATGATTCAACTTTGAAATGAAGACAGTAGTAAGGCTGTTGGGAGATATAACATAAAATTCACTTTAAATCATATAAGGTGTTGTATAAATGGAAGCATTGTAAGGACTTTGTGGGAATGTATCTAAATGTTCTAATAAATATTTCTGATAATAAAATAAGGGTGGTCTGAGCCTTAAAGCATTGTTAGACCACTAGACTGGTCTCTGGAGGGAGGACTTTAAATGCCAAATCTGATCATCACCTCAGAAGTAACCCACTGAAGATTCTTGAGCGGGGGAGAGACCCAGCCAGATCAGCTCTCTAGGAAGACTTGTCAACTCTGTGAAGGGGAGATTAGAAAGGGAAATGCCTGGGAGCAAGGATATAGGTGAGAGGATGATTGCAATAATTCAGGTAAAGGGTGATGAGGGCCTGGACGGCAGTAAGGGTTATCTAAGTAGAAAGGTGGTGGAGGCAAGAGATGTACTGGAGGTCAAAAAGAGAAAAGAATTGGCAACTGAGTAGATATAGAGGATGAAGAGAGAAGAGTTGAGGATGACTCTGAAATTACAAACCTGGGTTTCTGAAATGATGGCACCCTCAAAAGAAATACACAAATTTAGAGATGGAAGAGCTTTTGTGGGGGGGTCTAGAGATAATGAATTCCATTTTGGACATGATGAGTTTGAGGCAGCAATGAGACCTCTAGGTAGAGGTCTAGTTCTAGCTAGGTCCAGCTAGCATTTATAGAGCACTTTGAGGTTTGCAAGGTAGGTGCTTTTATTATTCCCATTTTACAGATAAGGAAACTGAGGCAGACAGAGTTAAAGTGATGGAAAATAAGTGTCTGGGGCTGGACTTGAACCCAAGTCTTCTCAACACCAAGCCCAGTACTCTATCTACTGTGCCATCTAGCTGCTTCCAATGCATAGCTGTGCACAGGAAGCATCTGATCACGTGGACTAGAATTCCAGAGAGAGTGGGGCTAGTGAACAGAGATGATCACTGAACCCAGGTGTAATGTTAATGGGATATGAAGATCTTCCCCATCATTAATTGGCCTCAGGTGGTGCCCATTAAGGAAAGATTGCTTAGGTGAAGCTTGCTTGTAGGAAGGCTTCCACACCTTTTGGTACTAAGTTGATTAGGCACTGAGTCACAAGGGCTGTGATGCCTTCTGGCTCTGAGAAGTGTATGTATACTCTGAGTTTGCTTCGGGGGTTCGCTTATGAGGAGGACCTTATGATTGAGACTGAGTAGCCGTATGTTCAGACCCCCAACTGCTCAGATATAAAGGCTTTCTCGATCTGGTGGTGCATGTAAAGTATACAGCAATATTGCTTTGGTTCAGGCAGTAAGAGCCCTCCCTGTCTGTTGGTCTTTATGCTAATTTCTTCTGCTTGTATTTTCTCTGACGTTCAGGGGCCTGACTTTTCCCCTGAACTAGTGAATGTAATTAAAGAAGATTGTTGACCCCCTTAAAATTGCTTTCCTTTAAAAGCAGAATCTAAGGACCTGTGCTAGCAGGCCATCCTGGGTATGCTAGGGTGCTTGCTGCTATACCATGGAGCTGGTGAGTTCAATTCTGTGCCTAATTCACTGCCCATGTACAGTGTATATACAAGGTATCTGTACTTTGGTACCAGCTATTTGGGCCGTCTATTAAATTATGCATCTTAACAATAGACATTCTTTATCTGCTTGTTTGTTTTCTGTGGGAAAAGACAAGATGAACCTTTTGGGGGCGATTATATATCTTATTTAGCAGGTTTTGCAGCATTCTGGGGACAGATATTACCTGTACAATGTCACCTGTAAACAAGAGCATCTGGAGGAACTCATCTTCTTTAGGGAATTTCTCTTCCATTTAGACTTTGCTAACTAGCCTCAAAGACAGTGGCAAACCCCTGGAGGCAGCATACTTTTCTCTGTTATGTGCTTTAAAGGGTCATAAGAGAAAATAATCTTTGTTGTTGTAAATCTCTGAAGAAATCTTGTATGATTTTAACATATTCTAAGATGATAAATTTAGAGCCAGAAGAGGACTTAGAGGTAACCTAGCCCAACCCTTTCTTTTTGCAGATGAGGAAAGTGAGGCCCAGAGTGGTGACCTGACTTGAATAGGGTCATGTAGGTAGATAAGCAGCAGAATCAAGATTTGAACCCAAGACCTCTGACTCCAAAGCCAGAACTCTATTCATCGTACCACATTGCCAAATATAAGGAGGCATCTTGTTGAAGGAGAGACTTGAAGGCAGCATTTTGCTCTACTTAATCAAAAACATTTTTTATAGTCAACAATGGTGGGCTCTTGTATTTTCTGCACCTTTTAGGCAGCCATACAATTGTAAATATGTGGTCTGCTGTAGAGTGTCAGTTGTGAAATTGCCCTTGTCTCCTACATCAAGGAAGCTTTTGACATTTACTCAGATTATTGTCATGAAAATCATGTAGAGATGGGAAAGGAGTCACATTCAAGTATTTTGTGAGATCATACCTTTTTTTTTTTTTTTTGGATATCCTGAAAATCAGTCTCTCCCTCAATGTTCTTGAAATTTAATCTCCCCAACCCAGACTCTCTCCTCTGGGTATGCTTGGGCTAATCCAGTGTTCTCTCCAATTTTGTTGCCTTTTATGCATGAAAGTTCTACTTTCTCTTGAAGTACACCAGGGACTGTGATATTATAGTTCAAATGTGGTAGTGTTACTGTTACTGATGTGGGGAATCATTGGTTTAAGTAATTTTGACAGATCTTTTCCAATTTCTTTTGGTTGTTCACTTTGCAGTTTTATCCTTATATGCTCTTGTGATAATATGGCATAAATGGGATAATCTGGGTCTTTTACCAAATTTTTCTATAGCCATCTTTTTTCCTTGTATTTCTTGCTGTTTTATGAGCTTGCCTTGCTTATACTTTTCCACCGTCCTTCTCCTCAGAATTTTATAAATGAGTTTACATTCCAGATCAGGCTTTTTTCTTGGCTGCCATATCTCTTTTCTTGGCAAGAAAATCGTGCTTCTTAGCTTAAGGCAATTCCCAAAATTTTGATCTCCTGGTGACAAGTGATTTTAACAGTTAAATTTATTTAGAAAATGGTAATGTTGATATAATCAACTTCATTTTTGTGATGTTCTTGTACTCACTATAATACATATTTCATGAGGGAAAATATATTTGACATATAGTCAGTAGGCTTCTTTGATCTATTTTGTCTCTTGAGATCAAAAGATCATTGATTTAGAGGGGAAAAGGACCTTGCTATCACCTAATACAACTCCTTCATTTTACAGATGAAGAAATTAAGAGATTCGCGAAAGGTCACCCAAGTATTAAGTGGTAGTGTCAGGATCTGAATCTAGGTGCTCTGGTTTCATAAACAGTGTTCATTTCACTGTAACATGTTGCCTCAATCCTAGACCATATTTTCTAACATTTCAATTACCTCTCACCCACCCCCATTTCCATGTTTGCATTGGAATCGCTGATTATTAAAATGTGTTGATTTAATTTGGAGGGTCTTACTGAGCTCTTTATAGAATTTCGCTGCCTCTTCATGTAATTTCTCTGAGCTTTGGTTTTCTCATCTATGAAATGGGAGGAAAGGTAGAAAGAGCAAAGCCAGTGCCTTTTCTTGCTCTACTAATGTTCTGGGTTTGGCTACAGCCCTTCTTCTATACAACTTAAAACATTTTGTTGGTGCCTGTCATATTTGTGACATCCGTGCAAGGAAGGCAGGGGGCATAATAACTACATGAAGCTAGGAATCCACTCACTCCAATTCTACCACAGTTTGGTGCATATGTTGGGTTAGAAAATAAACAGGAAAAAAGAATGGTCTGAGTTTGTCCACCATTGTTCCGGGTTTTCCTGTTTCTGGGGTTATATAACAGACCTGCTCTTCTACCTCTCCCTTCCCCCACCTGTTCTACCACTACCTTCTTCAAATTACTGCTGAAACTGCTGGAGCCAGGGCTTCTGAAGGCTTGGAGCAGGAACTAGAGCAGCAGCTGCTGTGAGTGTAGGAGTGGGGAGGGGGTCAGCAGCCTCTCAGACTCACCAAGTGGTAGTGCCCTTTCTTCCCCTACAAAAATACATCATACTGTACTGTTTGGACTTGTAGGAAAATACTTTATTAATGAATCTTCTCCCTATCCAAAGTCACATAAAAATCTTGTAAAAGATGGTTCCTATTGGTCCAGGCCTGAACTAAGATGAAGTAACTCCATGAGCCAGTCACAAACTCTACCACCCATTTGTTGGGGAGCTTTAGTAGCTCATTATCTCCATGTGCATCTTCATTTTCCCCTAATTCTAAAATGATGATAATATGAGCACCCATTAGCCCCAAAGAAAGTCCAAGGACAAATAACATGCTTAAAAACAGAATTGTGTTCCACAGACCAACACAGATGCTACAAAAATACAAATGATGATTTCTTGGTATCAACGAAAAAGGCCCCATTGTTATAGGACAGGACAGGTAGTGAGGGAGAGGTGTTCGGTTGGGGCCCAAAGGTGAGGAACTAGAACAGGAATAGCCTAAATGAAAGTGCATAAAAGGTTTGTTCCCATGTCTCACAGACACATGAGCACTGTCATCAGTGACTGACTCAGAGAAATGTGTGGCTAATGACACTGGCAGTGACTGACCTTAGCAATGCCCTCCCTGATGGAGACTAACGCAAGTGTGCTGCTGCGGCTGTGTCCCTGGGGCATGGGGCCAATGCTTACTAGCACCCTGTGCATGCACGAGGAGTGTGTGCTCCATTTATGGAGCTGAAAGCTTGCCTCAGAGGAAGAGGCCACAGTTCGGCTCTGCTGGGAGCTACTTTTAAAATCAGAGTCCTGAAAGCCTTGCTTATGATTTTTCCTGGAGGAAAATCACCTAAAAACTGAAGCATGTATACAGGGTCTTGATCCCTCGAGTCCTAAGGCAAGTTGCTAGAAGACAAAGGATCAAAGCTAGCTACTTGAGAGCTAGCCCTAAATACTGTACTTCAAGGAACTGTGATTTCACTTGTACAGGTGTCTCTTCCCCTGACCCAGATCACTACCTGCCCAGACTGTAGATGATGATGACAATGATGACAGACAATGATGATGGTTTATTTTGTAACATCTCTATAGTTTGTAATGATTTGCTCACAATCCTGGGCAAGAACAATGATTCATTGTTTATAGGTGAAGAACCTGACAAGTTAGGTGACTTGCCTCTGGTCTCACAGCTAGTAAGTTTCTGAGGCAGAATTCAAACTCAGGTCTCTTGACTCTAAACCCTGTGTCTAAACCCGGGGATGATGAGCCTTACCAAGCTCAGCTATGGAGACAAGTGCACAGTGTGACGTACTTGGACTTTCATTTTGCCTTTCTAGATATGACCTTGGGACCCAACTCCCAACTTCAAACTGCAGAAATACTAAGGGTGAAAACCAAAATACAGATGAAAGCAGATTAATAAGATCCAAGGGTACCTGCTCTCAGCAGGGATGAATATTCACTTGAAATTGAAACTGGAGCCAACAAAGGTGTGCTGAAAACTCCTGGCAACAATTTACAACTAAAAAGAATATTGTGAGTATATAAGGACTTCCTTGCTGACATGGAAGCCATTATTAGAAAGTTGGGATTATAACTATTACTGCAACCAGAAGTTTTTCCTGGTGAATTCATATTCTGAGGTAACATTAAAAAAACCCCAAACTTTTATTTTCTGTGTTGGTACAGTTATTGTGGTTTCTTTAAAGTCATGTCAGAGCAGAAATTAACTTTAAATTACCTTTGTGAACACAGGAGCTGCTATTATAGGTTTTCCATCCAGTCCTTGTAAATAGTTTGTGGGGCTCTGACACTGAAAATTAAAAGAAAAAAGATAGTGACAAATAGTACAGACACAGAGATAATGCGATCCTTCCATACACATCTGGCCTCTTAAACCACTTCATGCAGGGAACTGCTCTTCCCAAAGGGAATGTATGGGGCAACCCTAAAGCTGGGTAGCACAGAGACTACTTTGGACTTAAAGTCAATCCTTTTCTTTCCAGAAAGCTGCCCAATTATCATTAATGGATAAAAAGCCACGGGTTTGTAACTGATCGAGTGAAAAGCTGTCTTAGTTTTTTATAAATTTGGTGAGAAATTTCTCATATTTTGTTAATTTAACATCCATTAATTTTGTTAATTTGATATAAATTATTTAATTATTATTATCTACAATTTCCCTACTTGCTGCAGAAATATTCTAATGGACTAGAAAAAAATTTCATCCCTTAGGACCAACAATGAATAGAAATGAGCATCTATCACAGAAGAAAATATAACTATTAAAGCTACCAGGACCTGCTGGAAGAAATTGGTATTCTGTGAAGACTACCACTATAGCTATGCTCTCTTAGAACCATTTTAGGCTCTAGCAAAAGGAAAATCAAGTCTCATGGGGTGATGCCCATCCCCGAGGCCAGTGTGACATCATATATGCACAACTATAGGGCGAGACAACAAAGTATTGGGAATGGATTCATTTGCCTGTTCTGCCTGGATTCGAATACCTGCTGGATGGTAGATACATGAGGCCGGACTGCACCAGGCTGCCCTTCTGCTCCTTCCTGTGGAGTGACTGCAGAATTAGAAGCAGGTGATGACACCTCATTTGGCTTCTGGACCCTGTGAAATATTTAAAACAATATAGTCTTACCACATTTGCTCATTACTCACAGAAGATAAATTCTCTCAAAGATTCTTTCAAGGATGTCACAACAGATTACATTTGAACACAATGAAATAATTATTTGACACTTTAAAATTATATGTACCTTTTATTCATGTTTATTTATAAAGGAGCAGGCTGATACTCCTCCATGGAGGCAGCAGAGGGCTACAGAGAGTCACAGGTCTCCCTGAGGAGGCCCTGGAGGACTCTGCACTTTGATGCAATTCCTACAATGTCACTTGCACACTGGAACATCTAGAACACCTCAGCATTTATAAACAATCTCTCTTTCCATCACATCCTCTAGGAAAGTGACAAATACCTTTGGCAAGCATACTTATTTTGTACCTGTTTGATATTGACAAACAAAGGATCTCGAACAAAGTTTACCTCTGGGGTTGTATTTTTCAAGGAAACCTGTATAACCTTTCCTCAGTATCTTTCTTCCTTCTCACTCCCCTATTTCTGTCCAAGTCACCACTGTGTGGAACAAGTGAAGACCTCTCATAAAAAGGACAAATTAAATAAATAGGAATAAGTAAGATAGTAAGGCCTCTCATGAAATCTAAACTTCAGCTTTCTACTTAAGTTTTTCTGCTTGTACAAGTTAGTGACTGTGAGAAGATAAGTTAGTAGCCGTAGGACCCCCGAGATTAAAAATAGGACACAGGATGCTCACATCCTGTGCATTTACCTAAGGGCGAGAGGCCCGAAAGCTGGAAAGCCGGGTGCAATGTAGATGTGCAAGACCAGTTAGGTATGAATGATGGGAGACAAAATGTAAGGGTACTGGGGATATCTGTCACAGCCACGGGTGTGAAGATGAGGTAACCAACAACAAACTTCTGCCTGTCACAGATAACCAAACCATTTGTTCATCGTCTTTGTCATTAAGATAGATTTATCACTTCAGATTGATGGGAGAATGGGATAAGAATGGTGGGAAGGTTATATTCATCACTTGCTTGTCAAAAATAATTAAAACTTTGTTCTTTGCCATTGTCCCTGGGATAGATTTATTGTGTCCAGATTGTACCCTCAAAGCTCATGTCTTCAAGCTGAGAGGAAGGAGGTTGGGAGGGGGAATTGCAGTTAGGGACCTATATAAACACCCCAATTCTCTGTGTCCAGTGCTCTCTGACACTGAGAGGTGCCTGGAGTTGCCCTTTCCTGTGGGATCGTAATAAATTTTCCTTTCTGCTTTCACCTTGAGATGCCTCTGTTTTAATTCTTTGATTCATAAATTCATATCACACACACCACCATCCTTCAGTCACTTCAGATCTCAGTTTTTTCTTCCACATCCCCTTCTCCCCTGCCCCTGCACCCCCATCCATTCAATTGCCAAGTTTTGTTCTCTCTCCTTTGACAAAATCTCTTGCATCTGTCCCTTTCTTTTCCATGCACACAGTCATCACCCTACTTCAGACCTTTATCACCTCTTTTCTGGACCATTGCAATGATGCCCTAATTTGTATCTCTGCTTCTAGTAGCTCCCCTCACCCATCCACTTCCCATAGAATTGCCAAACTAATCTTAAGACACCAAGACACCGAGACTGTGCCACTCCTGTTATCAGAACCCTTCAGTGGTTCTCTGTTTCCCACAGACTAAAATACAAACTCTTCAACTTGGTATTTAAGGTCCTCTAGAACCTGGCTCCAGCCTTCTTTTCCAGCTTCATTTCACATTACTTCCTTTGCAGTCCTCTATACTCTTGTCCAACTGGACCATCAGCTGGGTCCTTGGACTCAATATTCTGTCTTTTACTTCTGAGCCTTTACATGAGCTATCCCTTACACCTGGAGTGCACTTCCCCCTTACCTCTGAATGTTAGAATCCCTAGCTTCCTTCAAGGCTCAACTTGGGTACCTCCTCTTCCCTGAAGCCTTTCCTGATCTCCCCGGTTGTTAATGCAGTCATGGTCTCAACTTTCCTTATATTTATTTGTATAAATGTTTGATTCCTTGGGTCTCTCACCAGCAGATTCTAAGTTTCTTGCAGGCAAGGACTGTTTACTTTTCAGCTTTGTATCTCCAGCATCAAGCATAATACCTTACACGTGGGAGCTTAACTATGCTGAATTGAATTTACCTTTGTAATGTTTTAAAAAGGAGTTTATAACCTAAGGCAGCATTGCCCCAGGCTGTTATAGCTCTCTGCTTGTCAAGAGGATTGAGAATTTACTGGCTGTTTTGGCCTCCTTGTTGTGGCCATTGCTTTATCCTAGGTAGACATCTGTTGGAAATGGCATTTCAGAACCAGTCTTTTCCTTTATGTGTTCCTTTTTTTTTTTCTGTACTTATAGAATATAGCAGGTTGAATCTGTTGTAGTTGCATACACCATGTTCTTCTCATCTTTACACTTTCTTTTAATTTGTTTTTGATTTTGGTTTTTACTCTAACCAATCAATAGTTTAACTATACACAGACAACTGGTTTGCAAATGACTACCACATAGTTAACCAGTCATTTCCTGCCTAGTAAGATAGAGCTAACTTCATTTTTTTTTGTGATGTTTAGCTAGTCATGAACAGCTCAAGGTGAATTTTAATTGTATTTCCTAGGTCCACAATAAAATAAACTGGCAATTATTTGTTTCTATGAAAAGAAATTTTGATTTCTAGTTTCACTTGTAGTTAGGATAGTGACTGGACCTGTGGTTTCATTGCTATAGAAAACTCTTTAGGTTAGGAAATTCCCTCTACCACTGCAGGCTGACACCTTCTCTGTGCCTTAGAGAATCAGTTACCTAAAGCAGGAGGAAGTTCACTGCCTTGTCTTTGGGTCCCACAGCCAGTATGTGTCAGAAGTGGACTTTGTGCCTAGGTCTTCTTGGTGTCACAGCCAGCTTTCTGCCCACTATACTGCAGTTGGTTCAGTTCCTCCAGTAACAGATGAACTCATTGGTCAATGGACAAGGATCTCATATTTAGGACACAAATAGAATACTATGGTTTGGTTTAGTTTTAGCATCCTCTCCCCCATCTTTCAGGGCAGCTAGGTGGTGCAATGGTGCCAGGCTGGAGTCAGAGAGAACTGAGTCAAATTTGCCTTCATATACTGACCAGCTATATGACCCTGGGCAAGTCACTTTACCCTGTTTGCCTCAGTTTGCTCATCTGTCAAATGAGCTGGAGATGGAAACAGCAAACCATTCCAGTATCTTTGCCAAGAAAACCCCAAATGAGGTCATGAAAAGTCAGACATAACTGAAAATGACTGAACAACAAACCCCTTCTTTTACTACCCTACCATGATCATTGCAAAAGCAGCCTACACCACACCGAGGACACCAATTGGTATTTTCTTTTTGTTCTTGGGTTGCCATAGACAAAAAATTCATCACTTAATGGTGACTGTCTCCACATCAAGCTAGGCTTGTCTTTAGTCTGTTGCTAAGATCATTTGAGAAATCTGGTTTGATAGAATCTTTTCTTTAAAATTGTCTTTTTATGTGTGTGCGAACTTAATCATAAGCAAACTTATCAACATACAAAGAAGAAAAAGGAAGGATTGTATAAGAAACTATAATGTTTGTTTTGTTATATAATTTGCTTTTTAAGAATATACACATCCATGTACACCAATAGATCCATACTCTTCTTGGCATAAACTTGCAGAAGCTTATGTCACAATGAGGATTCAGAGCAAGACTTCTGTTGAGGTGACTCAGTCCAGAACTTAAAATAAAATCTTAGCATTTGTGCATTGCTTTTTAGAATAAAAGCATTTCCATTCTCTCTCTTCCATTCCTATGAGATAGGCAGAGTGAGCGCTATTATTTTTATTTTGTATATTGGGAGGTTGAAGTTTAGATAAGCTAACTTCCTTTCCCAGCTGGTAGTGTTAGTAGTTAAAAATGATGTAATTAGCAATGAAGTCAGGGCTTTTGACTTTTAGCCCAATGTTCTTAGGTCATGTTCTAGAGCACAATGCTTCAAATGAATGTAAATCCCATAATGAATGGAACCATCATAATAGATGAAAACTTGGAGAAAACAAAAGCAAAATCACGGTTGAATTACTTTGCCAGGCACTTCAAGAGAGTGCTACAACAGGCAGCGTGGATAGGGAGCCAGTCTTGGGTTCAGAAACACCTGGACATATTCTAGCTCCTGAGATCTTGGGCAAGTCATTTAACCTGGTCATGACCCAGGAAACTTTCTAAGACTTTACACTGCAGAATAGCTGCAAATTTGGATTGGCCTGAAGTACACTATACCAACAACATCTCAGATTCAGGCTTATGATGATGATGATGATGATGATGGCTAGATCTTGGATTAATGTTACAATTTATTTTAGTTCTTGAGCATTTTTCTTCTGAGCAGTACTAGATTATAGGATCCTTGAGGGTAGGTAGATATCATGTTTTATCTCACTATTTTATCTCCCCTAGGAATTAGCACCATACTGAGCACACAGTGGTATTTAATAAGGCCATCTTGTATTTGCGTTTGTAAACAGCCCAGGTTTCAGGACTTATAAAATAATATTTCATAGATGAGAAAATGAGATTGTTTCCAAGATCATCTACTCTATCAACATTTCATTACAATTCAGGTTAATAGTCAGTGGCCGCTGAATAAACAACAGTTTATACCAAGTATAACGTTTGCCTTATAGATTCCCAAGCTGAAACTGACCTTAGGGATCTTCTTTATTAACCTCCTCATTTTTTTCAGATGAGGAAACCAAAGCCAAGAGAAATTCAGTGTCTTGCGTAAGATCACAAACCATAATTCAAGATTTTCTTGATGACTTAGAGTCATTTTTGTTGTTACTTTTGTTTAATCAGAAAATATCAAACAGTTGCAGTATAAAGATCATTTGTTCCCCCTTGCATGTTTTGTATTTATATTGCTATTTGTCTTATAGAGGAAATATTGATATTAGTCTGATAACTAAGCCAAAGGAAAGGAAAACACAGCTGATTGTTCACCTAATATAGCCTAACCCTTTCTTTTGAAACCACACAGCTATGAACCTGCATTAATCTCTTATCCCCAAAATTACAGATTTTAAAATCTATTTGAAGTAAAAAGAAAAAAACAACTAAGAATGAACCAATTCATAATTTTTAAATAACTGCATAAAACTAAGAAACAAGCATATAGTCAACAAAATGAAAAGTTTCAAAAATCAATTTAATTAGCCTTACCGATTCATATCTTCCTTATTAACGTCCCCGTCAGAATCAGACGATGAAGCACCTGGGGAAGAGGGAAGAGAGACATGAGATTTTTATCCTAATTTCTTGAATTGATTTACAAGCAATTGAAGATCTGTATTTCTTAGCCAAGTAGAGAGAAAGCTAGCTTTGGGTTCCAGAAGACCTGGTTGCAAGTCTGGCCTCTGACACATCCTGGGTCTATGTGCAGAAATGCTTGGGCCCTCAGGATATTGTCTAAGACCAGTGAGTCATGGATCTGTGGAGAGAGAGCAGCGCACTGGGAGTTCCCCACACTGACAAAACCTACCTCCTGAAAGATCTTAACATTTAAAACAACTGCTTTTACCTTCTAGTTTTCCCACGTTTAGATCTCACTGCCTGTAATGAGAATTGTTTAGGAATGACTCATTAGATTAGCCAGCCATGGGGTGTTACTCTGCAAAGTAATGGCATTCTCTAGTGTCCATAATTCACTTTGGTCTGTAAGTCATAGATCTAAGAAAGAAAGTGCTTAGATTTTAAACACTGTAGCTGTAGCCATGTGCCCCTTTGTCCAGCCCTAATATTAATATGGTAGAGTTGATTAATTTGTTGTCGTTTTTTTTTTTTAAAGTAAGGAAGTTTGTAGTCCTTTCGCCAAAAACAGAAGAACAGCTGTGGCAAAATCTTAGCACCATTACCAGAGCTCTGATGTTTGGCTTACTGATAATTCACTGGCACCCCAAAGAGGTGAGGTTAAAGATGTCCAACAGACTCTTTATCTATTTGTTAAAGAACAACCCTGAGAGAAAGTCCAGGGTTTTAGAGAAGCCTCTCTAAAAATCTAGAAAATTAAAAAAAAATCTTAAACCAGAAATATAATAAACTGGAGTAGCCTCCTTCATGTAGAATAATACTGTAAAACTCACTAACAGTACTCAATGAAAACTTGTGCTCATTTTTTTTTTACCTTCTATATAAATTTCTGCAGAAGTTGAATCTGTCCCATAGATGTTGGAAGCAAAACACGAATAACGCCCTGTGTCATCCTCAAAGGCTTCAGTGATGGTCAGCGAGTGCAGGTTTCCAGCCTGGGTGATTTGAACGTCAGGCGAGTTTTCCAGTTCCTTCCCTTCACAGTACCATCTGTGAGAGAAGAGAGGGTTGCCTGTCACAAGGCCCAGCACAAGGGACCCCTGGGGCAAGATCAACTAGGAATCAAAACACCAAACAGCTGGATTTATCACTGATGGTATTATTATGATGATAGAGAGTGCTCAATTATGTAGCATCAAGGCCATGGGAACAAGCTACTTATGGAATTAAAAAGCTCCTCCTATTATGGTGAGCACAAGCCCTAAAAGAAGGTCCAAGAATCAAACAAATTAAAGGACGGGAACCTTTATAGATTAACTCTCCAAATAACCTCAAGGGCTTCATTTTCTGCAGTAAATAAAAACTCTTTTATCTAATCTGGAGATAATATAAAAGTCACTGGCATATAGCATGGATAACTACTTAATTCTTAAAAAACTCCAAGGGAACCCTGATGACTACATCTGAGGTGGTAAAATTAAAGTAAATCCAGGAACTTGGGTCAACAGAATAAAGCAAGACATCATTGTAAGATCATTGATTGAGATCTGGAAGGACTTCCAAGATCCAGGGGCTCTTAACCTGTGGTCAGTACATGGATGGATTTCAGGGAGTACATAAACTTGCAAGGGGAAAACATTACATCTTTATTTAAAAATAATTGGTTTCCTTTGTAATCTATGTATTTTATTCACTTAAAATATTATTCTGGGAAGAGATCCATAGGCTTTACCATGTTGCCAAAGGTGTCCAAGACACAGAAAGGTTAAGAATCTCTGATCTGGTACAACCTCCTTATTTTATAGATGAAGAAACTGAGGCCCAGAAAGATCAGGTGATTTGCCCAAGTACCCACAAGATCCGACTCCAAATCCAGTATTCATTCCACTGGCCCCCACTTCGAGTGTCCCCTCCTGGCCCTGTTCTTGGCCCTGCTCCTGGCCCTGTTCCTGGCTCCCAGACTTTGAAACTGGTCCACAGACATATTCTGTTATTTTCCTCTAAGGCCAATCCCTTGACGCCCTTGATTCTCTCCCAAGATGTTGCTCCAGTAGTTATCACCCCTCTCCCATGCTTCTTTAGTCCGTCACCCACCTCTAATTCCTTCCCTATGGAACATGCTTGAACTTCCTCTTTAAAAAAGACCTTCTTGTCCCCTTCTCCAGCTGTAGAAATCTTACCTGCATTTTATTTATTTATTTTATTTTATATTTATTTTATTTATATTTATTTGAACAAGATTCTCTTTCACACTCAGATTTGTTTTTAAATTAAGCTTGTTTCAGGGCTATCTATTTGCTTACATGTGTTTAGGGGATTTTATGCCCGTCTAATAAATCATGGTTACTAGACAGTACTGCTTTCTGAGGCTAGGTTACATGTTGATCTCTCCATCCCTACATATACCACATGCCCATAAAATTACTTGGTTTGAGGGTATAGCTCAGGGGAGCTGGTCAGGGACTCCTGAAAGCCCCTTAGGCCATTACTGGCCCCAACTCTAGGAGGCCAGCATAGTAGACTAGATAGAGGGTTGTATCTGGGTTTTGGGGATATTTTGAGGGGGGAAAGCAGGGCAGCTGGGCTTAAATGACTTGTCCAAGGCCACACAGCTAGTAAGTGTGTCACATGTCTGAGGCCAGATTTGAACTAAGGTCCTCCTGATTCCAGGGCTGGTGCTCTACTCACTGGGCCACCTAGCTGCCCCAGAGGGTTGAATTTGTAATAAGAAAAACTTGCCTTTGAATCTTGGTTCTGACAATAGTTGTGTGACCTGGACAAGTCATTAGACCTCTCTAAACCATTGTTTCTTTATCTATAATACTGAGTTTATGATAGGTAAAATAGCTACCTTAGGAGGCTGCTGGGAGGCTGAAACGGTGCCCCAAATGTCTTAGTATAGTTTTAAGCCACTAAAGCTTAGCTATTAAAATCTAACTATTAAGTTTATAAAATAAAACAGCACAACCTGAATATAGATGGCTAGAACTAAAGGTCCCTATGTGACAGGCATATTGTACATTAAGGCATATATAAAGCATTTTATACAGGGTGTCCCAAATGTCTTAGTGCAGTTTTAAGCAGCTCATTTTAAAAATCACAATATATACACTTAGGTCAATAGATAAGCAGATATGTACAAAAATGGGTATTATTGATTCAGAATGTGGAGGCTGGAAGTGTCAGTGGTATAATCATAGTACTAGATTAATAGCCTGAATTTTAGTCTTAATGTTCACTTGTACTTTTGTTTTAAACTATTACTGAGCCATTAATAACTTTCTCAACTAAAAAAAGGAATTCTAATAAATATTTACCAAAATGAAAATCTCCAGACTAAGTGGCTGCTATTGAGGGAGCCTGAGGGTAGTGGCTCTCTTGAGCTTGGGCGTTGTGAGTTGTAGTATGTTGAGCAGATCTATTGTCCACACTAATTCTGGCACCAATATGTTGATCAAGAGGCCACTGGGCTACCTAGGGTGGAGTGAAGTGGCCCAGGTTGGAAGTAGAGCTTGTCAAAACTCCTGTGATACCACAAATATATGGATTCTATGAGGACTAACCCTGATAGACTTTGCTCGTCTCAGCAACACAAGGTGCAAAGACTCCAAAGGACTCACAATGGAGAATGCTATCCACATCCAGAGAAAGAACTATGAAGTATGAATGAAGATTGAGGCACACTTCATGCTAGCCTTCCCCCCCTTTTTTTCTTTTTCTCTCTTTTGTTTTTGTTTTTGTTTTTTTTTTGTTTTTCTTCGAGTTTTTTTTTTGATTCTGTTTCTTCTTTCTCATGATTCATTCCATTGGTCATAATTCTCCATAACTTGTGACTAGTGTGTAAATTAATTCAATGCAAAGTTATATGTGGAAGTTATATGGGATTCCATGCTGTCTTGGGGAGGGAAGAAAATCTGGAACTCAAAATTATATAGAACTGAGTGTTATAAACTAAAAATTAAAAAATTAAATTAATTTAAAAAAAAGAATGGAAAAAAGAAACAAAACTCCTGTGATAAATGGTAGTAGCATCAGGTCTGTGAATGGTCACTGAAAGTTCTGCCTGGGTAAGGGAAGGAGACTTGGTCTTAGAAGAAAAAAAAAAAGGAAATCAAAATCAATGATCTTAGATTGTTTTCTCAGTGATCTAACTTTATTTCCCAGTGTATACCCTCCTTAATGTCCATAAACATATTTTCCTCATTCGCATGTTGACCCCTTCCATTTCTCTCATATGGAATGTCCCTCCCTCCTTTTTGTCTAAGCAGATCCTGCCTTTAAGGCTCAACTCAAAGCCCACATTGAGGCTTGCTTCCTTTGTGAATCTTTCAACCATCTCTCCCTTCTCTAAATTCTTATTCTTCTAATTCTCTAAATTCTTTGATACTGCTCAGCATTTTGATGACATAGGGTTAAGCTCTTAAAACGGTTTCACACGTATTGTCTCCCAGCTAGTGGCATGTTGGCAGGGCTCTATCATTGACCCTGTTTTGTTTAACATTTCTATCAATACTTGGATGGAAGAACGGATGGCACCCCTATCCAATTTGTGGAAGATAGATGACATGAAGCTTGAAGCCACATTAGATGACAGAACTGTCATCCAAAAAGATCCTGACAGGCTGGAAGATTGGACCATATTTAAAGGCCATAATTAAGTAATTTAATAGGGGTAAACACAAGGTCTTGCATTTGGGTTAAAATAAACTGCATAATTCCAGAAGGGATAGACATGATTAGACAACAATTCTTAAGAAAAAACTTGAACGTTTTGGCAGACTGCAAGTCCCATATGCACCAAAAGTGTGACACGGCAACCAAAAAACTAATATGATTTAAGGCTAACAGAATTACGGTGTGCAAAGTAAGGCATATATCATTTCAGCTGCAGTCTTCCCTGGTCTGATCTGATCTTGAATATTGTGTTAGTTGTTATTAAAGGTCATGGACAAGCATGTCCAGAGGAGGGAGGCCAAGATGTTAAAGGGTACAAAACCATGCCATAAGAGAGTGGGGTGAAGATAGTCCCCATTAGACTGTAAAGACCTTGAGGAGGTACTTTTTTTTGTTTTTATTTTTGTATTTTTAGTGTCTAGCAGAGTGAGGGGTGTACAGCAGGTACTTGGTACCTGCTAAAGGTATGATGGTGCCCTATTCAGAGGTGATTAGTGGGATAGGATGCTATGGAGAAATTGCTTTAAGCTCGAGCTCAGTCTCTCCAGGGATGGAGATGGTACCTACTTCACCTTGTTGTTGAATTGAACTGGAGATATTAGCCTGGATAAGAGGAAGGTTACAAAGATATTATCGCCAAATTCAAATACCTGAACAGTGGTCATTTGGAGGTAGTATTAAACATAATCTTCTTGGATTCTGAGTAGAAATACCAGTGAAGTGGATTTCAGTTCAACATAAGGAAGAACTTCTTAATGATTAGAGCTGTTAAAATGGAAGGAATGGCCTTTGTAGGTAGTGAGTTCCCAGGTACTAGAAGGCTTCAAGTGGAGGCTGGATGACCATTTGTTGGGGATGTTGCGGAGAGGAATCATCTATTAAACAGGTGTCTTGGACTAGATTCATTCCCATGTGCCAGGCACTGGGGATATGAAAATAAAAATCTTTAAAGTCCCCTGTCTTCAAGAAGTTTCCATTATATTAAACAGAAACAGAAAATCAAATACACAATGGATACAAAGAGCTGTAAGAGAAGGGCCCCAGGCTTTAATTACTCCACCCAAGCCCACAAAGGTTTTTTTAAATATAGGCCTCGGATCTTTGCTCTTTGAGTTTGTTTTTTTCTGCTCCTAAGTGAAAGAATATTCGAATAGGCTGAGACTTCATAAGCTTCAAAAAAGTCAGGAGGGTGAGTTGCCTGAGGACTGGTAGCTGGAGCCCATGCCAGATTTTACAAACAGCCGAATCTGGTGAAGATAGAAGTCCTGAACATTTGCTTGGCCAGCAAAGATGTGGATCAAAGGCAGCCAGGAGGGAGTGACAGCAACTCATCCATTGACTATACCACATTCAGAAGTGAACTTAGTGGAAAAAATGGTATATGGAAACTACTTTAAGTTTGAGCTCACTCTCCCTTAGCATAGAGATAATGCAGGGGAAAGTGTTCCCCCTAGGTGTTGGGTGGAGGGAGAATTTTGTTTGTACTGCTGTTCTTGCTGTGTATTTTAAGTAAATATCCCCTTTGTAAAAGCTAATTGATATTAATTGGTGAAATAAAAATAGCTAATACCTGATGGTTGACACTAGAGAGAATGTATTAGAAAAAGACAACTCCCAACCACTCAGAGTTACCACTAGATCCCTGAGGGGGAGATAAGGCTTTGCTCTGGAGGACCCAACTTATTGATGCAAATGGGAATTAGGAAGAGGACTTCCTAAGTCTATAAATGCTACATAGTTATATGTCAACAGATGTGAGAGAAAAGTTGAAGATAACTTCAAGGCTGAGAAATTGGGTGACTAGAAGAATGGCAGTGGCCTCAACAGGAAGAGGGAGGTTGAGGAGGGGGACAATATGGAAAAGATAATGAGCTCAATTTTGAACATGGTGCATTTGAGACCCCTGTGGAACATTCAGTTGGAGATATGCAGCAGCAATTAGTGATACAGTATTTGAACTCAGGAAGACTAAGTCTGGCTCTGTTGATCTGGTTGTCTGAACTGAGATGGTTTAACTCATGGGAGCTTCAAGAGAAGGAATATTAAGGGGAAAGAGAAGGCCCAGGACAGAACCCTGGGGTAAATCCACAAAAGGCAGTGAGGCATAGATGATGAATCAGTAAAGAAGTCTGAGAAGGAATGGTCAGGCAGGAGATGCAGCAGAGAACGAGAGCAGTGTCACAAAAAGCCAAGAACAAGGTCATATTTTGAAACACTGGTTAAATCTCGCAGAAAGATCTAGAAGGATAAGAACTGAGAAAAGGCTATTCAATTTGGCAGTGAAGAGATCAAAGGCAGCCTTGGGGGGAGGGGTTTCAATTGAAAGATGACGTTGGAAGCCAGATTGCAAAGGGTTCAGAAGGGAGAGGGACTGTTGAGAAAACAGAGGTAGTGTGCAAAGATGAATGAACTTGAGGGGCTGGCAGAATCAAAGGAAGGTCTTTTAAGGATGGGAGAGATCTGGGAATTTTTATAAGAAAAAGAAAAGCAATGAGGAGATAAATAGAGATTGAAAATTAAGAAGAAAAAGGGGTTGATCAATGTGGTAAGTTTGTGTGAGGATGAGATCAAGAGAGGTCAGCATTGGCAAGGGGAAAAAAGCTACTTCTTCCTCCACAAGTAGAGTGAAGAAAGAGAGAATGAAAAATGATATTGAGGCGATATAAAGATTAGAATAGGAAGAAGCATAGTTTGGGAGGAATAGCTTTAATTTCTTCAGTGAAGAGTGAAACAAATTCCTCTATTGAGGTGAGAGAAGGAGATGATGTAGGTGGCAGGGGAGAGAAGATAAGGTTGTAACAGATACTGAGAAGAGTAGGGTAAACTCAATCAGAGAAGAGTAAAAGCACTGGTGTGTTGATCTATGGGACCATTGAGACTACGTAACATAAATTTGTGGACCCAATCAGTGGAGTTGCATGACTTCCTCCAGTATATTCAATAGCATATGAATAGAAGTGGAAAAAGAAGAGAGTGGGAGTAATCCAGAGCTGGGTTTGAAAAGGAAGAACATGTGAGTAGTGAGGCAAATGGAAAGATGGTTGGATGTTATGGTCAGAGGAATTTCATTTATGGATTATGGAGATGGGTCATAACAGGGTCATGATGAGGTTAAGAGTATAATGTATGGGGGGTGGGGCAGAGCCAAGATGGCAGAGTAAACTGAGCATTTTTTCTGAGCTCTCTCAATCCACTTCTCTAAACAACTTTAAAAAGTGTGTTAAACTGAATTCTGAGCAGGATCACCAACAAGAAGTCATAGCAAGTCATTTTTTCCAGCCCAGAGCCACTTAAGAAGACAGAAACATAGTTCTGCAGACACTGGAATGGGGCCTGGCTGGGAGAGCAACATGGTAGAAGTAGCACCAGATGTGGGCCTTAGAGGCAGGGTATTGCTGTAGTGGCAGCTGCACCCCCAAAAGATTTTTAAAGTCTAGAACTCTGGGATAATTCTAACTAGATGAAAATGAGTGGTAGAGGGAGAGAATGACTACTTTCTCTATGATTTTGTAATAAAGGAAAGTAATACATAGTTTGACAAATACCAGGCACCTATGACACACAGCGACACTAAGGAACTGAATACCTGATTAGAAAGAGATTCCAGGGGATCCCTGTATTAACATTGGCTATAGGACCAGGTGCCATTTAACAGCCCTGTTGTCCATTACCCAGTTCCAGGGTCGAGGGGAGCAGTTACAATAGTGAGGGAGTGGGGGCCCTAGCTGAGTAAGAGCTAGAGTGCAGACCAGGAGGTCAGTGACCAGGCTATTCCTTAAATCATACCACTTTGGAAATATAAAGATTTTACAGCTGTGCAAAGCTAACTGTGAAAGCACCAGAAGGACATAAAAGACTAAAGCTTAGGCCAGTCATCCCTCACACAGGTAAGCAGAACTCAACTTTAACATAAAGTACAAAGTCGAAAAATAGGCTGGAAAAATGATCAAATGACAACAACAACAAATAACTTGACCTTTAAAAGCTATTACAGTGACAGAAGCTCAAGGCAGAAACTCAGAAGACAATGACTTAAAAACATCTGTAAGCAATGCCTCAAAGAAAAATGTAGTTTGGATATAAGCCCAACAAGAATTCTAGAAGGGCTAAAGAAAGAGATAAAAAGAGCAAAAAAAAAAAAGATTTTAGAAATTAATAATAATGATAGAGGAAAGATTGGGAAAAGAAATGAGAGCAATGCAAGAAAATTATAAAAACAGGAATTAACAGCTTGGTAAAAGAGGCACAAAAAATAAGAAGAAAGTAACTCCTTAAAAATCAGAATTGATCAAATGGTAAAAAAAAAAAACCCAAAAAGAAACCTCACTGAAGAAAATAACTCCTTATAAATTAGAATTAGTCAAGTAGAAGTCAATGACTCTATGAAACATCAAGAACAATAAAATAAAGTCGAAAGAATGAAGAAATAAAATGTGCAATATCTCATAGAAAAACAACTCACTTGGAAAATAGATTGAAGAGAAATGATTTAAGAATCCTTGTACTCCTTGACAGTCATGGTCAAAAATACAGCCTAGACATCATATTTTAAGAAATTACAAAGGAAACTTGTCCAGATATTGTAGAACTAGAGAGCAAAGTAGAAATTGAAAGACTCCAGCAGTCACCTCCAGAAAGAGATCCCAAAATGAAAACTCCCAGGAATATTATCGCCAAATTTTAGAGCTCCCAAGTCAAGGAGAAAATACTGCAAGAATCTGGAAAGAAAGAACTCAAATATCATCAAGGATTATATAAGATTTAGCAGCTTCCACATTAAAGGAGTGGAGGGATTGGAATATGAAATTCTAGAAGGCAAAGGAGATAGGATTACAACTGAGAGTAACTTGTCCAACAAAACTGAATATAATACGACAAGGGAAAAATGGATACTTAGTGAAATAAAGGACTTTCAAGCATTCCTGATGAAAAGCCCAGAGCTGAATAGAAAATTCAATATTCAAACAGAAGACTCAAGAGAAGCATAAAAAGGTAAACATTAAATGGAAATCAGAAAGGATTTACTAAGGTTAAACTGTGAACATTCCTATATGGGAAGATGATACATGCAATCCCTAAGAACTTATCATCATTAGGGCAGTTAGAAGGAGTCTACTTGGAGAAAATGGATGGCCGGGATTCTATTATGTTGGGATGATCTAAAAGAAGAACGGAAAGGTAAGAAAGAGGAATGTGCTAGGGGAAGGGGGACAGGAGAGGAAGAATGGGGAAAATTATCTCACATAAAAGAGGTGCCCAAGGAAGAGTTTTTACTCTGAAGGGAAAAAGGAGGAGAGGGATGTGCACAACACATGAACCTCATCATCATCTGAATTGGTTCAAAGAGGGAAGAATATATATCCACACAGTTAGTTGGGTATAGAGATTCATCTTACCAAACAGAGAAATAGGAGGGGAAGGGATTATAAGAGGGAGGGTACATTAAGTGTACATACAGTGATCAGAACCAAAACAGACTTCTGAGGAGGGGACAGGGTAAAAAAGAGAAGGATAAATGGAAGAGAATAAGATGGAGGGAAATACACAGTTAACAATCATAACAGTGAGTATGAACTTATCTATAAACACAAATAAATAAAAGAATGGACTAGAAACAAGAATCCAACAATGTTGTTTACAGCAGATACACAGAAAGACACAGAGTTAAAATAAGGGGCTGGAGCAGAATCTATTATGCTTCAGTTGAAGTAAGAAAACCTGTTTGGCAGCAGTAAGGGTACAGATCAAGGGAATCAGGGACATCAACATGTAAATTGAAGTCTGCCAACAAAAGGGCAGGATTTGGGGTAGAGAGGAAAACTATGAATCAGGTACCGAACTCCTTGAGAAAGGAGAATGCCAATAGAAATCAACTACGAGAGTTTACATGGGGTGATCAGACTGGATGGAGTAATTCTTAAAGGGAAAGAGGCTAATGAACGATAGTGGTAGGAGAGGATCTGGAAGTGGTAGTGAGACACAGGAAGCATGCCTACTCCATCTTCTTGCCCAGTGGGAAGAGGGGCATGAGTGAAGGCATATTGCATAGCGAAGAGGGGAGCCAGGTTTCCTGGCGTGAGAAGAAAGGAGTATATGAGAAAGAGGTCTAACATGAAGGGAAGTTTTTGGTAAGCCTGTAAAGTTAGGATGGAACCAGATGGTAATGGACTTTAAAAGCCAAGCATTAGAGTTTAGATGTTATCTTGGAGGCAAGAAAGAGCCAAAGGATCTTTTCAAAGACCTCTAAGGTCCTTTCCAGTTTTAAATCTCTGATTCCAAACTGCGGTCTCCTTGAGATCATGAATTGTATCTCACTCCTCCTGTACACCTCACAATGCCTAGCAGATTGCTGGACACATAGTAGCCTGCACGATAGTTTTTAGTCGATTACAGTCAACACAGATTTACTGTAGTAAAGGCTTGATTATAACCTCCAGAAGATATCCTTTTGTATTAAATCAAAAGCCCTTATTCTCATCTCCAGGACTGGGTGATTCTTCACCCTAAGAACCCTTTGAGCTAACATGCAGCCATAACATCAAAACTACTCCTGCACACCTTTGACCCTGATACCTGCTTAGAAGATCGGATTTGAATCATGGTGCTTGACTAAGATGATGCTAGTTTTGATGAGTGGTTTTTCCTCTTACCTCCTTAATTGTATTTCTAGTACCATACTTTTAAAATGGGTATAACAAAGGGAAGGAATAGGCTCACGGAGTAAAAAGTGTAGATCCCAATAAAGCCTGGCAGAATTCACATGGGCCATGTATAGTACATGTGAAGTACATGCAAAATATAAAATGCTAACGCCATATAAAATCACTTTAATTGTTTAGATAATATTCTTCTTCCTTATGGAGCTAATAAATACTTTTTGTGTCTATAGTAGAAACATCCTTAGAAACAGGTAGGATGACAAAACTGCCTTTATCACAAACATTTTCTTCTGACCTAGATAGCATTGCTAGCTTTTATGCAGGTCAGACAGTACAAAGTACAACCAGCATCCACCATTCCAGTTTTAAAACCAATGAAAGTGCTTGCATGGGCTGCTCAGAAATAACAAGTCCTGCAGCTCTTGGACTTCACTATAGCTCGTTCAGCTGTGGTGAGCACTTCTGAGGAGGTGAAAAGGTATTTTACTTAAGCACCTCCCTGTTTATATGTCAGGAAATGCTTTCATAGAAATGCCTTCTTATTAGGCCTTTCAACTCTCAAGTGGGTGCCAGAAGTGATTCATAAGTAACCAAGCAGAAATGAGTCAAATGGTGTGGAAAATATGGAGCTCCATCTGAATGATAAAGAAGAGTCCATCTCCAATCAGCCAAGGGGACAGAGTTGGGTCTGCTCATTTGACCAGCTATTAAGGAGCAAGCTACTCAGCTGGGATGCAGAAGATACCGAAAGGGGACACACTTCTCAGGAGCACAGTCCTCTCTAATTGCATACCTCTGCCCTACTGTCAAGGCCATTTCTTACCTCTGGCTTGAATTGCTGCCTAGATAAATATTATGATACTTTTAATTCAGGATTTCAAAATCTAATTTAAATGAATTATTGTGGCCTACTACCAATAAAGACTATTAGCAAAATGATTATTAGCACTTTAAAATAGGATCAATATAATCTCAAATTAGCATACTGAGCAACCCTGTCATATCGCTTGTTAACAGAAAAGCAGGAAGGCGTGGTGGCTGATGAAAAGCCTGCAGGGAGATCAGTTTGACCAACTTGGTTTTAAAATGCCTCAATTTTTTAAAAGCTCTGTGAGGGGATAAGTAATATTCGAAACACTGCCTAAAATGTGTTGTATTAAACAGGCCTATTTCCATATATCTCCAGGCTCCTAAAATATCTCTTCCATATAAAAAATTCCCTTAGGCCTTACTGAGCTGCCCCTTGGATGTCCAGCTTTGTCTAGACACACTGCAAAGCTTCGTTACCTTTCTCGATAGCGTCTTTCATTTTATAGTGCCTTTTTGGTTAGAGAGCTCATTAGTTAATAGAGTTAGAATATCGAGTTCTCTATGTGCTCTCTAAATAGCAAAGAAGATGGAAAACCTGCTGTATCTTATATCTCCTATCTCTAGGTCCATTATGTGTTCCTCTAATTAGAATATTATAGGTGATATTTGAAAAGCAACACTGCTATTAATAATAATTGTAATAGCATTTATAAAGTGCCTTAAGTTTGGCAAGGCATTTTACAAATATTATCTCATTTTGCCCCCCTCCCCCTTCTTGGGAGGGAGGTGCTATTATTATCTGTATCTTACAATAAGCAGTTACATAATAAGAAAGCTATCTCTTCATTACATGCCCAGCTCTAGGCATTACCCAAGAGAAGAACATGTGAACTTTACGGAAATCCACTAGAATAATTTGGCTTTGATAGGATTTATGAGAGGGTATTAGCGCTTAGAAGAAGATTGGCTAGAGAAAAACTTGATAAATGGGTTAAATTTAGCGCACATCGCCCTCATCCGCAGTAGCCCTGTGCTCTCCTTCGCGACCTGTCTTCCTACAACCCTCCTCACCCTAACATGGTGTTCTCCTCTAATCTGACCTCCCTGAGGAGGGCCTTTCTCAACACCTTGTCCTTGTCAAAATTTACCTGTGGTTCTGCTCCCTCAGGGCCCAGCTCCCTGACAGAATATCAGTATTCAGAATATCCTTGAATAGGCAATGACAGCCAAAGGAATGATCCCAATGTATGAGTTTCAAATAACCCAGCAGACATGAGTCAGATGGTTTGGAATATGGGGACACATTCAGCTGATAAAGAAGAATTCGTCACTAAAAAGTCAGAAGAACCTATGTCCATTTCAAGTACTGGGGTGGGAAAGAGATTTGGGGGCAGTTAGCCCATAAAACAACACCTTAGAGACATTCTGGCAACAGAAACAATTTTGCATGGAAACATTTGCACATTTCACGTGCAAAACAAATTCACATGGAAACACCATGGAAACATGGTAATAGAAGAAAAAGTTATCAATGAAACAAATGCTTAAAGTTGCTCTAACAGTCATTAAAATGATAATTACATGTAGTACCTTCAATTGCTCTCAATACCTGTTTGTGCAATTTTAACTAAGAGCAATAGTGGAAGCAAAAAGTCATTACAAAGTATAATGTTATTCAAAGAAGAGGCTAGAATATGAAAGTAGATGAACTCTAAATGGCATTACCATGGACCTCCTAGATTAAGTAGATACCTTTTTATCTCCTGCAGTAGAACTAGGCCAGTGGTTATTACACCCAATCCTAATTTCTTCCTTTAGTTTTTCCTCAGTAGTGTTACTTACAATGAGAAAGAGAAGATTAAAGTCCTTCAGCAGAGCTGTGAGAAAGCTCGTAGCAGTGCCAGGCATCTGTTTCTATCGAAAGTTCATTTGTGCTACTTTAGGAGGTTACATGAGAATAAACATACTTTTGAACGGCCCAGCTGTGCATTCTTAGGAGAAGCATTTACGGAATAGATGTGGAGGAGGGGGAGAAGGAGGGAATCATAACTATTTGCTGTGAATTCCTGCAAACCCTTTCATCTGTGGGGAACTGATGATAATCTATTCTGTGGTCCCATAAAATTATGTGGCCAAATTTAACATATAGCCAAAAAAAAAGGTAACATTAGCAACCATTCGTAAAAGTGTTTTGGTCTTATTTTAACACTGGATACATCAACACAAAAAATAAAACTTTTATTGAAATGAAATTCTTTTTCTTCTAAGCCAAAAAACTAAGGCAAAAAACTGAAGGCCTTAAGGACACAGGTGGCATCTTTCATCTCTGCTGGAGATCTAAGGCAAAGGCAGATTTGGAGAACGAATAGCTGGCTAAAAAGATAGAGCCGAAAATATAATAATGATGGACATTTGGTTAGGGATGGAGTGCTTGTAACAAGGGCAGGTAAAAAGGCATGTGTCTGGAACCTTGCAAATCTAATCAAAAGAGTTTCAAATCAAAAAGAAGGAGGAGGAAGAAATCTACTTACATATACCCAGCAAATTAGATACCAAAGAGCAGCCACAATATGCGAAGAAGAAAAACAGTGGAGACACCCAGAAATTCACAGGAGACAAAATCCAAGAAAGGGATAAACCATAAAACCTATAGTATCAGATGTCTAAACATAGACCCACAGAGCAAGATGAACTAATAATGATAGCAACAGCTATCATTATATAGTGCATTAAAGTTTACAAAGTGCTTTACAAATATTATGGTGATTTTAATGTGAGAAGGCAAGTTTGAGTTTAGAGGTATTTTCTTATTGGGACTAGGGAGATGGGACCAATGCTGTATATGGCTCTGGAGGAGTGTACTTTATCCAAATGGCACAAGATAGGTAAAAGGCGGGGGTGGGGTATTATTGCATATTAAAAAGATGTATTTTTATCATGATGCTTCACTGCTCATAACCTTCCATTGCTTCCCATTTTCTGCCACATTCTCAGCTTTCTTGGATGGCTTCCAAGACCTTGGCTAATTTGGTTCTAGCCTCCTTTACTCCTGTCAGGCTGGTCTCCTCACTGTTCCATTTCAATTCTACACCATCTTTTCTTGAATGCCTTGCTCTCTGGTCTTCTTGCTAGGCTTGCCCTCCCAAGTCTCAGCTTGGATCACTCCTACCATCCCCTGCCTTTGCTCTTACACATGTGCTGCTGAACAAAGCTGTGGAAAATCAGGTAAACTGTGCTTAGTGGTTCATTACAAATATTTGATACATAACCTTAACAGGGCCTTCACTGCTGCAAGGCAATCCTTTTATATCTCCCTCACTCTCCCACTTACCATAGCATCTCTTCTAAACCTTTTCAGTCCTCCTCAAACCTCCTATACCTCCCCACGCCCTTCCCTCTAAGCCAAGAACCTGGATCCATATATTACTTAAAAAAATTGACACCATTTGCCAAGAGCTCGGTCTTCTTCTCTCTTCCTTAACTCACATCACCAGATGCTTTTTGCTACCATCTCCTCCTTCACCCTTGTCTCACATAATGAAGTGGCACTTCTCTTTTCCAAGGTAAGTCCCTCTACATGCACAAGTGATCCCATTCCATTCCGTCTTCTCTGGCAGACTGCTCCCTCGTTCATCATCACCCTCTCACTTATCTTCAATACTGGTGGCTTCCCCTTGGGAAGCATGTCTCTCCCAGGAAGACATGACTATTTCTCCCTCATCCTCAAAAACCCTCACTTGATCCACCCATCCCTGCTAGCTTTTGTCCCAAAATTCAACTTCTTTTTGTGGCTAAACTCTTTTGAGAAGGTCACCTACAGTAGGTACCTCCCCTTCTTTTCTTCTTACTCTCATCTTAACTTTCTTCATTCTGTCTTCCAACCTCATCATTCAACTGAAACTGTTCTCCAAAGTCACTAACAATCTCTTACTCAGGGGCAGCTAGGTGGCGGAGTGAGTAGAGCACTGGCCCTGGAATCAGGAGGACCTGAGTTCAAATCTGGCCTTAGACACTTGACACGTTTACTAGCTGTGTGACCTTGGGCAAGTCACTTAACCCCAATTGCCCTGCCCTTCCCCCTCCCCCCCCAAAAGGGAAAAAAACACAATCTCTTAATCGCCAAATCTAATGGCCTTTCTCAATTCTCAGCTTTCTTTACCTTTCTGCAGCATTTGGTACTGTTGATCACCCTCTTCTCCTGGATACTCTCTTCTCTCTGTTTTCATGAAATTGCTCTCTCCTGGTTCTCCTCTTACCTATCTGACCACTCTTCAGTTTTCTTTGATGGATCTTCATCCAGGTCATGTTCGTTATGTTCTAGGAACACAGCATTCTTTCCTGGTCCTTTTCTCTTCTTTACTATTTCATTTGGAGATCTCATCAACCTTTCTCCTCATCACCTTCTGCTTGTACTATTGCAATAGCCTGCTGTTTGGTCTGACTGCCACAGGCCTCTCTCCATTCTAACCCATTGTCCTCTCGTCAGTCAAATTGATATTCCTAAAGCACAGGTCTGACCATGTCACCCCCCCACCCCCACCCTATGCACAGTCAATTCCAGTGGCTCCCTATCACCTTCGGGGTCAAATATAAAAACCTTTGTTTGGAATTTAAAGTCATTTATAACCTGCCCCTCCCACGCCCACCCCAGGCTTCTTATACTTTGCGCCCCTGCTCTCTCTCACGGCCCAATCAATCACCATGTAGTCTACAACCCAGTGATACTGTGATACTCCAGTCATACAAGACCCTCCATCTCCTGACTCAGGTCATTTTCTCTGGCTTTCCCCTATGCCTGGAATGCACTCCCTCTTCATGTCCACCTCCTGATTTCCTTGGCTTTCTTCAACTTACAGGTAAAATCCCACTTTCTAGCAGAAGCCATTCCTGATTCCCCTTAATTCTAGTGTTTTTCCTCTGTTGGCTATCTCCAATTCATGTGGCACATAGCTTGTTTGTACATAGTTGTCTGCATATTGTCCCTCCTTCCCTGCCTACCCCCACCCCCCATTTATCATGTTATGGATGTAATTCTGAGATCTCAAAAGCTATTCTAGTGGAGTATAAGCCTTGGAAGTTTCTACCATTCTAGAGAGGCTTCTAATACAGCCCAACTGAACATTGTGTCAGCTTTCTGAGGACAAGCCTAACCAAATGTGTAGAGGCTCACCACTACTAGGCTGGCCACTAGGTAATTAATTTTTTTGTCCATGACCACCTGTGAAAACTGAAAAATATAAAGTTGTCTTTAGCTCGATGAAGCCCTTTTCTGTTTCTGTAGTGATAAGGTGGTAAAAAAGGAGGCTTAAAGAGTTAAGTATAACATTGTTTTCAGGCCATTATTAGCTGAATTGTTGGTACAAGCTATTGGTTAAGACTCAAATGTGAGATTCTTGTCAAGGTATCTACTAGTAGAGACATACTACAGAAGGAATTGAATCATCTCAAAATGGATTTTTTTGGAGGCAAATCCCTAAGTATGACCAACAACAACAACACAAACCTTGGAAGGAGCTAAGGTGGTATGCTCCTATACTATGAGGGAGACAGTAGCTGGACCAAGGAAAACTCAGGCCCAAGCCTAGCTCTAAGGACTAGGTAGAGACATCTGATCAGTGGGTTGGGGGTGGTGACGATGTGGAGCAGTAGAGAAAAAACTTGATTCGGACCCAACACAGTAGGACAGAGTCCCTGAAACCACGGAGACCTGGATCCAAACCCTTACTCTTTGACCCAGGAGAAGCCGCCTAATCTCTCAGTGCTCTAAAACTAAGTTGCAGAGACGGACTGACCTGAACTGGCGAAATTCCCTATACTAATGAAGTTACAGGTCTAGTCCCCATCCCTATTCTATTGATGTTCTTCCTGTAAAGGAAGCCAGAGGCTCAATGGAAGGAAGGCTCACAGGCTGTCATTAAGAGCCAAACAAAGACCCTGGTACAGTTTATTTCGTCATGTATTCCAAAGCAACAGCAAACATCATTTCAGGGGCCGTACGGTCATCTAGATTTGAAAAATGTTTGCAAAAAGACTACTATAAGGATAATTGCGGTATATTCACATATATCTGTTGCAGAGGATGAAATTCCATGAAGTACTCGATTAGATCCTCCAGTTTCAATTAATATGTACTTGGTGATTTCACTGCAAAGGTAGGCATAGAGAAAAATGGTAAAAAAAAAAAATTCGGAAATTAAGACTGAGGATTAAAAAGCAAAAGAAACCAAAGTATTGTAGGCTAAATAGAAGCCTCACACCTACATATCATGAATAATTCAACGAGAGAGTTTGGAGTTCCTAGGCATAAAAAACACCAAAAATTCCATGCCAGAAAAAAAAAGTAATTGACTATATTCTAACAGAGGAGAAGAGAAATATCTAGTTGCTTCTGTAGGAGTCATTTCCAAATCAGCTGTCTTTGTGTAATCAAATCATTAGCTTTTTAAAGTGAATATAAAAATCAATACCAAATTAGAGTAATAAAATAAGAAGATACGGCAAACAATTAAAATAGTTTCAACACCAACATAGATGACCACCTCCATTCTCTAAGGAAGTCAACTGAAACAAATCAATCAAGAAAATGAAAAGGCCAAAAGGGCTCAAAAGCTGTTTTATCTAAGAAACACTTGATCTCCGGCAAGCAACGAGAGAGAACTAAGAACAACTCTGGTTGGAAAATAAATTCATTTGTAAAATATTTCTGAAGAGGATGGCAGAAGATTATGAACATTACCACATAAAACTGTGAGAAGCAGTGAAGGGGAAAAACGATTTAGAGAAAGCTTGACAAGAGTACTAAATTAAGCATGATCACCCTGTGAACATTTCAAACTGAAATGAGGAGAAGGATAACAAACAGAGAAAAATAGAAAAGAGCTGTAAGTATTACTAAAACAAATAGTTTTATTCACCAATGACAGTGCAGCTGCCACATCTGAGCTCTAATATTTCAGTCCCCTACATACAGGGAATATCAGAAATAAGTGGCATTAAAAAGAAATGAACAAGGACAATAGGAAAAGCATCTGGACAAGCCCAAGTATATATGAAGAGGTCTGTGCTAAAAGCAACACAATGATCAGAACTACTGAGGAATCTACACTCGTAAGATCCATCCAAATATGAGAGTATTTCACAACACTATACACTCTCCACCCATTATCTTTTGTGTGACCTATAACTTTTGTTCTTCAGAGACAGTCACGTTCCCTGATTCACATCCATATAGCATCACTGGTAGCATTAAAAAATGAGCCTCAGCATATATGAAACTGATGAAAATATTACAGGTTTTGGAAAATCATGGCTATTATTATTACCAATAACAATTAATTCATATGCTTGCTTTCCTATCTCCACAACATTTTTATGAGAATAATTTACACAAAAAGCAAGGGCATACTCGATGAAGATAGGAGAAGGGAATAGAAGACTTTTCCAAACAATATTCTATGGCAGACCAAGTCTTTACTAGAAAGGAATGTAAGACTTAACTGTGTCTACTGACTATATGGAAAGCATTCGATTCAGTGGAACAAAACAACACTTTGATAGTTCTCTATTTAAAAAGGTATCTCCCATGTATATGTTAAAATCACACAAGATT
Organism: Phalanger gymnotis; assembly: GCA_028646595.1. NCBI lineage: Eukaryota > Metazoa > Chordata > Mammalia > Diprotodontia > Phalangeridae > Phalanger > Phalanger gymnotis. The sequence goes on along the minus strand of CM053624.1, from coordinate 22,198,049 downwards.
TCTTGACTCAACAATGCAGATAATTTTGTTCAATGACCCTTTGGTCATTGATCCACCAGAGGTGTTAGCCCATGTTACTCAGTATGTCCAATGCAGAATCAAGATGGAAAGAGGGATTTCCTATAGTTGGTTAGATTTTTCAGATATTCCTATTTGTATATGACATTATGAATATATCCTCAAGTCCTATAATATTGCAGAGCCTCCAAATCAAGATCTACAATCACTCAAAAATGTTCTAAATAAATATCCATACAAAAAAGGTAGAAGAACAGGCTGAGTTGTATTTTGGCAAATTCCGCAATACTTTTAATGACCTCAAACTTCTTCCTTAAACAAAGGCTCATTTTTTAATGCTACCAGTGATGCCATATGGATATGAGTCAGGGAACGTGGCTGTCTCTGAAGAACAAAAGTTATAGGTCACACAAAAGATAATGAGTGGAGAGTATATAGTGCTATGAAATACTCTCATATTTGGATGGATCTGTGATCTTATCAGTGTAGACTCCTCAGTAGTTCTGATCATAACCCACTCATGCTTTCCCATCTTGTGTGACTCTTGTGTATATCCTCAAGAAAGCCTCCACCAGGGATCTACCTAACATTCTGGGACCAGCCTTTAGATCTCTTGACATTGTGTGGGTACCAGTGAAGCATGTGGGCTATCCATCAGTTATATCTTGTTCTTAGTAGACCATCAGGCAATCTTACTTTTTTGTCACATATCTCTCTAATAATATCTTTTTCTGCTACTTTCCCTGCATAGTTCTTTATGGGAGAAATAAGCTGTAGCCCAGAGGTGTCAACTTTGTAGCCTCCTCCTCCCTGAAATTCCTTGGTACAGCCTAAACCAGATGAATATATAATTAGGAAATGCTTAAAAAAATAAATAAAAATACAGCACAGCAGAGATAATGTTAATTTGTGGTTTTCTAAATTAATACAGGGTCCTCAGAGATCCAGTTCTATTTGTGATTGACACCACTGCTCTAGCCTATCCATACCACTTTCTCCACTGAATTTTGAGTGGCCTACAACTTTAATTTTTATGAGACTGTAGTATTCTATGTCTTACATCCATTCAGAGTTACTGGAAGAATAGTGATATAAAAAAGAGGGAAAAAGTTTGCTTCAGGGAAAAGCTTGGGGTCATTAAAGGCATAGCAGAATTTCCGAAATATAATCTGGCTAACCTTTGCATTCAATTCTGGTCCTAGTTCATCATTCATGTATAGTGTATGTCCAAGATACATGCAGAGATGGATGAAGAATGTGGCTTCTTGATCAGCTGAATATCAGGGGATGGACAATGCTTCACCCGCTTTTTTGAACTTTTTTGAGTCATTCTTGATTTAATTCCAGAGGCTTTGCAGTGTTTCAGGGTTTGATGTAATCAGCACAGTGCCATCTACTAACAGAAGGATTTGGAAGACCTCACATCCCCACGGAATACTTCTATCCTTTGCACTGTGTGCTGAACATCCTTCATGGCAAACATCTTTGGCAAACAAAGAAAGTTTGATGCTTCATTTGATTTCAATTATCAAGGGTCGTTGAAGAAAGTTTTCTCTGTTGTTTTATCTTTCAAGAGATGCTGTTTAATTTTTAACACTGCCAAAGGAGACAGAGCCAAGTAAGGTAGGAAAGCCAGGGTTTTGCCCCATGGGGCTGAAATTTAAAGAATGCTGAAAGCACTTGTACTCCTTTGACAAGTGGAAACAAATGATCTACTTAGCAAAAATTATTATTTAAAATAGAAACCTACCGGTGGCAGCTTCCTCAGCAATTACCTCATGATTTTTCCAGGCTCTCAGTTTCCCCATTATCCTTCAATATCCTGGGTATTCTTACTGCATGGGGCATTATGTCCTGAGGCCTGAGGTCTCAATCTCCCCTTCTACCCCACCATCCTTGCTTTCTCCAAGGTGTATTTTGTGTTGCTTCATCAACCTTCAAAATTACAAGCTATAGCACTGATGGGATACATCTTGTTGCAGAACTGCCTTTGCTCTGACATATAAAATCAGAATAGATAAGGCAACATAGAGTTTGTCCCAGAGTTGTTGAAATCTCCTTAATTTAGCAAGACTGATAACCCTTTCTATTTTTATTTAAAAAATGATGAAATCAGGATTTCTCTGAGTAAGCACTAGAGATGGAGGCCCTGACACATGCTTAACCCCACAGATTTCCTCCTAAATTATTTTGACACACAGACTTCTGTATCAGAGTGAGTCAGCATGAAGAAAAGGTAAGAGTAACTTCCTTGTCCTTGCACAAACGGAAGGCAGATAATCCACCTTGTCTTGCCCAACAACTGTACCTCCTGCATAACAAACAGTATAGCAGTTTCCAGGACAGAACTAATGCCCACCTCATCCTTTGCCAGTCCTAGAAGTCAAAAAGAAATATCTAGCTGAAAGAAAACTAGTTGAGCCCTGATCTAAATGCAGTGTTCAATATTTTGGCTTACCACACTTGTGGTGGTGTGAGTTTGTGAGTGTATGAACTATGGTATTAAGAAGCAAAGAATTTCTCAGATAAAATTCTTCTTTATCTATCTATGCAATTTCCTATGAACAATGATCTATGTATACCACTTGGCTGACTTCGATCCTAAATTTTGAATTCATAAGTTCTTAGGTGAGTACTATATTACCTCAACTACTTACCAGAAAATTTCTACATATACTGCTTGATTAGAAGATACAAGAAAATGCATACGTTCTTGGAAAGGTGTAGATTACAAAGGCATCTCACGTGTTAGGAATATTACCTTCAAGAAGAGAACTGGGAGATGTTAGAGTAAAAATGGAATCGTATTCTAACAGGGGGAAATGCACAATTGTGGATATTAGAGCCACTTCTGAAATAGCTTTTCATGTACTGACTATTGACTTGTTAACAGAAAGATGAAAATCAGTACCAGATTGGAAGAGAAGTGAATTCAACATTCATTTGTTAAGCATTTCCTATACATAAGGCACCGTGCCAGACACTGGGGGTACAAAGATGAAGAACAAAGTGGTCCCTGACCTCAAGGTGCTTAATAAATGCTTACCGATTAGTTAATAATATGGTAGGGAAATAAAGCATGTACACAAATACTTATAATGAAAATTAGAGTGTGACAAATGTTTAACAGAAGTCCACTAAAGAGGGATGAGAGATTTGGGGAAAAATCACTTCTAACTGGGAAGTTCAGGGAAGACTTCATGGAGGTGGTGACAATTGGCTAGGTCTTTGAGTAGGGTAAGGATTTCAGCAGGCAGGTCCAATGAAAAGGTCCTTTCCAGGCATGGGGAAGGAGGTAGTCTATGTAAAGTGGGAGAGGTCAGAACAAGGTCGAGAAATTTTTCTGGAATGTAGAGTATGTACAAGGCAATAATAATACGAAATAACTGCCTACAAATATGCCTATGCCTTCCTATCCTGAAAACACCCTTCCTGGATTCTTCCACACTCACTAACTGTGCTGCCCTTAGTAGCTAAAGTCCTCCAAAAGACCTCCTACAGTTGGTACCTCCCCTTTCTCTCCTCTCACTCTCTTCTTAACCCCTTACAATCAACTTCCAATCTTATTATTCCACCAAAACTGCCCCATCCAAAATTACTAACGATCTCCTAGGTGCCAAATCCAGTGCCCTTTTCTTTATCCTCACTTTCCCGGTCCTCTCTGCTGCCCTTGACACAGCCGATCACTCCCTCCTCCTCGCCTCTTCTCTCTAAGTTTTCCGGATACCACTCTCTCCCAGTTCTCCTCCTCCGTGACCACCCCTTTTCAGTCTCCTTTGCTGGATCCTCTTCCATATCATGCACTCTAACATTAAGTGTCCCTAAGGGTTCTGTCCTGGGCACTCTTCTCTTCTTCCTCAGTAATACTTCACTAGCTGATTTATTTACCATCTCTATGGTAATGATTCTCAAATTTCCCCTTCTTGCCCCAATCTCTCTGCTGACCTCGAATCTCATATCTCCAACTGCCTTAGATATCTCAAACTGGATGTCCAGTAGACATCTTAAACTCGATATGTTCAAAACAGAACTCATATCTTTCCCCCTAAACCCTCCCTACCTCTTAGCTTCACTATTACTATCAAGGGTAACACCATCCTCCTGGTCCCTGAGGTTCACAACTAGGTGTCATCCTAGACTCTGCACCATCTCTCAGCCCTCACATCCAATCTGTTATCAAGGCCTGCTTATTTCACCTTTGCAGCATCTCTCAAATATGCCCCCTTCTCTCCTCTGCCAGCTGCCGCCACTCTAGCGCAGGCCCTCATCACCTCATGCCTGGACTATTACAATAGCTGCTGGTAGGTCTGCCTACCTCAAGTCTCTCCCCACTCCAATCCATCTTCCATTCAGTCACTAAAGTTATTTTGTTAAAGCCTAAGTCTGACCAGGTCACTCTCCTACTCAACAAACAACAGTGGCTCCCTATTGCCTTTAGGAGCAAATACAAGATGCTTTATTTGACTTTCACAACTCTTCCTAACCTATCTCCCTCCTATCTTATAATTCTTCTTACACCTTACTCCCTGACATAAGCTCTTCAATCCAATGAACAAGATATTCCATCTCTATCTCTCAGCTCTGGGCATTTTCTCTGGCTGTCCCCCATGTTTGGAATGTTTTCCCTCTTCAATTCCTTCTACTGGCTTCCCTGGCTTCCTTTAAGTCCCAACTAAAATGCAGGAAACCTTTCCTAACACCTTTTAATTCTAGTGCCTTCCCTCTGCTAATTATTTCCTATTTATCCTGTATGTAGCTTGTTTTATATATACATTTTTTTTTGCATTTCTCTCTCTCATTAGATTGTGAGCTCCTTGAAGGAAGGGACTACTGTATTTCACCACACAATTGTCGCAGATTTTATGCCAAAGATTTTTTTAAAAGTGGATATGACCATTATGTGAAGCTTTTAAAAAACCTGTGCTGGTATTACTTAAAAATAATTTATTGCTAAGCTGTATTGCTGGCAGGTGAACTGTACAGTTTAGCTAGCAAAGGGAGATGCAAGTCTTACCATATCACGTGACTTACTCATGGCAGCTTCGCCCGCCCACCCACTCTCCTTGTGCCTAAGGCTCTTCTTTGTGTTGAGTGACAACACCTTTACTACTGTAGTGCTCTAAACAAACCATGCAAATAGGCTTTTGGAAATATACTGACTCAATGCTGAGAATTCTAGGTTTACAATGGGCAAGAGATAAGTAAGTGTATATCCATATGCTGCTCTGTTTACCTTTCAAGCAGTGTGACAAACAGAATTATACCATGCAAGGAATACAAGAATAAAGGTTATAAACCAATTTTTAACTGAAAAAACAGAGTGTGACAATTCTGCAGTGGTGATGATTATGTGGTAAAAGTCAATGCAACCAAGATTAGGAAAGAAGCAGAAAATTCGGAAAGAATTTTTGCAACCAGTGTCTCTGACAAAGGCCTCAACTCTAAAATATACAGGGAACTGAGTCAAATTTCTAAGAATACAAGTCATTCCCCAATTGAGAAATAGTCAAAGGATATAAACGGGCAATTTTCAGAGGAAGAAATTAAAAATATCTATAGTCATATGAAAAAATGCTCTAAGTCTTTATTGATTAGAGAGATGCTAATTAAAACAACTCTTAGGTACCATGTTTCTCCTCTCATGTTGGCTACCATGTCAAAACGGGAAAATGATAAGTGCTGGAGAAGATGTGGGAAAATTGGAACACTATTTCATTGTTGGTGGAGTTGTGAACCGATCTAACCATTCTGGAGAGCAATTTGGAATTATGCCCAAAGGGCTATAAAATGCACATACCCTTTGACCCAGCAATAACACTTCTAGGGCCATATCCCAAAGAGATCATGCAAGGGGGGAAAGGACCCATGTGTACAAAAATATTTATAGCTGCTCTTTTTGTGGTGGCAAAGAAATGGAAATCAAGGGGATGCCCATCAATTGGGGAATTGCTAAACAAATTGTGGTATATGAATGTAATGGAATACCATTGTGCTATAAGAAATGAGGAGCAGATGGACTTCATAAGAACCTGGAGACATGTATATGATCTGATGATGACCGAAGGGACCAGGACCAGGAGAACGCTGCACACAACCACAAACACATTGTTTCTGTGATGACTAACTTTGATAGACTTGGCTCTTCTCAACAATGCAAAGTACTAAGACAGCTCCAAAAGACTCATGATGGAAAAGACTATCCACATCCAGAGAAAGAATTAGAGTCTGAATGCAGATTGAAGCAGACTATTTTTTCCCTTTTTTATTTTATTTTTGGTTTTGTTTTATCTTTCTCATGATTCATTTCATTGGTTACAATTCTTCTTTACAACTTGATTACTGGGAAAATAAGTTTAATGTGAAGGTATATGTAAAACCTATATCAGATTACATGCCATCTTGGAGGGGGGAAGGGAGGAGGAGGAGGGGGAGAAAATTTGGAACTCAAAAACTTGTGGAACTTAGTGTTGTAAACTAAAAACAACATATACTATATATATATGTATATATATACATATATATGTATATATATATATATAAAATTTTAAAAAGTACTATTTAAAAAGTAAAAAAAAAGAAGCACATGGAGGATGTAGACACTAAGTTGGAAGGCCTAACTTTGCAGAAATAATATCATAACCTCTCAGCCTGAAAGATGGCAGGTAGAGATATGAAGCATGTGGCTAACTGGAGGGAGCTCCTGAACCACTTAGTCTTCTGGAATGAGGAGAGTTCCTGGGTAGCACCGGCCTGGGTGCTGCCTCTTCAGCAACCCTAACCAAGTCCAAGAGTTCTGAGATCCTGCTTTTCAGAGAGAAAAAGGCAGACCTAGGCAAGAGAAAAGGATAATTCATGTAATCCCTGCAGCTGGAGCTTCAGACGTGACATGAAGCAGCAAAAGACGCGGACTTTGCCCTCCACCATTAACAAGGGCTATTTTGATGGTGTAGGGCTTATGGGAAGTGGGTTGCCACTCAGCAATCCCAAGTGCATTCCTCTTCCAGGAGAGTTCAAGTTCTCAGGGCACCATAAAGTTAGACACCTGTGTGGGTATCTGGTAAAACTAAGAGTCACTGAAATGTCGGGGGCTTGCCTCCCTAGCAGCCCCAAGTTTGTTTTGCTTTAGAAGTCAATCCACAAAATGATGCTGTGAAACTGAAAGTCATGGAAGTGGAAAGTGGGACTCACCAGACAAGGAAGTCAAATGAACTATCTGATAAATGTTTTTTATTATCTTGAATAATTGTATAGGAAAAGGGGACTCTTTTCCCCACACCTGAGGAGACTTAGATATGAGCTGTATTCAGATATTTCCCAAAGACAACTCAGGGTGGGGGCAAAATTAACCAAATAGATATGAATTGGGGGTGTGGATAATAGGACAATAGCTTGAGAGGTAGCAGGGTTCAATTCGATTTTTTTGGTTGGTTGTTTCATTTTTTGGGATGATAGGTGAATATGCTTCAAGGCAGAGGGGAGGGTTCCAGCAGAGGGGGAGAAAATGGAGATGAAAAAGAATAAGTGTAATTAATGAAACAAGGTCCCAAAGGAGAGAGAACGTGAACAAGGGCACACTTAGCCTTGGCCACATTATCTTCTGAGACAGGAGTGTAGGACGAAAGAAAGGATAAGATGGAGTAGTATAATTTAGAGAACTCACAGGTTGTCTAATCTCACTGTAGTAGGAAGTGCAAATCATCAACCGAAGGAAATGATTATGGGTCTAGAATTGGCAACCTGAGGAGACAAAATTTTGAAGTTGTTTCTGCAGAACTAGAGAATTAATCAGAAGACAATGAAAGGATTGCTGGCACTGTCTTGAAATTCCAGTTGAGCTTTAGAAGCACTGATTTGTAGTGGACCCAGGCAGCATAGTTTTAGGACTTCAGGAAGGAGAAGGATGTTATGCCTTACTAGGGATTGGGAATTAGCAGGGCAAAAATGGCAGAAAGACAAGGGAGTGAGGAATTCAAGGGTAGAAAAGGAATATGTAAAATATGGGGTGACTTAATTCCTACTTTGCTTCTGATTTTTCTTCCAGAGAGAATGATTTTCAGATTGTGATAGACGAAAAGTGGATAACATGTAATTGGAATTCCAAATAAGTGAAGTAATGGTAAGAGATTAAGGCCTAAGGACATGAAGTGTGGCATAGTGGAAAGAGAACTGGAATTTAAGTCAAAAGACCTGGATTTGAGTCGCTCAAATTTTCTAGGCCTATTTCTAAGTAAAAAGAGACCCAATGATCTTAAAAATCCCTTTAGGCATTAACAGACTATGATTCAGTGTGTCCTAAAAGAACTACATTACAAGGTGCTGGTGAGTATGAATGCTAGACTGCTAACAGTTGTGGTAAAAAGAGAGAAAGATGCCAGAGAGGGAAGACTAGATAGAGGAAAAAGAATGAGAATGGGGGGTGGAGCCAAGATGGCGGCTGGAAAGCAGGGTCTAGCATGAGCTCCCCTCCAAGTCCTTCCAAAAACCTATAAAAAATGGCTCTGAACCAATTCTAGAACTGCAGAACCCACAAAACAGCAGAGGGAAGCAGGGCTCCAGCCCAGGACAGCCTGGATGGTCTCTGGGTAAAGTCTATCCCTTACAGAGCTGGGAGCAGAGTGGAGCAGAGCAGAGCCCAGCATGGGAGGCAGTGACCAATCAGACCAGGAGCCGGGTGAAGCATGCCATAGCGCCCTGAATCAGTGAGCTGTGGCAGTTACTGGACTTATCAACCCACAAACACCAAGGACAACAGAGAAGGTTAGTGGGAAAAGCTGCTGGCGACAAGGAGTTTGCAGTTTGGCCACTGCCCCCAGGGCAGCGGAGGTGGTACAGCTATAGAACTAGAGCTGCAGTTGCTTCTGGCCCCAGGCCCACCTGGTGGGAGGAATTAAGTGGCAGATCAGAGCAGGAGTGCAGAGCCTGCTGAAGATCTAAGTCCAGTCTAGGTTGGGGGTTCTTGGGGAAGGAGGAGTGCTGGTGAGGCAGAGCTGGCACATCCCCCCAAGCGTGGAACATAGAACTCTTTAGTCGACAAGCAGTCATACCCCGCTGAAAAACTCAAGGGTCAAGTAAGTTGGCTGGGAACATGGCCAGGCAGCGAAAAACACACCCAGATTCAGTCTCAGACTCTGGAATCTTTCTTTGCTGACAAAGAAGACCAAAACATACAGCCAGAAGAAGTCAACAAAGTCAAAGAGCCTACAACAAAAGCCTCCAAGAAAAACATGAACTGGTCTCAGGCCATGGAAGAGCTCAAAAAGAATTTGGAAAAGCAAGTTAGAGAAGTAGAGGAAAAATTGGGAAGAGAATGAGAAGGATGA
>CM053624.1:22106423-22188211 GCA_028646595.1 Phalanger gymnotis | reverse complement strand
ATGAGTATTGTGGAAGGGTTACACATAATGATACGCATGTGGCCCATGTTGAATTGCTTGACTTCTTAGGGAGGGAGGGTGGGTGGGAAGGGAAGAGGGGAGAGAATTTGGAACTCAAAGTTTTAAAAACAGATGTTCAAAAACAGCAAAAACAGTTTTTTGCATGCAACTAGAAAATAAGATACACAGGCAATAGGGCATAGAAATTTATCTTGCCCTACAAGAAAGGAAGGGAAAAGGGGATTGGAGGGGAGTGGGGTGACAGAAGGGAGGGCAGACTGGAGAACAGGGCAACCAGAATATATGCCATCTTAGAGTGGGGGGGAGGGTAGAAACGGGGAGAAAATTTGTAATTCAAACTCTTGTGAAAATCAATGCTGAAAACTAAATATATTAAATAATAAAAATAAAAAAAGAAAAGAATGAGAATGGATTTTCATATGATATTTTAAGCTTTGCAAAGCATTTTACATAGATTATCTCTTTGAGTTTCATAACCACCTTACAAGGCAGATATTGAGAAAGCTGAGTGGTTCAATGACTTGCCCAAAGTCACACAGCTAGTAAATATAAAAAGTGGGACTTTCTCATTTGAGGCCAGGTTTCTATCTGCTATTCCATGTTGCCATTCCTATGGTAAATCAACAAGCACCTTTTAAGTACCTGCTGTGTTTCATACACTGTGCTGGGCAATGGCCATCATATTTCTTTTAAAGGGAAGAAAGTACATACTTCTAACTTGATGAATTTCCAACTAGTTAAATTTGATTTCGATTCCTAGTAAAATTCTTAAATGGATCATTAGAGATCGTTTTCAAGCAATCAGAAAATAAAGGGGGTTATATTATAAGTTAGCAAGGGTTCATTAAGAACGAATCAACCAGACTAACCTTATTTCCTTTTTGTCAGGATTGCTAGACTAGTAGAAATGCCCTGGAGAAAATACATTTGGACTACAGCATAGTATTTAAAAATGGTCAGACTGTATGTTTAAGTCTGATTTTAATTTAATAAAACAAATATTTATTAAGTACCTGCTAAAAAGAAGACACTCCAGTTTGTGATCTCATCATTAATTACCTTTCAAATTTGGAATACTACTCTTAATTCAATATTTCTTTCTTTTTTAAGGTATAAATAAAAATTTAGGTATATCTTTTAATTTCACAGTATGTACATATATGCACATATACAAACATATGCACAAATAATATTGCATACTACATAAGATAAATGATAACTATAAGTATTTCAATTCTTTAAAATGCCCATTAGTTGAGAAAAAAATAGTTCTTGGTCATATATTGAGATGTTTGATGCTAAATCACCAGTTAAAGAGGTAGACCTTTAAGCTATCAGTGGGAATGAAATAAAGTCAACTAAGTGTACTCTAGGTAGGTGCTTAAAACAATGAAGGAACCTCTTTGCAAATTAATCTAATTAGGAGTGACTGGCATTTCTCTAACCTGATGTTAAAAGTAATTCATAATAAGCAAAATTTGAAAGCATGTAACAGTGACCCTTTATATTGGCTTGTAACTCGGCTACAGTATTCATTCTAACAAAGTAGCAGCCACAAATAATACAATCTTCTTTTCTTCTAAATTCAAAGAATACCACTGGCTTGGATATTGATAGTAAATATGTTATCATAGTTACATGCTTTAGGTTGTGATTGTTTTATCAACAGAAATAACTCATTTTGGTTACCCAACTGCTCAAAACTCAGTCACAACAGGAACATCGGGATTGTTAGAAATGAATTGCTAAGATGGTGGGATATTTTTACCTTACTTGAGGTGGTGGGATTCCTACTACTATACAGTCCAACTGCACTCTAGTTCCTTCTGGAACTTCTCTGCTCCGTAGCTTCTGAGTAAACCGTGGTGGTTGTCCCAGAGGCTCTTCATAGTACAAAGATGAAGGCGATGAATCTGGGGTGACATCGGCACTGGTTGTTTCATTGGTAACTCGCTCAATTTCCTGAAGTCTCTCAGCCTCCTGCTGTTCAAGGGCATGATTCACTTCATTATCTTGGGTATCCTGAGGAATGGGGATGGGAATAGAAGATCTTTCTCGTCTTTCGGACAGACCAGGAACACTGGCGCTGTTTTCCTGTGGGACTTTACTTTGAGAATCCACCTTGCTTTTGTGGTTTTTGCAGGTTCGGGGCCTGATTTTTTTAGAGCTGTGGGCTTTGAACAGAGAAGATAACTCTTCAATGAAATCGGCAGCCTTGTTTAGGAACACCTTTTTGGACTGGGTTTCTGAAGTATACTGTGGCTTCTTTGTCTCTTGAGTGCTTTCTTTGGAGTTGGCTTGAGTCTCAGGGTGATATTGGTAGAAGTTAGGATCAGAACTTGATTTAGTTGAATTTTTCACCTGATCAGAAGAAAGATGTTTTCTAGATTGGGAATCATCAGCTTTGCTGTCCATAGAGTCTTGATTGATAGCCAGCCTTGCCAGATTGACACTTTCATCTAATTCTTCTTGACTCAGGAAGGCAGAAAGATCTGGAAGGTCATCTTGACCAACTCCTCCTCCAGCAGCTCCACCAAGACTACCAAAATGGAAAGGATTCGGGGTAGACTCTGCCCGACTTCTCTCGATGTTTCCCCGATGCCTGGTTTCAGCTAAATAGCTTTCCCTTAGAAGCTGAGATATGGAAGTGGAAGCTTCTATGTTGTCGTCTTGCATGCTGCTAACAAAGAGAAAAAAGAAAAAGAAAAGGAAAAAAGAACAATGGGATGATTTGGGGGGAGCAGCAGGTATATATTTAATATTACACAATGCATTCTCAAGAACATAAACCCCAAATGGGATATATTCTTGGCCAAATAGTGATGGTACCTAATTTATATCAGAGAACATCTAAAGGTCTAGCTCTATGATCTTATAAATTACAAGATAAATTTAAATTACATGATATTTGACTAGGATTGGGAATACAGATGAGAATTAGTCAACAAATAACAAGCATTTATTAAACACTTAATATGTGCTAGGCACTTAATATCACAATCTCAGTATTGTGATGGTAAGACAATTATGACAGAATTATAGTGAGAACAAATGTAATTCTAACCCAAACATTCACTTGAACTGTAATAGAATCTGATTGTAATTGCAGATATGGATATATGGCAAACCTGAACTCATCAGCAAATTGGATATTCAGTCTCACTCAGGGAAAGTCTATATATATCTAGGGATTTTTTTTCTTTTGACCAGAAACAAGGTATATAAGTTTAGTTTCCTCATCAGTTCAAGGGTGGGGAACCTGTGGCCTCGAGGCCACATATGGCCTTCTAGGTCCTTGGGTGTAGCCTTTTGACTGAGTCCAGGTTTTACAGAACAAATTCTTTTATTAAGGGGATTTGTTCTGTGAAGTTTGGATTCAGTCAAAGGGCCGTACTTGCGCCACATATGGCCTCAAGGCCACAGGTTCCTCACCCCTGGAATAGACATTAACACTATGCACTTCAGATATTTGAGGATTTTTTAAATCACAAATGGAAATTGTTTCTATATGATGAGTACTAAATTTTGAATAATAAAAAACTATAACGTTACAGGATTTCATTTTCCAAGTACTGATACTAACATTGAATGTTTTTCTTTGTTGAGTACCGTCCTATAAGGAAATACTTTTATACCTTCATACCTTCTTATTAAAGAAGTGGAGATTACTGAAATGGAACATTGCATATAATGTTATGCTTTTTCTGTGTTGGTTAGTTTTGCTGAATGGTTTCTCTTTTTTATTGTTTATTATAAGGAATGGGTGACTCTCCAGGAGGTCAAGAGGAAGGGATATAGTGAGAAAAAAATATATGATGAAAGACTTCATAAATCATGCAATGACTGGTCCGGGCTTTGGAAGACTGATGTTGAAGAATACCTGCAGCCTCTTGGCAGATAGGTAACAGAATAGCAGGTATAGAATGAGACATATGATGTCTGACATGACTAATGTGTGAATTTATTTTGCTTGACCACACATATTTGTTAAAAATGCTTTTAATTTCCAGTGGGGTGGGGCAGCATTGTGGGAGGGTGTGGGCAGGTATTGATACTGAGGTAACAGAAAAAAAGAGTGAAGGATTTTTAAAATAAAAGAAAGTGGAAGTTCAGAAAGTAACAGAGAAGTAGGGCAGTTTTGATACTATTGTGTTGTGTTAAAAAAAAAAAAACCTCCATGTAATAGAAACTCATAGTTTCACAATTGCCTTTTTTGTTCTTTGTATATTAAAATTTGAATATTTATGTTCACAATAAAGAAAAACTTATAGAGAAAACAAACAAGGGTGATATAAACACAGAAATTTTAATAAATGTTTATTTTAAAATTCACAAAGATGCAGTTCTCATTCCTTACATAGATCCTATAAGGAAAGAAGAAAAGCAAACCTCCAAATTCCAAATAAAAAGACTTTTACGTGATTTGTGATGAAACCCTTACAAATATGTCTGTGTCTGTTTAGAACATTGTCATTGTTGCTGTTGGTCCTTCATTCTTGAAGAGGACCATGACGTCAGAGAGATGGTGCCATAGCATGCAAGTGAATTGGATTTAAGTAAGGGAAGGCTGTGCTGAGTCACCAGCCTCACTTTCTCCTCCCAGATAGATTTTTTTTTAACTAGGTAAAGAGGTCATTCTCTGACTCATTTTTAATTAAACTTTAATCATCAAATGGGCTTTGCCTCATTGACTGAGACCTGTTTAGAACATAATAAATATAGGAATTATTTTTTAAAATGTGGTATATTTAGAGTACTGAGATTGATTTTAATTTACATGTGCTTTACTATTTCCAAATCACTAGCCTCAAAAGAACCTTGTAAGGTAAGTATTGTAAGTATTACCACAATTTCCTTTTACAGCCTTAGCTAGGTCAAGTAACTTTGGAAGTCAAACAGTTGTTTGAGTTGCACACCTGGGCCTAGAACCCACTTTTTTTTTTTTTTTACAATTTTAACAACATTCCTTATTTATACAAACCATTACATTTCCCTCTCCTGAATGTAGAGTAAAATGAGATTCTTCCCTCATTTATTAACAAACTTGTCCATTGTAGCAGCAATTTAGATTTGAAGATCTTTCCCACCCATTAATAGGCCATGTGACCTGCTTGTCACAGGAAACCTAAGTCACATGTAGTGAGAGGAGCTTCCTGACAAGAAAAGGAAATTATGTCACAGAAAAATGCAGAGAGAGAGAGAGAGAGAGAGAGAGAGAGAGAGAGAGAGAGAGCGAGCAGTTATGGGTGCTAATGACTACTAATGGCCGCCCTCGTGATGGTTAGAACTGAATAGGCTGACTTAGCTGTACTGTGATTTTGTTTTTGGGAAGACCCCAGCATGGGGTCGGAGAGGTTTTGGGATGGCCAGGCTCCAGGCTGTGATATGGTGTTTTTAAGTTCCTTGCTGTTATGATAAAGTGGGCTAACTGGCTGTGGTAGCTGAGCATTTGGTTATGGGATATAGTTCTCTGGTGTCTGAATAAATGTTATACTTCTTCTACCTTCTTTATGGAGAGTCTCTCAGATTTTGTGATACAGAACTACATAGGGATATTCACAATTATTGTTGATGTTGTGTTTATTGCCTTACTGATACATCTATATAATCCATTAATGAGTAAATGGTACCAGACTACATCTGTTCATCTGTCATACTGAAGTTGGACTGGGGTCACTATTACTATTTTTTAGACAAAAAAAAAAAATTTGAAGTGTCCTGACTCTTAATCCAATAGTTTTTCCACCATACCAGCATGCAAACAAAAGTACACAAAATTATTCTGGCATTATCTTTCAAACTCTTTTGTGAGGTACACCAGAAAAGCAGAGTTTGCCACTTTGCAAATTAGTTTCCTTTAAGGAAAATACTAGATGCCTATGACAGTAGTACCTAGGAAGCTTAGGGGGTACAGCAAGGTGGGGCCAGTCATAAATAATGGGAGTCAAAAGGACATTAGCACAATAACTCCATACAAAGTCAAACTGGAATCATATCTGTTTGGTTGCCCAGTTCCTTGAACTCTTGGATTTAAGTTGGCACTATTTTGCTTGCTTGGTCCCTTGGATTCTGATACTGTCATGCTTCTAAAATATAATTCTGGAACAAGCATCTGGTCTCTAATCCTTGATTGACTGTTTACTTAACCTCAAACTACCCCCTAATTGTTCCTGGCCCCTCACTATTCTTCTAGGTTGCTGTTACTCAGATCAGGTCATCCCACTGGCAGTGAAGCCCAAGACAGAGAGGGCCCTTCTTGGTGACTGTTACTGGCCTTGCCCCTGGCTAGAACCCAAGGAAACAATATAATCAATATAATTACTTTATTATAGGTCACAACTAAAAAAAAATAAAACAAATATGCGCACCTTGATCATCTCAATTTATTTATTCTGACTGATGTGGGGCTATTTCCAAAACTCAAGTACGTTCCTTTTTTTTGAGGGGCAAAGGCAGGGCAATAGGGTTAAGTGATTTGCCCAAGGTCACACAGCTAGGAAGTGTGTCAAGTATCTGAGGCTGGACTTGAACTCAGGTCCTTCTGACTCCCTCTCCTGAATGTAGACTGTGCTGTACTCAACATTCTTAAAATGAAGATTCGTCCCCTGAACTTACCAGTTTTGGAGGAGCCCCAAAATATTATGAACAATAATGGCAGGATCAGTGTTTACTGCCTTGTGAGGTAACTATTTTGAAAGTGACAACACTTATTTGGTTGCATAAGTTTTGGCATATTTACTTTAAAATGAGCCACATTTTTTCCATACTTTTATCTTGCAGAGTATTATATAGTATACTTTTATATTATATTGTATTATATCATCATACCTAACAATGGCATGTGATCATATAATCCTTTAGAGTTATTAAAAAGGTCTTCCTCACAAACTTCAGAGGTAGGTAGGGAAAATATTATTCAAATTTTTTGGATAAGTAAACTGAGGTGTGGAGAAGTTAAATGATTTGCCCAAGGCCTTCCAGTGAGTGGCCAACCTAGGACTCATGCCCAGGTCTTCTGACTCCAAGACCAATCCTCCTTCCATTTCTTCCTATTATTATCTACTTCTCCCACCCCCTTTCTCCTCCACTTCTAGCAAGATTAAACGTAAATCCTGCTTTAAGTCTTGTTTGACATAGATGGGTTAAAGACTAAGTATAATATGGTGAAAAAGAATAGGGAACCAAGAGCCAGAAAAATTGGGTTTTTATCTTGGTTCCCCTACTTATTTACCATGTATAGTAGATAACTAGATAATTTAGTTCCTCTGGGTCTCAGTTTCTTCACTAGTAAAATAAATGGTTTGTATTGGATGATTTCTAACACCCCTTCTAGTTCTCAAGCTATAATATAAATTCTCATTAAAAGCCAAGTTTTATTTGTTAAACATACTATAATAATTTACTCTTGCTAGACATGGTATCTGTTGATGTGGCAGGTATATAGAAGCACCATATTTTAACTATGATGATAATAATACAAGTTAAGTCTATGGACCCACAAAATTTTCCTTCCATTCTCCCCCTACCCACCCCCTCAATGTAAATACACATTTGCCTTTCTTGGTTGTCATTGTACCACACCTCTAACTCTAAGGGTCACTGACTATAAGGGTTAGACACTGGATATGTGTGTAAAAGTAAGGCTGACATAGGTTAAGTTTATCATGCCCCAATTTAGCCTAATAGAGTTAGAGCTAGAAGAGACCTCAGGACACATCTGATCTAATCCATCTTTCAACAGATGAGGAGAATAAGGCCCAGGAAAAGGTTAAGGACCTTGCCCAGGTTCATACAGGTACAATAAGGAGTAGACCTGGGATTGAAACTTAGGTAGGTCTTTAGACTTGGAATCCAGGACTTTTTCTGTTGGATTATGTTGCCTTCTGATCCCATGACTCCTGACACAAGAACATCTGAGTGAGTAGGAAAGGGCAGTGAAGGTCTCATCAAGGACACAGTTATTACTGTCCTTGTGATAGTTTTCATCAAGAATCTCTTTAGTGTTCTTTGTGCCCAAGACTTTTGGCAGCATACAGCATGGCCTGACACACAAGGCACAAGGAACCCAAACATACCCAGGGAAAGCCACCCAGGAATACAAGACCCCTCCAACAGCAATACTGTTCCACCATGAAGAGGTGTCACCTGACTCTTGTTCCCTCATTACACCCTGGAAGGACCATCTTGGGGGGCATGATAGAGCAGAGTGGACCCAGCCAAAAGGTCTTATTCCTCTTTGCTTTTTGTGCTAATTTCAGTCAGCTACAGCCTGGGACCTTCAGCAAAGCTACTTTTAGCAGTAGCTTTTTCATCCTCGTAGCTCAAGTGTCCTACCTTCTTAATTGTGGTGACTGATTCCTTGAAAAATTATGGGAGTAATTTTTATTTATACTTCTATTGTCTCTATAAAGGATGCTTTTTCTTAAAAGAGCTTATAAATGCTTTGCAAACATTAATTCTTTTAATATATCCCTGAAATAAATTTCTTACCTTACTTTGTACAAGAGTTCACCCTGCTCTAGTGACTTAAGTCCTTTCAAACTCAGGCTTGATATACATTCAACAGATGCAGGGCAGAAGTTCTGAATTTCTAATTCAGAAAATAATGCAATGATTTTAGTTTTAAAGCTATTTTGTAAAGAATTTCTGATAGTATAAATCAAGTTTACAATCCAGTCATTTTAGGGAAGTTTATTGTTAGCTGTTTTCTTTTATATACTTAACGGGTCTTTGAATTTTCTTAATTTTGGAAAATGAATTTACATTTATTGTGATACAGTAGAGAAGCATTATACTAGCAATTAGGAATCTAATTCTGGTTGTGTACAAACTGGCACAGTGACTTTGTTGGACTCACTACTTTTTGGGGCCCTCAAGTGCCTATACTGTAAGATGAGGAGATTAAGCTGAATGATTCGTAGGGTCTTTTCAAACCCTAAGATTCCTTAACTAGGTTGTTCCTGTCTGTTCTCCTTTCACTCTTTTGGCAGTCACACTATAAAAACCTCTCCACCCTAGTCTGCTTTTTTGGGGGCAATTTGCCAGATTCCTAGAAGGTTGTAGAGGGCTGGCCTACATATTGGTCTACACATATTGGTTGCTTTTAGATATGATTCAAAGGGTGCCAAATGGCTCACCTATCTCTTACTGTTTCCTCCATCAGCCTGCCAATGCCCAAAATTCCCACCATTAGAATCTCTATTCAGGCCAATGAATTGTCTTCAGAAATCCCTATTAAAATGTAAATGTATTGCTTAAGATATGTATAATACATTAACTCATTAGCATCCCTGGTCACATGACAATAATAATAACACAATAGCTGCATTTATATGTCGCCTTTGCTATGGACCAGGCACTAGACTAAGAACTTTACTATTATTATTTCATTTGATCCTCACAAGAACTCTAGGAGTAGGTACTATTATTATCCCCATTTTACAGATGAGGAAATTGAGAAGGTGGTTGAGTGACTTGCCCAAGGTCACACAGTTAGTACGCGTCTGAAGACAGATTTGAACTCAGGTCTGTCTGACTCCAGACCCAGTACTCTATCCTCTGAACTGGATGATCAGCTTTGGTCACACAGATGACAGGGCCCTAAGGTAATGAAAATTTTAAAAGGCAAACTTCAATAAGGCTAAGTGGGAAGAAAATAATTGCTCATGTTTATATGGAGCGGCTTACCATTTACAAAATGATTTCTTCCCATCAACCCCGTGAGGCAGGGAGATCAAGTATTAACGAGACTTGTCCAGGGTCACACCTAGTAAGCGGCTGAGGCTGGATTTGAACTCAAGATGAGTCTTGCTGACTCCAGGCCCAGCTTTCTATCCACTGCACCACCTAGCTGCCTTGCTTCTTTATGTATAATGCAATTTAATTCTGGTGATATAGGGTTGGGGGAGGAAGACTCTTATTGTAAAGTCTCAGGTTTCACTAATTCAGGGTTTGTGAGAGTGTAGAATTTGTTGTTAAGTGGGGTATTGTTGTTCAGTTATGTCCAACTCTTTGTGACCTTGAAGACCCAATACTGTCCATGGGGTTTTCTTGCCATTTCCTTCTCCAGTGGACTAAGGCAAATAGAGGTTAAGTGCCTTGCCCAGGGTTACGCAGCTAGTGTCTGAGGCTTTATTTAAGCTCAGGTCTTCCTGACTCCAGCCCCAGCACTCTATCCACTGAGCCACCTAGCTGCCACCTAGAGCTTAATCTTATCTTTTTATTATCCATGAAAAAAGGATTTACCGTACTTATTAATAGTACAAAATAATTGCCAAAGAAATCCTTAACCTTGTAAAGAAAAGAAAATTTAGGTCAAGAAACACACTCATTTATGTGCAAATGATATGCCAATTTTATAATTATTTAAAATTCCTCCTCACGTATATGTATTACTCTGTAAAATACATTTTGTTAGCTTCATTTGATTCACTATTTATATATAAAGATACTCTTAACTTAGTGTAGCTGAGCTAGTAATGTTGAGTCTAATGAACACTAATGGAAATGGCTGCAGCAGGAAGCCAGGTACTACTCCTGCTAAAGAATACTTAAAACAAGGTCCCCCCACGTCCTACATGGCCAGTGAATGAGTGAAACTCGGTGAGTCCATTGAGAAGGGACAGCATAAACATGCAGGGTCAGCAACCTAGAAGATTTATCACAAACTATTCTTCACTATAAAATTGGGTATTCAGTGGATCTGTGTTGCCATGTTGGTAAATAAAGATGGATCTGCTCAGAAGGGCATGGAAAGCTGTAGTTGTGTTAGAAGGGCCTACAAGGTGGATGTGTTAGTGATTGAGATTGCTCTTTCCCTCCACGAGGCAGGTCTGACTATAGTTTATGTTTTTGCCTAAGTCGGTCCCTAACTTTTTGTCATGAGGCACTTCTAGTGTTAGTGGATGCTTGGATAACGATGATTAAGATGTGCTGGGAGGACTCTACCAACTTCTACATTTGTAGGGGGCTCTAGAACACACTACACATTTTTTTTTTATCTGAAAGGGATGGCTATTCCTAGAGAAATAACAACATACATTATACTTTTAGCTTTTTCAAGAGGCAAAATACAAGTTTGTGCGCAGTGTGGTTTTAGAGGAAATTTTATGAAAAGTTTCCCATCTATCCTCTACATCCTCATTAGGCTTTAGAGATGACTGTGGGTTTTGAAGGATGTACTAATAGAGCACAAATTTGGCCAAATTCTACCAAACTGGAAAGTTTTAAATATGGTCATACTGCCAGATTGTCTGTCACCTGAAGGCCAGTGTAAGTACAGAAAGGCTCATCACTAAAGACTTGGTCTTTCAGTGGTGGTTTCTTAAACAGAATAATAGAAGCTCAGAGTTGGAAGGGAAAGATCCTGTACATGAAGGAGGGTCCCTTAGACAACGACCCAAACAATTAGTCATCCAGTCTTGACTTGATAACCTCAAGTGAGAGAAGACCTTGCTCTCTCCCTAAAAAAGCCCATTCACCTTTTTGAACAGCTCTAATCATTAAATAGTTGCTCTTTCCATCAGGCCAAGATGTAGCTCTCTTTAACTTCTACACACTCATCCCAGATCTTCTCTTTGGAACCAGGTGGAATAAGTCTAATCTCTCTTTGACATGATATCCCTTCATATACTTGAAAAGAGTCACAATTTTCTCCCTGTTTCTTCTTTTCACAGCCAATAGTGACCAATAAAGCAGATTAAAAACATAAAAATGACTGTCAGCCCTTCTACAAAGATGCAAAAAATCGTGCTAAATATAATACCATTTTCAGGCTCTTAGAAATAATAATTCAACTCTTGGTACCCTCTATGTGAATTACTTGTCCAACAAGTAATTTGTAGTTTGTATGTAACTGAAAGAATTGAATTAAATCTGTAGTGATATTCTCATTATAAATAAAACTCTAAGACATGAAGAACTTCCAGTTAAATGGAAGGATGGCTCACAAGTTCTCCTAAGTGGATAAATAACTAGGGAGAGTGCTTTCAATATATGCCTGTGGGAAAGAAACGTAACTTGGTCATCTCACCTCGGCAAGAAGACTACCATGAATGTGGTTGCAGTTTAAGCACCAACATCTGTCATGGGAGGATGAAGAAGCAGTGAAATTCTACCAAAAACCTAACAAGAATTTTCAGACTTTGATATCTCAATATCCGGGGCCTTCGATGTGAAGGTGAGTACAAGGAGAAAGCACACTACAAAGAGACACGGTATAAAAAATGACAGAGGGCAAAGGCTTGCAGGGAACTCAGAAGCCTCATACTTGTATATCAAGAATATTTTCTCCAAGTAGAGAGTCAGGAGACACTAGATATGTGGAGAGCTAAATAACATGATAAAAATATAAATTGACTGTGTCTTAACAAACAGGAAACAACTGATGCGAGTGAATCCACAGTCCATGTATAGAAGGATATTTACTGTTACAGGAAAGGTTAAATGGAATGGCAGAGCAAAGAATAAAATCAATACTAGATTAAAACATTGAATGTAATTACAACAGCTCCAACCAAACTTATTTAACTAAGTTGCTGGCTCTGAAAAATGGGAAATGGGTAGTCTCTCTTGCCATTTCTCAGAGACTCAACTGATACAAAACAACCACTATAAGAAGACATAGTATAAAGAGTATAAAAATGCCTTAACCTAGAAACATTTGATCGCCTTGAAAAATGGATAAACTTCAGGGTGAAATAAGTTTATGCTACCAACTCATTTGCAAACTTTATGGAAGATTATTAGCAATATTGTCTCATAAAAAAGCGAAATGCAGTTGAGAGGAAGCTTGCTTGACCCAAATCAATCAGATGCCAAGAGTTTTCTGAGATGAAACTGAAAAGACGGAAAATAGATATGAAATTGAACAGATAGGCCCTCATGTCTAAAGAGATCTATTCTGATTATCAACGACAGTGGAACCACCATGTTTGGACCATAACACCTTATGGGTTATATGAAGAAATAGAAATGACACTCAGAAAAATGAAACTGGGAGAGAAAGTAGCTGGACCTGCCCAACCAAATATATACAGAAAAAATCGAAGTTGAAGATGGCACAATTTTAACACTAATCAATGATTAATTTTCAAGATGCCTGAAAGAAGAGAAATTTTCAAAAGAATGGAAAAGAAAACAGAAAATATTACTTTTTAAAGGTGACCAAGAAGACATCAACTACTGACTTTCTTTGGAGATAGGAAATAACCTTGAGATTTTATTGGCATAGGGAATTCTCGAATAAAGAAATCACCTCTACTAATACAAGTCAAGACCTTCTCAGCAATCTTCGGTGTTTCCTAGAGCTCTGACAGGTTAATTGACAGGCCCAGGGTCACAGAACTAGGATGCGTCTAAGGCAGGACTGGAACCTCCATATTTCAGACCAGCTCTTCCACTGAGCTCCTCTGCTTCTATTACTATCTTATTTCTAGAAACATTTCCTGAAGATATGCTTGATGAAAATATGACAAGGGAACAGGCAGGGTTTTACAATTTCCTATAGCAGACGTCTTCATAGTTACAGCTTTGATTGAAAAGGATAGAGGATACACGATTCTCCTGTATTCTCTTGACATAGAGCTTTAAATGCATTCTCTCACCTGATCATATAAGATTCCTTGAGAGAAGCAAGAGATAAACTTGGTGAACAATCTTCTGATTATGAAGGATGTCCTGCTCAAAGTTCAAATGGAAAGATTCTCTAGAGATGACCGAGCTTCTTCAGATGCTCCTCTCTGTGGATGACATTGAGCCTCTAAACAGAGCGGGTCCTCATCAGTGAGATCTGTGGCTACTCCAAGAGTACCAATACACACTATATCTAGTAGAGTAAGGATGCATATTGTCCAAATGTGCAAACATGCAGTTACCCGGCAAGCCCTCTGAGTCCAAACTACACTTTTTTTGGACAGGCATTTGCAGTTGGGCAATGAGTTAGGCCCATAATTGAACAGAAGGTGAAGAAGATCACATCTGAGAAACTGCATGATACTTTAAATAATTCCAAGCAGTTTCATGCTGCCAAAGCAATTTTTTTGTAGCAGTAATACCTTCTTGGTGATGGTGTACGGCTACAAATCATATGACAACCATCTCATTCATTCATTCGTTCAACAAGCATTTATCTCAGAAGAGTCATAATTGTAGGTCATACAAAAAGTAATGCAAGGACATATAATAGGCATTAATATGTTACATCCTGCTACCAAATATGAATTAAGTTCAAGAAGGGATATAGAATATATAAGGAAGGATGCTCAATGAGAGATTTGTTGGAAAACAGGGACAATGATTAGGAGGAGGATGCAGAGATGGATTGTAATTGCTCTGGTGGAAGAAGTGTCCTTGCTGATACAATCAAAACTTCACTGAAATAGCAAAGTTAGTTACCTATGTTGCCTTGCTGACTACCTCTAGGTACCTCCTTTTAGTCATACTTCTTTAGAAAAGAATATGTGACCAGGGAACTGGTTGAAAATGTATGTACTTTGTTTGGGGCAAACTTCACAGGTTACATGAATACATCAATATTTTTTTCTAGGCCCTTGATCCATTTTGCTTTTACTTTTCATTTTTAGACATGGCCCAAACTTCTAAAGAGAACACACTGTTAGAGATAAGGGTGATGGACAATCGTTTTTCTCTTCCGAATGTGGATGCTTAAGAAGTGGGCAGAGGGAAAAACTATTGGGAGCTTGAATTGAAGTAGAAATACTACTATTTTAAATACTATTTATTTTAAAATTTATTTTTAAATTAATATAATTAATTTTATTTTAAAATTTAAAATTATTTTAAAAGTGATGTGGTATTTGGACAGATAAAAATGGGAAAATGTAAGTCTAGTTACTTCCCTCTCTACGAAGAAAAAGACGTATAATGAGGTTAATTTCCTTACTTTTGAGGCCACCTAGTGTAGCAGTATACAAAGAGCCGGCTTTGAATGTAGGAAGACTCAGGTACAAGTTCTGCCTCGGACACATGCTAACTGTGTGACACTGGTAAGTCACTTAACCTACTCTATCAGTCTATAAGTTGCAGAGAAGGTGACAGCCTGCCTTAGTAAAGGGAATAACTTTACTCGGAAGCTCCCTATGCCAATGAAATCATGGGCCTATTCTCAATTCTTTATTCACTTAAGTAACTTCATATACATTCAAGTGAGTGCAGCCTAGTAGATAAAGTCTCTGATTTGGTCAGGACCTGGGTTCAAATTCCTCCTTAGACGCTTACTGCTTATTATTTAATCTACAAGATATTCAATTGTAGTTATTAATAACTACAAGTTATTTAATCTCTTTGATCCTATGAACGTCTTTATAAAATGGGGTTACTGTGTGACTTACGCAAGATAATGTATGTATATATACATGTGTGTATATATAAATATAATATAGTGTGTAGTATATAAAGTATGCATATAAAGTGTTATACAGATGTTAACTATTATTACATTCTTTGCAGCCTATAATTTGCCAAAATTTAGTTACTGCTAGCAGAATAGCCTTGAGGGAAAAGATAATCAACAAATTTCCATTGGCTTCATTTCTTTGAAACTTCAGTTTCTTCAGCTATAAAATGAGGGGAGTTAAGCTAGATGGCTTCTTGTGTCCTTCCAGCTCAAGGTCCAGGAGTCTGTGACCTATTGGATCAATCCTACTGTCTTGCATACCACATAACTGTCCTCAGTAGATCCTTTGAAGAAACTCTTCCTGATTCAAAAAGTGAATCTTAGCTAATAGAAGCTTGTCCTAGACACATTGGATGCTGCTCTAAAGACAGCATCTAAATATTTATGAGACAGGGTTTGCCTTGAGAAAAATCTAACCTATTTTGTTTGAGAAGTCCTAGTCATTCAGTCAACAAGTACCTATACTGACTGAGTAAATTCAGGGTGTATAGCATGAGGGTAATAGTCACTTGAGTTATCTAGTAATGACTTAGCAAAATCCTTTCTTTTAAGGATATTACAATTTGAAAAAGAAAATAAGGCCAAAAAGCTGTTAAGTATGAAGTTATATCAGCATGTTTAGATAAGGGGATTGTATCGATACACAAAAGAACTTGCAGAAAAGCAGGAATCAAATTAGTCGATGAAAGCTTCCTAAAGGGGGAAGGATATGAACTTTGAGATAAGAAAGACAGAAATATGTTTCAGTGGGAAAAAGAGGGAATTTTTAGTGCATTGGGTCAGACTTGTAAAACTTCACGTGAAGATGAGGACATTAGAGAGGGGAAAGCTGGCTAGTTGGAGGATGTAGTTTGGACAAATAAAAGAAAAGAGGAGGTGTTAGCTAGCAGAGAATACTGAAGACCATTTGGAAGGAAATAGGGGTCTTTTTAAGATAGGGATTCTTAGCCTTTTGGGGGCTTTGTGCCATGGACCCTTTAGTGGTCTGGTGTAGCTGATAAACTCAGAAAAATATTTTTAAAAACATAAAATTAAATACATGGGATTACAAAGGAAATCAATTATATTGAAATATAGTTATCAAAATATAATGAAAACAAATGTAAAAAACCAAGTTCACAGACCTCAGGTTAAGAGATTTAAGGAACATAACTGAAATGGTGGGCATGGAAATGATATTAGCTTCACTTTGTAGGAAAAATTGAATTCACTGAAGGTGGACAAAAAAAAAAATAAATTATTCCAAGAACAAAAAAG
Organism: Phalanger gymnotis; assembly: GCA_028646595.1. Taxonomy (NCBI): domain Eukaryota; kingdom Metazoa; phylum Chordata; class Mammalia; order Diprotodontia; family Phalangeridae; genus Phalanger; species Phalanger gymnotis. Next base: position 22,171,518 of record CM053624.1, on the reverse strand, counting down.
GATTTGGTAGGGGCACAGAAAGAAACAAAGAGTTGAGGTCTCTATTACTATTATGGCGTCCCCAGAAGTGAAACACTTAGCTGAGGAAATTTTTTAAAGAACAATATTGATTCATTTAAATTATAAAATTAGTTCAAATTCTAAAATTCAAATGACGAACAAGACCATCTGTTTTCTTTCTTTAGTATTTTAACATGTGCCACTATTTTAGGTGATTAAAATGAACTTTAAAAGATCCTGATTCTGTGGTGACATGAAAGTGATAAAGATGTTGGATTGAGTGGTGGTTGGAATGGGGTAAGTGTCATAAAAAGATCTCAGGAAGCAAAGCCCAGTCTTCATTTATGTATTTTAAAGGAACGTAGGAAATGAAGTGCACAACCAAGGTCACATAACAGTGTTCTGAACATGGAGTGCTTTTTAATTTGAACTGTAGCTTTATGTATTCCAAGTTTCCTCAAACCCCCCAAGTAGGTAGAAATATTAGTCTTAGAGGTAGGAGAGACCTAGATTCAAACTTTGGTTTTGATGCTTACTAATTACATGTCTTGGACAAATTATTTTACCTCTTTGATCCTCAGTTTCTTCTTTTGAAAAATAGGGATACTAATAATTACCTAATAGGGATCCCCTCCCAAAAGGGCAGCCTCAAGTCGGGCACAAGTGTTAGATCTCTACCGGGTGATGCTGAGAGAGTGGCAAGTTCACCTCCTACAATTACAGAACTTATGCCATCAGAAGGATAAGAGAAGCCTTCAGAGAAAATAAGAATGTAAAGGATTCTGCACAAATACAAGTGCTAGTGAATAAAGCCAAAAGAGACCTAGAAATAATTCGGTGACAGACCCTCATCAGTGAAATGTACTCAGCTGACAATCTTGTTATCAAGAATCCAAAGAAGCCCAGGACCTAATCAAGTTGGGTGGCATTCTAGCCGCAGCCATGGACCATCAGCAGCAGTCTGTGCCTAAGAACATCTCCCAGCACGCTTTCTGTTGCCTCTTACATCACCCTTAAAAAGGCCTTGTTCTCTGCCAATAGAAGCTGAAAAAACTAAAAAAATGCCTTAGTGGTAGATGTGCTAGTCATTATAAGTGGAACTCAATGAAAATAGTCTGTCATATTTTTTTCACCTTCATGCTGTAGTATCACTTCTTATGGAGGATATTTCAAAACTGTGTTTCTTGGTTTTTTTGACAATTAAAAAAAGTATGTAAAAAAATAATTACCTATTAGGGGTATTGGGAGGAAAACTTTGTAATCCTTAAAGCACTATGTAAATGTGGTTTTTTATGATTCTAATTGAATGCACATGAATTCTATGGCCTAGAATAACATGAATATTCAAGGCAAATGGGCAATCTAGAAATCTATCTAAATGTTAAAACTGAAATAGCAAAAATGTATACTTTGATTTACAATCACATCATTTCACTTATACTTTCGTTCCCTTTAAGACAGATGTTTCATTTCCTATTACTTTTTAGAGTACTTTAAAACTTCATACACATAGAAGATATTTTCATCATTCTAGCTTTATTTTCTCCTTTCTGAAGAAGAGAGAAAACCTATACGAAGATGTACAAGATGCTCTGATCCTCTTCATATAATAGCATTATGAGGGTCATTTTCATACTCATATTTTCTATTACTACACAGAGTGACAAAGTAAAACAAGGCTACTGTACTTTACCTAGTAGGGGCACAGACAGGCAAAATTGGGAACAGAACTCTTGGTAACATAGGAATGGCAATTCTATGCCTGTCCCTTTGCTGTTTTCACAAATTTTCTAGATGGAATAAACTACTAAGGTCCCTTCGAGGTGGATCTAATTTTCCCTACCCTGTATCTCTACAGGTAGAATTCTGTTCCCTAGGTAATGAGAGATGTCCATTCAAATTGAATTGGAAAGATGCAAAATCATTCCATTTAGGACTCAAGAAAAGGAAGTAATTAAAAGATAAATTTCAAGGGACAGCATTACCAAACTTTTCAACCACAACAAAACAGAGTAGTATTATTTTGATTTTAGTTGATTATAGATTTGTTTCATAAAACAGCATAATAAGGACCATGCTGACTTATTAAATGACATGTAACACTGCTCCATGCAAGAGGAATCAATCAACGTAAGAGAGGTTTTTAAAAAAAATTCTAGTTATAAAGGAGATGGATATGGTAATTATTTGTAATTTTGGAATATTCCTATGAGAAAATCACTTTTATGACTACCTTCTGTCATAAAAACCACTTATGTAAAATAATAAAATAAATTTGAGATTATGTAAAATAATCTCAAATGGAACCAGGAAATGTTGCCTTAAAATCATCTGGTGACCTTGATGCTGAGTTGTCTTTATCACATTCATCTCCTTTACCAATATGAATGGATTTGAATGTTGATAATATGAAATGAACAAAGGAATTTATTTTTCTGGGATCAGTCTCACCAAATCTACTTGTCCTGCCAGGTTGATGTGGTAAGCATATCACTACTTCTATGTTAACTAATTAGTTGTTTAGCTCAGTGGTGCCAAAGTCAAATAGGAATAGATCCCTACAGGTTACATATTGACTTAGAAAATCACAAATTAACATGATCTATGTTGCATTGCATTTTTATTTATTTTGTCGAACCTTTTCCAATGACATTTTCATCTGGTTCAGGCAGTCCGTGGGATTGAATGGATATTTCCCATCATCTGTAGGTTCTAGTCTAGAGCAATTTCACTGAATGTGCCCCTTTAAGTTACATCACAGCAGGAGAAATAAGGTTGTATAGGGGCTTCCTAGAAATTAAAGATTGGTCTAAATACTAATACTGGTCTAATGACAATAACAATAACCAGTAATAAGAAGACCACAATGTTAAAAAAAAATAATGTGATGAGTTCTGATTTGCACTTGCCAAAGGCTACAAGCAAAGGAAAGGGGTGGACGCAGAGTGTGACCACCTGCATGTGTCATGCTCTATTACTGTAAAGCTCTGTCATGTCTAAAATGTGATTCTTAACCCTATTGTAAGTCAGGACATTTTAAATTTCTCAAAGAAAGGCTTTTACTATTTATCAGAATTCTTGTATTATCTAGAAGAATTACAAAGCGAATAGATTGGTTTAAATATGTGTGGCATGTCATACTTTAACAACATTCTAAGACAAAAAGCAAAATGTGCTCAAAGCTTAACTTACACAAAGGAAGACTAAGAGTTGAAATCGTAAACCTAGTTCCTTAGCTATTTTTTTTTCTTGCTGAAAAATGGTAGCTTCCTTAAATTAAGATGTAACTAAAATTTTATTGCTAAAGTAATTAATTTTCCTCATGGTACTGATGTGATGGTCATGTCTTAGGGCAGACGGAACTCCCTATGTGGTTTATTCTCTCTTCTGAACTCTTTATATGTTTTTAAACAATTTTAAAATCAGATACATCCCTTGCTACTGCTTAATATTGCAGTGTATTAGGCCAAACACTTGCCACTGACAGTCAAGTATCTTTCTGATGGAAATGAAAAGGCAGCAAGAGATAGAATGGGAGAAAGAACGAGCAATGCCCTTTGAGTAGGACTGCTTTCTGCAGCTGTTGTGTACATTAATCCAGGGAGCAGATCTCTCAATACTAAATTTAGCAAGACATATCCTTTTACATGATAAAAAAATTAAAATGAAAGTCTTAACTATGTAGTCATTATTTTAGGTTTACTTTTCTTTAAGACGGAAATGGATGTTTTACTGGAACGTTGTTTTATACAATTACTTGAATAGGTGGTTGAAAATGACTATCTAAAGAATACCAAATAGAAATACAATACAAATAAATATGTACATATGCATACATAAACACACATATAATACGTATATATGTTACCTGTAACAATTTCATTCTGATGATCCCCCCCCCCCCACCTTGGCCCCAAATAAGTACTAACTTTCAAGAGGAGGTTGGGAAGGGGGTGACATCAACCCTCTCCAAACTTATTCTGAAGAACATTTGGTCTCTTTTTCATGCTACTGTCTGTGATATAACACACCTATTTAGAAAAATATTCACTGTCGGAATCTATCTTATCGATAGTAATTAACATTCTGACATACCCCCTTCATCCACTGTCAGTGCTCTGTGAAGTGTTATCAAAACATATTTGTGAACTAAGGCCATATTTTACCTTTCTTTTTTTTAATTGACCCAGATGAGAATCTCCAGCCCTGGTGTTCCACTGCGATGCCAATTATTCAGGAGAACTTGAAGATGAAACATGGGAAGTCTTCAGGTCCTTGGACACAGAAAGTAGCCGTCCATAGAGAGCGAGGAGTTAACAACCTTAGTTTCAGTGAAGATGGCTGCAAGAAGCTGGACAACCTGTCACCACCGAAGCCAGAGCATTTGTCAGTTCGCAGGTCCCAAGTTATTTTGAGCTGTATAAACCATGTGCCTGTGAAACATTCCACCTGATTGGGCAGAAGAACACTGAGCAAAGGGATTCCATTGCAGATCAGCACCTATGGGTACTGAGTTTTTCTAATTGTAGAATTTCACCTAAAGATAGATGCTCAAAGAGTATATTATTAATTCATCTTTGGGACAATGCTCAAGGCATAGGCATATTACATTTTGTCAACATAGGAAGCACTTAAAAACAGAAATATAAGAATATGGACTTTTGTTTGTTATCAATTCTGTTCATAAGTTTCAGGAGTTTGACATCTCACATTTAACCACCTATTCATTTTAAGGACCTATCAAGTTATAAGCTTGCAAAGCTGATATAAGGTTGTGGCATATCACTTTATAGACAGAAGTATTCCTGAGCTGTCTGAATACCAACAGGGTGAGAAAGCTGACATTAAAAGAAATAAGTGAATGATCTTCTAAAAGGAAGAGAAAAAAACAAACTGAGAAATACAAGACTATGACAATATGAATAGTTGAGAAAGACTGTTTTGGGCACCATTTCAAAGCCCAAATGCTTCATGTTTTGAAATATGGGTTTGGAGTATACGGCTCTTATTCATGACTATGAAAATCTGAGATCACATTTTAGGAAACTGCTTTAAAAGCAAAGAAAGCAGATGTCTCCTATCACATTTGTTGCCAAACCTAGGAAGAAAAAGAGCATTTACCTAGTCGAATATCCTTCCGAATACCTACTTTGTCAAAGTACAGATTCTTAGATTATGTTGTTTTTATAGTTCAATGCTTCAAGTATGTGATCCTGTGGGTATGGATATTCATTCCACTAACTGAGGTCTTAGCCCCTCTACAATTTAGTCTGCCTTTTTAGTTACCCTGAAGACACTGGTTGTCACAGACATTTCCAAAAACATAAGCCTTATGTTGCTAACTTTAGAATATATGGTTTTATAATAGATCATGGACCACAGAAACATTATTCTTCTTAGTGAATGCCCAAGTTTTGGGAAATTCAGATTTAAAGACTACTGACTAGTCGACTCACTCTAAAAGAATCATCCTCTTATTGTTTTTTTTTAGCACTAGTTTTCCTATTGAAATCAACATATTTTCTTTTGGTATAAATTTTCCAATTTTAGTAAAAAGCCTTTTTAATCTCTTTGAAGTTACCTTGAGATTGTTATCCCTAGAATCTTGGATAGAAATCAAATGTTTATTTACTGAAGTTAACTATCATGATAAAAATTTTATTATAGATTTCCATGTCTACATAGGCAAAATAAAAGAGGAAGCTAAGAAAGTCATGCCAAACTAGGGAGGAGGGGTCGTGTTCTGCCTTAATTATACAAATTCGCTGTCTTCATTAAATATGCTATTCAGATAACCAACTGTTATTTTTTCTTAACCTCTCTTTAACATTTTACAATTTTGAAAAATCAATACGCTTCCAGCATTTTCTAGACTTACTTGTTCTATTTTTTGTTTTTAATAGGAAGCGTGGCTTCTCCTATGGTGTCCCTTTTTTGAGTGATGTGTGGGGGAGGAGCATCCCCACTTTCCCCAATTCCTGGGCATGGTGCCAATAGTTGGAGGTGCTGGTCACCATGTGCTGCCACAGAGTACACAACTCTCAAAAGAGGCATATCCTAAGACTTGGGTAGGGCCAAGGGAAGGTACTGGAGCATAGCTGGGATGATTCTGCTATGCAACAGCTATGCTATAGAAGGCTCCCCTGAAAGGACAAGCCTACTCACATACACACGCTGTAAATTAGCATAGAATTTATAGCAGCAGACTGTGGTGTGACAGTGATATTCTCCTTTCTGTCTGCGCATGGGATACCGAGGTGAAAACTGACCTGTGCTGCAAAAGAGAATAAATGGATAGCATAGTGGAACTGAGGATCAAATGTGGAAAAAGTTAAAATAATTTTAGAAATCAAGATAAGTATTATAGAAAAAACCCCAAGAAGTACTTTTACTAATACTTTACTTTTCACTATTATGTTTTAAAATGTATTACTATGTAAGCAGTTTTCTGACGTAGTACCTTGAATTTTCTGAGAAAAGCTAGAACATTAATTTTAAAAATGATAAACCCAAATCAGCTAACATAGCAATAAAAGATGTCTTTTCAAAGAAACTGTAGATCCGCATTTTAGATCACAACTTTTATCTATTATTTTCTCCTCAGAAGGGCACAATTCCTCTTGTAATTCAGTAACTCTGATACAAACATGATACCACTGTTCTCTGCCTTCCATTTTTGATGAGGCACAGGGGTAAAAAAAGGTGAATTCTAGACATGTTTTTCTTCATTATCCCACAGGTAAAAGCAAACCTTGTTTGAGGGAGAGAGAAGCATGTGAATGCCAACCTTTGAGTGTGAGTGGGTCACACCCAGAATGATCCTGAGCTTGCCTTTCAGCTGTTTTCTCAGCTACAGAAACACTTCACTTGGGTCGAGATGATCCCTAGGAATGCCAAGGAATCAGAAGATCTGTGACAACGGAAGTTGTCGCTTGGCTGGTAAGCATTTGGAATAATGTGCTATTAAAGTTGATTTATTTTCTGGGTTTTGGTTCTTTTTTGCCAGTCTCTGCTATTTCAATTTTCTAAAAATGCTTTCCATACACAGAAGTGTTTATATGCTGAACCTGAAGTGCTCAGAGGATTTTGTTGCCATGACTTCTAGTTCAGGAGCAAAAATGATCTCTGGGTTTTCTTTCTGTGCATGAAGGACAGGTATCTGCTTAAGCTATGTAGCAGTGTTTTCTAAACTAAAATGCTCAAAGAAATTTTGTTGTTTAAATTGATAAGGGAATCTATTACTGAAAATTTTTCAAAAGAGAAAATTCCACATTACAGGTTAGTACTTGGCTTTCTAAAGTTAGGTTTCCCAGAAGTAGATTATAGGTCTTGCAATTTGCTAGAAAACAACATATTATTTTTAAAATATAACTAACGATGATATGATTTTATTCATTTCTTGAAACTATTCAATGTATTTAAAATTATTTGGAAAAATAATGCAATAGTTAACATTCATATAGCATTTTAACATCTCATATCTCATTTGACAATAGAGAAGCATAACTGAATTGTAAAGAAAGCATTTGACTTGGGAAAATAGGAAGCATTTAGAGAAATATTCACATTAGAATTTTTCAAGAGCAAATAGAAAAACATATCCTAAAAAGTTGATAGATATACAGTTGAAATTACCTCTTTTGGTGGCAGGCAGTACAGTCTCTTTCCCAACCAGCAAATTTACTGATCCGTGTCTAAATGTTTAGCTTGTATGCAGCACAAAAGTAACATTAAAGAAATTTGATACTGCCAAGTAATGAGGGATGTTTACAGGATTTCATTGCAGATACAAGGAACAGTCATATAGAACAGGCTGCTCTTTGCAAGTAACTTTAATATTATGATCTGCAGCGAAAGGAGACAAAACACCCACATGTCATCCGCGAAAGCAGGAAGAAACTCAAAAAATGCTTATGGAATGATTGAGTGAGAATCATGAGAACAGAAACAGGCTTGTGTGAACTGTCCCTGGAAGAGAGGAAGGATTAGGATGAAAAAGTCTAGAGAAAAAAGACATTCCCAGAGGAAAGCGGCAATGAATATTGGTAGAACATATGTAAATGTGGGGTTGGTACAGCGCTAAATGTAAAGTCGATGCTGAGCAAATGTGAAAAAGATGACAATTAGGACAGAAGGAGCAAGCAAGGATGGGCATTGGAAAAAGGCCTTTGTTTGCCCACCACATTCTATTCTTCCCTAAAACATTAATTATCTCACTTCCCACAGTGGCTATTTCAAACCTTATCTCTCCTCAAGCCTTCCATGGTACCTTTCCCCCACTTTCAGCTGAGGACCTACCTCATACTTCCCCCCTCATCTCATAGCATTCATCTTTCCCCACTATCTCACTCATTTCATTGTCACAGCAAAAAGCGGGCCCTTCTCCTTGCCCTCTACATGCACCCTTGATCCCCCTCCCGTCACCATTCCTCCACAGATCGCCTTTATACTCATTCCTACCCTCTTATCTTCAATATCTCCCTTAACTGGCTTTTTCCCTGTTACTTATAGATATATATCCACATCTCCACCATCCTTAAAAACATTTTCTTGATCCTACCATCACGACTAGTTATTGTCCCCTATCTTTCCTTTGAGGGGACTCCTTAAGAAAGTCACTTCCACCAGCAACCCTGGTAATCTAGCTATTGATCCTGTCATTCATTCCAAAGTACCCTCTCCAAAGTTACTAGTGGTCTCTCTTAATTGCCAAGTCTAAGGTCTTTTTCCAATGCCCATCCTTCTTGACCTTTCTTGCAGCATTTTCCACTATTGATCACCTTTCTTTCTGGATGTTCTCTTTTCATAAGGTTTTTTTGTCATTGCTTGCTCCTTCTATGACACTGGTTCCTCTCCTATCCTATCTCCCATCTCCTATTCAACATCTCCTTTGCTTGAGCTTCATCCAGATCAAACCTATTAAGCACCGGTGTCTTCCAAAGCTAGGCCCTTATCACTTTTCATTCAATGTTATCATCAGATCTCCTGGGTTCAATTATCATCTCTCTGCAGATAATTCTCAGATCTATAGATCCAGCTTTTGTCTCTTTCCTCATCTCCAATTCTCCATCACCAACTGCTTTGTGGGTATCACCATTTGGATATCCTACGGGCATCTCAAATTCAACATGTCCAGAACAGAACTCATTGTCTTTCTCCTTCAATCTTTCCCTTTTCCCAACGTAGGCACAAATATCCCCTCATTTACCAAGGCTCACAATCTTATCCTTACCTCCTCATTTTCACTCACTCTACATATCTAATCTCTTACCAATCTTGTCTTTTATACTTTCACATTTCTCCTTTAAGTTCCTTTCCATTAATTTGAAAGCCTAAATTTTGCTTTTGCAAAGTTTACTGCAAATTATCTTTCTTCACAAAGAAACTCATTTTAAAAATTTTAGACAGGCATCCTATGACTATCAGTACACTACACAGAAAACCAAAACAATATTTAGAATGATGTTTGAACTGCAAAAGGTATGTATATTACTGCATTTGTAATACTTCTGTAAGGCATCATAAATAGATTTGAAGCAATATTTCATATGTTATATCTTTTGGAGCACTATTTTAGAATCCAAGTCCATAATTTTCCTGATTAAAAAGAAACATTATTCTTAAACCCAACCTTGAAGTGTTCTTTGAGACTGCAAAAAATGAAAATAAGGAAAGAGACTGTGACGGCAGGAAAACTCTGGAAAGTAACAAATACTTTTGAACCCAGATAATAATTGATATCTTAATTGTGAGACAGAAAAGAAATTCAAAAGCAGTCATCCTAAGGGATGTGATACAATATTGTAGATGGACCAAGTGATCTACTGAGGCCTTTCCCAACCTTAGAATTTTATAATTTTTCACAATAAACTGGGGAAATTGGTCTGAATGGCATGTAATGTGTGAGGGCAGCGTGGCCAGCAGGTAGGAAATTGGAAATAGGTCTGAAACAAATACTTCTGAACTTGGATTGGCTTTTCTTTTGTTCACTATATACTTGCTAATATCATTTAACATTATTGTTCTTTTAAATGAAATTTAAACTCTTTACTTTTATTTTTCTGTCATTAGTTTTTTATGCAAGTCATATGTAAGATAATAACAGTTTGGGAATATTCTATTCATAACATTATGCAGTGAATCTTTTAAATGCCAGGATGCCAGGCCCTGGGTGATTTCAATCAGATTCTATTTTTAGGGATGGTAGACATCTCAGAAGGCTAAAAACAAAGCTCAGTGTTCTCAGTGATACAAGTAACTACAATATCACTAATGACATAAATAGTAATTATTCAGATTAGGCCTAAATTAAATCAGGAATAGCAATGAAACGGAAAACACTGTCAGTTTAACCAACTGAACAGGATTTTTTTTTCTCTATTAGCTTAACAAAAGAAAAAAGAATTGCTTTCAATTGTTAGTTTCATATAGTTGATTGGGGGAAAAGATGTTAATAACATTCTTCAATTTTGTGGATAGAAGTAAGCAGCGAGAAGAATCATACAATTTGGTTTGTGGTATGCATCCAGTGGACACTGAATAGAATTTGTTGAATGGCTATAGTAAGGGTTGATAACTCCTTGAACAATTGTCATTCTGATGATGCTGACATTTCTTAAATCAATAAAATCCGAAACACATAGGATCAAAGATCAGTCACCTCGGTTATTCCTTCCAAAAGAGAGGCATAGATAATATCTCAGGAAAGAATTCCTCTTAAGTAGAAAAGATCAGACATAGGACTTTTATTTATTTTTTTAAGTGACCAAGAAGTAATCAGCGATTATTGACCCAAATGCCTGATTTCTTATCACTTTAAAATATTTATTTGCATGCAGTGACACCATTGCCATATTCTTATGTGTTTGGACTGACTGCCCTATGGGTGGGAGTATCTGAATTCCCATTGGGAATTCTGTCCCATAGAGGGCATTTGCTTCTTGCTTGGAGAAAGATTCCTGTACTCTGAGCCAGAGGCCTGATTTCCTGTGAATCCAGAAAGATTTTGAACTACTTTGGACTCTGAGAAGCAAGCAGTCTGCCTGAAGGAAAGAAGGTATGTGGGGATGGGGTGGGGGCTGAGGGCTGGAAAAGCACTAGCTGGAGAGTTGTGGTGATTTGGACCTGGCAGGCATCTTGCAGTGTGTTGTGTTCAGGCACTGGGGACTAAGAATAGCAGACTGGCCTGTGGGCAAGCCTCCACTGTGTGGAACAAAGAATTCAGACAACCTGTTGGGTGTGATCACCCCTTTAAGAACTGAGGTAATCTGTGGAAAGTCAGTCAGCAAGCATTTTACCTACTATGCGCTAGGCACTGTGCAAAGTACTGGGGATACAAAAACTGGGTGGTGGTAGGTGGGGAAGAATAGCTCGCAAGGAGTTCATAGTCCAGTGGGAAGGTTTTATTCTTTCTAACTCCTCTTCCCCATTGTTGTTCTGAAGATTTTCCTTGCTGTTCCTTTACCCTGTTTCTTTATCCTGACTTTGCTTCAAACAAAATTCATAATCAAACATGATCGTTTGTGTTGCATTACCTATACAGAGTGTCCCAAAAGTCTTCATGTAGTTTTCAACTTTAATAGCTTTGGAAGTATAAATGCTACAAACAAATAATTTAAACATTTAATTATTTAAATATCTTTCACGCTTATTTAATTTTGTGGATTCTTAATAATTCATTTTTAATTTTAACAAGCTAGGTACCTGGCCACATACAACGGTTTCTAGATGACATTTTCTCAGATGGGTGAACTGTTTGCTTGGCCACCTTCAACACCTAATCTATCTCCATTGAACTTTTTGGGGGGATCGTGTCAAAACTGTCATGTATTAATCAATACTTCACTCTTGGTATGATCTTAAGATTAGAAATGCAATCATTTCAGTTACTGAGCAGCAGCAACCAAGGTTTTTATAAAGATCGAAAATCCACTAGAATTATATATAGAACAAGACAGTGGTTTTTTGAATTTTAATAAGAAACATGAATATTTTAAAATTTTTAAGCAATTAACTTTTCACCTGTTGATATTTGTAAGTTTGTGGCATTTACATTTCTAAAATTATTAAAGATTAAAACTGTACTAAGAATTTTGGGATATTATATATACTTATTCCGTGGTGGGAAAGAGAGAATGGGGATGCCTGGGATACAGAGAACTAAGAAGTAAGTTAGGAGATTAGTCCTCTGACCTGGTGGTTATTTGGGGGCTTTGTAACTTTATGGGTGACAACTATTATGGTGATGCTTTTTATTAAGAATGTATATTGAAAAGTTCCCTAAATTATCAGAGAAAGGAATCTATGTGCCCTGAAGGGCCATTTTGCTGCAAAGCTAGAAAGTAAGCTATTGCTGTAGCTAGGTGCGATTGGTCTTCACGCTTCTGTACCTTAGACAAATCATCATTATCTAATAGGAAGAAAGGCAATTAGGATGGAGGTATAGACCAAAAGAAAAAGGGTATGTCCCAAGGACCTGTAGTGGAGGGAGAAAGGTGTGGTCTAGAAAGATTTAGTTCCTACCCCAAATTCCTACATGAAGACAGAGCAAAAGAACCAACTTTGCTACTGGTTACACCGCTAACTGGATATAAACCCCATGGAGTTCAAAGACAGAGGAAAACGTCTCGTATTTACAAAATATTTCTAGCTGCTCTTTTTGCGGTAGCAAAGAATTAGAAGTAAAGTAAAACAGCTGCACAAATTGTGATATATTATTGGAATATTATTGCATCAGAAGAAATGACAAATAAGAGAAAATTTGAGAGACTTTGAGAGGCTTGTATGAACTGAGGCAAAGTAGAGTAGGACCAAGAGAACAATCTATACAATGACAATAACATAAGGAAAACAGCAACAAAAGAGAGCACTCTCATCAACGCAGTGACTGATATTGACTTCTGAAAGTCGATGAATCCATCCTCTGATCAGAGGTCAAAGAGATTTTCCTAAAGTATAGACATAAGCAAGCTTCCTTCTTGGCAAAAGTGGAGGACTACAGCTGACAAAGTGAGTCATTTGTTAGGATATGTAGTCAAACATGGGTTTGTTTTGCTTAGCCATTCTTCTTAGCTAAAAGGGCAGATTATACCGGGGAAGGGAGAGTCATGAGGGAGGAATGGTGACACGAGAAAGGAAAAAGCTTCAATAAAACATTAAGTTAAACATATATCTATGAGCCTGCTTGATGTATGACATCCTCAAAGCTGTGTACATGGTACCTCTACTTCCTTTTCTCTTATTCTTCAATCTGGCTTCCAACTCCTTCATTCAATCGATACTGCTTTCTCTAAAGTTACCAATGGTCTCTTAATTGAGAAATCGAACGGCTTTTTGATACTGTCGATGACCCTTTCCACCTGAATATTCACTCCTTTCTAGGTTTTTGTGATACTTTTCTCTTCTGGTTTTCCTGTTACCTCTCCAGCCACTCTTTATCAGTCTCCTTTGCTGTATCTTCATCCACATGTCTACTAACTAAGGTTGTCTCCCAAAGACAATTAGCCAATCAATAAGAATTTATAAATGCCTACTATGTGCCAGGCACTGTGCTAAGTACTGGGGATATAAATAGAGGTAAATGACAATCCCTGCTCTCAAGGAGCTCACAGTCTAATGAGGGAAGCAACAAGCAAACAGACCTGTACAAACAAGCTACATACAGGATAAACAATTAACCGAGGGAAAGCACCAGAATTAAGATATGGGATTTTAGTTGGGACTTAAAGGAAGTTAGAGAAGTCATTAGGTGGAAATGAGGAAGGAGAGCATTCTCAGCTCTAGGGGGACAGCCCAGGGAAAGTTCCGAGAGATGCAGTGGCTTGTTCATGGAATAGCCAGGAGACCAGACGCACTAGATTGTAGAGTGCATGTTGGGGGAGCAAGGCGTAAGAAGACTGGAAAGGTAAGAAGGGACTAGGTTATGAAGGACCTTGAATGCCAAACAGAGCATTTTGTATTTGATCTTGGAGAAGACAGGGAATCAAATCAGGTGACCGAATGGAGATTATACTGAAGTGGGAAGACACTTACGGCAGGTAGACCCACTAGCAGCTATTGCAATAATCCAGGCATGAGATGATGAAGGCCTGCACTAGGGTGTTGGCAGGGTTAGAGGAGAGAAGGGGGTGTATTTGAGAGATGTTACAAAGGTGATGTCAACAGGCCTTGGTTGGATATGGAAGGTGAGATAGTGAGGAATCCAGGATGACTTCTAGGTTGTGAGCCTGAAGAACCAGGAGGACACAAAGACGTCAAAGAGAATAAGAACTGAGAAAACTTAGCTCAATCTAAGTGATTGATAACTGGCTGAAATGAGATATGAAAGGCAAGTTTCTTAGGTGATTGTAAATAGCAGACTGCTTTTTCATGGTCACACAACTGATTGAAAATTATAGACAGAAAAAGATTCTGGCACGTACATTATTTAATGATTTCAGGAAGCCTTATATATTCTGTGGGTACCCAAGATGTAAGCAGTTCTGTGCCAGCATATAGTAGTCTATTATTTTGGGGGGCTCCTTTAATGGGCGCCAGGTTGTGCCCTTGACACTGGTATTAGAGGTTGTAGAAGAAACTGGCTCCAGGATATATGGAAAGAGGTTTAACATGCAGATTGTTGGGAGGAATATTAATGTTCAGATAGAGTGCAGTGACTCAGAGTACATCTGAGGGAAGCAGTGTGTGTCTGAGAGAACTGGCATGTGTAAGAGAATGTTGAGGGTGCTGAGAAAATTTAGTGTATGTATGAGTGCCTGCAATAAGAGATTGTGCTATATCTTGCCTCCTAGTACCTCCCAACATATAATGATATCAGAATTGGGGATCTCTGATGAGAAACCCATTAAATTCCATATTACACAGCATATATGAAGAACAGTTTCTAAGCTCTTTGTATTCTCCCAATCTCCGCTATGGAAGTGAATTTTATTTTATTTTTTTTGGCAGAGAGGTAGACATTATAACCAAGAGCTCTGCGATCATGAGTGATAGGATTTGGACAAAAGCATCTAACTTGGTAAAATAAAAGCTGGCCACAAATGTTCTCATCAGACAAGATATCTTTCACATACACAGCAAAAGATTCCGTGACAGGACTATGACAGTAATTTTGCGCAATAATCTGCTAAGTATTGATAAATACTCAAGGTGATAAATATGCAAGATGATAAAGAGCAGTGGGTAGTGGACCTGGAGTCAAAGGGATCTGAGTTCAAATCTAGTCTGACACTTACTTGCTGTGTGACCTTGGGCAAGTCACGTAAACTCTACCTCAGTTTCCTCATTTGTAAAATGAGGATAATAACAACATCTATCTCCCAGGTTTGTTGAGAAGAGCAAATAACATATTTTTAAAGTGCTATATAATTGCTAGTTGTTAAATTAAATGTTGCCTGTCATGGAAGATTTGCTTAATGAGGTCCGAACAAATTTTTTTCTAATAACTATGTAGTTCTCAGTTCAATTAAATATGTATTTTTTAACCTTATTTTTATTGATGACAGGAAACATAGCATATTGGATAGAGAACTGGAAGACTTGGGTTCAAATCTCACCTCTAACACATGCTGGCTGTGTGACCCTAGGCAAGTTCCTCTTTGCACTCTAAGCAGATACCTATTGCCTGTGGCTCTAAGTTCCATAGAGCCACTAAGCTGAAGTTCTTCACTAGGACATTTCTGTACCAATGAAGCCACAAGTCCCTATCCCTGTTTTTGCTGATATCTTTTTCTTTTACGTTGCATTTATTTCCAAATATATCCTTTCCTTGACCCATCACTTTTAACAAAGATTTTAAAAAGAGGGGGAAAAGTCAGTTCAGAAAAACTAACCAATACATTGACCATAAACGACAATTGATATACAGCATTACATAGCTATATTTCTTCTGCCTCTAAAATGAAAGTAATGAAGCGCATTTTCTCAACTCTTCTCTAGTGCCAAGTGTGGTCATTAGAATTCTTAGAGAGTTCAGTGTTTTTTTTTCTTTAAAAAAACTTTTATTATCTTTTGTTTTTATGTCACTTTCATTTTCCAGTACTGTTTCACTCCTCTCCCTTCCAGAAAGTTATCTCTTATGACAACAACATAGTTCAGGAAAACTAAATATCAATCGAAATTGATAATATATGCTATTTTCCAACTCCATAGTTCTTTACCTGTGTAAGGGAGATATATATATATATATCTCATCTTGGATGCCAAGTTTGGTTTCTATAATTATGTAATTTATTGTTGTTTCCAGTTACATTGTTGTTTTCATTATGTATATTATTTTCCTGGTTCTGCTTACTTCACTTTGCATCAGTTTATATAAATTTTCCTATGCTTTCCTGTATTCTTTATATTCATTGTTTCTTATGATACAATAATATTCCATTACATTCATGTACTGTAATTTGTTTAGCCATTTCCCCAAAGATGGACACTTATTGGTTTCTTGCTACTACAAAAAAAAATACTGTTATAATTACATTGGCAAGATAGGGGAAAAGGAAGCTCCTGCTCTGTTAGGCACTGTTCTAAGTACTTTACAAGTATTATTCCATTTGACTACTATGGGATCTTTTTATTTTTGACTTCTGGAGATGTATGACTAGCAGTGGAATCTCTGAGTCTGAGGATCTGATCATTTTTTGTCACTTTCTTAGCATAATTTCTGATTGCTACCCAGAATGGACCAATTTATAGTTCCACCAATAGCATGCCTGTCTTTCCCCAACCCTTCCACTGACTCTTCCTATTTCATCATCCTTGACAATTTTCTGAGAAGTAAGACCTGAGAGTTGTTTTAATCTGTATTTCTTTTATTGTTAATGACTTGGAGCTGTCTTTCATGTAGTTGCTAATAGTTTGCAATTCTCTCGAGAACTTTTTTTTTCCATATCTTTTGACCACTTACCCACTGGGGAATATCTTTTGATGTCATATATTTATGTTAATTGACTATAAGTCTTGGATATCAAACTGCTGGGAGAGTTAATTGATGCAAGGCTATTTCCATATCAACTGCTTCCCTTTTAATCCTAACTGTCCTGATTTTGTTAGTGAAAAGCTTTTCAATTTTATGTAATCAAAATTCTCTATTTTAGCTTTTTTGATCAATTCTATCCCTTGTTACTTAAGAATTTTCTGTAGTCAGAGCTATAAAAGATATGTTTCTTTTCTAATTTTTAAATGATTAGGTCTTTATAATTTGAGTCGCATATATATTTTAACTTCATTGTGGCATGTCATGTAAGTAGTTGGCCTAAACCTAATTTTACCAGCCTCTTTACAATTTCCTTAGCAGATTTTTTATCAGATACAGGGTTCTTTTCCAAGTGCTTTATATTCTGAGGTTTTATGAATACTGGGTTAAGTTCAACTGTTTCTGCTATAGCCTTATTTAGTCTATTTTACTGATATATTTTTCTGTTTTTTTAAACATTACAGAATAGTCTCCATGATTACTGCTTTATAGTGCTCCATGAGATCTGGAAATGGTACCCCCCCCTTCATTTCTACTTTTTTTCCTTTAAGATTCTAGAACTTTTGTTCCTTTAAATAAATGTTATAATTATTTTGTCTAGCTCTATAAAGTATCAGCTTGGTAATTTAATTGATATAGCACTAAATCTGCACTCATTTAGATAATATCATTTTTTACTGTGCTAGTATTAACTAATTAGTGTTGTATTTGGTGCCATAAGCACCAAATAGCAATTCATTTATTTTAATTGCTCTTTATTTATTTTAAGAGGTGTTTTCAGTTGTATCTATACAAGTCTTAAGCATACTTTGGAAGACTGACTTTATGTATTTTGTAGTTACTTTGAATGGGACTTCCATGTCTATACTTCATCCTGAGTTTTCTTGTTGCTATATAGAAATGCTATTGGTTTTTGTGGTTTTATTTTGTGATTTGCTATTTAGATAAAGATATTGTCTCAATTAGTTTCTTTTTTTTTTACTTTTTAAACTTTATTTTTATATTTAGTTACAAATTCCCTCTCTCCACCCCTTCCCCTACTCATTGAAATGGTAAGAAATATGGTACCCATTATTCAAAGTCATGATCTGCATTAGTCATGCTCTGGGAAAAAAGCAAGAAAAATAAAGAAAGGAAAATAAAATAGACTTCAGTCTTCATTCTGAATCCATAAGTTCTCTATCAGGAGATGGATAGAATTTTTCATCGTTTTATTGATCAGATTGACTTAATCTTTTACAGTTGTTTATCTTTACAACATTGCTGTTACTGAGTACATGGATCTCCTGGATCTGCTCACTTCACTTTGCATCAGCTCATACAAGTCTTACCAGGTTTTTCTAACACCATTCCTTTCATTATTTCTTACAGAAGAGTAGTATTCCATCACATCCATATACCCTAACTTGATCAGCCATTGCCTAATTGACGGACATCCCCTCAATTTCTAATCCTTTGCTACCACAAAAAGATCTGCTATAAATATTTTTTGTACTTTTGAATTCTTTTCCTTTTTCTTTGATTTCCTTGGGGTATAGTGTTTGATATGATTACAAAAGATGCAGCAAAGCCATGTGATGGTCTGTGACATAATCAACTAAGTCCCTTTTTTCCTGATCAAGGATAGGCCATAGCATATGTAAAGGGGATGTAGGAGTTAGTCAACTGAGGGCTTCAGTGTGACCTGAGTGGCTCCAACACACTGTCTTATACCCAAAAGGATGAAGGGAACAGGAACTCTTTACAAATATACCAATTTAAGTTAGACAGGTCATGGGCATCCTTTAATACACCAATCTGTTTTTAAATTAATTTATTTTTGATTTTTAGTTTACAACATTCAGTTCCACAAGTTTGGGGGTTCCAAATTTTCTCTCCTTCCCTCTTCTCCCCCATAAGATGGCATGTAATCCAATGTACCTTCATATACCTTCACACTGAACTTATTTACATAATAGTCCAGTTGTAAAGAAGAACTATAACCAATGGAATGAATCATGAGAAAGAAGAAATGAAACCAAAAAAGAAGGGAAAAAAAGAGAGCAAATAGTTTGCCTCAATTTGCATTCAGATTCCATTATTCTTTCTCTGAATGATAAAGATATTGTCTCAACTAGTTTCATTCCTGATTCTTTGATATGTAAATCATATTTCTGCCAACATAGAGATAGTTTTATCTCTTATTATATTTATGTCTTCATCTTCTTTCTCTTGCTTTATTTCTATCACTAGCACTTCTAGAATTATATCAAATAATAACAGGGAAAGGAGTCTCCGGGTAAGCTTCTAGTGTTTCTCTTACATACACACGTGTATAGATACATACAAATACATGTGACTATATAGATAAAATGCACATGTATTTTATACACATATATAGATGTACTTTTAGACATGCTTCTTGCATGAAAAATTGTTGACTTTAGTTTTCTTATGCATTGTCACTCTCCTTTTATTGCATTGTTTAATTCATACAAATTTAAAGTTATGATTGTTAGGTTGGTACTTTCTTCTCATTTATTTTAATTTCTTTTTGAGCCTCTTCCTCTTTTCAGTCAGTACTTTATTCTTAGTTTTGCTTGTACTACTTTGATGCTAGTCTGCTCTCATAGGTTTCCTTGCTCCCATTTGCCTATCCTAGCCTAAGTTCTTTGAATTTACTTAAATTACTGATTTTTCTTCATTTCATTATCTATTTCTCTCCCTCTTTTGTCTTTTTTCTTTCCTTTCCACCTTACTACCCCCACTATATACTCTGTGACCCAATGACAGTGGCCTCCCTGTAGTTCCTCAAACAAGACAATTCATCTCCAGATTCCATGCCTTTTTATTGGCTGTTTCCCATGCCTAGAATGCTCTTCTTCTCTCCATCTCCTGGCTTCCTTCAAGTCTCAGGCAACATCCCACCTTCTACAGGTAGCCTTTACCAGCCCCCCCCCAAATTGAGTGCCTTCCCTTTGATTTGTCTTGCATACGCTTGTTTGTGCCTAATTATTTGATTATTGTCTCCCCCTTTAGAATGTGAGCTCCTTGAGAGGAGGGATTTTTTTTTTTTGTATACCCAGTGCTTAGTACAAAGCCTGGAACATATTGGGTTCTTGATAAATGCCTGCTGACTGACTTACTTTGTATTTGATTCTGGTGGTAATAAGGAAGCACTGAAATTCAGTGGGTAAAAGAGTGTCATGATCAGACCTTATGCTTAAGGAAAATCACTTTGGCAACTGAATGGAAGATGGATTGGAATGAGGAGACATTTAAGGGAAGAAGGCCAAGTTAGAAGGTTACTGCAACAATCCAGGCAATAGTTGATGATGGCCTGAAGTAGGGTGATGGCTATGAGGGTAAAGAGAAGGGGATGAATTCAAGAGATGTTACAGAGAAAGAAATGACAAGATTTGGCAACTGGTTACATATGTTAGGTAAGTGACAGAGGAGTTGAGGATGAGACCAAGGTTTTAAACCAGGACTGAAAGATGGTGGTACCTTCAACAATATAGGGAAGTTCACAGGAAGGTGGGTTTGTGGGGAAAGATAATGAGTTCTGTTTTGGATATCTTGATTTTGAGATACCTGTGGGACATTCAGTTTGAATTGTCCAATAGGTAGTTGATTATGCAGGATTGGATCTCAGTAGAGACTAGGGCTGGATAAATAGATCTTGGAATCATCTGCTTAGAGATAATTGAATTTATGACAGCTAGTGAGATTATTAAATGAAAGGGCCAAGGATAAAACCTTGGGGGACTAACATAGTGGGAATAAAGATACAGTAAAAAAAAAAGACTAAGGAGTGGCCATATAGGTAGAAGAAGAAATAAGAGTGTGCAAAGTTATGAAAACCCATAGAGGAGAGCATTTCCAAAGGAGAAAGGGGTCAGCAGTGTCACATGCCGCAGTGAGGTCAAGAGGATGAGGCTTCAGAAGAAGTCATTAAATTTGCCAATTAAGCGATCATCAGTAATGTTGGAGAAATCAGTGTAGCTTGAGAGACGAAGCTGGAAGCCAGACTGAAGAAGGTAAGAAGAGAGTGAGAAAAGAGGAATTTTCATTTTTGTCTTTCTATCCCTAGCACCTTGCAGAGTTCCTTGTATATGGTTTGTGTTTAATAAGTGTTAGGTGATTGCTTAGTGAATGGATAATGAGTCAGCCCTAGGTTTGGGTGCTCTAGATATTGAGTTGGGTGTCATTTGGGGAGCAGCATGGTATTTTCAGTTATCTCCAACAGCTTGCCACTGAGAAAGGAGAATATTTTTCTAGCTCTACTATGTAGTTGCTAAGCACTAAACAATGTAATCTAAGATGAATTAAAATTACAAATAATTCAAAGGCAAAGGCAAGATGTACAGTCCTTCCCCTACTCCACCCCTCCTTGGATCCCACCAGGACCTCCCCTTCTTCACATCTTTCCGCCAATACTTCCTTCCTTATCCCCACTCCCAGCTGTATATTCACCTTAATCCTTACCCTGCAGGAAGGAGATCAGAGTATTTACTTTATTTCAACCATTGGACTAATTTGCTAACAGTTGTAGTCCTGGGACCTATCAGCCTCCTGACTTTAGGGTGGACATGAACTCTAAGATTTTTATGAGGGATAAGTCACTGATTACAATTTTTTTTTGGTAAAGGGCCTTACCATCTGTCCTGTCATCATACCCTAAGACGCATCAAATGTTACCATTTGTCATACCCCTGTGCCTTCCAGGCCCCTTATTTGATGTTGATGGATCTAAGGACCTCTGAGTCTTTCCATCTGCCCTGAAGCTGAATTCTCCTATGTGTCTCCTCCGGGTAGAAAGAAAGCTCCTCGACAGCAGAGCCTGTTTTCCTTTTTTTATTTCCAATCCTTTAACTTAGCACAGTGCTTGACACACAGTAGGAATAAATACTTTTTATTCATTCATGTTACCAACCACAATGTGCAGTGTTAGAAACATTTGAAATGAAATTACTACAGAAAAGAATGACCATAAACAGTGGTGGGCTGACCAAGTATCAAGAGAAATGAGGGGGCAGAGCAAAGATGTCAGAGTAGCAGGAAGCAGTACAGTGAGGCTCCCCACCCCAGTCCTCCAAACACAACCACAAAATGCATCAGGCCAAATATTTATAGGGAAATCCATCAAAAGTTATGAGTCGCTATTTCCTCTCAGGATGGCATATGGAAAGAGGCAGAGAGGTTTGAGGATGCTGATGACAGAGTCAGGCTACAAGTTTGTTGCTCTCAGAGCACTCCAGCACCCAGGGAGAGGCTGTTAACTAGTGCAAAAGGAGATCCCAGGCTCGTACTGGGACAGCACCAATACTTCCACCAGTACTACCACTCTCAGCACTCTCAGGCTTGTTATTTGTACTGGGTCACCACCAGACTGCTACTGGTGCACCATGGCAGGGAAAGGAACCAATTGGCAGTTCTGTCACCTACTGCCTAGATCTGGATCACAGATTCAGAGCAAACTGAGGAGGGGGCATGTGCTCAGGAGTTGTATTCCTATGTAGGGAGGTCCTGGGTGGTATACCAAGAAAGGAATAAGTTCGGATGTCAGTAGCAGCAGCAATATGGCTGAGACTCCAGGAATAGAGCAAGGTCTCAGTTCTAGCATCTAGCTCAGCCTAAAACCTGCAGAGGAATAACTAGGGCAGGAATCCCAGACTAATGGGGAGCCTATAATTTTGCCATTCTGAACCAATAGAGCTATCCACCTCTGTCAAGGGCAGAGTCCAGCAGAAATCTTCAGACCCATACCTAGGTCCAGAAGTTACAGAGCTCAGACCAGGGGACAGTGACTTTGCCATGAATAAGACTGCTTTGGGAATACTGAAAACTTGGAAGTCACCAGTCTGACCCTGAGATCTTAGAATAACATGACACTCTATACCCCATGGAAGCAGCAACAGGACCCACCCAGACTTTCTCTCCAGATGTGTGGCAGAGCTTCGCCCTAACATCAAGTCTGTAGTCAGGAAGTAACCTAGAAGAATGAGCAAACAAAAAACCATTCTTTCTCCCCCCCAAAAACCCCAAACAAACAACAAAACAACAAACTATTGTGGTGGCAAGGAAGCTCAAGACAGAAGCCCAAAAGAAGAGAATGACTCTAAAAAATATATAGGCAAAGCCTTAAAGAAAATACAATTTGGGCATAAACTCAATGAGAATTCCAGAAGAGAGAATGCAAGATTTTTTTAAAAAAAGAGTTTAAAATGTTTTTATAAATTAAATGAAAACATTTAAAGAAAACACATGTAAAAGAATATGAGAGCTATGGAAGAAAGAATTGGAAAGGAAATTAACAGCTTGTCACATGGGATATAAAACTGTATCCAAGCAGCAAATTCCCTGAAAATTAGAATGGGCAAACAGAAATCAATGATACCATGAGCCAAAAAAATAGTAAAACAAAGTTGAAAGACTAGAAGAAACAGAAGAAAATATAAAATATCTCATAGCAAAAGTAAATGACTTAGAAAACAGATTGAGGAGAAAACATTTAGGAAGCATTGGATTATCTGAATGCCATGACCAAAAAAGATATCATATTTCAAAAAATCTTTAAAAAAAACTGCCCAGATATCTTAGAAGTACAGGGCCAAGTAGAAATTGAAAGAATCCACCAATCACCTTCTGAAAAAAATCTCAGAATGAAAACTCCCAGGAACATTATAGACAAAATTCAGAACTTCCAGGTCAAAGTAAAAATACTGAAAGTGGCCAGAAAGAAAAAATTCTAGTACCAAGGAACCACATTCAGGATCACACATGATTTAGCAGCCACCACTATAAAGGAGCAGGAAGCTTAGAATATGATATTTCAGAAGGTAAAGTATATAGGCTTATAGCCAAGAATAACTTAGCCAGCAAAACTGAGCCTAATGCTACAGTGGGGAAAGTGGATTTTTAATGAAATAGAGGACTTTCAAGTATTCCTGATGAAAAGACCAGAGCTGTGTAGAAATGCTGAAGTTCAAACATAGGAGTTAAGAAAAACATGAAAAAGTAAGCATGAATAAACAATAAGGGACTAAACAAGAACAAACTGCTTATATTCAAATATGGAGAGAGGATACATATGTTCCCTATGAGCTCTATCATCAGCAGAGGGAATCTAGTTAAACAAGGTGAGAGGAATAGCAAAGAGGCCAATGTCACTAGAGAGCAGGGCACATGGAGGGGAGGAGAGGTAGAAGGAGACTGCATTGTGAAATGCTTGGAGGATTTTATATTTTATATTTGATTCTGGAGGTAATAGGGAGCCACTGGAATTTATCGAACAGTGAGGTAACATGGTCATATCTGTGCTTTAGGATGACTGATTTGATAGTAGAGTGGAGGGCGGACTAATGTGGTGAAAAACTTGAGGCAGGGAAACTAAGCAAAAAGCTATAGCAACAGTCCAGGTGGAAGGTCATGAGAGCATGCACCACAGTCATGGTAATGTCAGTGGAGAGACCTAAAACCTTTACAATTCTTGTTGGCTTCGATGACACCATTCCTTGTTATGAGGAAGCTAGGTAGCACAATGGGTAGAGTGCTGGACTGGCAGGAAAACTTGCATTCAAATTCCACCGTGGGACACTCACTAGCTGAGTGACTCTGGACAAGTCACTTTACCTCTCCGTTTCAGTTTCCTCATTTGTAAATGGGGAATAATAACACCTACTTCACAGGGTTGTTCATCAAATGAGATAATATTTGAAAAGACCTTTTACAAACTTTAAAGCACTATAGAAATGCTAGTCATCATCATCATCATCATCATCATTTTGTACTTGTGATTGATTTATTGAACTCAAGTGTAAGCCTTCACATTCATCTGTTAAATCTCCTCTTAGAGCCTGGCCAGTCTTCTAGTCTGTCATGATCTTTTTGGATCCTGTCATGCAGCAGGTTAAGTTATCCCTCCTAGCTTTTTGCCAGCTGCCAATTTGACAAGAATGCTCACTGTGACTTCTAAAGTTCTTCCCTGGGTGCTGTGGGAAACCTCACAAAATGAAATGAAATGATGGCCTGAATTAAGATAAACTAAAAATATACTTAGCTCCCAATTTCTTAATTTCACCTGTCACAGTAGGTAGAAATGATCCAATGTACATGTATGAATGAAAAGGCATTTAATAAGTGCTTACTAGGTACCAGATACTGTGCTAAGCATTGAAGATACAAATCCAAAGAAATGAGACAGCCCCATTCCTCAAGAAGCTTACATTCTAATTGAGGAAGATAATACACATATGGGAGTGGTAGCCAGGGAAGAGTTTTGGATAGGGAATGATGCTGTGAGTCATAGGGCAATGGACTGACACATCCATCCAGGAGCATTTAGATTTGCTTATTGTTCCCAGAGTAGAGCCGGAAAGGGTAGAATACCCATAGCATCATGGCATGGAGATGACTGGGAAGGGGCATGATGGGCCTGTTTCTGGGCAAGAAAAGGTGAATGCTCATCAATTGGAGCCCAGAATCCTGGGGTGGGGATAGAGGAGCTCAAGGTATACGTGAGAATAAGTGGAATATATTTTTGTCTTTCTATTTTACATATTCATACATGAAAGGCACTGTGGTAGATAGAGTCTTTGCATCTAAAGAGTTTACAATTTAGTGGTGGTGGTGGGGGAAGGGTATGTATTTGGATAGTTCCTACTCAGTCTATATTTAAAACAATTTCCATACATTATTTCCATCCCTACTACAACCATCCTTGTTCTGGCCTTCATCAACTTTCATGTGAATGATCACGATAGAATCTTAATTGGTTTTCTTGCCTCCTGTCCAAAGCATCCTTCGTGCTGCTGCCAAGGCAATCTTCAAAAGGCAAAGAAATTTCTCACTACATTATTCCGATGCAGAGGTACCTTGGTACCTCAAGTGACTCTCCCCTGTATACATAATACTGATAAACTTTCTATCCCCCAATCTTAGCCTGCCCTCTTGTCTCTGGGCCTTTATTTATTGTTTCCCATATCAAAGTGATGTCCTCCACATTTCTGTCAAAGTTCTTCCCTTCTTTTAAGGTCCATGCCATGTGCCATTCTCCTCAGGAAGCTTTTAGAAATTTTCTAGTATACCTCATATTTCCTCAAGCCCTTGTATGGATTTCTCCTTTGCACTCAGCACTCTCAGCCTTGTTATTTGTGTCCTCTTCCTTAGTATCAAAGAGTTATTGTAAACTCTTGGAGAATGACCTCTGTATTAGATCTTTGTATCCTTAGCACTATCACAGTACCTTGAAAAGAGTAGGGATTTAGTGTTAGTTTAATTGAATTATACAAGTTGCTTCCTTCCCCTCTCACTATCCCCCCCCCCCACCTCCATTAGGTTGTACGTTCTTTGAGAAGAGGGTCTGTGCCACATCAGCCTTTGTATCTCTACTGCTTTGCTTATGACAGGCACTTAAATGTTTGCTGAGCTGGATTACGCTTATATGGAATGGGGCTAAAATGCAGCTGGCAGGTTTCGCCATTTATTTTCTTTTCTAGGCTCCTCCCCATTCATTAATAAACATTCATTAATGTATTGGTAACTATAGCCACATTTAGGCCAATCTATGACAACACACAAAGAGATCAGAGGGAATATGACAGTAAAACTAATTTTTTTCAGGTCTTGAAACACTGTCTATTTCATTTTTAGAAAAAAAAATCTATGTACTTTATTTTTGTTTTAAATTAAATGTTATTTTTTCAATTATTACATTTTTTCTCCCCCCACTCAAAAAACCCTAAAAACGCTTATAACAAATATAGATAATCAAGCAAAACAAATTCCATGTTGGCCATGTTAAAATGTGTGTTTAATTCTACATAATACTATGTATTTCATTAACATACATTTAAGTTGACTCAGTCTGAATTTAGTAAACGGACATAAGTTCTATAAGAAACCTGAAATCAACAAAAGCACACAAAGTATAGGAATAATAATGACAAGGAAGCTAGACAATTTTATTGCTGTGGCACTGAGGATTTTCTGGAAGTCCTGACAAGAAAACTTAAGAAAATATTTACTTTAAGGTATTAAAGAAATAACAAAAGAACAAGTGTTATTATTAAATGCTAGAACATATTGTGCAGAAATATTTCTAAAGTAAATCACATCTTAATCTGGATTTATGAAGTCACTTTGAGTTTAGGCATAAGACTATTGAGCAGAACCCAAAGGTCTACAAACTACAAAAAGGCCAAAGGCTGAATGGGTCATTGAATGATGACCCAAATACATCAGCAGTCAAGATTTCCTGACTGATTCAGTCCTTGGCTTTTCTCCTGAAGCTGACAACAAGATTACCAATTAGTGCCAAGAATGATGTGCTTTCCTACACAGGGTGCTGTCCATTAGACATGGGCATAAGATCATCATTACATTTCATAGGGACCACCAATTGTGATCAGTTAGATCCAGATTTAAACCAATGACCTAGCAGTAAAATGCTTCATATCTTGTTACCAGGCTTCAGAGCCATCTGGTCCCTAAATATGTAAACTCCCAAATCATCCAATGCCAAGGGGCTAAACATAGCTAAAGGATTTAAAATATAATCTGATCTGACAACCTAGGTATCAAACAAACTAACTTTGGCCAAATTAGTCAAGTGGTGACAAATAATAAGGCAGTATATCCCACTAGAATACATGCTTTCTTTATGTCAAGAAGATAGAATAGTTAAGGTTAGATGTACGTATCTTTTATTTAATAGGATCTAAAGATAATTGTTAGAAGAGGCAAGATATTTGGATTATAAAGGGAAGGCTGCAGTTAAGGTAAGTGATTTGAAGAAGAGAAATCTAGTGAAGTTAGCAGTGCCATTATAAGAGGTGGAAATTTTATAACCTTCTTATATTCCTTCAGTATATGGTAGACTTACTAAATGCATATATATATATATATAATCATATAGGGTTTCAATGTACTTAATTTTTGTTGTTATGATGATAGCTTAGGACTGAAATAGACATAAGATATTATACTAATTTTTCAAAAATTCATGACATTCTGAGTAATTAATTTTATTAGTGATATTAAATATTATCACTATAATTTGTATTTTAAAACTTTTATTGTCTTTTTATTAGTTATTCCACATATCCACATGTGAATAGATTTGCTTTAATATTTTGATTTTATAGAGGAGTCACCTAAAGTTAATCTACCTGTCCAGAGTTGTAAAGGAGCTCAATGGTAGAAGAGAAATGAGAGTATAAAATTTTTATTTTCTCCTAATGTAATATTTATTCAATTTGTGTTTGTCATATGGAATTATTTTGGAACATTAGTGATGTGAAAATCACCAATTTCAATGTCTTTATTTTTAAAAATGAATTTTTCCTTATCCTTTCTTGAATCATAGGATTTTAGAATCCTCTTGAGAGGCAGAGCTATAACCAGCAGTTAAGGTGCCCAATACCATCAGAAAGATATCCTTAAATAACTTTTAAAGACAAATTCAGTTAAAGGGGAGGCACAAAGAAATACTAGAAAATGGACCATTGCCAGCAGAGATCTCCAGCTTCTTACTTTAACTATTCTTGATGATTCTTGACATCCTTGATAACCAGGTGCTAAGCTGATTCTGAAGGAGTGAAGGTTCTGTCAGCACCCCCCACATTTGGTGCCCGGAACAAAGCCCTGATTACTCTGCCCTAGTTCAGGCTCTGTTGAAAGGGAATTAAAGGATTATCTGATCTAACCTTCTCCTTTTATAAATTAAGGAAACTGAGGTCTACAGAGATGAAGAGACTTGCCCAAGGTCACCAGGCAGTAAATGGCAGAGCTAGTCTTCTAGTTCAAAATCCATTATATTTTTCACTATAATATGATGCAGGCAATAAGCACATACTCTAAAATTAAATCCTCTAGTTTAATTAGTTCTATTTTACCACTCATTATGTGAAAGGTTCTAATAAAAAAATCTGAGTTGTCTGATTTCCAAATACGTGATATGGTTTCAAAAACATCATAATCATGAAAGTACTAAATGATTGTAAGCTATTATAAGCTAAGTACTAAAATGTTTGGAAAATTAAAGTAACATATGTTAACAGGGCTCTTCCCGGAGAATTCAATGTAAAAAAAGGTCTGTGTTAGATGCCTTTACGTTTTGTTCCTCTGTCACCAAAACAACTTCCTTTATAAATTGGTCTATCAGCCACTACCTTGGGATGTCACTAAGAAGAAAGAGGGTCTCTCTCAACTTATCACGGAACAATGAAAAGAATACTAGCTTTAGAGTCAAAAGACCTAGGCTCATGTCTCAGCTTTGCTCCTTGCTACAGATGTGACCTTGGGCGAGTCATATAATCTGGGACTCTATTCTGCTATTTGAAATGGAGGGGCTGTACTAGATTACCTCTACGTTCCTCCTAGCTTTAAATCTATGCTTTAATCACTTGAAGCCACACTAAATCTTTTGGAATACTCTGTAATTTTGATTAGTATGCATATATTGCCATTCCTTTAAATCTATTCCCTCTGCTTTCCAAAAATGCCCCTCAAAGAGATTGTAAGGTTTTGGTATAATCTAAATGAGAGAATTCCTAATAGGAAGAAACTATTTGTCTAACTGATTACACAAGTAATAGATTTTTTAAAAGTTTCTCATCAATCTTTAGAAATCAGAATTTTTCATCCCATATTCATTCATTCATTAACTCATTTATTGAAACTATTTTTTGAATGCCTACAATGGGCAAGGCACTGAACTAGATATTATGGATATAAAGAAAGATCAGATTTGGGACCCTATCTTCAAAAAGCTATAATATGTACAGACAATCCCAAATAACTGTAACACAATGTAAAATGATATTATTCTGACAAAAGAGGTACAAAGTTATGAAGGGTCAAAAGGGGAAAGGAAGTATCCAAGATTACCACACAGTAAAATTATAACTGTCACCAAAAAACATTTATTAAGTATCTAGTTGTATGTGGTTCTGAGTAGCAATATCACTGAACAGAGAGAGCCTCTGCAGTTGCTTCCACCTCTATGGCTTCCAAGTCTAGAAGTCTACGAAATGCCAAGGAAACAGGATATGTATGCATTCCTATCCTGAAGAACTGAGGCAACGAATTTCATCTGGTGATAAGTCAAGTTGCGAAATACAACAAATTATTTCAAACTCTTCTATTTTTGCCTTTGCCCCTTCTTAAAAAGAAGTAGGATGAGAGTAGCTAATGATAATGAATAGATATGTAAATTAAAAGATGGGATTTTTCTTTTGTTATTCCTACTTAACAATATAAATTGTAAGTCACTTCCTCCACCTAACATTAAAAAGTTCCCACATCCCATAGATCTTGGACACTCTACCTCTGAGGATTTAAACCTTAGGAACATAGTTGCATGAAGAGGAGGGGCTTATGGTAGTTACTATTAATGGAGAGCCATATAACCAAAACAAAGTAGAAAATACAAAAACCAGAGTCAAAAGAATTTAGAAGGGACAAAAATAATGATGTGGAAAACAGGAAATATCTTAATTAAGAATTCATATCTATCTCAATCACAATATTACAGATATAATTCTTTACCATGGTGAACACTGAGAGAACTGTAGTCAGGTTTGCCATCACATCCCTTCCCATCCACTAAACCACTCTGCCATTCCTTCCTGGCTGTAGCTGAAGTACCCTGTGCACTATTAATCCCCAAACTGCCTCTTTCTTGCTCTGCAGCACCTCACATACACACACCTCTTGAGACTTTCCTCAAATCTCCAAGGCAGTTCTACATTCCCTTTCCTACCCAGTACTCACCCAGAGCAATGGCCTCTGGAATTACTCAGGGCTGTTTTTTCCATTTAAGTCTAACACGGAGTGAAGGGAGGGGATCCAAGAAGGATTCGCCTGATCTCTCTGCCATCTTATTTCCTAGGTTCCCACTTTCCACGGTAAGTTTAACAGCTTCAAATTTTCCCCAGAGGGAGCAGAGAGCTTTGCTTGCTTTGTTTTCCTCAGCCTTCCATTCAGACTGTAAGTGCCAGAGGGCACGGGCTGCAGGCTTACCTGGGCAGTTGTACCAGCGAGGACTTCCCTTCACTCCTGCTAAACAGAATTCCACTCCACCATCTAAACCAGGATGCAGGTTTCTTCCCCACTAACTGAAGGCAGCAAGGGTTATAGTGGCGAACCGCTCCCCTCTCCTGCTAATTTTAGGCTGCTTCCTCATGCTGCTGCCATGGGTATCAGGGTATATGGTTCCCCTCGGAGCGGCTATTTTCTCTCCTGAGCCTCATTTGTTTATTTTCACCCCTCATCCTGATCTATGAAGCTACGCCATTTCATAAAACAAGGGAATACTGGGGTTTACGCTCTCTATTATGTGGATTCGAAAGCAAACGTTTAAAATTGGGTTTTAGTTTTGCCCTATCAGATTCAAATTTGTTAGTATGCAGATTTCCAAGTCATTTCTAGGAAGCTTAAATCATTGGAATAGTTAGAGATTTTCTAAGTAAAATTGGAAAACGTGGTCACTACCATGAAGATTTTTTTCCCAAATGCACAGTTGTGCAATACATACGGCAAGAACCTTTAATTTCCTGGGTGGTCCCTTAGAGACCAAGGAGATCATAAAATGTGTACAGTTTAAAGTGTTAAGCAGTTATCCGAGAGATTGTTCAGGAAGATTAAGTGAATTATTGACCATTTCTTGCCCAAATATTAGCACTAATGGTCCCACAACTAAATGGTGTCTAAGGCAGTGAATCCAGGATAGTTCTATGTCCAGCATTCTACCCACTAAGCAGTTTTTCCTCATACGGGCTAAACAAAGGTAGAGAAATATCGTTCATGAAAATTCATACAGAGATCACTGACTGACTCATTCAGTCTATTAATATTTATTGTTAAACTGTGTATGGAAAACTTCTGGTTAAGGTTGCAATTTGAAGGGTCACAGAGGTGCCTCGCTCCCTAACATACACTCTAGCAAAGATCAAATAATGATTAAGAAGTCAAAAAAGAAACAATGATAAGCTCTTTCATGCAGGCAAGCATTCTACAAAATTACAGCCAGAAGCTTGAGGGCACTAGGAAAAGGGTCCCTCCAGGGAAGCCAGAGAAAGCTCAGGAAAATAAAACACAAGTATGTCCGTCCTCTGACTCAGAGTCATTCAAGAGGCTCCTGAAATCTGAAGAACTCTTTTCCAGGTAAGAACCCTTAGATTTCCCTGATGGGGAAGCTCCAGAGGAGGGGTCAGAAATCCAATGGATTCTGACTGCAGATGCACCTTGAAGCAGGCAGTGCTTTGACTCAGGTGCTCCAGAAGGTCCTGAAGACCATAGCAATTCAACTTAGAATGTTGCAGGGGAGCTGGAATCCAGCAGCATTTTGAACCAACAATCCTGTGTGGCCCAACACCCCCAGGATTCTGACCCTGGAAAATCCAGGAAGACCTGAAACCTGCCAGCACAGGAACAAGTGCAAATAGGAGAAAACACTGACTCATATGAAGCGATACAGAATCAAGAGAGTGGAACTAGAAGAACAATTTCTATTAGAACATTGTAAAGACAGTACTTGTTGACTTGTTTTCTTGCTTTTGCTAAAGACCTAATCTGGAGTATCATCCTTACTATACGTCTATTGTCTGGGGAGCTATGGTGGCACAGTGAATACAACACTGGGCCTAGAGCCAGGAAGACTCATCCAGTCAAATCAGGCCTCGGATATTTAATAGCTATGTGACCTATGTTTGCCTCAGTTTCCTCATCTATAAAATGAGCTGGAGAAGGAAATGGCAAACCACTCCACTATCTTTGCTAAGAAAACTCTAAATGGGGTCATGATGAGTCGGACACAACTGAAACGACTGAACAATTGTCTGAGCACCTGGCTTGCTGTGTTTGGAATGAGCTACCGCCAGCTTAGCGACAAGAGGATTAATTTTTTTCAATACCAAAATATTTTTTATTTTTAAATGTAATTTTTATGCTATCTTTTCAACTAACCAGCATATATCTTCTCTCCTACCTTTCTCATTGAATAAAAGAAAAAAAGATATGTAAGGCTATAGAGTCAAGCAAAACAAATTCTACATTGAAGGCGTCCAAACACGTAGGTCTCATTCTGCATCTTAAGTCCATCAGAGAAGGTAGGCAGCATGCTTCACCATCACAGCTGGTCACTGCACGGGTCAGGGTTTTGAAGTCTTTCAAAGTTGTCTTTACAGAATTATAGTTAGCGTATAGATTGTTTACCTGGTTCTGCTCACTTCACTCTGCTTCAGTTTATACATCTTCCCTACGTTTCCCTGCCATCGTCCCTTTCATCATTTCTTATGGCACATGAACATTCCATTACATTCACGTACCACAATTTGTTCAGTTTCTGGACCGATGGGTACCCCCTTAGTTTCCAGTTCTTTACCACAAAGACATCTGCTATAAATATTTTTACATATATGTGCTTTTTCTTCTTTCTTTGGAGTATAGATCTAGTAGTATCCGCAGGGTCAGAGAATCTGCGCAATGTGGGGACTTTCAGGACATAGTTCCACACTGCTTTCCAGAATGGGTAGACTAAGTCACGGCTCCTCGAAGAGGGTATTAATTCAACTTGCCTCTCGTATCTTCTCCAATAATTGTCTTTGGCTATTTTGTCGTCTTTGCCAATGTGATGAATGTGAGGTGGAATTTCAGAGCTGTTTTAATTTGTATTGGTGACCTACAGCCTTTTTGCATACCAAACTACCTTCCAGTTTTCCCAGTAGTTTTAGTTGAATAGTGAGTCCTTATCCCAACGTTTGGTGTCTTTGGACTAATGAACACTGTGCTTCTATGGAGGGAGGAGTAGGTGACCCTTTCTACCTGTAAATCCTATGATTATTAGCTGTGAGCTGGAACAATTATCCTACAAAAAATATTATGGGGAGCAGAGGCAAATTTTGCCCTGTAATTTCTGCAACATTTAATAATGACCTATAATTAACAAGGAACTGTGTGATAGGTGAGAAGACACTGACACACACATAAAAATGTGTGTATCACATCTCTCCCTGCTAGATGATAAATCCTACAAAGAGCATATTTTAATTATCTGCTTTGCTTCATAAGCCTGGTAAATGACAATTTACAGAGTATAAATGACAATAAGTGGCAGGACAATAGTGCTTCAAATTCAGAGGGAAGTGAGATTACTGTGGGTGGCAATGGGTCTGGAAGGCTTCAGGGAGGATAAATAAGTCAGACTTGAAGGGGTGTTGCTTCAGGAACAGTAGTTTGACCAGCCTGGCTAGAGCAGAGGATTCCTGTAGAGCAGTAATAGGATACACGGTTGAAGAGTAGTTGGGAATCAGACTGTAGAGGCCTTGAGTGATACAGAATAATGATGGAGATCTTAGAGAAGTATGAAGAAATTTTCAAACAAGCAACATCTAAAAATGCAAAGAAAGATTTGTTTGCATAATAAATCTGAATTTTAAAAAGTGTTTTCATCAATCAGAAGAAAACCTCCTATTTGCTTATAATATTGGTTACTAAAGAAAGACCCCCCCAAGAAAAAATTAAACCCTTCTCTTTTTTGTTTTCTCTAATACATATCCAATAAATGATTATATAACTCTAATCCATATACTAAGGGAAATTAATCCCCTTTTGATGATCTTAATTTTGATTTTTCTCAGCACTTGGCACAATTCCCCATCCCCACTGTTCCAAAGGATTACTATTTTCTAGTTAGCCTGCTATATCTATGGGGTAGATGAGAGAAGTTTAAAGCTCCCCTTCTAGAAGTGAGAACTTTAGCATGCTGTGTATTGCTTTCCTTAAACGATTAAACTGGCGAAATTGTCTGTTCAGAGTGAACAATAGTACGACTTCAACTCACCTCTTCACAGACCTGTGTTTATATGCGAGTAATTTTTCTTCTTTTTTTTAAATGAGTTAAAAACATTCAGCTCAAATTGCAGGACATTTTTCTTGGACAAACACTTCCGTTGTCTTAATATGCTTAAATTGCTTTTGGGAATGTGAAGGTGGCAACTATAATTTGTCTTTTAGGAATGCTCTGTCCTTTCCTGGTCACTCATGTTTAAATGTTTTCCTTGAGGCTATCACATCTCATATGGAGATTACAAGAACGCATTGCTCAAATGCTAATGAAAATCTTCCCATAAAAATGTTAGTATTTTATCTTTTCTAGCTGTCAGCTGTCATGACAATCTTTTTCATTTTGGCTAAGGGAATGAACAACCAAAAAAAATTTTTTTTAAAGTTTGCAAATAGGCAGTATATGTAAAAGTTGTCTGTATCCTGAGGGTATCAAGGGAAAAGTAAAATATTTTCTCTCAGTGGATTTCAGGGCAGAATTTTTCAATTTTTCATCTCTTTACCTCATAACATCTGTGCAACATTTGCAAGATGTATAAAACTGACTTCCACATCAGGCATCAAGCTTCAGGAATATATATATGTTGTGTCAATATTCTGTCCCCCTTATAAAATAAGAAATCATAGTCTCATAGAATGCCAAGCACAGCTTTTAATATAAGTTGCCAGTTAATTAACGAGGGTCTCAACTCATGACGCTATGAATGATACTTGAACAAAGTGATTATAATTAAAGTTAATACTAGTCCTGTACCTATTTAAGAAGAGGGACTTACTGGAAAGTTAAGGTCTCAACATTTACTTAACAACTGTTAGATTATTTATTTGTTATTGTTGTTTAGTTGTTTCAGTTGTGTCTGACTCTGTGACCTCATTTGGGATTTTCTTGGATACTGGAATAGTTCATCTTTCCTTCTCCACCTCATTTTACTGATGAGGAACAGAGTAACAAAGCTAGTAAGTATCTGAGGCCTGTTTGGAACTCATGAAGATGAGTCATTGTAACAACAAGGTTGCTAGCACCAACAACACCAGCACACAGAAGGGCTGCCAGCACAAGTTCTTTGATCTGCTTTTCTAATGGAAGCAACTTTAAGGGGTTAACAATCTCACTTTAATCAAACATACATATATAATTCACTTAGTTCAAGGGGAAAAGCCAGCACCCGGAACTTCAGAGCAAATACAAACAAATTACAAGCATACATTATGTAAACAGAGCAAATAAACACTAATCAGCAGACAGGCTTCTAGCTGTCCATCCAAGCAATACATAGTTACCAGAGAAGTACCAACATATGGGTTTTTTCAAAGCCAGGGGGTTCTTAACAATGGCTGCCTAGAGTCTGGTCAAATCACAAGACTCTTCCAGTGAGTGAGAGCCCCAAACAAAACACTAACCTCTGAGTTTATATACCCCTCTTAGGGCTTGAAGGCTTCAAACCTAATCAGCAAAAGGGTGTGGGCCTGGGGCTTAGCACCTAGCAAGACTTAATCAAAGGCACTTGATTACTTTAGCTTTCTAAAAGAGAAATATTAAAAAAAAAAAGTCCCACCTTAATTACCAATACAGTCATCCTGACTTCAGGTCTGGTACTCTACCCACTGTGCCACCTAGCTGCCCCAGGTTATTTATACCATTTGAATTATGCCATTTGAAGTCTCATACTATTGAATAACCTTGGAATAGACCTCTGTCCAAGGACCTCCATACATTTCATATTACCAATAGTGAAATTAAGACTTCCCATTTTCAAATACCTTCATAAAGCTACCTGATGCTAAATGGACAGCAAATGGATAAATCTATTTACTATGGAGAAGTATATCTGATATGTTGTTTCTTCCTCTTTGCAGGTGTTCTAAAACTTACTGTTCTTCACACAACTTCTGTAATCTTTGGTATTACAATTACTTACATGTTCAATTACTGATATGTTCATTATTCGTGAACATTTATTGTTAACATGCTTGCTGAGGGAAGTTTTTTGATTTCACAGTATAGGTAATACTGCTGTTAATGAATAAATTATCCTACTTATAGATGAATTAATCCTGTAATTTTCATATTTTCTATTTTGATTCCTCTGTTCCACAAATCATAATGACATTTCTCTTTCCAGTGGAGTAATGACTATAATCATGTGGATTCAAATGCATGAATACATCCCCCCATGCTGGCCAAGGGACTCATTACATCAGATTTTTCAGATTAAAACTTGCTAAAAATGTCCCCTGAAGGATGAGAATAGGTGCTGGAGAAGAAACAAAGATAGCCATAAGAAAGGCAGCAGTATCAAAAGTGTTCTTGCTTCCACAAGTGTTACTTTTCCAAAATGGGATGTTGGGAAAGAAATAAACTTGAGGATAACTGATTCTGATAGCCAACTCATAGAAATACTACTCTTAAAATAATAATTATTGTGGATAAGAGGAAAATAAAATATAACAAATATAAAGCAACCTACTAAAATTATATGCCGATTTTAAGTAGCTGTGTTTTTTAGAAAAGAGGTCCAGATAGGAAATGGTCCCGTTTAACCCTTCCCTCAGACTCTTTGATTACTGTTCTGTAAATATCCAGAAAGAAGAGGGCAATGAAAGGCTAATAAATTATGGAAGGAGAGGTGGAAAAGCAAAAGAAAAGAATCATAAAATAAGAATTTTTTAGCTCAAGAAAAGACCTCAGACATTATCTAACTCACCTGACTCATTTCCAGAGCAGAAAACGGAGACCTAGAAAAATGATGAGCTTTGTCCAAAGTCACAGTCAGTAGAAGAGCCAGCACTTGAAGGTAAGTGTCCACATGTGCTCTCGGAAGGAGAAAATAATAAGGCGGGAAGTATGGCACTAAAGGAGGTGAGCATAGTTGCAATACACAAATAAAAGCAGACTGGGAAAATTGCCATGATTACCAAGCTAATAAATTGAATTTCTAGTAAAGAGAATCCCATTCATTGTTGGTTCTTCTTTTTCTTTACAAGTGTTCAAGAGAAATGTTATCCCATAGACCACGGAGATAATGCCTCTATAGTACTCTACCTCCAGACTGGAAAACCACATCAAATTGCTTTAAGAAAGCAAAAAAAAAAAAAAAAAAAAAAAGCCAAAGGTAATTATATCCTTTAAAAGGAGAAATAAAAAGGGGGAATAGTTTTCAATATCTATTTTGACTCTTATATGATAAAAATAACCATTCCTACTTAGTGAATTGATTAAAGGATTAGACCAGCTCATTATTTATTTTCATAATACTTTTCTATCTTACTCAGGAGAATTTACCTGACTTTTTTTTTTTTTTGGTGCCAAGACCCTTGAGCTCTCTGGTTTGCCTAGACTACAATCTAGTTTTCACATTAAAGAATACTCATTAACTGACAATATTCAAATTTAAAAGATAGGTTATGGAAAAAGTTACCATATTTCATTTTTTTTAAGGATCTGTAATTTTGTTGGTATGGATGCTCCCTCCACTGATGCAAATTGCAAACTCTTTGAGGGCTTAGTACAGTCAGTCCTCATTCACAGGGTAATATACATGCCTAGAAAACAGCATCAAAATCAAGAACACGAACGTTGATACATTGAACCTATGGGAAATAGGGGGTTAGGTTCCCACAACCACCAAAAACTGTAATCTTTCATAAGAGATTGCTGATTTCTGCATACAATTCTTTATAATAAAACATGAATTCTAATAATATGTACTTTTCCTAACATAGTAACCATGAAATAACCTATAAGATGTAATACACAAAATAAAACTGGTTAACATGCAGAACATTTTTTCTTCCTAGTAATTCCCTAGAATCTATCACCTTTTGTCCTAATATCTCAAAAAAATAAATTGATTTTAGACAGTATTCACTTTTCAAAACACATGAACTCTACAGTACCCTAAATACCGTATAATAAATAAAATTCTTAAAATTAAAAAATGTTAATCTGAAGCTTACCTTCCATTGTGTTGGATAGTGGTGCAAGGGCCCTGTTATTCTGTATATACTGTAAACCTCTCTTCCTTGGCTGCCCTATGAAATCGAAGGGAGGATGTTGCTGGGATTTTAGTTGCTGCTGTTGGAAGATGAACAGACTAGTGAGGTCTCATCATCTTAAGAACCCAAAGGACTTGCGCCGTGTATTGGGGGAATAACTACAACACAAAACTTGAGTTTTAATGGCAAATAATGAAAATATGTGACAGATACATGAGGCATCTTTATGCCTTATGCTACAATGCAGGG
This sequence comes from Phalanger gymnotis, assembly GCA_028646595.1. Taxonomy (NCBI): domain Eukaryota; kingdom Metazoa; phylum Chordata; class Mammalia; order Diprotodontia; family Phalangeridae; genus Phalanger; species Phalanger gymnotis. The sequence continues at coordinate 22,132,478 of CM053624.1, read as the reverse complement.
TGAACAAGACCCGGGAAGTGCCTGGTAGGATACCAGCCACTCCACAAACTTACATGAATCTCTTATTTTTTTCTCTACTGTGCATAGCTACAAATGTTGGAGGTTGTGAACTCAAAAGTGAAAATGAGGTTACTAATAAAATCCCAGTCACCAAAGTTAAAGGCTCCAGTGTTGAGGCGTGACTGCAGATAGCTTTCAAGAGTTGCTGTAGCTAAAATATTGACCACTGGGCAGACAACCTAGTGATAAGCCTCTCTGAACTTATATTTGATGACCTTTGGACAGAAGACACATGGTACATCAACAGGCCCATAAACAGAACTTGTCATCTCATTAGAACATGCCAGAATGAACACTTTGCTGGCAGACCCTTAGAACCTGGATAACCTCTTGGCCATAAGGACGCACATGGTGAGACATTAGTGGAGGGTTTTCAAAATGCAATTAAATAATGAAAATTGTATCTTATATTCTATACAAAGGTCAGAAATTTCAGTGTCGGTTTACATATGTGACTCAAATCCTTTTGACTTTTCAGATTTTGCTTGTTGGTGGACTGCTGTGCAAACTTGTGTTTATCATAGCAGTCCCATCTGTTCATACATTTTAACCGAAGCCTGGGACTCAGTGCCATAAGGACAACTGGTTTGTTTTAGTTCCAAAGAAAAGTGGTGAGACCACCAATGAGTTCTTTTAATGCACAGTCATGTAACAAAAATCCAAAGATGACAAGCAGGTGATAGTGGATATTACCTCATGCTGTCATTATTTTACTAGCAGAACGCGACCATTCTGAGTAATCTTTGAACTTTACCCTTTGAATGAAAGTGATCAACAAGCAAGGCATTCTAGGTTCAAGCTAGTTCAACCTAGACTATTGATGTACTAAGATTAAATACAAGTATTAATGGCTGTCAGGAAATGTTAAAATGACTGCTTTTTTCTTTTAAATTTTTTGGGGAAAATACAGCTAATTAGAAAATAAGAATTCTTCTGACACTTCAAGTATTCCAGACAGCTGATATAGCCATTTAAGAATTTCACTTCAGTGTTAAGGATGTTAAACATAAATCTCTTTTGGATGTCAGTTGTCTTCAAACAAAACTTCCTTCATCCTTGGCATCAAAGGACTTTTGTTCCTGGGGTGGATTTCTGTAGGGTTACATTATAATTTTTTTTGAGCCTTTCCTTTAACTCACTGATAAAACTACCTCAGACAGTTGAAGTGGAATGTGAAGAGGGGTCTTGACAGATTTCCTTAATACCTCCGTGACATTAGTTACCGACCTGCAAAAAGGATTTAGATTATCTGTAAAGTTCCTTCCAGCTCTAAATCCTATGGTCTTGAAAAAATAAACTTAGATTTTCTCACGGAAAAAGTATTTCTTGGTTTTCTGGCAGAAGGGACAGGAACTACATGTCTGAGACCTGGGAAATAAGGAGGCTGACTTAATTTTAACCGAATAGAAGCCGGTCAGGTGCTCAGTGGCCCGGTGAACTTTCCACGGAGGCTGGTGTGGGGCAGTGCACAGAGCACGGAGCCTGCAGTCTGGAAGACGGAGCTTCCCGCCCCGTCTTTGCTGTGTGACCCTGGGCGAGTCACTCACCCCGCCCCCCGCCCCCGCTTGCCTCAGTTTCCTAAGCTATTAATAAAAGCACCTGCGCTACATAAATGTTAGCTATGGCCATTCCACGGCCCCGTGTTCTGAACGAGCTTTAAAGTTTACGAAGCACTGGTCAAAAGCCTGCTCGTCTGATTCTCACTTTTAAGGTGGGGTGATCGGCATTTTGCAGAACTGGATCTGGGAGTCAAGGGGCCTGGGTTCGAACGAGCTCGGCAAGTTCGGACGCATGTGAGCTGTGTGACCTTGGGTAGGTCGCGTCACCTCCTCTGCAAATGGGCTTCTAACAACAGGACCTCCCTCCCATTTGGCCTCGAAGGCGCCGCCGGTTCTCAAGTCTACACTGCGGCGGCAGCGCATCGTTTACACGAAATAGGGGCAGGGCTTAGAGTCCGTGCTCCCCGCCCCCGCCCTCCGCGTCTACACAGCACACCCGCCGCGCCTTCAGCTCCGGGCCCTTCCCCCCGGTGGGGGAGGGGCAAGGGCGACGCCCCACCCCCACCCGAGCCCTGCCTCCCCACCAGAAGCCCGGAAGAAAGTGCTTCATGAATCCCGAAGCGACCAAAACAGGGTGCTTTTCCCCTCAGAAATCTCCTCAAGCATGGCAGGGTGGAAGGAGTCCAGGCTCTGGAGCCAGAGGCCCCGGGTTCAAATGTCACCTCGGACCACCGGGGGCTGGTGGGTAGCCTTGGCCAATTCACTTTCCCTCAAAAAGAAAATCCGAACTGGAGGAGGTTGGCCGGATGGCAACGGCCGGCCCTCTCAGCGCTAGCGCTAGGACCCAGCGGACCAATACCCCCCTCGAATTCTCTCCTTCCGCCTCTGGCCCCCACCTTCTGACGCTGAGGCGAGAGTAGGAGCGACGCATGCACCTCAGCGTTCGGGGCCGGCCCTCCCCCCGCCAACCCCCTCGGTTGGGAGGGGAGAGGAGAGGAGAGGAGAGGAGAGGAGACGAGGGGGCGGGCTTCTGCGGTCTCCCGCGCAGGCGCGTAGGGGCGAGGAAGTGAGCAGGAGCGCGCTCCTCAGCTCACTTCCGCCCGGCCGGGGCCCCGGCCCTTCCCTCCCTGGCTCTCCTACCCCTCCTCTCCCTCCCCGGGCTCCCCGCCCCTCTCCCTCCCGGCCCGGCCCTCCTCGCCGCTCCCTCCTCCCCCTCCTCTCTTCCCTCCCCCATCTCCATCCGGGTCGCTGGGGCTAGCTCGGGACTGGACGGCGGTGGCGGCAGCGGCGGCTCCTCTACTCGCTCTCTTCTCGACTGCTCCGTGCCCGCCGCGCCCCCCGCGCCGCGCCGCGCCGCCTGGGGAGGAGACCTGCGAAAGTTTCCCGGCTGCCGCAGGCAGCGACAGCGACCGCGGCTGCGGCCGCGACGCCGGAGGAGCGGCCTCGGGAGGGGCCGAGCCCCGCGCTCCGGGGCTCCGCTGCCCTCCCTGCGGAGCCCGGTGAGTGCGGCCCCGCCAGGGGAGGGGGAGGGGACCGGGGTCGGGTGGGGCCGAGCGGGTCTGGAGGCCTCACTCCCTCAGTGGAGACCCCCCACCGAAGGGCCGAGCCCCCTCTTCCTCCCTCCGGCGGGGCCTCAGTTTCCATCTCTGTAAAACGCGGAGCTCGCTCCGACTCCTCCCGGGGTCCCTCCAATTTTAAATCGAGGACTTCTCCTAGGAAAGTCGCTTCACTTTTCGGGGCCTCAGTTAGAAAGGGAAAGGGGACACCCTTGCTCGGGTTGCCCCCGGGGCCTCCCTTCTCGGGCCCGGGGGCGGGACCCCTTCCCTCCTCCTCCCCATCTCGGTCCTCAGGGTCCCCCGCCTCTGGGAAGTGAGGGTTGTGGGTGAGGGGGTCCCTACGGCGCCTTTCTCACGCCGGAGTCTGTGTCTGGGGGGCAAGCCCCGACAGCCCCTCTTCTGTGAAATAGTCCTTTTGATCCTGAACCCCGTGCGCTCCTCCGGACAATGGGGGTCCCTGGGCTCTTGGCCAGGCTTTGTGTGGAAGGCAAGTGGTCTCGACCTTTTCCGAGACTCAGTTTCTCCCCCCTGTGAGGATCTCTAAGAATCTCTCCCTTTCTGAGCCTTGCGGTGTTAAAGGCAGCCCACTCCGGGTCTGAATGGACCAAATGCTCTCCAGGGTCGCGGCCCAGATCTCGTCTTCGAGGTCGCCTTGGTTTTGCTTACAAGTCCTTGAGTACGTGAGCGAGGTGGACTAGGTGATCTCTAAGGCTCCTCCCAGCTCTCAATCCTAGGTCATGGGTCCCTGTCATTTCTGGCAAGTTCCTCAACTGCTCAGCCTCGGTTTCCACTTCTGGAAAATGAGAGAGTTGGTCTACATCCGTGATGTCAAACTCATCGAAACGGATCCTTGCTGGGAGTCTCCACAATTTAAATGATCTATGCTGTATTGTATATTTTATTTGTTAAAATCACCTAATTACATTTTAATCCGGTTGGGGCAGCACTCAGTTTTTACCTGCAGCTTGAGGCCAGGAGTTTGACACCTCTGGCCTCCATATTCTTTAGGGTCCCTGCCGGTCCTAAAAATCAGTATAATGCCCTTCTTTAGGCACGTCACTTAGAAACTCCGGGCCTCGTTTTCATTATATGACGAGAGGGCTGCGCTAAATGATCTCTGAGGACCTTTCCGGCTCTTAAAGCTGCGTCTGTTCCTCCCTTTTCTAGGGGGTTGATGTCGCTGCCTTGTTGGCTGTTTTTTTTCCCAATTGGTTAGGCCTCCTGTGGTTGGGTGTGTATGGACCTCCCCTCACCCCACTCCAATCTGCCCACATTGCTATTCCTTAGGGTGCAAGGCTCTGAGGATAAAAATAGCTCCATCTCACACCTTGATTAGTGCTGCAAAAGGGACTTAAAGACGTTTACCACCTTCCCTCCAGTTTTTGTTTAATTTGAAAATCCATAATCATTCTCCATATCCTTTCCCTAAATAAATGAATAATGCCAAGTTCTGGCTTCATGACTTGTAGAGAGTAAGCTATAATTAGGCTCTGTCATAGAGACACAGCAGAATCTGTACTTGTCATGAATATAGAAAAACTGGGTTTCAAACTTGTCAGGATAGTTATGAGTGAGGAATGGAGCTGACTAAATGCTGACTTGCTGTAAACGGTATGATTCACTAATGCAGTGTCTTTAAGAAATGCTGCCTATTTAGCTGTATTGGACTCCTCTTGTTAATCTGTCTTTACAGTAAAGGAATGATCATCCAACTGGAAAGTTCCAGGGATTTCACCACCAGTGTAAACTATGAGTGTCCTTTTCCCCCGCTCCAACCCTTCAAAAGTTGGCTGTGCCTGTGTTATTTACTTAAAAAAAAAATCAATCTTACTATACAGAGAGATAGAAGACTGCATTGGAATTTTATTTTTATTGTGCAGAGAAAATGTTTATTTGGAAAGACCATGAGTTAAAACTGCATACATTTTTAATATTTGTACGTTTGTGGTTTGTTATTTTCGTTTTAAATTTAAACTTAGAATGAAGTGGAAATACGTTTTTAAAAATACTTATTTGGGTTTGACTGTCGTAAGTTTGTATTTTGATAGGACATTATGAAGATATTATTTGCCTATTGCCTTATAAAGTAAAATTATGAAAAATTGGAAGATTTTTACGAATTATGGAATGGTTCAAGTTCTTATAATTGTTTCTCTTCTCTTCTGTTGGGCAGAACTTGCTTCATGCAACTGGTGTTGATGTGGACCAGCCTTAATTCTATTCTAACTAAAAGACAGTTTAGTGAAGAGCCTGAAAAAGTTGTGTGCTGTAGTTGATGTTTTCTATAAAGTCATCAGATCCTCCAGTATGTATATATCTTCAATGATGTTTCCTTCACAAATGCTGATAAAGTTTATTGTAGAAAAGGACTTATGGAGCTTTGGGCACTTTTTTTTTCCTTTTTAGTTATGCTGTTTTCTTGCAACAATTGCAGTAAGATGAACAGTATCTTTATAAACTTATTCTTATGTGTGAAGTCTTATTATTCTAGTTGAAGTAATTTTAGAAAATATTCAAAAACATAAAAATAAATCTATTAAAGATGTTTTTAATGATTTTCCCTGAATATCATCTATCCAAAGATAAAAAAAGTCAAAATTAGTAGTCAAGTGTGTGAAAAGTTGTTCCAGTCCCTAAGTGTGGAATCAACTGTAGTGTGTTTGTGATTTTGTAAAACATTTCTGAAGCAATTTTTAAAAAATGATGTTGAAAATGAACAATACCTGTTCAAGGTGTTAGATTTACTGTTGTGCGTTATGAATAAGTATGTAAGTATGGTACTTGAAAAACGGTACTGATAGAAAGTTTCTTTTGAGGCTGTGTTGACATTTTTTTCCATCTCTCCTGACACAGGAACACATCCTACTTCTATATAGAAGGGAGTTTTTAAAATCATTAAATCTGGAAGATCAAAAGAAATACAAACATGTTGTGCTGGGGAAATGCATCCTTTGGACAGCTAGGATTGGGTGGAATTGATGAAGAAATTGTGCTAGAGCCCAGGAAAAGTGACTTTTTCATAAATAAAAAGGTCCAAGATGTAGGATGTGGACTCAGACACACAGTATTTGTCCTGGATGATGGGACAGTATATACTTGTGGATGTAATGACCTAGGACAATTGGGTCATGAAAAGTCCAGGAAGAAGCCAGGTAGGTTAACTTTCTAATTTGTTCTGTTCAAAGTATGTCTTAACAGTAATAATTGCCTAATTTTTGAAGCTTAGTATAATTTTTCTTTTCTCAAATTTGCATCTTTGGTGAAGCGTTTTAAAATCTGCTTCCTAAGTATAGTTTCTAGTTAAATTTTCCATTTGGAATGAAAAACAAACAGTTGTAAGGTTAAGTGGGAATTGGAAGTTGAATTGGGAGTGGCAGTCAGTTTTCCAAAGATATATCTATGCTGTTACTAGTGACATAAATATCTCTTAGAAAGTTTTAGTTTTATAGCAAAATTTTAATGACACATAAACAGGGGGAAAACGGTTTTCTGGGTATAATATGATCACTTTTAGAATACCACAAACTACTACTACTTACTATTTGCCTAGACATACTCAGGTATAATTTCACAGGTATTGTACTAAATAGCCAATAACACTTTTTGTTGACCTTATCGTTTTAATATTAAAATGTTTCATAACTTTTTGCTTGCTACATAGACTGAGCTTGGCTTTTTTCTTAGCATCTTGAATATATGCTTTTATTTTGTCTGTTCGAAATGTGAATGTTAATTTCTGATTTTCAAATAAGCAAAGTATCTAATCGAGGTGGCATAAATGTAAAGTGTCTCAATGAGGCACAGTATAAATGACTTTTAGGTTAATTAAAGTCTTGACAAGTCTGGCATTATTTCATATTTTGATTCTTTTGACAAATAGTACTATATCACTAAAGTCAGCAAAATTCTCCCTCTTTCCCCTTTTTCCATACTCCCTTCTCCATGAATTAACTTCATAATGGTAACAAAATGCCTGTTGTAATAGAGAAAAGAATATTTACTTTTCAAGTAATTCTTATATAGTTGTGAAGATTTGTAATTCATTCTCACCTTCTCACTTTAATAACTTAGTAATGATGAGAATATTTCCCTTGGCAGTCATTTTAATTAAGTGACCTCATTATTTAAGCAGTTTATATTATTTAGTCTATTTTTGAAGGCTAATAATAGCCTAGAATGCTGTGGCCTTAAATGAAGAGATCTTTTATTACATCTTTATTATCTCACCATCTTTACCTTGCATAGAAGGTTTTTGAAAACTTTTTTGTGATTGCTAATTTACTCTTATTTTTCTCTTTAGTTTTATTTTGTAAGTTTTTTTTTTCTGAATCATAGAAAAGTTAGTACAATGTGTAACAACTACAGGAATTAAATTAATTCCCACCTGTACTTTAACACTCAAGAGTATGTCATAGAATCCTGTCATTTTTTTTTTAACTTTGGCGTCAAGGTGACCACACTGACAAAAATGAACAAGAAGTTTCCATACATTGATCTACTGCTGCCTTTGCTTCAGACAGAAACAAGGCTTTCTTTTTCTCTACGTTGTCCTATTTCTGTGGTACATTTTTATGATAGGCAATCGTTCCTATCACTGTTTCCTCAAAATACACATGCAAGCATCTGTCTATGTATTCTAGCATTTCTCTGTTTCTGTTATTCTTTGGAAGTTGTACACCAACGAGGAGAGGAGATTAGGAGATTGGGGAGGAGAATAGAATTTGCCCACATAGTCACTGGGATTTATGAAGATTTATTTTGGAAGATAAAACTTTCTAAAATATACTGAACATTATACTCATTATTAATTCTGAAATATTTAGTACATGAAATATTTTGTACCTATACTGCTCGCCCTGGGAGTGGGGCTCTGAGACACTGGAAAACCTTAAGATCTTTAGTGTTCTTTATGGCCATGTCAATATTGTGATGAAGGCATTGTGACATCAGTATCATATTTAACAATAAGAACTGTCATTTTATAGTATTGAAGGTAGAGGAGTAACACTGTTAACATTGTACCCCACTATTGTGCCTGGAAAAATTGTTTCCTTCCCATATGCACTGTTGACTATGGAAGATACAGAAGAAGAAAGTAATGTGTTATACTCGGGTGTGGGAAGATTCACATGTAAAACAGCCATTTAATTCTAAGGCAGTAGATAAGTTGGAGAAGATGTAACAGTGGACTTAGGAATTTAAAGTAAAAGAAATGTAGGATGCAGTTAGGAAAAACTCTGTGAAAGAGGTACAAGGTCTTGAGTTTAATCCAACAAAGGATCATATAAGTAAGCCTTGATTAATTACTTTGAAATGATTTGTGATTTCATTACTCTTGGTGTTCTCTTTACTGACAAAAATCTCAATTCCTCCACTACTTAGAAAGTGGTTTTATGAGCTTCTGTCGCCAAAAAACCCCATCCCTTGATGAACAGTCTTCTGAAAGTAGTGAACTTCTCTGAATGTCTCTCTGTTGTCCTCAAACAAGAGTTTATTGCTGGGCCTGTACTTGAAGCTATTTCAGCTTGGTGGTATCTGCTAATGTTTGTGGTCTGCTGGCCTCCCTTTGAGAACCAATGATTGCTTTCTGTGCCATGAATCTTAGCCAGGCCTCAGCATTTAGCTCTCCTACCACTTGCCGCTGTTGCTCCTACACGTGTGCTGCTGAGCAAAGGTGGAGAAAATCACATAACCGCTCTGACTGGGTCCACCTCAAACTTATGTTACATGATTTCAACTTGGTTTTAATTGCTGCTAGGCAATCCTACCATACCCCCATTGTCAACTCACTATCTCACTGTCCTTAGTGGCTCTTCCACACCTCATTCCTCAAACCTCCTGTGGTTCCCCCCTTCCCCAACTCTCATAGCTGAGAACCTTAACTTATATTTTGCAGAAAAAATTAAAGCCATTTGCCATGAGCTCTCTCTTCTTCCTCATCTCCTATCACTCAGACACTTTCTGTCACTCTCCCTTTCTTCACTTTTTCTCAGATGATGAAGTGACCTTCTTACCAAGGCTAACCCCTCTACTTGTTTAAATGACCCTATTCCATCCTATCTCCTCTGACAGATGCCCCTCTGTCATTGCCACCCTTCACTTAATTTCAGTCTTTCCCTGTCTACTGACTCATTCCTTATTGCCAGCATACACACCTGTGTCTCCCCCATCCTGAAAAAAAACCCTCACTTGATCCTTTCAATTCCACTGTCTTCCTGTGTCTCTTCTGCCCTTTGTAGCTAACTCCTTGAAAAGGCTTTCTACAGTAGATACCTTTACTTCCCCTCCTTTTACTCTCTTCTCAACCCCTGACTATCCAGCTTCTGACCTTGTCATTCAACTAAGTGATAATAATCATTCTAAAGGAACTAATCATTACATGCTAACTATTTACTGACCATTCTAACCTAACTCCCAAGTTACTAATGATCTCTTAGTTGCCAAATCCAGCGGCCTCTTCTTAGTCTTCGTTCTCCTTGCCGTCTGCAGCTTTTGACATAGTTGATCACCTTCTCCTCCTTGATACTCTCTTCTCTTTAGGTGTTGAGGGCACCCCTCTTTCCTAGTTCTTCTTCCTGTCTAACCATTCCTCTGTCTCCTTTGCTGGATTCTCTTTCAGATCTCCCTCGGATTCTATCCTAGGCCCTCTTCTTTGTACTGCTTCACTTGGTGAACTCGGCAGCTCAAATAGATTTAATTACAATCTCTCTGCTGAGGAGTGTCAGATCTACCTGGGTTGCCCCAATCTTTCTGCTGACCTTCAGACTCACATCTCCAACTGTCTTTTAGACATCCTGAACTGAATGTCCAGTAGATATCTTAAACTCAGTATATCTAAATCAGAAACTTGTTAACTTTCCCCCTAAACTCCCTTCCCCGTTACTGTCAAGAGCAACACCATCCTACCAGTATCTCACCCAGGCTCACAACCTAGGAGTCATCCTTGATTCCTCACCAGCTCTTACCCCCCACCTCCAAGCTGTTGCTAAAGCCTGTCTATTTCACCTTTGTACCATCTCTCCTTCTCTGACACAGCCCCTCACCCTGGTGCAGAGCCGCATCACCTCATGCCTAGACTATTGTAACAGCTGCTGGTGGATCTGCCTGCTTCACGTTTCTCCCCACTTCAATCCATCCTCCATTAAATCACTAAAGTGATTTTTCCCAGAGTGTAGGTCTGATCATTTCAGTCCCCCCTTCCTGCTTCCCCCCTTAACTCCTCTCCAGTGAACTTCAGTGGTTCCCTGCTATTTCCAGGATCAAATACAAAATGTGCTGTTGATTATTCAAAGCCCTTCATAAGCAAACCCCCTCCTACCTATCCTTTTACTTACCTTATTCCCTGGTATATATTGATCCAGCAATACTGGCCTCCTGGTTGTTACATGAACAAGGTGCTCCATCTTTTGACTCTACACATTTTCTCCGGATGTCCCCCATACCTGGAACACTCTCCCTCCTCATCTCTACATGCTGACTTTCCTGGCTTCCTTTAAGTCCCCCCCTAAAATCCTGTCTTTTAGAACAATTCTTCCCTAACCCTTCTTAGTTCTAGTGCTTTCCTTTTCTTAATTATTTCCTATTTATCCTGCATGTAGCTTGCTGTCTATATATTTGTTTGCATGTTGTCTCCCTATTAGATTGGAGGCTCCTTGAGAGCAGGGATTGTCTTTTGCTGCTTTTTGTGTCCCCAGCACTTTGGTGCTTAATAAAGGTTCATTGATTTACTGAATTGAAGTTGTATGGAGAAGCTTACAAATAGCCAGAAAATAAAAATGAAATAGGGACTTCCTGAGTTTGTAGAATTTTACCATAAAGAGCCCAGGCTCAGTGAGAGTTGGGTCATAAGCAACACTGATGGTACAGAACTAGAAGAAAACAGAGGAAAGTGTGTTTTCTGGGAGAAGGATAGTTGCTGTGATGACTGCTTCATTGTCTCCCTTGCTATATTACCTCCCCATTCCTGATGTAACATGCTTGGGTGAAAAGAAAGCTAGGACATTATAGGTTTTTAAACAAGCATGTAGTGGTCCAGTCCACTCACTACATCAAGGCATTCATATGGGCCAGGCATTATCATTAAATAGTGAGTGGGCTCTAGGATTTTATAGGAAGATGAGCAGTCTAGATTTCATTTGGGAAGTTATGGTACTTTTAACAATTTAAATCTTTTCTCTGGTGCAAGAAGCCTATCTTTTTAACACATTATGTTCTTATGGCAGTGCTATATGGTTGTTAATTTTGAAATATAATCTTAGATGACTCCAAGTTCTGGGTAACACAGAAAGCCTCAGAAGCAGACCCAGAAGGGGCAGAGAGGCTGTAGCTTGTTTCCAGGGATGTACTGCGTCAATGATTCATTGATGTGGGTGCTTCTTCCACGGTGTAGAGTGCATCTCATCCATACCTTCTTATCCTAGTCACAGCTTCTCCAAGCTTTGCCATAAAATTTTTCTAGGGATCCATCCATGATGTTGGGGATGGGGAGCCTTTATTTACATCTTTTGACATTGAGTGGATATGATTGAAACACATGGATGGCTGTCAGTTTTCTCTTGTTACTTGATCTGCTCACTCTCTTTTCCAATCATATTTCTCTTATGTTATTTTGTGTCATTTCCGTGCTTTGTTGGTGATGACTATGTTCTACTCACTCTTTATGCATCAGTCTATTGCCCTTTGAGTGACTTAAAACTTTAATTCTTCTGAGACTATGATGGTGTGTGACTCACATCCATTCAGCATCACCACAAGATCATACAGATTAAAAAATGTGACTATGTTTCAGGGAGAAGTTTCGGATTGTAGAAAACTTGCTACAGTTTCCTTAAGCCTGTCTAGTTCACCTCTTCTTCAGTTCTGGGCCTAATTCATTGTCATTTCCTCTGGAACGGCTCTATAGATTTCCTACACAATTTTATATCATAGTCTAGACAACAAACGTGGTTAGTATAAATTCTTTTGATTGATTAAGGATTTCATTTCGGAGTTGTTGAGTTGTTTCAGTTGTGTCTGACTCTGTGACCCCATTTGGGGTTTTCTTGGCAAAGGTACTGGAGTGGTTTGCCATTTCCTTCTCTAGCTCATTTTACAGATGAAGAAACTGAGGCAATCAAGGTTAAGTGACTTGCCCAGGGTCAAACAGCTAGTAAGTGTATGAGGCCAGATTTGAACTCATAAAGATGAGTCTTCCTGACTTCAATCTCAGTGCTCTATCTACTGTGCCACGTAGGAGGTTCTGTAGTATTTCAGAGCTTAATGCAATCAGCACGGCGACATTTGCAAATAGGAACATCTGGACAACTTTCTCCACTATAGGGAATCCCTCTTCTAGTTAGATCCTTTGTTGAACTTCCTTCATGGCAGTGACAAATCCCTTTAGGGAGCTTTTGTCTCCTTTTTTACTCTGCTTAATAATAATCAGAGGGTCATGGAACCAAATTCTCTTTGTTGTTACAGCTTTTAAGGAATCCTGTATGATTTTAACAGTTCTGTGGTGCCACCTTAATAGAAGTGACATTTTGTCCTAGAGCTGGCTAGCATTTCTATAGTGCTTCAGTATTTTCAAAGCCCTTTGTAAATATTATCTCATTTAATGCTCATCGCAACCCTGAGAGGTACGTGCTGTTATTACCTCCATTTTATAGATGAGGAAACTGAGGGAAATAGTGATTAAGTGACTTGACTAGGATCACACAGGTTGGAGACTTTGAACCTCCTGGCTCCATATCCACTGTGCCACCTGGCTGCCTAATCAGATGCTTTTTTTATAGTCAAAAAACAATAAGCGTAGTTGGATATTGTATTTTCTTCGTTTTTCTTTGGTTTTGTGGTTAACAGAGATAAACAGTGTCAAGGAAATACAGGAAAAGGAAGTGAGCTGGTTACATAGTGACAGTGAAAGTGGAAAGGTGAACATCAGTGTCCCACTGAAACCTATGAACTTTAGAAAGATGTAGTAGCACAGTCTTCTCCATATTGGATGGCTTCTTTCGGAAAGGTCTGTGGAATGTCTTGGACAAGAATTGGACAGGACATTAGGCACTAATGAGATGTGATTTGTGCTGGTGGAAGGAGCCCACCCACATTAGTGGATCCCATCCATTGAAGTACAAAGTGTCATACTTGAGAAAAAAATAATTCTTTTAGCAATAATTTGAGTTAATTCCCTGATCATTTAAATACCTGTTCTCTCTCCATCTCCTATTTTAAAGACCCTTGGCAGTGAGGAATGAAGATTAGAGAAACTAAATTATTAGATGTTTTTTAATTGCTTTCTAAATATATCCTGGTTTCTGAACATGTCCAGTCATAATGCTAGAGCCGCCCAGGATATGATTCTACTTAATTAGAATTTAACACCAGTGTGAGAAAGAAGAAGCTCCTGTAAAGGAAACAGGCAGGTTTTTAGCTCAGCATAAGAACTGAGTTTTTAAAGGAATTCTACATCACTGTGAATGATTAGTGGCTGGAAAGGAGGGAGAAGTGCTAAGGCCTCTTATTCATCACTGCTATGTTCCTTTGAAAGTCACAATGATAGCTTATTATATGCTAAATACAGTTTTCCTGTGACCTAAAATGACTTTCCATTCTGGACAGTCTAGGCACCGTGCACACAGGGTAATTAGGCCTTTCGGTTTTTGATACAAACAGAGCAAGTCACAGGTTCCTAATTCATGTGTTTCCTTTTAACATTTTAAAAGGACCAAAAATGCTTGTCCATTGTCTTTTCCTGTTGTTAGCTTTCTGGATTATATCTAGAATAGTATACTTCCGTTCCATCCTTTTGTGTGTAACTTTTTTTACAAAAGAATCTTAACTATTTTTTGCCTATTTCAGTTTTTCGGTTCAAATTCTAAGAGGCAAATTGACTATATCTCACACCTTCTCTGTCCTTTTAAATTTGTGATGTGTTATGTTTTTATTCTTCTTCATCTTTTCGAGAATCATTGCTTGAGAGCTGATACACAAACCTAGTGGAAGGGTATCCTTCATACTATCCTTTAAGAGTTTCATCCTTGACTCATTTACATGCAGCTAACTAGGATATGCAGTTCTAGGTAATCCTCTTTGTGTAGCTGTTTATATTTTGTAGTGTGTCTTTTGTAATAAGCATTGTTTGATATTCACTTTTTTTAACATATCATTACACAGAGTCTGAATCTGTTGAAATAGTCAGATAGTGGGTAGAATGCCCTTTTACTTAGATGAAGAGTACATCTTCATAATGTCTTCAGCATTTTAGTTCTTCGTTGTTCAGTTGAATTTACATAAAAATGAAAAGTTATCAAATTTTGTCATTTTGCTTGATATTAACTCATTTCTGTGTATACATTCAGAGGGAAAACTATTTTTCTCTCTGATATCTATCTGAAATAAGTAGTAGAATATGACCTGGCATTATTTCAGTATAATCTACTTTAGAACTTTCATTCTCCATGCGCTTAACAGGAGACACCTTGATTAGCACTGCCATGAAGAGGTAACGACCAAATCTGTTCTGAACTCAGCTGTACAGTTGAGATGTGGAGATATTTCCATTGATGCCACATGATGTGATTTTTCTTTTCCCAGAATCCCCCAAAAACCTGGTGTCTGATTTCAGGTCACTTATTTTCATCCTTGTGCTGCAGCATCAATTGCTCACCTATATTTTTTGCCTTGGTGTCTATGTTGATAAGACACTGAAGATCTTTGAATGAAGAAATTTCACTCATCCAAAATTTTACAAATAATTACAATCACTATTGGAATATCTCTAGGGAAAAATCAGCTTTAGTTAAAGAGTGCTGTCATTTCCCAGTCATCCCATATCTCTTTCATATGACCAAAGTGAAACAAGACTGTTAAAACTAAAGAGATCAAGTTTTTGTCATCTAGAGAGCCCTGTATATTGTACATTCTTCCGCAGGAAGAGAAAAATATGGGGGCTTTTTAAAAAGCAATTACTGAAAAAATTTTATTGTCTAGATGTGTTGGTAAACAAAATGGGCTCTTAGCATTCTGTCCAACCAAATGCCCTTTGAAGAGTTTGGCCTTTGTTTCTTTGATTGGATTTGGGAGTCCTTGGTGACCTCCTTGCCTCAGGGGAGGGCCTAGTTTACACGAGTTTGAGTGACATGTTTGGGACATCAGAGGCTTTTAGACCACGTGGGTTTAAATTGCCTCTTTGTGATGATTCTAGGTCACGTGGGTGAATCTCATGTGTGACTCACCCTTGACTCTGAAAAAGATATAAAACCAGGGGTTCTCTTTTTCGGAGCTCTTACCCACAGCCATGGTGGCGCGAGTGACTCTGGGCCAGCCCTTGTTATGAGTTCCCGGGCTGAACTTAAACGGTGGTAACTCTGAATTGTATTTGTCTGTCAATGTTTGTAATTTGTTTGTATTTTGCTCTGAAGTTCAGGGTGCTGGCTTTTTCCCCTGAACTAAGTGAATGGTGTTTGTATGCCAGATTAAAGTAAACTTGTCAACCTCTTAATGTTGCTTTCCTTGGTAAAGCAGATCAAAAGGACCTGGGCTTTTGCAGCATGCTGGTAGAGTGCTTGTTGTTGGGCTTGTGTTGGTCTTTCACCCCCACAGCAGCTGCTAGCTAGATTGTTGAAATACTAGAGCAGAGACTCATATCAGAAATCTCCATACTTTGTAGAAAAAAATCTTCAAAATGGAAATGAGTGGAGAGAGATGTCTATTAGATACATAATAATATTTTGTAGAGGATCCTACATCTGAAGAATTTCAAGAGCATTACCAATTAACTCATGGTTCCTTATAAAATACATATGACATAAGTAGCAAGAACTTTCTTTACCCTAGGGAATATGTTTACGGAGAAATGGAGGCACAAATTGCTAAGTAGCTTGTCATATATTAGTAGCTGGTAGTGAAGTACAAGCAATGAAACCTAAGACCTTGAGCCTACCAGTTTCTTACTTGAATCACTACATTATATGCTTGTTTAGCATTTAAGTTCATATCTTAAGTTTGAGCCAGAGCAAATACTGACTCAAATATCCTGCCATCTTCCTGCTTATTAATATAATTGTCATTTTGCATGTGTGTAATACTAAGAGGTTTACTTTCTGATGTCAGGTTAATTTGAGAAACCATGTGAGATGTAGGGTCCATAATAGGATCCAGCCCTGAGATCATCAAGTCCAACCTCCTCATTTTACAGATCAGGAAGTTAAGATCCAGAGGGTAAAGTAAACTTGTATAAGATAGCATCAGCTGAGTGGTTTGAAACCAGCTTCTGGAATGCTCAATCTTAACCCCCTTGTTTGACTTTTTCACTTTCTAACGTTCCTCTCTCTTGCTCTCTCTCCCAAGTGCCGGTCATCCACTGACTAGCTGATACTCTAGGGTTGATGTTGGTTAGTCTTGCAATTTGAGTACAGTTATACAGTGCCACAATGAGATGTACACCTGGAGGCTGCTTTGATGATGTATAGTTGTTCCTTTGATTCTGAGAGGTTTTCCCATTTGAAACATTTAAACTATCCTAGCATAGGAACATTAGACAAAGGATCTGAGGGGGCTCGGGAGTCAAATGTTGACTTTACTGCCAAGGATCACATTATTATTCTGCTTCTGTGTCCATGTATTTTTAACCCACTTGGAAGAATGAAAGGTATCATCCCTAAAGGAATAGGAAGCATGTGGGCAATTTGGACAATCAGCAAGAGTTCCTATTGCAAATAGCAGCTCAGGTTGGTTTCTGTTCTTTCCAAATATGGATCCTTCTCTTTGTCTCTGGGACTTGCTGTAATTAACAAAAGTAATGCAGTATAGTGTTTATAAAGACAAAATTTAAATACTTCCCATACACTCCAATTTGATGTGACTTTTTTCCCCTCTAAAATACTACTTTGAAGAAGTAATACAAATTAAGAGAGAAGGGCACACAGTGAATTCCAGAGGCAGTAGATAGTAAGTATTCATAGGATAGATGTTTCAAGCAGCTATCTCTTGAACTCATCAGATTCATGAAACACATACTAAAGAATAGCTGTAGTCTCTCTCATTATGGAGCTTGCAGTTTAATAGAAGAAATGATAATACAGTCAACAGAAATAAATGCATGTAAATATAACTATAAAAATGTATACCATGGTATTAGGGATTATGTGGATAATTTGAAAAATATGAGTTATGTTGATGAGGGAAACATCCTGTAGAGACTTTATTTTGGATTTTTAAAAATCCAAATTCAAATATTTTTAAAATGATGTTAAAAAAGGATTAAAGAAATCTGATTCCATATTGAATTTTGATGGTATCATGCAGGTTCAGAATAAAAATATATACTCATATAGTATGTGAATATATGGAGAATATATAAAATTATATTAAATGGTGAAAATTTTGGAAGTTACTAAGATGATTATTTGGACAACAATTTTTATTTTCAAATAATACCTCTTTTTTTTCCCCCTTTCATTTCTACCCTGACATGGTAAACATTTGTTATGGGCCCCTGCTGCTTCTCTTTGGACTTAAAGAAAGACAATATGGCATATTCCAAAGATATTGAATAGTATTTTGTTTCTATTAGAGCTTCTAAATTGCTAAATTATTTAACAAATCATTTCACTCATTTTTTTTTATTGTACCTGGCTAGGTTTTATGATTTTGCTGGGTATCTTTACTATTCCGCATTTGGAATCAGTTTTTAATTTTATCAGAACTACCAAGAACAATAATATGAAGTAATTCCATGTGTTTTTAATGTATACAGTGGTGTATAAATTACCTGGAACAAGGAAGAAATGTGATATGATTTAATTCAGTGACTGTAATGATCATGCAGTGTGCTTTTACTTTGGACTGCCCAGAGGGTCTGACCTTGACCAGATGAAACCCCAGGTTGAGCTGCTTTCCTCACCTTCAGTTACTTTTGTCACTTGAGTGTTGGATTTTGTGCAATATACAGGTGTTTCTTTATTCTCTTTTGTTGTACTTTAAATTCTGTGGCTTCTAAGAATGTGTATTATGCCAATGAAACACACAAAGGTTGTAACTCTTAAAGAGCTATTAATGACTATTTGAGGTATTGTAATAGCTATTTGTTTGGAAGGTTCAGTTTTAAGGATCTTGCAAGCCCACGATGAAACAGAATCAGTCATGCTGAAATGCACAGTCAAGTGCAGAAGAAAACTAAAAACAGAGGCAATAACTGATAAATTGGTTGGTCTGAAATAGTCTAATTAATCCTTAGAAAACAAGCAAAGACTAATAGGATGGAACTGGAAATTGGAGGAGTTGCTATTTAGTCCTGTACAGTGTGATGTGGGCTTCTGTGAGATGGAAAAACTACTAACCGTTGCTGTGCAGGTGAAACACTTGTCATTGGTGAGACAAGACCAATACTGGAGTATTTAAGATTGGGAAATGGTCAGTTTTACTGATGAAGTACTTTGTGTTTCAAGGCCATACTGGAAACATTGTCAGAAAAAGTTCAGATGAACCTGTAACATCCAGGGTTCTTAATCACGAAGTAAAATATCCATCAAAAAGGATCTCCATCATTTCTATGGAGGAAATAATGAACTCAGAAGCCAATTGTTTCAGAATCGCAAAAATTCTCCAAAGAGAAATAGAGTATTGCAACACAACCTTACACCATTCCACAAATCACAAATGGTAGAAATTTAATGAAGAGATGGTGATAAACATGCTTTCAGATGGCCTGGGAATTCATCTGATATAAATCGCTTTATTTAAAACCTATGGGCTAAAAATCGAAGCTAGACTTGGAAAAAATGGACTATTTGTCAAAGGTATGCTTAATATCCAGTGTTAAGTATGGTTTCATGTTGAGGATGTCAACAGGCAATCACAACTTCATGAAACTTGTGAAAAGTAAAATTTATTACAAGAGAAACAAATGTGTGTGGAACCCAAAGAGTTTATAATCCATACAGAAGTTTACGTTTTTACAATAGCAGGACGGAGGGAGGAGGAGATACCAGAAATCTCCACCTAATCGGGCATGGCATGGGAGGGGGAAAGATGCAGTAAAGAAAGGGTCAAAACCTGTTCCAAAGGGGAGGAGCCAAGGCAGTGGCAGAAGTTGCATTCTTTTCCCTTGGAAACTGCTAGACTATGAAGATAGGATGGTTTGCTTATCTACAAGGGTCCCAGCTGCAGAAGCAGTTTCTTAGCCCAGCACAGACTGACTGGCTGCTGTCTTGACTTCCAAGGACACACAGGGAGTCCAGTTTGGGATGTAAACAACTCATTTATGTCAGCTCAGAGTGGGACTTTGTCCTTGACACATATAGGGCCCCCTGCATGGCCTGGGTGCAGTGTTTTTGGAAAATATGGCAACTCAAAAAGACAAGTTCAGGGGATCCCTTAACATTCCTTAACAAAGAATTAAAGAATGTATATCAAAATCTTGTGAATTTCATGCTGAATTAAGTAAAACCTAGGGACAGCTAGGTGGTGCAGTGGACAGAAGGGGCTCAGGACAACTTGAGTTCAAATTTGGTCTCTGATATTTAGTAACTTTGTGACCTTGGGAAAGTCACTTAACCTCTGTTTACCTTAGTTTCCTTCTTTGTAAAATAAAGATAATAAGAATTTCTCCCAAGGTTGTCGTGAGGATCAAATGAGATAATATTTGTAAAGCACATAACATGGGTGCCATATAAATGTTAGTCGTTGTTATTTTTGATTGTTATAACACGTAATTGCAGCAAAAGGATTAAAGTTTTTTTTAAGATGTAATTTTTTATTAAGTCAGTACATTTATCTTATTTTGTCCCTGTTTTGTAAAAATGCTATATGTACCTTAGTTTTGCATGTTAATTGATGACTTACAGTTCACTTAGGTATTTAATGAATTTCTGCTGTGAACCAAACAGATATAAAGATGAAGGGAATGTGGTTCCTTACCTCTTGAAGCTTACAGTATACTTGTGTCTATTGGGGAATGGAGTATTATAGAGGGAGTAGGATGTATAAAGAGGGGAGGATAGCATATACTTGGAAAACAGTAGGTAGTCTAATTTAGCTAGAATATGGTATATGTATAAGTAATACTGTGAAATAACTGGAAAGGTACATTGGGGCTAGCTAACGAAGATCTTTGAAAACCAAAGTCAGCAAGGACTGTGGATTTTATTCATTTGGCAGTGGGAAGTTAGTAAAATGTTTTGAGTTAGGAAGTGAAGATGACTCAAATTTTGAATTAGCAGATGAGAAGGATGTTGGTACCAACCATTGACAGAAATAGTCAAGTCCCTAGACTTGTAGGATGTTAGAGCTAGAGGGGCCTTCTAGTCTTAACATTTTAAAGGTGAGAAACTGGAGACACCAGAAGTAAAGTTTATTTTATCCATTGCTGTGCAGGTTAGTACAGAGTTAGAACTAGAAGCTAGTTCTCTGGACTCCCCATGCAGTGTTTTTTCTACTGTTCCAAAGGGTTTCTGTAGTAGAATCATAGGATCTTAGATTTGAAACTGGAAGGGGCCTCAGGACATCTAGTATAACTCTTTCTTCTTTTTAGAAAAATATTCAATTTTATTTTATTTTCAGTTCTGAATTCTCCTTCTACCCCTGCCCCATTCACCGAGAAGTCAAGAAAAACAAAACCCATTAAGAATATGTATAGTCATACAAAATAGATTTCTACATTATATATATTCAAAAAATTGAAATTAAAATGTTTCATTCTTAAGTTTTTTGGAACTTTGGTGGTCATTTTTGTTGATCAGTCTTTGCAATGTTGTTATTTTTATAAATTATTTTCTTGGTTCTGCTCATTTCACTTTGCCTCACTTCATGTAGGTGTTTCCAGGTTTTTATGAAACCACCCCTCTCATCATTTCTTATAGCACAGTAGTATTCCATCACAGTCATATACCGCAACTTGTTCAGCCATTCTCCAATTGATCAGCATCCCCTCAGTTTCTAATTCTTTGCGACCATAAAAAGAGCTGCTACAAATTTTCTTTATAAATATGAATAAATGGATCCTAGCGCTAACACTGACACCAGCTTGAGATCATGAGCAAATGTTAATCTCTCTGATCCTCTTTCCCTCATCTGTAGAGTGGGTATAATACTACTGCACTTCTCATAGTATTGTTGGGAGGAGATCACTTTGTAAGCCTTAAAATGCTGTATAAATAAGAGTTGTTTTTATAGTCAGATATCAAAAATCAGTGACTTTTTTTTTCCTGGCTCAGTGGATGGTCTCTAATGACAAAGTTTCAGGATTTCTATGTTTCAGGGGCCAACTGGGTCTCTGATGAGATCACCAGTCATGTCTTTCCATGACCTAAGGAGTAAGGTTGCTCCCCAGCCCTCGGCTTCAGCCCTGTTCTCTTCCCTGGATTTTACAGAAATGATGAGGGCCCTGGGATACCCCCATCACATCTCTATGGAGAATTTTTGCACACCAAACTTTGGGCTTGTATCTGAAGTGCTTCTCTGGCTTGTAAGAAGTGACTGACTGACTGACTGACATTCCTTCTGATGTTGAGACAGAGCAAGATTGAGTTTTCTTCATTAAAGCGATTGTACAGTTCATGGCCACCAAAGCTCATACAAAACTTAACACTTGATACAAAACTGTATCAAGCAGATGGATATGCAGTAAAGGAACTATTTAAAATCACAACAGTCCTTTATAATGCCATGAAAACCAAAGGAATGGAAGGCTCTGAAGTAGGAGAGGAAGATAGCAGCAAATTTAAATTTGATCTTGGCCCAAAGGAATTGAGAACAGAAGCAATTGCCAGGTCACTAGAGATAAACGAAACTGAAAAAGTGATGAGGATTGCAGTGAAAGATATTTTGGCACAAGTTCAGAAAACTAAAGACTTGCTTAACAATGTGGCCTCAGATGAAGCAAACTTAGAAGCCAAAATTGAAAAAAAGAAAATTAGAACTTGAATCCGAAAGCACCTACAGACTTTGCATAGTGTGAGACCTGCCTTTATGGATGAGTATGAAAAGATTGAGGAGGAATTGCAGGAGCAGTATGACATTTACCTGGAAAAATTTCAGAATATGGCCTACCTAGAACAGCAACTTGAGGATCATCATAGAATGGAGCAAAAGAGGTTTGAGGAGGCTGAAAATACCTTACATCTAATGCAAAATAAACTTAAAGAAGAAAAGCGACTGCTCAAGAGTGGAAGTAATGATGATTCAGACAGACATCCAAGAAGATGATGAATGTGACAAGTGAAATGGAAGAGAGATGATTATCAAAGCCACGAACAGCCATGGAGGTTTTGATGCAAGGAAAACTCAACAAACCCATTGTGGGCACAATGCAAGGTGGAGAACCCAATGATGATGAGGATTCAGAGGATAGTGAAATTGATACGGAAGATGAAGAAGAAGGTGATGATGATTTGGAAGATGAAAACATGGCTCTCTCCCCGACTAAGCCAAATTGTAGGACCCGGAAACCTGAGCCTCTGGATAAGAGGGACAGTGACTTCTATCTTACTCCTTCTGGACCCCATGTTAATTAAACACGACATGGGTAAATCTGTGATGAGAAGTTTGGAAAAGTAAGATGCATTATTTTAACTGAATTAGCTGTTCATTATTGAAGATATTCGAACTACATCCTCTTTTGCTTAGATTTCATGAGGTTTAAACAGGAAGCAAAACTACCACCAAATAGTTTTTGAATATATTTACCCACTATTTTTGGAAAACAAGATTTCTTGATTATTTCCTATCATAGAGGAGGTACCAAAAGGTCCACAGAACCACAAAGAGAAACATAACTAAAACCATTGTGTTAAAAGTCAGATCTTAGGAACCAGCCCAGGAAGTTTCCCCCAGTGCATGCTGCTCTCACATGGTTTTAGAACACTGTGGTAACATACTTATTTTTAAGGGTCTAACTTTCCTTTTAATTTCAAAATTCCCTGTGTGCTCTCTGTACCAACTTCTGAATTTCCTTAAATATATTTTTCTAACAAAAAAAATCAGTGACTTTTGCTACTGCAATCCTATCTCTAGCAAAATAATTTTTGGGTGATTTTATGCCTCAATTGTTTCCCTATAGCCATAACTTTTTTTTTTACCTCCTCCATCCTTCTCCCCCATTAAAAGCTTGTATATATAAAATCACCAGTAAAATGATTTGGATCCACATATCAAGAAAAATCCGAGAACTTTGTTCCGGAAGGCTGGTTGAGAGCATTAATAATGTATACATTCAGAAGAGAGGGCTTGCTTGATAGGGGATATAACAGCTGTTAAGAATTTGAAGGGTGAGGCCGTCCCTGTGGTGAAAGGGAAGATGGCCAACATGGTGGGCAGATTGGGCTGGTTCCTAAAGGAGGCCTTGGCCAAGGAGCCAGTGCTGACCATGTCCTTCACCATCGGTACCCTGGCTCTGCTCGTGCCCCCCTGAGCCCGTATACCAAGTATGCAGGCATGATTAACCGTGCAACCCCCTACAACTACCCCGTTCCCGTCCGAGATGATGGCAACATGCCCGACATCCCCAGCCACCCCCAGGATCCCCAAGGGCCTTCTCTCCAGTGGCTGAAGAATCTGTGAATCCTCCATCTGCCCCTGTCCCCCAATAAATATCCTATCTTCTCTTGGAGTCTCTGCAAAAAAAAAAAAAAAGAATTTGAAGGGTGGAGGCAGGGGGTCAGAGCCAAGATGGTGGCTGAAAAGCAGGGACTTGCTTAAGCTCGCCCCCAAATCCCTCCAAATACCTGAAAAGAATGGCTCTGAACAAATTCTAAAGCTGCAGAACCCACGAAATAGCAGAGGGAAACAGGTCTTCAGCCCAGGAGAGCCTGGATGGTCACCGGGAAGGGTCTATTGCTCGGTGTTGGGAGCGGAGCGCAGCCCAGCGAGGGCCACGCCAGGACAGACTGGACTGGGAGTCACCCAGCTGGAACAGGCCTTAGGGCCATGAATTATTGAGCTGTGGCAGTTACCAGACTTCTCAACCCACAAACACCAAAGAGCAGGTTAGTGGCAAACTGCAGGATCGAGTTTAGAGCTGTCTGGCCACCAGCCCTGGGGGTGGTAGAGGTGGTGCGCAGTGGTGGGGGCAGCAGCAGGAAGCTCCTGAGGCTGCCTCCAGAGCTGCAGCATCAGCTGCTTCCTGAGTCCCTGGCTCACATGGTGGGAGGAATCTAGCAGTGGAACAGAGTGGGAGTACAAGGAGCGCTTTGTGGGCACAAAGGCACGTTCTCTTGCTCTGCCCTCCTTGGATCTGGTTTGAGGTCCTGACTGGTGGTTCTTGGGGGAGGAGGAACGCTGCTGTAACAGAGCCTAGGGTGACGGTGGAGAGTGGAGTAGAAGTAGCTCTGAAAATAGCAGTGCTTGGACACTAAAGCTTGGAACAAAGTACTGTCTACTCTATAAGCAGTCATACCTTGACAAAAAGTTCAAGGGTCAAGTAGTTGGCTGGGAACATGAACAGGCAGCCAAAACGAACTCAGACTCAAATTCAGACTCAAACTCAAACTCTATATTTCTTTTTTGGTGACAAAGAAAATCAAAACATACAGCCAGAAGAAGGCAACAAAGTCAAAGAGCCTACATCAAAAGTCTCCATGAAGAATATATGAATTGGTCTCAGACCATGGAAGAGCTCAAAAAGGATTTGGAAAAGCAAGTAAGAGAAGTAGAGGTTAAATTGGGAAGAGAAATGAGAGTAATGCGAGAAAACCAGGAAAAACAAGTCAATGACTTGCTAAAGGAGACCCAAAAAAATAACTGCAGAAAATAACACCTTAAAGAATAGGCTAACTTAGAGGGCAAAAGAACTCAAAAAAGCCAATGAAAAGAATGCCTTGAAAAGCAGAATTAGCCAAATGGAAAAGGCGGTCCAAAAAACCACTGAAGAAAATACTACTTTAAAAATTAGATTGGAGCAAGTGGAAGCTAGTGACCCTGTGAGAAATCAAGAAATTATAAAACAGAACCAAAGGGATGAAAAAATGGAAGACAAAACTGCCCTGATATTCTAGAACCAGAGAGTTAAATAGAGATTGAAAGAATCCACTGATCATCTCCTCAAAAAGATCTGAAAAAGAAAACTCTTAGGAATATTGTTGCCAAATTCCAGAGTTTCCAGGTCAAGGAGAAAATACTGCAAGCAGCCAGACAGAAATAATTCGAGTATTGTGGAAGCACAATCAGAATAACACAAGATCTAGCAGCTTCTACATTAAGGGATCAAAGGGCTTAGAATATGATATTCTGGAGGTCAGTGGAGCTGGGATTAAAACCAAGAATCATGTACCCAGCAAAACTGAGTATCATGTTCCAAGGCAAAATATGGATTTTCAATAAAATAGAGGACTTTCAAGCTTTCTCAATGAAAAGACCAGAGCTAAATAGAAAATCTGACTTTCAAATACAAGAATCAAGAGAAGCATGAAAAGGTAAACAAGAAAGAGAATTCATAAGGGACTTACTAAAATTGAACTGTTTTGTTTACATTTCTACATGAAAAGATGATGTGTGTAATTCATGAGACCTTTCTCAGTATTAGGATAGTTGAAGGGAATATACACATATATATATATAGACAGAGGGCACAGGGTGAGTTGAACATGAAGGCATGATATTTAAAAAAATGAAATAAATTTAAGGGGTGAGAGAGGAGTATATTGAGAGACGGAGAAAGGGATAGATAGAATGGAGTAAATTATCTCACATAAAAGTGGGAAGAAAAAGCAGTTCTGTTGGAAGGGAAGTGGGGCAGGTGAGGGGGAATGAGTGAATCTTACTCTCATTGGATTCAACTTGAAGATGGAATACCATACACACTCAATTGGGCATCTTACTCCACAAGAAAGTAAGGGGAAGGGAATAAAAAAGGGGGAATGATAGAAGGGAGGGCAGGTAGGGGGAGGAGGTAATCAAAAGCAAACACATTTGAAAAGGGACAGAGTCAAGAGAAAAAACTGAATAAAGGGGGACAGGATAGGATA
>CM053624.1:22055832-22105923 GCA_028646595.1 Phalanger gymnotis | reverse complement strand
AAAAAAATATTTAAAAAAAAAATAAAACTAATCTTTGCCCTCTGGGAGCTTACATTCTAATAAAGGAAGACAATACACATAAGGGAGTGGTGGCAAGGATTGGGTATTTTGCTTTGGAAAGTTAGTGGGATGGTCTGGTGATGGCATACCACTCTAGGATCTTTGCCAAGAAAACTCCAGATGGGGTCATGAAGAGGTGGACACAGCTGAAATGACTGAACAACAAAAATGGTGATGGGAAGTAGATTAGCACACCTTTCTCATTAGCCACTACAGTGTTGATTTTGATTATGATTCTAGAACTGGAAAACAGGAATGAGATGTGTAGAGGCTAATGGGGATACTCAGGCTTCAGAAAGGTGGTGGAGGGAAAGGAGAGGTGGGAATAGTAAAGTGAAGCATGACTGTATCTTAGGTATGATGGGCCACACTTGCTCACTAGTTGGGGGTGGGACAGGACAGTAAGGGCCTGGGTTGGAGTTTTAGAGTAGAAAATGTTCAGTGCCTCAGGGCATGTTCTCTGATTCTGAGAGTATGCGCCTGGAGAGAGTCTGACACTTGATTTTTCTAGATATTAGCTGTGTGAGCCTGAGCAAGTTTGTTCACCTCTGAGCTTGTTAAGGTCTGGTTTCTAAAATTTGTCCTTCCTCCCTACTTTATGAAGATATTGTGAGGAAGATACTTGTCAAACTGAAGTACTGTAGAAATGGAAGCTGCTATTTTAAGAACCCAAGAACTCCGGTTGAAAGCATCATTCTCTAAGCAACTGAGCTATCTGGCTTTAAGCTAACTCTGGTTAACCTTGTTAGTCATTTAATTCTGAGAATATGGCTAAGTCCTGTCTTTTTTAGGCATTTGCTGGAATACTTAATTTCTTCCTTTTCCTTTATTCCTGAGGGGGAAAATTATTAGTGTATATCATCACAGGTTGATATTTTAAAACTTGTTGGGTCCAACCGAACATTAACTACTTTTTAAAGAAGACTTTTGGAGACTTCATTAAGTCATCAGAACAACAGAGGGAGAGAAGAAACAATTAAAATTGGACAGGACCCTGAGCCATTCTTCTATCTCTACTTTGTGTTTTGCGTAAGTCTTGTCCATGTTACCATTTTAACATCTCTCATTTCTGCCTCCTCTCCTTAGACACCTGTCTGATGCTGGCCCTCATTACCTCGTGTCTGGACTATTTTTGGCCAAAAACTCTTGATAGTCTTCCCTTCCCAGATCGATTTTTTTTTAAAAGAGGCTGTTCTTTGCCTCATTTTTTTATTAAGTCTTAATTGCTGAACGTGTACTTCCTCAGTCAAACTGAGACCTGTTAAAGATCTTAGCTTGAAAAAGTCAAGGTCCCCCACTGCATCCTGAGTCATCTCCAGCTGCCCTGATCCATATCTGGTCACTGGACCCACATGGCTCAGGAGGAGAAAGTGAGGCTGGTGATTTTGCCCAGCCCTCCCTCACATCAATCCAATTCACTGCATGTAATGACATCACCTCCCTGATGTCATAGTCTTCTTTCTGGAAGAAAGGACAAACAGCATCAGCATTTGTTCTGCCAAGAAAAACAAATTTTAAAATAACTGCACACCAATCATGGAAGGATTGGTGTTCTTAATGATTTTTCCTTTTGAACATGGCAGTTTGAGTGTATTTTAATACACTAGAATTCTCTTTGAGGATATATCCACATCCAGCCAGCCAGGTGCTCCATTTATAGTCTGTGACTTTGTGCTGTTACATCTAACTAAGTAGGACATAAACTGGGAAAATATGTTCATATTGTGAGAGTTCTCGAGCTACAGTTTCAAGATACGTACTGAGTTAAGATTTTCATATGCTTGGTAGACCAGCTTCTGTAAGTTAATGTTTCCTTATTTAATATATAGAATTTTAATGTTCTTTTTTCTTAAAATACTAGGGAATAAACAAAACTCTCTGGATTGCAAGCATGCTCTTTTTTTTTTCTTGTTGTATTTATGACTTGTATATAAAGATATATGTTTGGATTGGCAGAAAGAGCTAGATTCTGGTTAGTGGGGCTATGTTAAATTTAGTTCAGAAACATAGCTTGATAATATTTTGCAATTAAGTGTCATGTTTTTGATGTTAAAGATTAAGCAAGGTAATGATAAAAATAAATGTATTCACTAGTTGAAATTTTTATGTGAAGTTGTTGTTCAGCAATTTCAATTGTGTCACTCTTTTTGACCCCACTGGGTTTTCTTGGCAAAGATGCTAGAATGGTTTCCATTTCTTTTTCCAGCTTATTTTACAGATGATGAAACTGAGGCAGACACAGTTAAGTGACTTGGGTATGACTGGGGTCACATCTCTTGTCCTGTGAGAGAAAACAATTTATTCTTACAAAAAATGCCTTTCATGAAATTAGTTGATTTGTAAGCTGAAATGTACCTTTAGTTTTAAGAAGTATATTCTGATTCACATTTAAGCTCTGCTTTCTGAATACCGATGCTTCATGGATCTGTGATAAAGCCATGAAATGCATATTAGTATTTTTGTTTGAATACTACTTTTAAAAATTTAAAAACCTGCCATTTTTATTGTCAGGCTGTCAATTCTGAGCAAATATTTTTAAATAGTTAAAGTTGAGTCAAGTTTTCCTCAGTGTTTATGGAATGGTGGTGGAACAATTTGATTTACTTGAATAAATATATTTGTTCTGCAAATGGTCACCTGATTTGCATTTTGCCAAAAATTTATTACTGTGAATTTCATTCAGTCTCTCCATTTGGAACCTATTATTGAAGGACAAGTCAGTGGCTAATATGACAGAAAATGAAAATGATAAATGTTGGAGGAGATACGGACACTAATGCATTGTTGGTAGAGTTGTGAACTGATACAACAATTCTGGAGGGCAATTTGGAACTATGCCCAAAAGGCTGTCAAGCTGTGGCATAGCCTTTGATCCAGCAATATCACTACTAGGTCTGTATCCCAGAGAGACCAAAGAAGAGGAAAAGAACCTATTTGTACAAAAATATGGTGGCTAAGAATTGGAAATTGAGGGAATGCTGATCAATTGGGGGATGGCTGAACAAGTTGTGGCATATGACTGTAATGAAATGACAAGCAGGATGATTTCAGAAAAATCTGGAAAGACTTAAATGAACTGATACAAAGCGAAATGAGCAGAACATTGTACACAATAACAGCTATATTGTATGAAGATCAACTGTGAATGATTTAGCTATTCTCAGTGATACAATGATCCAAGATAATTTCAAAGGACTCATGGCAAAAAATGCTATCTGCTTCCAGAGAAAGAACTGATGGTGTCTGAATACAAATTGAAGCATATTGCTTTTTAGTTTCTTTTTTTTTAAAAATTTGAGTTTTCTTCCACAAAATGACTAATATGGAAATGTTTTACATGATTATACATGTATAGCCTATATCAGATTGGTTAGCATCTCAGGGAGGGGGGAGGGGTGAGAGAGAGGGGTAAATTTTGGAACTCAAATCTTTAAAAAAAATGTTAAAAATTGTTTTTACATTTAACTGGGGAAAATATTATTTTTTAAAAATAACAAATCAGATGATGTCTATTTACTGTTTCTCGTCAATATTACAAAACAGGAAAAATGTGGTGGGTTTTATTCTCGATCTTTTATATCAGTTAGCAATTATTAAGATCCTACTATGTGCCAGCCACTGTGCTAAGGTAGTTTTGATTGTAAGTTTACTGTATATTACAGTGTGTAACTTTACCTGTGTTACTTATTTGTCAAGTATGTACGTTAGCTGAAGCCAGTCTCTTGTCACTGGCAGCTGTGACAACCTCTGCTCATTTGCAGATGCTTAAACAGTAAAGCTTAGGGGAAGCTTATGAAAGAAGTCTATTTCTGCCACTAGTGTGTGTCAGATGAACTTGTATGTTGACATCTCTGCCCCACAGTTAGAACGTGTTTATCAATATCCAAGTGAAATTGTATGCTGAACAGGTGGAGAATGAAGACTTTTCTTGGAGACAGATGCAGACAGACACACACACACACACACACACACACACACACACACACACTGTACCTAAAGACCTTTGAGAATAAGAGAATGACTAGCAAGTTCAATAGTCAGGGAGCTATTTGTATTTTTCTTGTGGAAAAATAATTAACAGCTTAATACCTTACTCCCTTATTACAGGTATTACTATTATCACATGACTGACCCTACATTTCTGTTATGCAATAAATTTAAACATTTTTGGAGATTAAAATATACTATTTACCCCAGGCACTATTGGCTTTAATGAGACAGAATGTTATTGAAATATAATTGATTTGTCTTGGCAGAAGTGTAAATAGGACCAAAATAAATGAATTTTTAAAATACTAACCTGCATTGTACCATTAGTGAAAAAAGATAAGGTTTATAGGTAAGAAAGAAAAAACATATTATGGTTTGTTATATCTTCAAAATGACTGGAATTGCTTATAAGGTGTATTAAGAACAATAGATGTTATACAAGCCTCTGTACAATGAATACAATTGGTTATTTTATTTATTCTTCTCATCAAATGTACAAAGCTAGAACATAATTTCTCCCCTTTTTGGTTTCTGTAGAGCAGGTTGTTGCCTTGGATGCCCAAAATATTGTAGCTGTTTCATGTGGAGAAGCTCATACACTTGCACTCAACGATAAGGGCCAGGTGTATGCTTGGGGACTTGATACTGATGGACAGCTGGGTCTGCCAGGGACAGAAGAATATATCAGAGTGCCCAGGTAACAAAGGGGACCATGAAGAGGTCTTTTGTTTTCCCTTTAATAGTTATTAGAAAATTGAAAATGGTCATTTGTGAAAATTATTTTCAAGATCTTACTAAGCATTCTGCCAGTGTCCTGTGCTTTGCAGAAGAAAGGTGAGTTATCTTAAAAACATTTTCCCCGTTTTCAAATTTGGAATGAGGCTACTTGACGAGCTCTCTCATTTCATGTATGGTGCATAGTAGCTCTGAAATGTCATGTCAGTTTACTTTATCGGCCCCTCCCCCCAAATAGATCTTTACCTTGGATTAAATTTCTTAAAATTTAAAAAATCAGAATGCTTACTTATAGAAGTTATTTACGAAAGTTTATAGTATAGACCTGCTTAAAAATCTTAATTTTCTCTTATAGGAATGCCTCTCTATTGCCATAATTTTACATAGATTTTATAACTGATTTTTGTAGTAAGAGATAGCCATTAGCTAAACTTTAAAAAGTCATGTAAATTTGTATACCTTTGTAGTTCTCTTTTGATGGTAGTAGGATACAAAAGTCTTGTTCTTACTTTTAAAAATTGTTTTGCTTCTCATCCTAGTGATAGTTACAGGAACAAAAGAAATAAGCTATATATGACATTACTAAACTAATTTTAGGCTTATTTCAAATAACAGTTTGAAATATACTTTTTTCTATCTCTATGCCCTTCATCGATTACTAATGTGTGGATTCAAAAATAGGGTTAAATTTAGATTTCTTCACTGTATTAGGAAAATGAAAGCTCATAGGATCTGATCTCTAGAGTTGGCAGGGATTTCAGAGACCATGGAATCTAATCTTCTGATTTTACAGATGAGGAAACTGGCCAAGAGAGATTAAATGACTTGCTTAAAATGGATGTAAGGCAGGATTTGTATTCAAGTTCTCTGACTGCAGATTTAGAGCTCTTTGTGCTGTTTCTTGTAGCTTCATGATGAATTTATGTCAGGGTGAAATCTTTTATTTTTTAAAGTTACTTAAACTAAATGAATCAGCTTTGTCCCTTCAAAAATCGCATTATGTTCCTATATATGTCCAGAGGTGTTTTTTTTAAGGTCCAAGTACAGGTTTAAATAATTCTTAATGTTTAATATTTTATAATATAGTTAATGGTTTTTATTGCTAATTTGCCATTTTCCATCAGTTTCAGTGAAAAAAGTATGATGAGATCCTTCTGTTCTATACTTTCTATCCATAGCAAACTTACAGCCAAAAGCCATAGAACATTAACAAAGACTTATATTTCTTCTGGAGCAGCATAACATTAACACATATAATTCCCAGAGGTCTGTTGATGTTCCTTAAAAGTGTAGTTTTTTGGAAAAATTTTGTTTTACAGCTGTGAAAATTGAAGCTGTTTAATTGTTTCTTTCAGTTCCATTCAAAACAAGTCAAAGAAATTCAGGCTAAATTGGATACTGACAAATTAGGTAATATAAAGAAAAAATAACAATAGTTAACATTTGTGTAGCACTTTAAGTTTTGCAAGGCACTTCACAAATATTGTCTCATTTCATCCTCAAAACAGTCCTACAAGGTAGATGCTATTATTAGACAGCTGATGGTGCAGGGGAGAGAGCCCTGGGCCTAGAGTTAGGAGGATCTGAGTTCAAATTCAGCCTCAGATATTTACTAGCTATGTGACTCTGGCCAAGTCACTTAACCTCTGTCTGCCTCAGTTTCCTTAGCTGTAAGATGAGGCTAATAATAGCATTGTCATCATCAAATGAGAAAATATTTGTCAAAAGTGTTTAGAATAGTACCTGGCACATAGTAGATGCTGTATAAGTACTTCTTCTCTTCTCTTTTCCTGTTACCCACATTTTACAGTTGGGGAAGCTGAGGCTAAGAGAGGTCAACCTATTTAGGCTCACACTGCAAGTAAGTGTCTGATGCTGGTTTTGAACTCAGGTCTTCCTGACTCCAGGACCAGCACTCTATCCACTGCACCACCTGGCTGCCTAATTCTGCTTAAATTAGTCCACTATTCTTACTGAAGATACCTTAATTTTAAAATCTAAAGAGCAAAAAAGATGCAACATCTTGTTTTGAAGGTGTTTTACCCAGCCAATGAGTGATAGCATTGAACCTAGAGCCTAGGTCTTCTGCCTCAAAGTCCAGCGCTCTTTTCACCTGTCCAGTCCCTCTTGTCCTTCCTTTACTTCTTCCTGAAAATTTTTTCACTTGAACCTTTTGTCTGATTTCTATTGGCTTCTTAAGACCGGAAAAAAATTGGGTTTAGATCTCCTTTTCAGGTCAAGTCAGTATTTTCAAAGAGATAATGTGGCAGCATTTTTAGTGGCTGCTGTTCTTCATCTCTTTTTCTTTCCCCTTCAGATCCTCTTCTGAATTGTATCTTTGACTGTGTCTTCCTCATTCTACATTATTGTTCAGTTCTTTTTATTTGGGGGATTTGGGTTATAGGGTTTATAGGATCGTAGAGCTGGAAGGAAGTGAGGTGTCACCTCATTCCCTCCCCTCCTGCCCCCTGCCCGTGTTTTACAGATGAGGAGACAACCTCAGAGAGATAAGGTGCCCAATGCCACCCAGGGATTGAGCTAGTGAGCTGAGGCAAAATTCAAACCCACACTTAAGCTGTGGCTTAGGTCTCTACGAAAGGGTAAGTGTCCCCTCAGCCCCTGTGGGTTTCATCAGGGAGGCAGCTGGTCCAGTGACTGGAGCGCTTAATTAGAGCCCCTGATCTCCTCCGTTGTGGCCTATCTCCCCCAAGAACAAGCCACCAAACCTCTCTCAGCCTCAGTTTTCTTATCTGTAAAATGAGGCAGTTGGACTGGATGATAGCTCTGAATTAGGGCCAGAAATAACCCTCTTCTTTCAGATTCCCATTTCTACAATGAATTGGATAAATTAAGAGTTGAAAAGTAATAAGGAAGGAAAAAAAATCAAGACAGAAGAGAACAGTTATGAACTTGCATTTTGAAAATTGCATGAAACTGGATGGTACACTTAGGAGCTCTCCCTCTTCTTTTCGTATACTTATCTGTTATACTTTTGGGGAAAATCTTACTCAAGTCTGCAGTGTTAAACTTTTCTCATTTGTCTTTGCAAAACATACATGACACCAAGTTATTATTCCTAGTGTTTCTTTTTAGTCTTTAATGAGTCTTATTAATAAACTTTGATTTATTTTGATGTTTTGCCATTTTTCTTGACTTAAATTTGTCTTAAGTTCACTCAGATTTTTTCTGGGTATTTTTCATGAAAGGCTATCCTAGCAATGTCAAGTGGCAGTACTGAAGTGATGTAAAAAGTACTTTAGATGCCTGGTAAAGATAATTTAAACTGAGCCACCAGTGGCCCACATTAATCAGTACTTACTATTTGCATTTAGTGTTAAACTAAACCACAGGAATAATAGTATCACCTTATGTTATTTCATTTCCATTTTATAAAGTGCTTTCATATTTCTCATTTAATCCCAAGAGCAGCCCCATAAGGTAGGCAGAAGGGGTATTATCCCCATTTTACAGTGATAAACTTCAAGGGCAGAAAGGTTGCTCTGGGTCACCTAGCTTAATAAGTTTCAGAGCTGGGGACAGAACTGTGTCTTTTTACCTTTAGTTCACTGTTGTTTCTCCTACACAAACAAGGGATGAAGGAGGCAAAGACAGGTAAGATTTTTAAGTCTCTCTTGAGTGAAAATCAATGGTTAGAAGCCTTTCAAAAGAGCTAAGGAAAATGAAAAGGGATTCCTGGTGAGCACTGTTGCATTTGACAGGCTGCATCTGGAGTCTTCGTTAAATTTAGGAGGATAATGAAAGAGAGAGTCCAGGATGACACAGGTTTTGCTTGTTAGGTTTCTTTTGGAAGGCCCGATAAATGACTTAGTTCAGTGCCACTTAGTATTGAAAATATTTCCATATGCAGGTGAAACATCAATGGGAGACCGTTTGCTAAATTCTGCTAGTAAGTCTTCTCTAGTTTCAGCTGAGGGTATATGTGGAAATCAGGAATTTTGAAGAAGTAATGAGTTTGGATGGGATACAGATGGTTTGTGTTCTTAAAAATATTAGTTTAATCTTGTCCTTATCCTCAGTAGTTCAAAGTAAGTTGATTAAAATCTGAATTTTCACACTAACATTTTAAGAAAAACATTGGAAGAAGTTGGACTTTACAGACTTCCTGGTTTTGTGGCTAATGTTGAGATTTGTGACAATAAATGGCACTTCTGAGGCTTATGGCTGTGATAAATGGCACTTCTGAGGCTTATGGAAGTGACTCTTTAGCTGCTTATATGAATTGTTAGTGTACTGTAATTACTTATGTCAAACTATTGTCTTCCCTGATCTTAACTAATTATTCACAATTTCAGCCTTGTTTAATATTTGAATTAATACTTACACCCAAGTCAAGAAAAATATTTTTCCATATAAAAACAAAAATGAATACTATTTCATAGTTTCTATTAAAATAGCTTCTGTTAACTATTTGGTAAAACAAAATCTCTTTTTAAAAGTTGACTTAAGTTATTCAGATGTCTTATGGTTTGATCTTTTAACCATCAGACAAGATTGCTTAGTTTTTATTATGTCTAATTACAGGCATTTTGGACTATTTGTCAGTAATTACTGGCAAAATCGTCAATGTGAATTCTGGGTTGATTTGTTGGAATTTTATTTAATCTTTAGCATTCTCCTCATTATTATGCATGATGTAACAATTTATGATTTCTGTTTCAAATTGGAAATTATAGATTTTAGTAGTTTGAAAAATATTGACAAATGTAAAAGTTAATAAGCTTTTCTTTTAAGGAGCAAACATTTTATTTTGAATTTGATTTTTAAAATGTTTGATCTAAAGAATTTTTAAAATTGTCATTAAAGAAATTCATTGCTTGGAATGAAGCATTTTCATAATTTCCTAAATACACATTTTAAAAGTTTTAAATGAATAAAAATTATTTAAATGACAGGTCCCGTCATATAATTTAAGATCCAATAACCTTTTAAGATTTTTTAGTGTAAAATAGAGAGGGAACTGCACTTGTGCACACAACTGACAGAGGAGAAGGAAGAATAAATTGCTTGAATAAAAAGCAAAAATGAGATGGCCAGCTTAGCTCTTTCTCCCACACAATTGATTAGTAGGAAATAGTGTAATTTACCTTATAGGGTTGGGGTTTTATTGGTTATTCTAAAAGCTACTTAAGAGTTTTAAAAGAAAACTGTTAGCAACAAAAAATGTATCCCTATTTCCCATAAGAGAGTATTTGACTTACTAAAGATGGGATTGTAACAAATATTTAGTTTCCTGTTCACAAAGACAGTAGTTGGTAGACGCATTTTATGTTTCCACTGTGTGTGTTTGAGTTTGTCTTTGTTCTGGTGAAAGTAACAAAATAATACAATTGTTTTTTAAAACCCAGATATAAAACTAAACAGCACATTCCAAGGGAATAGTATCTTAGATTTTAATAGTTCATAGGAAAGTATCTTTGCCTGTTACTATGTATCAAGTGAATGATAGACAAAGTAGCATGTAAATTTTCTTAAAATAAGTAGGGCTTACTTTGGGAAGTGGAGTCATTGTTCATTGGATGCTATTGCAGACCAATTTTAGGATTTTCTTTGACCAAATTTTTTAATACAAGGTTAATACTAAAGCCTCCAAGTATGGGTATTTGAGGTTTTTTGAATCTGATCCAGTTTATTGTGGCAGTGGAAATGTTTTTTGGCCTTAGGATTATAAATTAACAGTTCACTTGATTCACTCAAATTAATTCGTTCACTTTAGCCTAGTGTATATAACATGCTCAAGTAAATGGCGTTTATGTAAAAATGTTAATGCATTTCCACTGGGTCTCTTCCACAACTAGAATCAACTTTTTTAGGGGTTCGGGGCAGTGTAGATTGGTCTCTTATATTTAATATTTTTGGTTAAACAGCCATTCATGTACATGACAAGCATATTTCCTATTGCTAGTCCTTTGTCATTTTGTTTGTTGCAAAGATACAAAATTTTCTGAAGAAAAATTTCCATGAGAAAATCCATTTGTAAGTTGTAAAAAATGTGGGCTGCTGGTAGCTCAGTAATAATACTGCTTTCAGATCTTGCATCATGAAATTCATGGGCATTGTCTCTCTGGTCAGAGCTTGCTCTCGACTCTCATTTGGCAGAATCATGTCAGGTGGCAGTATCAGGTAAAAGAAAATAAGAAACATTCATTATGTATTTATTATTTTTTTTTCTTAGAAATCCATTCAGGAAAAGGAAAACTTGAGTAGGACCACTGTTGAATATGACAGTAAACTATGTAAGAGAACTTTAGGTGTGATTGTTCTATTCAATTATGTTATTTTTTTCACAAAAGGTTTAAAAAGGTTTTATCACTTAGTATGCTTGATTTGGGGATGGAAAC
The DNA here is from genome assembly GCA_028646595.1 of Phalanger gymnotis. Lineage (NCBI taxonomy): Eukaryota > Metazoa > Chordata > Mammalia > Diprotodontia > Phalangeridae > Phalanger > Phalanger gymnotis. The sequence goes on along the minus strand of CM053624.1, from coordinate 22,094,779 downwards.
AAAAAGATAGCAAGGAGGGATTCTATTTTTTGTTTTATGAATTAATACCACAAGAAAAACTATTCCATGCTAAGGAAGGAAAGTGTTTGAAATAGGTAAGAAACCATAAGACTAATGAAAATGAAGCATTAATATTCTCGCATTGCCAATGTACTTCAGAATTCTAACCAGGGCAAGTTCAATTGTAAAGAAGGACCAATAATAAAATAACATGTATTAATTATGGGAGCACAATGGTGAGTACTTTGGGGATGAGTAGAAATATGCTTTGTTTAAATCTCTGCTGGCTTTAAACTTTTTCTAAAATAGTTGATGTTTTCATCATTTTGTCTGTTAACTTTTGGGAATTGTGCTCTGATAATAATATGAAAAAATGTCATTCCATGCCATTTGAACAGATGGTTATATATTTCTTTGTTTGACTCAGCTCTCTTTTTTCCCTCTCCTAGAAATATTAAAAGTTTGACAGATATTCAGATAGTACAGATTGCTTGTGGTTACTATCATTCCCTTGCACTCTCAAAAGGTAAGCATCTTTTTTTGTTTGTTTTTTTAATACCATTATTCTTATTTGATAGTTGTAGGGAATAAATGTACTGAGCCATCATTTGATAAATCTTATGGGTAGGTTATTTGTTGGGAGAAAAATTCAACCTTAGGGCCGAGGCACTTCTCAGAGATGTCACATCAGAACTTTGTCATCAGTACCTTGCCTGCTTTTTGTTCTTCTCCTAAGTCATTGCTTTTTCAGAGGCAATGTTTTTGGAAAAGCCAGAGCATATTGTGCCATGTAGGCCTCATTTTTACTACAAATAATCATAAATGAGGATAGATTTTATGTGACCTTAAGTTCCCCTCTAGGGAGTTTTTGCATTATTTAATGGGATGTCCAGTGACATGCTTTTCTTGACTGAACTGGAAAGATTGGAGAGAGGATTCTAATGTCCTTCCTTTGTGAAATATCAGTCCAGTGAAATTGACAATATCATAATGAACTTTATATCACTGATGTGCCATTTTGGTCATTCCTTGTATTGCCAATTATAAATCTATTAACTGTTCAGGTACCATGAACAAAGACAGCATAGGGTCCGTGTTTCACATCTGTATAGTAACGTGGTGAACACTGGCATAAGATCCAGCTGTTTAGCGATTATTTCTTTGATGTTCCAAAACAGCTTTAGTCCAAAAACTTCACTGGCCTTTTGTCAAATGTTAAACACTTGTTTCTTCAAGGAATGCATCACCAAAGATGATGCCATCTGGATAACCAAAATGATATACCACCTGCGTTCAGCAGGAAGGAGGTGCCACACATCTGTTGTCTTTGTAGAACAAGAGGAAAAATTCTGTGTTTTTTGGCATTGAGAAATAGACCAAGTCAAACTACAACTTTGTCCAGCTGAGCTGACAGTTGATTTTATCTAATTTTGATTATCAGCACAGAGAAACTTCTGAGCAATCGCTTTACTTTTGCTGTCAAATTGATGCATGTTAAGCCCACTCTTACCTAAAGCCACCATTAAATCATTAACACTGTTAAACTAGAAGCTCGGTCTTTGAAGGCAACAGAGAGATGTTTGGAAAATAGAAAATAAATACGTTAACAGAAGGTAGACTTGTTTGATGACATTGGCCCACTAAATGTATTTGCGATCTCTCTTACATCTATCACTCTTGACGTTGGTTGCTTGTGGAGCGAGTGAATGATGTTTATGAAGACATTCAAACAGGTAGTCTAATATAAATTTTCCCATGTATACATTCATTTATTTACCTTCGGTCACCAAATAAGCATATAAAATGATGCATTTTTCCTGGGCTTCCAGTGCAGTGTGTTTTAGTCATTCTTTAGGCTGGCCTGTATTTTATGTTCTTTTTTTCCCCTTCATACTAGAATTTTGTCATCATGTCCCTTTATAAAAATTGAGTGATCACTGGGGTCAGCAAAGTTTTTCTGTAAAGGTCCAGATAGTAAATATTTTAGACTTTGTAAACCAAAAGGCAAAATCAAGGATATCACGTAGGTATTTATGTAACAAGGCTGAAAACAAATTTCTACAAATTTTTTGCTAACTTAATTGAAAATTTAATGATAACAATAATTGAATATAATTTTGTTGCATGTGTATAGTACAAGTCTACTGAAAAGAAGAATAGACTTCTCTTTTGGGGGAATAACGTTTTGCTCAATTGGGGTTCAGAGTTAATATCCCCTATCATCAAAATCGATTGCAAGTGTTCATCTGTTAATGCTGATCTCAAAGGAGATTTTATGGGATGAGAAGCACCACCTACATGCTCTTTTTGTAATCACGTGACTGCCATGTGGTAGAAGAGCAACTATAGAGGCTATGGAAATGAATGGGCTTGACTGTCCCCATACAACTTTTAAAACGTGAAAACGATGCTTAGCTCTTGGACTGTGTGGAAAGATGAGGCAGGCTGGACGTGGTTCATGGGCCATTGTTTGCCAACCCTGCACTACAGGAAATGACACGATAATGACATGATCACTTGCTTAGCATTACTATATAAAGTGATTCATACGTTTACATCTCCTATAGCAGTGCTTTTCTTATTTAGAACCAAACCCACTATAGTTTCTTAACTTGATGTCTGTAAAGCTGTTCTTTTAAAAAAATTTCATTTATCTTATCTAAAAATTTTACTCTTCTATTTCTGCCTGAAGGAGTTTTACCAATCTAGAATGGATCATTGAAATTCACAATTATTTACTTTTTTAGATTTTTCAGTCTCACTAAAGTAGTTCTGTTTTGCAGGTGAAGACTTAAATTCAGGAAAAGAGAAGGTGTAGGTAGTTAAGAGTTTTCTTAGTTCTCTGCTCTGCTTTTTCAGTGTTGGTTTAGAATTAGACTGTGAAGAAAGAGAGGAGAACTTGCTGTGTATTTATTTTTATCATATAGTCAAAGTTGGAGTTTGGGTACCCTGCCTGTCATTTCCATAGCATTTTAAAGTTTCCTGAATGTTTGCTGTTGAGTTAGATAATGTGAGGATTATTGTCCCAGTGTTAACAAGCTCAGAAAGAAGCAGTGAGGCCTAATGGAAAGAGGGCTGGGTTTGGAGGCAGGAGCCCTGGAGTCACCTGCTGGTGCCCCAACTTAGGGCATTTCATGTGGCCTGGTCAGGTTGAACGTGAGCAGATTGGACTAATGGATCTCAAAGTTCCCTTCTTGCTTTTAAGTTTATGATCCCAGCATAGCCAACTCCTGGCAGAGCTGGAGCTTAGACTCTTCACTGTGCTACCTGGCAGGCTTTGAGTTGATGACCTCGAGATCTTAGACTGTCTTTGTAGAACAAACCTGGAGTCAGGTGACTGAAACCAGGCAACTTCCTTTGAGTATAGTGAACCCTAGCCTGCCATATAAATTTTGGACTTATCATTTAGGACATGCAGTTTTGAGAGAGAGAGAAGAACTCTATTATAGAGGGCTAAAGGGGAAACATTTTTACAAAATAACAACCAATTTGAATTGTCTGACTAACATAGGTGATAAATTTATCCCATTTATCAGTTCAGTTTCACAGAAAACAAAAAAATTTTTTTAAAGTCTTATTCTAAGGAAAGGTAAGCCTATGACTTTGCTATTTTCTTCTAGTACTTTTGCTTGTCTAAAGTATATTTAGTTTTGACTTTTGTCTGGCTCAGAGGAAGAGAGGGAGAAGCCTCTTGAGACTGCTTATTTATGTTTCCTACAGAGAGAGAACATGATGTGTAATTTATTATGTGAGAAGAGATATCTTTAGATGCATCAAATTCATCCGTATAATCCCGTTTTGCTTTGGGAAAGGGAAGAGAATAAACATTTCTGTAGATGCTACCTTGTGCCAGGCACCGTGCTAAGCACTTTACAGATTTCTCTCATTTAATCTTCACAACAGCTTTGTGCAGGGCAGGGGTTGTTATTATTTTCATTTTACAGTTGAGGTAAATGAGGCACTAGGGTCCCCCAACTAGTGAGCATTTGAGGTCAGATTTGAACTCAGCTTTTTCTGTCTCCAGGCTCAGCCCTCTGTCATTATTTCATGATATGCTTTGCATGCCATCTTGACAGTATTTGCTAACTTAGGAAGGTACTCATTTTTTACAAGCATTGCTAAAGTAAATGATTTGTGATCTGTATCCACTTGTCTCATGATTGCACCTAAAGGGGGCATTTGAAAAGAGGGAGGAGGGAATCTTGAATTGGTGAAACCTCTAAATTGAAGACTTGTTTTGTTGTCTTTAAAAGAAGTGGAATTTTATTACTTTAATGGATATTTAACAGCACAAACTTAAGGCTAACAAACTACGTCCAGTAGAGGTCCTCTTAATTAGGCTTTAAAACATAGTTGAGCAATACACAGAATTAACACACTAACCTGGTTTTATAAATTCTAAAAAAGTGTTTCAAAAGCAATCTAGATGTCTCTTCATAATTGTCTTTACACTTTTAATTTATGTAAAGTGGATTTTGTAGCCAGTACAGTCAGAGGATTTATTGTTCCATGATCGCATCCCTTCCTGCAGAGCCTTGCCTTATTTGGGGGGTGCACCTCCTAGTACCATCACCCACATGAAAGTAGCTAAAATTTTATAGCAGAACTGTTTCTTTTTGTCATTTCCCAGCAATTGATGGTAAATAAGATAAACTTCACCATGCTTTGTGATAGTTTGTGCCTGGTTAGTGCGGCTACTCAGACTTTTAAAAATGCATCAACACAGAACATCTAACTAGTCAGCATCTTCTGTTTCCATTTGAATTTTAAGTGTGACACTGCTAAATAAATAGAATAATGATCAGTGCAGCTTCTCTTGTGTGTTTACAATTTGATTAAGCTCGCCAGACATTTCCCTAATATATGCCAGATGCTGGGATACAAAGACATTACTTCATAAAAGATGAGAAGAAAAACCTTGAATGATTTGTTGATTAAAGACACTTTTAAATAAAATGTATTGATGCAGGTCATATGAATTCATGCTTTTTTTTTCTTTTGCAGGAAGTGAAGTCTTTTCCTGGGGACAGAATAAGCATGGCCAGTTGGGTTTAGGCTTTGAGTTGAAAAGGCAGAGTTCCCCACAGCTACTGAAGTCTCTCCTTGGAATCCCTTTCAGTCAAGTAGCTGCAGGAGGAGCCCACAGTTTTGTTCTCACTCTTTCAGGAGCTATCTTTGGATGGGGACGGAACAAGTTTGGTCAGCTAGGTCTTAATGATGAAAATGGTAGGTTCCCATTGCCGTCTACCTAAAATAGTTGCTCAGTGAAAGAGGCTGAAGCTCTGTGTTGATTCTTTTATGTTGAACCTTTACTGTATCCTGATAGCCTGAGGCTTGGACCTAATAATTCTTGTCCTATAAGATCACACATCTTCAAGAAGTCATCACATGACAGTGCAAAGAACAGGCAGAGAACTGACATCCTAGTCTCACCTTTGCCACTTAGGAGCTTGGAGTTTAAGGAGATGGCAGTTGCTCTCAGGGTCTTCATTTTCTCATTTACAGAATGAAAGGGTCAGACTATCAAGTCCTTTTTAGCCCTCAGAATCTCTAAGAGGACCACAGTCCACTTAAATAGATCACAGAAATAGAACTCTAACATCCTCAGTGTTGAGTGGTTCAGCAATGAAAGTGAATGTTTTAAAGTTCAGCACATTTAGATTTTCAAAAGTCTGTAACTCATTGTGAGGCAAGTTGCATATTAAGATGTGAGAGTTACCTGAGAGGGGAACAATTGGATTGTTGATCCCCAGCAACAGTTGGTGTCAATAAGCAAATAATTATCCAAATGTATAGTCTGTGAGGCCCTACTCGGCAAAGTGAATTTTGTTAAAAAACAAAAACATATCTCCTACGAAATAGTTTACATTTTTTAGGCATGGAGGTGGCACGGCTTACAAAGTGCTTTGACAGTCAGGAAGGACCTGGATTCAGACTTGGCCTTGACACTTCCTAGCTGTGTGACTCTGGGCACATCATTTAGCTTCTGCCTCAGTTTCACCATCTGTAAAATTGGGATAATAATAGTATCTACTTGCCAGGGTTGTTGTGAGGATTAAATGAGATAATATTTGGAAAGTGCTTTGCAAATCTTAAAGCATGATACAGTTGCTAGTTATTGTTACATTTATATAGCATTTCACTATTATAAAGCCCTTTCTACTTGAGCTTTAGATTGTTTTGACCTTTGAAAATGACAAGTCAGGAATTGAGAACATAATTTATTGTTAAGAGATAGGGATAAGGGATCATTAGAGATAGGCTTAGCCCTATCAGTATGTGGAATTTTCTAGGTGAGGAAACTCCCTCTCTCAGTGCAGGTCAGCATCTTTTCTGCAACTCAGGGTCTCAGAGAATTGTGTAGGGCTGAAGTGTCAAGCATGCAGCCCACAACGTTCCCAAATGTGGCCCAAACCAGATGAAAATGTAATTAGGAAATATTTAATAAAACAAAAAGAAAATAGAACATAGAGAATACTGTGTTTGAAAACTTAAGTCAGTGATGTGGCCCTGCAGTGGTCCTTAGGTACAGTTTGGTAGCCTCTGTGTCTTTCTGAGTTTGATGCCACTGAGAAGTGACGTGATTGACAGCCAGGATGTGTTGTGCAGGCCTTGCCGGCTTTGAGGTTGGCTCTACATCTGTTACCCCATGCTTCCTCTTGATTTATCATAAGTAATTTTAGGTACATCAGGTAATAAGTGGATGAATAGTTTTGAAGAACAGGGGGGTACCAGTGGATAGAGAGCTGACCTGGAAGTCAGGAAGACTACGTTCCAAGTCCTAACACTGACCCACAGTGACATGAAATCCTGGGCAAGCCATGGTCTCTCAGCACTCTCAGGCAATCAAACAGTTGCAGAGAAGGAACAGCAGGAGTTTCATTCCCTGGGATTTCGATACACAGATATAATTCTAGGTCTTGTTCCTATCCTTGTCTTTACATGGTATGAGCTTCTCACTGAAGCCTGACCTATCTGGGAAAAGAGGCATCAGTGATAAAAAGCACCTGAGGCTTCGAGTGTCTTGCAAAGGGTCAAATGGCTGCTTGTAACAGAGCTAGGCCCAGAACCCACATCACCTGATTCTTACTCCGTGGTGTCTTTCACGAAGCCACACCACCTCTCATGTTCTTCTGAAGGGATTTTAATATGGTGTGCTTTAACCTTTGAGGCTAATTTAAATTTGACAATGGAGATTATAGCCTAAAGAAACAGTTGAACCATTGTCATTCCTTGTTACTTAAAAATTTTGTATCTACAACATAATGTTTTGTTATATCACCGGTACTTTAATTTAAATTTAATTTAAAATGTGTGGTTGATCCCTCTCCTGCCTTTTCAGTGTGTTGGTTTTCCTGTTTATTTGCTGCTTGACTCAGGACATTCAACAGATAACTTCAGCAAACATTTAGTAAGTGTACAAGGCATTGCATGAGGAACTGGGGACATGAAGACAGCTGCCTTCAAAAAGGCACCACAGTGTGCAGGGTGCCAGGCCTGGAGCCGGGGGGACGAGCTGAGTTCAATTGTGGCCTCTGATGCTTGCTAGCTGGATGACCCTGGGCAAACCACTCAGCCTCTGTTTGTCTCAGTTTCCCCATCTGTAAAATGGGAATAATAATAGTACCTGCCTCCTAAGGGTTGTCGTGAGGTTCAAATAAGAGAATAAATGCAAGGTGCTTGCTTAGCACCATGCTCGGTACTTAGCAAGTGCAGTACATATGTTAGCTACTACTATTCTTCAAGGAAAACAAGGAAAGTTTAATTACTTTAGTAAAGTAAAAACGTGTGACATGTAATTTTAAAATTAAATGCCTTTAAAAGTGTTAATATTTTTGTTTAAATTTTCAGATAGGTTTGTTCCTAATTTGCTGAAGTCCCTAAGATCACAGAAAATAGTTTACATTTGTTGTGGAGAAGATCATACAGCAGCTCTTACTAAGGTATAAAACTGTTGTCTTCATTTTTGTGCTCTGTGTAGTAATTTTAAAATCAGGACAATTCTTGGATGTAACGGAAACTCTTTAGTGTCATTCTGTGTATTAAAACATGAGTGCAGCGGTTGTTTATTCGTAAAATATCAGTAACGAAAGGGAGTATTATAAATGCTAATTTTCAGCTATCATCTCCAAGTTGTCTTCATTTTCTGTCGGTTGGCAGTGTTTTGTGTCAGAAAAGAAAAAACAATGGCATGGCATTACATTCGATACTTTCTGTTGATAATTTTACAGCTCTATGTTAAATATTGCTGAGACAAAAAGTTTTCAGCGTTAAAGCTTTGTGACTTGCCATGCTGGGTAGATTAATTCCAAATTATACTGTACAGCTGTGTATTGTTTTAATTTAGAATCCATTTGGCTTATAAATATTTTACACTAAGTAGTAGAGGAAACTGAAGCCCTCTATTATCCACAGGCCAAGTACTGTGCAAGCAGTTACAATATGAGCTTTCCTCACACAATCTTGCCAGTGGCTTCAACCCTGACCTGGAAGGAGCACCCTGTCTTGGGGTGAGTGCTAATTCAGTGTCAGTGCTGCTTGGTCTGATGGAGAGATCAGCAGTTGAGCAAAAAGAAGAAATCAGTGTGACACCCCCCCCCCCCCCAAATCTTCTCAGGGTCCTTAGTGTAGCAATTTCTATGTCTAAGAGGACTGGCAAGGTCTTGCATTGACCAGATTTGAAATCTTTGTGTTTATTTGTCTTTTTTTTCTGCTCTGCATGGTAGATAGATAGGATTAGGAAAGATGAAGTCTTGATTAGAATTTGAAACTTTACATTCCCTCACATTTAGAATTGATTTTTAAAAGTTGACTCATGATGATAAGTGGTATTCCTAATCATTAACAAATATTTTTCAGTCTAAGATGTCTAAAATGCAAAAAGTACAAATGTGCAAGTTAACTGCTATTAGTCTCCAAAATTTTACTTCTCAAGCTTTTGCTTGATTTTAAGCATTCATTCTCAATAGGTTTTTTGCATTCATCAAATCATACAGCCAAATAAAAATTTTTAGCAATTTTCATTAGTTATTGGCAGTTAGAACATTAGAATAATCAAGGTGTTTCATAGGGTTTTTTATTTATTATAAGAAGATTAATAGTACCAACTATGCTATTAACTAAAATTTATTTTGTAAGGTCTATTCACATTTACCGAAGTTGCTATTTATATCTAGTGAAGAAAAAGGAATTTTAAAAAATATTATTCATGTAGAAATGGTAACCGGTGGCACATTTTTGCAGCTGAACAATTTGAGGCTGTTATTGAGGTGGTTCTAATCAAAAAAGCAGAATTACTTAAATTTGAATTTAAAAATTTTTATATACTATCTGTAATAATGTCAAATGAGAAGAAAATTATGACTTCTTTTGCTTAGGTTTAAATTGAGAACAAAAGTGGTTCTTCCTGATAGAATTTATTATCAAAAAATTCAGAAGTAACCTCTCAGTAACGTAAAAATAATATTTGCATAATTTGATACACATGCCCCTTGGCGACACTTCTAATTTTATTAGGTTTAAGTATGTTGTGAAAATATAAAAACTGCATCAGTTTTAGATTTAGTGGAATCTTGCAGGTATATAATTAGAATTCACTAAGATAATGATGATGATGATGATGGTTATAGAAAGAAATGCCAAGAGAAAAATGAGAATTGTCATCTTTTTAGTAGTGACAATGATTAATATTTATTTCAGAATAATATAGTGATTATATGAGTAAATTAATAATATCGTAGTAACTGTGTAATTGTACCACTAGCCTTCATCCCAAGACTGTAAGTAAGTTAAAATTATAAACTAATAAGACTTGTTATCCTCACATTACAGCATCTTGTAGAGAAGGCATAGGAAGGGAGGAAAAAAAGGACTTGCAGTAAAGAAACTTATTTTTTTGGGGTGTGGTCCTTGTGTAATAAATTGGGTACTTTATATTTTTTCCAGGAAGGCGGGGTCTTTACGTTTGGAGCTGGAGGCTATGGTCAGTTGGGGCATAACTCAACCAGTCATGAGATAAACCCCAGAAAGGTTTTTGAGCTTATGGGAAGCATTGTCACACAGATTGCTTGTGGACGGTAAAGTACATTGAAGAATAGAATTCTGGTGTCTGTATTCCTGCAACATATTTATTTCTCTTTCTTTCCCCATCATCTTTATATCCCAGTCTAAGATAAAGAACAGTTTTATACATATTATGTATTATTAAAAATTCAGACATCTAGGTGGCATAGTGGCTAGAGTGCCAGCCCTGAAGTCAGGAAGACCTGAGTTCAAATTCGGCCTTGGATACTTACTAGCTGTGTGACCCTGGGCAAATCACTTTACCCTTTTTGCCTCGGTTTCCTCATCTGGAAAATGAGCTGGAGAAGGAAATGGTAAACCACTGCAGTATCTTTGCTAAGAAAATGTCAAATCGAGTCACAGACACAAGTGAAATAGCTAAACAAAGTAAATTAAAAATATATTGCCTGATTAAACAATTTCTCCGATGTTACTACATCCTTATGTTAATGCAAAACTGGCGTTCCCTTGAGGATAGCACATCCCTTTTAGCCCACTCCGCTGGTGAATGCCTCTTGTCCGTCTTTGCCTACTCCCAAGGGTCAGGAGTAGGGATTTGCAGATTCTTTTCTCCTCTGTAGCCTGTCAGAACGATTGTTGTCTCTGGGTCTCCAGCATGCAACACTTATTTGACATAGAGTTGTCTATTTAATGAATACTTATGGTTGTTTTATTGACTATGCCTTAATCACCTTTCCTCCTTCAAACTATGCATTCTGTTTTCTTTACTCTTTCCTCACCAGAAAGTACTTACCTTTGATGTCCACATCAGTCTTCCAGTTTTTTGGGTGACTTTAGCATCCGGCTCTCAGTTTTTCTGGCTAAATCATGTCTAGTTATTCTTCTTGGGGACATTAACATTCATGTCTGAAACCTTTCTAAACTGGGACTACGTGATTCCTCAGCCATTTCTTTCTAATAGCCTTCTCTGCCCCATGTTAACCTTGTGCTGTGGGGACACCACCTTGGGCCTCTTTGCCCCCAGGAGGGCACTATATCTGAGTTCCCGAATTGCCTTTTCTACCTCTGACCTACTGTTCTTCCACTTATCCCACTCTCTTACTTAAATTAAGTCATTTTGCCTTCATTGTGACATCTTATTCCCCCAGTCCATCTCTTGAACTCTGACATACCTTGCCTCTGTCCCCAGCTTTGACTGCATGGTCTACTTTAATGAATTAGGCTTATTCTGTTGGTCCCATAGGGCAGAACCAAGAGCAGTGGTTGCAAGTTGCAAATAGGCAGATTTAATTTTAACATCAGGAAAACTTTCCTAACAATTAGAGCTGTCCAGAAGTGGAAGGGGCCGTGTCAGGAAGCTATGAATTTCTACTCATTGTAGGGCTTCAAGCCGAGGCTAGAGAGCTTCTTCTTTAGTATGTTCTTGTAGGGATTTCTTTTGAGTCTGGGTTGGAGTAGATGGCCAGTGAAGTCCTCTCAGATTCTACACCACTGTCCCCACTTTATGCCATTCCTGATGTGTCCTTAACCTTGGGTAGTAATTCTGTCTGATTCCTCTATTCCTGCTTCCGGGCTGCTAAGCATTTCTGGTGAAAGGTACAGTATTGAGTAAATTCACTGTTAATCACCTTTACCTTAGGGCTCTTGAGGCCTTCTGCCCTACTCTTAATTCTCAGCCTTGGGTTTTTTTTTTTTTACCACCACCATTCCATGTGGTTTTTCCTTCAAATTCACAAATATTTATTGTCATCCTTCCCCTTTCCCCAGCACTTAAAGGAGATGATAACTGCCTGCTTCTTTGAGAAGATTGAAATTCTCTGAAGAGGTTTTTATTTTTTGCTCTTGTCCTTGACTTCTCAAGATTATCATTATCAGTCTCAGAAGAATTATTCTTTCACCTTGTTCAGGCAAATTCCTTTTACCTTCTCTCTGGATGCTCTCCTTACCCGCTGCCTCAAGACACTGATCATCCAATCCCCCACACCATTAAAGGTATCCATGGTATCACTGATGGGAGTGCTCCCTCAGTGGGCCTCTTACAAGCCATCTACACCAGAAATTTTAACATTCTGTGGTTCAGTCATAAAATAACACTGGAAGAATTCTGGTGCTAAATAGATGGCTTTTTTTTTTTTTTGGTAAGAAGCAGCTTGAGATTATACAGTTTCTCAAATTCAATTCAGCCACTGTCTTTCCATGATAGGCATAGCTCCTTGTTAATTTATATTGCTTGTCCAAGATCTTTGTAGAGATTTCAGCAGCTTGAGGCCCTGATTGTTTTTGCCTTTCTTTACATCCTTAGTGTTTAGTGAGCAGTTAATAAATGCTTTTTGATTGTTGGCCAACTTCAAGCCACAGAAGAGACATTTTTCATCCATTTGGATTTTTTTATGTAGGTTAAGCCAGTCTTTGTAATATTTTGGGCCCTGTAATATATTGGGGCTTGATGTAATCAGCCCAGTGTGCTTCTCAATTTGGACTCTTCTCAGGACATCTTCTATGACAGTGGCAAACATGTTTTGGCAAATATGTCTCCTTTTTTTATGTTTTTCTTGACACTGATAAGAAGATTGTTGAGTCCCAGCTATCTTTCTGGTGGCGTCTGTCAGGGTATCATGTGTAGTTATAATGTGCACATGAAAAATGTCTCATTGGATAAGAATCTTTGAGACTGTGTTTTGTTCTACAAGGTCTAATGCTTTTTCAGTTCAGCTATTTAATGCCTACTATGTGCAGTGGGCAGTAGGTAGAGTGGAAGCTTCTTATGGAGAAGGACGACTTTGCTTTTGTCTTATATCCTCAGCATTTAGCACAGTGCCTGGCTCATGGTTGTCGTTGTTTGTTCTTTGTTTTCAAAGAGAACCAGTGGCATCATGTGTGATGTCTTGACTGGTGCATGAATTGGCTTTAAGGGATGCAGAGCTGTACCAGGTCATGAGCCTCACTCTCTCTTCCTGGGTCGTCAGAGTCCAGTGGCAGGACAAAAGTCAGGGTGACTGGCAATGGCCCTTGATGTAGTGGATGACCTTGGCATCTTTGATGTCTGACCAAGCTCTAAGCATTCCCCAGCATCTGCTTCAGCCGCCTTCATGGTGATTGAAAAAAAAGTTATTCTCATTTCACCCATTCTACTGGGAGAAGTCTTCAGATGCTTGGGGAAGACATCCCCCTATGGGTTTGAGGCTTGTTGGTTATCCTCAACCTGGTCTAGTCCATCTGCCCAAAGACAATTTACCTGGGTATGGCTGCTGCACATGCTGAAGCTTTTTGGAGCCACAGGTGAGAGTTGGGTGGACATCAAGGGTGGATGAACCCCTCCCTGAAGAGGGCTTAGCAAGCCCTCACACCAGAGATGCTGGTCCTCCTGATCACCTCACACACTCTGACTGCTAAGCAGTTCATAAACGTTTGTTGATTAACTTCAGGATCTTGTACTAGATGTTGAGGATACAAAGATGAAAACAAACCTTTTGCCTTTAAGCCATTTACATCCTATATCCAGTGGGATTTTGTATTCTTTACAGTTTTCAATAACTTTTATAACTCTGAAAATGTGCCCTGATTGAAGTCATTGAAAAATACCTTTTAAAGAACTTCTTAACTCACCGTGGTTGCTTAATTTAATCATTAAAAGCTTTAAAAAAAAAAACCATTTTATCTTCCAGAATAGTTATTTACAGGGTAACATATTAAGTCTATGTTTTTTCTGTATTTTTTTGCTCTAGGCAACACACTTCTGCTTTTGTTCCTTCATCAGGAAGAATTTATTCTTTTGGGCTTGGTGGCAATGGGCAACTTGGAACTGGTTCAACAAGCAACAGAAAAAGCCCTTTCACAGTGAAAGGAAATTGGTTCCCTTACAGTGGGAAATCTCCACCAAATAGTGGTAAGTGTGTCATTAATTTGAGAATAGATACTACAAAGTATTTTTTTTCTTTTATGTCTTAAACCATCCTTTTTCCATTTCATAATTGTTTTCTCATTCTTTTTTTCATGTCTCTGAGTCCCTTTGATTGGGATTTCCTTTCAGTTATAATACTTGAGTCCAAATATGAGGATGCATTGTTATTGGCTCCTGAGATGAAACCTGGTAACCTTTAGTGAGAAGCAAAATTCTATTTCTTTTTTGAGGCAAGCAAGATTTAAGCTTATTTATGTGTGGAGCAGACTTAACCAATGTCCTTCATGCATAGTGATGCTTATATTGTAAGGGTGTCATTTTAAGTTGTCCAACATTTTTTAAAACAGCGTCAAAGGTTCCATGTATAGGCAAATTTTATTCTTTTGACAAACCAAAGGTTGGTATTTTGTTACACTTTGTCTTTAACAAATGTCAAGATGAGTCACATGTTGGTTTTTTATACCAAATAGGAAAGGATTGCTTTGGGAAATCATTAATCCCCATTATGTTTCAGAGAATAGTCCATATTTATTTTAATGGCATTAGCTTGCCTGTGAGCTTTTGATGACGTGTTTGATATTTCATTGTGAGTTTCATGGAAGAACGCAACAACTAATAGCCCAACAACTGGCTTTGGTGTAGTTTCTCCATAATTCAGTTGGAGCAGCATGGTTACAATAAATAGTTCTATTAATTTTCCAAAGATTCATCACTTATGAATGCTTCTTGTTCCCCTGGAAGCAGCATATCTTAGAATGCTTCGATAATATTGTCATGTCCATCCCACCAGCATCAAGACTGCAGAAATTAACAGCCAGGCCAGCTGTGCACTGCACAGGATGGGAATAGATGCAAACATCAGTTAATGGGCAAGGCAGAGTTGTGTTATAAGAGTATAGGCAGATGAGAATACTAAGCCAAGAGAAGAAGCCAGAAGTAGCAGGAAAGTGGGCCAGGCCAAACACAAAGGAGATAGTGGCAAAGAGCAGATGTCACAAGAAGAGGAAGTTGTCAGTACAAGCAAGGATTCGATGAACTGCCAGGAAAACTAAAGCAGCCTAGCAGGCATTGCACCGTGTACTAAGATAAGCTTCCAGTGGCTCCAAGATTTAGGTGGAAAAAGTCACATCATCAACAAATCAAAGAAGCAAGGAAGAAATTACCTTTACGCCTCTGGAAAAGGGAAGACTTCAGGGCCAGACAAGAGGATCCCAGAAGAGTAATTGGACAATTTTGATTACTTAAGATGTAGAAGGTTTTGTACAAACAAAACCAATGTGGCTAAAATTAGAAGGAAAACTGTGAACTGGGAAGCAATCTTTGTACCAAGTTTCTCTGGGTCTCATTTCTGAGACACATAAAGAAATGATTCAGATTTATAAGAATAAGATCCATTCCCCAGTTGGCGAATAGTAAAAGGATGAGAATAATTAATTTTCAGAGGAAGAAATCCATGCTGTCAGCAGCCGTATGAAATAATCTCCAAATCACTAATAATTAGACAAATACAAATTAAAGCAGTTCTCATGTTCTACTTCACACCCATCAGATTGGCAAAAAAGGAGAAAAAGAAAAATAACAAGTGTTGGAGGGATTGTGGGAAACCAGGCGTGTTGATGTATTGCTTGCAGAGCTGTGAATTACTTCAGCTGTTCTAGGAAGTAACTCCCAGAATTACTTCACTGGGCATTTCTTTTGACTTACACCTCAAAGAAATCAAGAACAAAATATTTGTAGTAGCTCTTGTTGTAATGGCAAAGAACTAGGAACTAAGAAGTTGCTCAGCAGTTTAGAATAACTAAAAAAAAATTGAATTATGAATCTGAGGTTAAAAAAATAAATCAGGGATTTTGATTTGTAAAGATAGTTGATTCTGCTTTCTGCAATACACCCAAAATAAAATTGGTGGAATCAAGTAATTGGCTATTGAAATGAGTGCTGTTTAGCATTAAATTTCATAACAAATCTAGTAATTGACAGAGTTGGTTCTGCAGGATGAAAAGAATCCACAGGGATTTGGAGGAATGATAAAACTCAGAATGTAATAGATGAATGGCTGCTAGCCAGAGTGGCCTTTCTGTAGAATTCTCTGCTTATCCTTTTTAGCCACATGATATTTATGTGCCATTTGAGGGAAATAAATACAGTTGTTTTAAAAAGGGAGCATGCTGTGCCTCTGTCTGAGTCAGGAAGACTGTGTCCTCAGGCAAATTACTGAACCTGGTAGTGCCCCAGGGAGTGTTATCAGCTACAAGTTGAAGAACAGTTGCTAGTCTTAATTTTTAGAGAGGCTGTTTCCTCACTAATAGTTTCCTGCACCAGTGAAATTACAGCCCTGGGGGAAAAATGTGATTTTCTTAACTTCAAACTTGTATTATGTTAGCATGGTTCCTGCTATGTGCTCAGTAAGTGTTTTATATTTCTTAGCTTATTCTGCCTTGGCTGAAGGGTTGTTCATCCTTAAGGATCATAAAGGAGAAAAAAGTGACTTGAATGCTATTTCTCTTGCAAATTTAAAAAAAAAAAATTATGTCCTGGTTCGCTTCAAGTGTGAAATACCAACTGAAACAATTTCATTAGCAAATAAATGAACATTATTAATTCTATTACATTTCTCTTATTTCTGATTAGCTGTCTTTAGGCGACTATTTTTTTCAGGATGAAGTATTCATTCATATGTTCATCACCCCTCTTCATTCCTCTTGCATACTGTATTCCTTTTCTATCCTAAATTTTGAAGAACTTATGTAATGTTTGCAATGCTTTCATTGGTTTTTGAGGGCCTCCTCTCTCTCAAGGCATAATGCTAAGTCCTGAGGGGGCTATAGAAATAACTGTGCCAATGTTCCAGCCTTTGAGAAACTTACATTCTAACAATGGAGCCTGTGTGGTCTTAAATGAGAATGTAAAGGGATTGAGTATTAATGAGGGCACACACTTGGAAGAGTGGTGGTGGACAAAGTCCCTTTGCCATTTTCTACAAGAGCTTGTTAATTAATATATGTTCCTGCACTGCAACACCTAATGCGCTTGATTCGGTCGTTCTTATCCCTCTAGAAATCAGAGCTCTACTTTATTTTCTGTCATGGATTCCATGATTGTGTGTAAAAGGCTGCATTATGTTAGGAGACTCATAGCATATCAGGAAGCATAAGCAGATGCTCTGAAGTACGTGAAGTACAGAAGCCTTGTGGTTTTAATACTTTATATATTATTCTTTTTACAGATGGTGAGGAATACTTCTGTGTTAAAAGAATTTTTTCAGGTGGTGACCAAAGTTTTTCCCATTATTCTTGTCCACAGGTAAAAATATAGTCATGTAAAGTATTTTCAAGCTCATGTAACTTTTTAAAAATGCTTCAGAGAATTCTTATTTTGGAGACATGCTGTATGTATCCAAGTTGTTTATTATAATATAAGAAATCATTAAGTACTTTCCTTCAAACTGGTAGTTGTGGGTGTTGCTTTGGCCAGTAGGACAGTCCCTGTCCTCTCTTTTTCTGTCTCTTTTTCCTCTGGAGATTTAGTCATATCCTTTTAGAGCTGTTAGCTCATTTTTTTTTTTTTTAGCCTGGAGCAGTATAATTGCTTGCAAAATCAAAAGGAATATGATCACAATATCTCAAAGCCCCCAGTTAGAGAAATTTCTAACATTTAGGCAGCGGTTTGACTTCCACCCTAATTTGAATTTTTTAAGACCTGGCCTTTGTACAGTTGCAACAAAAATTCAGGTTGAGTATGCTGCCTGTTAATGGATACGGACTTGGGTGGGGGGGGGAACTAGAGAAAGAGCAGATTATTTGTTAATTTCCTTTGGTTCTTAAGGAGAGAGGTAGAAGTGGTAGCTTTCACCTGAATCTTTTGTTCCATTAGTCCTGTAAGGAAGGATTGCCCACGCCCTGGATCTTCTCTGTGAGTGTTTAGCCCTGCTCTTTATTTCTCCTTTCCCCTGTTGCTCCAAGTTCCTCTCTGGCTTAGTTCTAGAGGTTTCCCCCTTCTTTCTGCCTTCTGATCTACAAAAAAAATATATGTGTTAGAGACCCTTTGATATTATTTACTCTTTAATAATAATCCATTTCTGTCTTAACATGGCCAATTCTAAATTGTAGGATGACAAATCATAGTTCATTATTGTTTTTTCTTTTTTGTTTTTAAGCTCAGTTCTTTCTTTCTTTTTCTTTAAATTTGTTTGCCTCTTTCACAATTTAGAACCTTGGGCCACCAGATGATTTTAGATGTCCTGACCCTTCGAAGCAGATCTGGACTGTAAATGAATCTTTCATTCAAAAATGGCTGAGCTACTCCTCTGGAAGGTTACCATTGGAAATAGCCAAGTAAGGAAGAAAATTATCAGCAGTGATTAAAGTTCACCTCACATGTGACAAAAAAAAAGCAGAATGTAGAATCAGTTTTACTTGGGATTTTCCATTTAGGGGACCATGTCAGAATCTCTTAAATTATAGGAGAGTGCTAAAATTTCTAAAACTCCATAGCTATAGGTCACAAACAAATGAATGAATGAAAAAGAATTATTAAGTGCTTACTGTGTGCCAGGAACTATGCTAAAGCTAGAGGGGAACTCTGCCTAGAAGAGGAAACTGAGGAAGTGATTTTTCTAAGGTCACAGAAATAGCAGTGCCAGTCAGGATTTGAACCTAGGTATTGTTCCTTCAAAGTTAGCACTCATCACACTGTATTGTTGTCGTTCAGTAATTTTCAGACTTGTCCAACTTTTCATGACCCCTTTTTGGGAGGATTTTCTTGGTAAAGATAGTGGAGTGGTTTGCCGTTTCCTTCTCCAGCCCATTTTATATGTGAGGAAACTGAAGCAAACAGGGATAAGTGACTCACCCAGGGTCATACAGCTATTAAGTGTGTGTCTGAGGCTAGATTTGAACTCAGGGCTAACTGACTCCAGGCCTGGAGCTACATCCATTATGCCACCTAGCTGCCCCTCTATCCTATGCAGCCTTACAACCTAGATCTTAATTCTCTCTCGTTGTCTCCTTTCATTTGACCAACTTTTATTATGAAATGTATTCTTTCTGGTCTTATTATAGACCTTTATATTTCACATGTAAAAATTTCAAAAGAATTTCTTTCCTACATTTTGACAATAGGGCATATTTAATGTTTTTTTATACTTTGTGTATTAAACCAGTTTTGGAGTCCACGTTCCCCAAAACTAAAAGTATTTTTGAAAAGCCCATAAAGCAATGTCAAAAAAGTATTTTTTAAAGATGCATTATATCCTAGAAATACATATTTTATGTTGTAGTGCATAAAGGTTCTCTTGTTTTAGTGTGTTTCAACAACCAATAGCTGAGACCTAGGAATTTATATAAGGAGATTGATTACATTACTTTCCCAGGGTCACAAAACAACTAAGTCATAGGTAGAATTTGAACTCAGGAGGTCTTGATTCTAAACCCAGCACTATCATCCACTATTATGTTACATATATTTTCGTCACAACACTTAAAAAAAAGCTGCTTGTTTTAAGGAAATGAATCAGAGAAACATGAATTTAAATAAACATTCCAGAGTTAATTGACAGTAGTACCTCATGAATCAGTATTCATTCATTAACATCATTCACAGATTCACTATTTGGGCATCAAGTTCAAAGCACCGTGATAGTGAAGAGAATTTAAATATTCATATAAATGATAAGAACACACAAATGAAAAATTAACGTGTCAATTTCTGTGTTGTAAATTTTTATTCAGTGAGATTGATGGAACCTTTTCTTCGGCTGCTTGTCTAAATGGCAGTTTTTTAGCTATTAGGTAAGTGCCATTCTTTTGCTGTGTCTGAATGTCACATTATAATTGTATTGTTGAACAAGAAAGTTTGCATGATTTCTTACTACCTACTGAGAATCTTTTTATCTTAATTTTTTCAGCAATGATGATCACTATAGAACGGGCTCTAAGTTCTCAGGGGTTGATATGAATGCTGCTAGACTTCTCTTTCACAAACTTATACAACCTGACCACCCTCTGATAGCTCAGCAGGTTTGTCTTAAAGGGTTTTTTTATTTTGCATCATTTGTCCTGCAAGACTTATTTTGTGATCTTTTTTTAAACATATTTTAAATTTTTTGAAAACATAGTACTTTATTTTTTTCTAATTAGTAGTAGTTTGGTAATCACATGTCAAGTCTGGGGGGGAAAAGATGATTATGAACTTAGCAAATAATTTTTCTCCATATTGTATGCTATTTGATATTCTTTCAACCATGGTGTACTTTTGTATATTATGGTATTAAATACTAATTAGAGGAATGACTAGATTTTGTTTTAAAGCAATTGCAGTTTATCTGTTATGTTTATTTGCATTTCAGAGGATGTAGCCTTGACAGTTAAGTAGTGACACAGATGGAGCTGTTTTAATCTGAGTTTTGTGCGCAGGTTATATCTTAAGCTTTGTGAATTCTCTTGAAAGACTTAGATGTTAATTTTTAGCCTATGCTATAGTGTTTTTCAATTGCTGATTTTATCTTACACTTTTTTCTTTCATTTTTCTATTTACTGAAGTTTTTTTTGAAAGTAATATCCAATGTAAATCAAATAGGTTTTACTTTTGGATTAAAATGTAGGTGGCAGCTAGTTTGGAGAAGAATCTTCTTCCAAAATTGACTACTTCCTTACCTGATGTTGAAGCATTGAGGTTTTATCTCATTCTACCAGAATGTCCACTGATGAGTGATTCCAATAATTTCACAACAATAGCCATTCCCTTTGGAACTGCACTAGTGAATCTCGAAAAGGCGCCTTTGAGAGTACTTGGTAAGACCTGATGTTTTCTGTGCACATGCTGAACAGCTGGCAGTGTGTGTCCCTGTCTGCCTCTGCTGACATCCTTGACTCACGTAGTGCTCATTTCATCTTTCCCACTTCCAGGCATTCCCATATAGTTTCTCTTCTTGTTTTTCCTAAATATGTTAGATGAATACAATAGTGCATTGCACCCTCAGTTTCAGAATGCCTCTGATAAAGCTTTTTTAAAATATTGCTGATAGTAGACTAATGTTAATCATCTGGATGGTTGCTGTAGCCTCCTAATTGGTTTCTTGGTTTCCAGTCATTTAGTCAGTAAGCATTTATTTATTAACCTGCTATATGTCAGGCACTGTGCTTAGTGCACAGGATACAGAAAGAGGCAAAAGACAGCGCCTGCCTTCAAGGATATCACATTCTCATTGGGGAGACAGTGAGCAAACAAATATGAACAAACCAATTATTTATAGGATAAATGGGAAATAATTAACAGAGAGAAGGCAGTAGAATGAAGAGAGGCTAAAGAAGACTCAGTAAAAGAAGGAATTTTAGTTGGGACTTAAAGGAAGCCAGAGAGGTCAGTAGGTTGAGTGGGAAAGTGTTCCAGGCATGGAGAACAGCCCAAGAGTAGGCCTTGAGCCAAGCAGGGTCTTGTCTGTGAAACAGCCAGGAGACCAGGGTCAAAATCCAGGAATGTGTGTTGGGGGTAAGGTATAAGAAGCCTGAAAAGGTAGGAGGGGACTAGGGTAAGAAGGACTAAGAATGACAGAGCATTTTGTATTTGGTCCTGGAGGTGATAGGGAACCAAACGAGTTAATTGAGTAGGGAGTGACATGTTCATACCTGCCCACTGCTGCCATTTGAGTCTTACTAAAGCACCAATTGTAACATCTCTTTAGAAAAACAAGACCAGAGTCTTCATTCTGACTTTTCAGGCCCTGTGCTCCCTTATACTCTTCCCTTTCATACACCATCATTTCTAGCCATACTCCACTGCATTTGCCATCAATGTTCTCTATGGTTTCCCTCTTCTTTCTATTGCTTATATTATTTCTTCTGCTTGAAATGTACCCTTATTTCTCCTAGCTCTCCCCATTCAGTTTCTACCCATCTTTCAAAGCCCAGCTCAAATGCAATCCCTCCCATGAAGCAGTTGCTCCTGTTTCCTCAGTAATCTCTACCAATTTATAGCTAATATAACAGTTCATACCTCTGTCATTCATATTCACATTATACTTTATATTATAGTTATTTCTGTACATGTCTGTATTTCTACTACAAGTCTATACATTCCATGAGGGAAGGGACCATGTATTACTCTTCTTTGGGTCAGCATGGCATGCTACATTTAGTAGATATTTGTGAATGAGTGTTTGATCACATCCTTTCTTTCTGCTGAGCTGGAATTCTCCATTACCTGCATTATCAAACCTCCGCGGATCCTGCTTAGAGTAGAACATCAAGTGCTTCTTGAATTCTGACTTTTTTTTCCTGGACCTTTTCCTTCAGTTGTTGACTCCTGATTCTGGAATCGTTTCCTGGAATGTTAGATCATCTTTATTTTAATTGCTGGTCATTCTCTTTACATATATTTTGCTTTCTTGTTGCAGACCTTCTCCTTACCTTGACTTAATCACTTTTCTGCACCCAACACAGGCTGTCCCATACTCATTTCTAGCTATGTAACTGGCTTGTATAATTTACTGGCAGCCTGCAAGCCCAGCACTGACAGTCCAGTTTGGGGCATGCATAGGGAAGGGTATTAAGAAAGGGTCAGGCTGTGGGAGCAAACTGAGCAGGGAAGGAAGATCACCACAAGTGCAGATAGTGAGTCACATGTTAGAAAATTGTCAACTTAAGGTGTAGTAGAGACAAAGGCTGTCTGTCAGGATTCATTTAAGTACCTGATAGCTGAAGAGAACTGCTTTCTGGTATTCAGATATTTTTATCCTCCTTCCCTGGAGGAGCCATTTCTTGAGTACTCTTCACTCAAAGTTAATGAGACGCAGCTTGCGTAGTACAGAGGTTGGGAAAACCAAAGGTAGATACCAACAGAGATATTTGATCTGACACAGCTTTATGACATTTGACTTTTTCACTCATTTTCCAAGATTGTGTTGACTCATAAACATACTTCTATTGCAAATCTCTATTATGTTAGATCAGAAAATAATGCTTTAAAAAGTCCATGAGTTAACAGCAATAAAGTTTTTGCAGTTTAGATATTTAAATTTAATCGTTTCTTAGGTATTTGAATATTTAAACCAGTTATAAATAGATGTTAAGATTGAGTCTTTGAATTATCTTTTATTGACTCTATATCTTACTTGATTTTACACTAAGAAATCCAGAGATGCAAGTCAAGGCTAAAACCTGTCCAGGAAGATGCATTGTTCTTTGTTTTCCCATTTGTTGAAATACTAGGAGAGAAAAGACATAGTGGGAGTGGTAGTTTGTGTGTATTTTATTTACATGTTCATCCTTTAATCACAGAAAACTGGTGGTCTGTACTTGAACCTCCCTTGTTCCTCAAGATAGTGGAGTTGTTCAAGGAAGTCGTGGTTCATCTTTTGAAACTCTACAAGATCGGAATCCCCCCTTCTGAAAGAAGGGTTTTCAACAACTTCCTCCACACTGCTCTAAAGGTTTTGGAAATACTGCATAGGGTATGTTTATTTTCTTTTTCTTTCCCTGTGACTTTGTTACATATGTAACTGTTTATTCGTAACCCACTTTGTTCTAGATTTAGATAGAAGCCAAAACTTCCTATGAGAAGCCTACTAAAGTTTCCTATCTTAGTTCCCTTTAAGATATGCTTGCAGTTGTCATCTCCTGTTTGTCTGTGGCGTGCCTGTATGTTCATTGTAGGGGAGAACAGTTAGCAAATGAGCAACTAATGGCTTCCTTTTCCATTTTAGCAAGAAAATATTTTTATCTTGTTTTAGAATTTTTACCTTGATTTTAAGTGTCATATTGCTTTGGGTATTTAAACACATTTTTATTGTTCATATGGTCTCATTGCCTCAGTCTAAATAGAATTCTGACTTTGATAGTGGACACATAAATAGCTCTGGTTTGGTATTTTGCGAGCTCTTCCCTCCCACTCTGCAGTAGCCTTCACGTGTTTAGCAATACAAAGTTTAGATGAAGAAATTACATCTCTGATGTTTATCATATAGACAATTTAATAACCTCTCCTAGCTGGTACCATAGGTATGAGTCCTTGTGACCATTCAGTGTCTTCATAGGATGTGATCTAATGGTAAAGTCTTTGTCTCCAAACCTTGAAGTGATTGGTAAACCCACCTGGACTAGTTCTTTTGTTCACTTTTTCAGCCATCTCTGTTGGAGGTTCTAGACCTAACCTCCCTGGAATTAAGGTAAGTCAATCAGTTAGTCAGTAAGCATTTATTAAAGTGTCTTCTATGTGCCAGATACTGTGCAAAAGTGCTTGGGATGCAAAAAGAGGCAGAAGATAGTCCCTGCCCTTAAGGCGCTCATGATCTAATGGGGGAGGCAATAAGCAAACAAATATACACAAAAAACCCTGTACAGAATAAACAAGAAATACTTAAACAGAGGGAAAGCATAGGATGGAAGGGTTGGGAAAAGAAGCCAGGAGACAGAGATGAAGAAGGAGAATATTCCATATATGAGGGACACCCAGAGAAGATGCCTGCAGCCTATAGTTGAAGTGTCTTGTTTAGGGAACAGCCAAGGATGCCTGTGTTACTAGATTGAAGTGGGAGAATGTCAAGTGTAATAAGACTGGAAGGGATGGGGCCACACTAGGTTGTGAAGGGCTCTAAAATTCTTAACAGAATTTTGTATTTTATTCTGGAAATGAAGAACCAGTGGAATTAAGGAGGGGAGGTAACATGGTCAGAGCCTTCATTTTACAAAATTACTTAGGCAGCCCAATGGAAGATAGACTAAAATGGGTATATACTTGTGGCAGGGAAGCTTCCTGGGAGGCAGTGACAGTAGTCCAGGCAGGAGGAGAGGAAGGCCTTCATTAGGGTGGTGGCAGTATTGGAGGGGAAAAGGAGGCGCGTTCAAGACATGCGCACAAGTGAAATCAGCAGGCCTTGTCCACAGATTGGATATGGTAGGTTAGAGAGAGTGAAAAGTCAAGGATGGTACTTAGCCTGCAGACCTGGGGGAGTGCGATGATGAAAGGTGGTGCCCTCTTAGACAACTTTGGAGAGGGGGAGGATGGGGGAAAAAATAGTTCCATTTTGGATGTGTTGCGTTTAAGGTGTTTATTGGACATCCAGTCTGAGATGGCTGAAAAGCAGTTGGAAATGTGTGATTGGAGGTCAGCAGAGAGATTGGGGCAGGAAAGGTAGAACTGAGAATCATCAGCAAAGAGAAAGTAGTAAAATCCATGGAAACGGAGGAGATCATCAAGTGAAACAGGATTAGGGGAGAAGAAGGCACAGAACGCCACCCAGTGGGATGCCTGTCTTTAGGAGGTAGATCTGGAAGAAGACCTGGCAGAGGAGATTGAGGAGAGGTCAGATAGGTAGGAGGAGAACCAAGAGAGAAGGGTGTCCTGAAAACCCAGAGACAAGAGAGTATCAAGGAGGGGGGAGTGATTAGCTGTGTCAAGGGCTGCAGAGAGGTCAAGGAAAATGAGGGTTGTGTAAAGGTCATTGATTTGGCACCTAAGAGATCATTAATAACTTTAGAGAGAGCAGTCTTGGTGACATGATAAGGTCAGAAGCCAGATCGTAAGCGGTTAAGAAAAAGGTGAGAGGAGAAGAAGTGGAAGTCTTTGTAGATGGTCCTCTCTGGGGTGAGTTTTGGCACAAAAGGCAGGAGAGAATTAGAATGGCATGGTGAGGGTGAAAGAATCAAACGAGAGTTTCTCAGCGGTGTGGAAGGAGAGGGAGACGCTGAAGACAAATGGAAGAGTGATGACAGAGTAGTCTGTTAGAGGAGAGGGGATGGAGGAGGGTCACTTGAACAAGGAGAGAGGTTGGTCTTGGTTGGGAGTGAGGCCACTTCCTCATCTGAGACGGGATGAAGGAGGAGATAACAGAAAGTGGGCGGATGAGATGGCATCTATAGAACAAGAAGAGTTTGTTAACCTGCTCTTGGCCACTGTGAACCTGTGATCTCACCAGCTCAGTGAGTATAGTCCAGAAGAGAAAAGGAATTGCTGATGAGAATTACCAAGTCTGGACATTCTGTGTCCTAAAGGAATCTTCCGCCTTACCCCAAAGACTACAAATGAACATTCTGAACACTAAGATCATTTTTCAGAGGGGTATATGTGGGGGCAGGAGGGAGGGAGAAAGTTAAGAATGAAGGGTAAAACCACATAAATATCTAATAGTACCAGAACAAGTATTAAAAAAAAAAATTCTTTTAAAGGGAGAGGGAGCAGGTAGGTGGTGTCTGGATAGAGTACTGGGCTTATATTCAGGAAGACTCATCATTATGAGTTTGGATTTGACCTCTTAGATATTACTAGCTATGTGACCCTGGGTATGTTGCTTAACCCTGTTTGACTCAGTTTCCTTATCTGTAAAATGAGTTGGAGAAGGAAATGGCAAAC
Organism: Phalanger gymnotis; assembly: GCA_028646595.1. Lineage (NCBI taxonomy): Eukaryota > Metazoa > Chordata > Mammalia > Diprotodontia > Phalangeridae > Phalanger > Phalanger gymnotis. The sequence continues at coordinate 22,068,510 of CM053624.1, read as the reverse complement.
CCTTCCTGTATCTTTGCCAAGAAAATCCCAAATAAGGGTTTATGCTCATTGTGCTGGTGAGTTCATAGGCTCATAGTGGTCAAGAGAGGCTAACAAACAACTTTGCTCTGTAGAGACTGTATTCTGCTCTGAGTAAAACCATCCTAAGGAGTAGGGTGGCCATAACTTTAATTCCTTAGGAAGGAACTAAAATTCCTTCTTGAAATCTTCAATGCAGTCACAAAGCTTCTACCCAGAATCTTCTTGTTTTATACATACTCCACTGCTATTCTCAGCTGGCCTTTCTTCTCCCTCACGGTTCAGGCACCATCACCTGTGGTACTTCCCCACTGTCAGTAATACTTGAGTTCTATCTTTGGAAAAGCTCAGATTGCTTTTTAGCAACAATCAAGAAATATCTATTAAGTGCTGGAGACACAAATACAAAGAAATCATCTATACTCACAAAAACTTACATTCTAATGGGGGAGATGGCAAGTAGGCATCAGAATATATATGGCATAAATATAAAGTGAATAAATACAAATATATGTGACGTATTTGAATATAAAGTAGTTTTAGAGGGAGGGATTCTAGTGTTTCAGTACCAAGTTCTCTCCTCCCTCTACCCCCTTCCCCATGCATTGAAGAGGCAAGAAACATAATACCCATTATACATATGAAGTCATGCAAAACACATTTCTGCAGCTTGGACTGCATTTTCAAGGAAGAGAAGGTTTACATGAGATGGTGGTCAGGAGGAGAATGTGTGGAGGGTACCTTTGCCAAGGCATGGAGCAGGGAGATAAGTAACATTGAAAGCGAGGACTAGAAGATCCAGCCTGGCTGGATTGCAGTAATGTCCGGTGAGGCCAGGAAGGATAGACTGGGGCCTGGTTACCTGGGACTTTAAAGCTATTCCGAGGGATTTCCCGTTTATCTTACAGGCAATTTGGCAATTCAGACATTCATGAGATTGTTTCTCCAAAGATACATACATCCATCAACATCCTCTTTTCCCACGATTGAGAACTAGGCATACTCTCCTCTAACAATTCTGCTTCCCATCTTGTGATTAAACTAAAAAATGTGTCATCTGTGCACCATTTCCTGCCACCCCACCAAGAACTGGCTATAACATTTATAACCCACCCTTAGTGGGAACATTCTCTCTCATTGTGCCATATGGAACTACATTGGCCAAAGCTTTTTTAATATTCCAAATAGCGCAATGAGAGACACAGCTTTGGTGATAGTGGTTAAGATTGATCCTTCGAAAAACTGGTGAATTAATGCAGCACATTCTGCCCCTAGGTGGTGCTACAGCGCACCTGACCTGGAGTCAGGAAAACTGGAATTCAAATGCAGCCTCAGACACTTCACCTCTTCTCAGCCTTGGTTTCCTTCTCTTTAAAATGGGGGTAATAAGAGACCCATATAAGGGTTGTTGTGAAGATCAAATAGATGATAATGGTAAAGCACTTAGCCCAGTGCCTGGCACAGAGGAGGCCCACTGTGAATATGATGTTGTCATTATTACCATATTCTTCATATCTTGAGGTTTCATATTGTCTTTTTGATGATATACAATGATGTATAATTATCTTGTTTTAGGGAATAGAAAGATCACATTGGTAAAGCATACCCTCAGGTGTTTTTGCTTAGTGACAAAGCTGATGGTTGATAATCTTGGTTTTAACTGAACATTTTAGATGTCAGGGCTGTGTCTGGCAGTGTGAATGAGCCACCTGCTCTTTGTTGTTGCTTTTTCAGAATGCCATATGAATCCTCCATTTAAAAAATAAATTTGAAAAGAAAAGCTTTTTGGATTCCTTAGGAGGCTTCTGCCTGACTTTTTCCTTTAGCTTCCCAACACGAATCCATCATTTCCTCTGGTTTCCAAATAGTCTTAACTGTTTTTCCTTGTAGTCCTTGGATTGTTATGATGGGATTAAAATTTCAGTTGAGATTAGTGAGATTTAAAGTAATTCTTTTGTTCTTGCGCTATGCCTGTATCAATTGTACTTTCATTGTGAACTGTTATAAGCATTTCTTTGATTGAAATATATGACACCGAGCTTTGGAGACACTGGAAAGTAGACCTGCCACCTACTCACAGCTTGACTGACTTTTTCCTGTCTCCTGAACATCAGTCTTTAGAGAGCTTCCTGTGCTAATGCCTGTCTCCCAGGCTTCAGGATCATCTTTCTGATTGCCTTTTCTTCTGAACAATTCTACGTGAATGTCCTACCAACACCACAAACTCAGCAACGAATCATAAATCAGACTTTCAGCTTCACTTCTCTGAACCTGCCTTCCACAAAGTCAGCTCCTATGTTTTACTTCCCTCTTTCTCTTAATTACCTCTGTTATTACTGACTGATTTCATCCCTTAATCCGGTTTGTTACTGACTCTCATCACTTAGTCCTTTGTAGTGTTTCTGACATTCATTCCTTTCTTCCCAGTCTCCATTTTGTGACCACCTCAGGTCAGACCCTTCCTTTCTAATGAGTCTTCCTACGTCCATTCTGTTCCACTCCAGTCTTTCTGAGAACACTGTGACACTAATCATGGTATACTACCATACTTCAGTCATTTTGTTACCTTCTTTATAAACCTTTAGGGGATTCTATTGTTTATTAAATAAAACCATGAGCTTTAGCCTAATATTCAAGGCTCCCTACAAGCAGCTTCCAACCTACCTTTCCAGCTTTATATTCTGCTATTTCAGAAGATAAATATGCAACTAAACTGCACTATTCAGCACTCCCCACCCCCACCCAGTCTTGTCTTCTTAACTGTTTTGTCTGTGGCAGTATCTGCCTAAAATGTCTCCTCAGTGCCATGTTTGCCTACTGCAATCATTCCCTTCCTTCAGGGTCGAGATTCCTGAAACCTTCTTTAACCATACTACATAGAAATTATATAGTCCTTAGAATATGTATTTCCTTATTTTGTATCATTCTTATGACATGTCGTATACAGGATGTCAGGGATAAAAAATTGAACTTGTGATTTCATTGATTAGGTAGTTCCCAGATGAGAAAACTCCTACCGATGCAGATTGGCACCTTCTCTGCACCTTAACCATTTTAGAGTTGTCTGAGAACTGAGGTTATATGACTTGCCCTGGAAACACACAGCATTGAGCCTATGTCAGGCAGGACTTGAACTCGTGTTTTCTTGGCTACTGGGCCAATTTTCTTTCCATTCTAGCATATATGCTCCCTCTCTTGGAGTATCTATCTTCATATGTCTTCTATCTGTACTTGATTGTATCTGGAGCATTGGGATTGTGTCTTACGTTTTTGTATTCCCTTGTGTTTCTCACTCAGTGCCATGCACGTAGTGGGCCTACAGTGAACTTTTGATGAATTAATTAAACTGATTTAGGTTAAAAAAAAAAAGCTCCAGAGCATTTATAGTTTTTAGGCTTTGTCAGTCTGTGAAAGATGTTCTTTATGATAAGCCACTTTAAAATATACATACATATGTACAATGCAGTGATATATAAGTAGTAGTCTTGTTTTTCTACAGGTAAATGAGAGAACAGGACAGATTATACAGTATGACAAATTTTATATCCATGAAGTGCAAGAATTAATAGACATACGGAATGACTACATCAACTGGGTCCAACAGCAGGCCTATGGAATGGTACGTTTGCTCACTCATACCGTGATTGCTTTTTCCATTTCTGTCTTTTGAAAAACAAAATGGAGCCATCTCTTGAGACAAACGTCAAACACTTATTTTTAAGTTTTAAACTCATTGCATAAAAGTTTTATATAGCACATGATTTATAAAGCAATATTCCACTTGTATAAGAAAAAAACCAACATGATGTCTTATAGAAAATGCAGGTGTGATACTGTATTCCTTTAGATTTGTATACTTTTCTATTTTAAGTTCCTTAAAGAAGGGGATGGTGGTGGTTTTTAATCGGTGTTTCCCATTATCTAACATAGTAGTAGATGATCTTTATGAAATTTTAATTGGATTCAGTTGGTATTGGAAATGTCTTGAAAATACATTTACCATTGTGAAGGCGAGCAATGACCCAGAGTGGCTGCAAGAAGACCTCTGAGTTCTCCAAACTAGGAAGCATCAGGTCTTGTGTGTTCTCCTTTTTCATCTCTTCATCTCCCTCCTTTCCCTTTTCTATTTGTCTTTTTTCATAATATTTTTGAAACTTGGCCATAAGTATATACTTGCTTTGCTACCTTTCCCTCTCTTCAAATTTATATTTTAAACAGAGAAACCATGAAATATGGTTTCAAGTTCTGTGCATATTAATGATAATTGTATCCTATGACAGAAAAAGCACCATCTAATTTTTTTTAAATACCCATTAAAAGGTAATTTTTAAAGCATAATTTCCCTAGATATATAAAAATTTGATCTAGAAAAGTAGAATTCAGAGCAAGTAGCTCCATATTTGGCTTTATATCCTCCCTCAAACACATAGCTCTGTGATCATGGTAAGTCATGTTACTTTTCTGAGCCTCAGTTTCCTCCTCTGAAAAAGGGAGATAAAACCTAGACTGTATGTCATGAATTAACATATATAAAGTGTTTTGGAAACCTTAAAGCACTGTATAAATGTCTCTTCTTGAGAGCCAGGACAAAAACCCTCCTTCCTAGCTCTATTAGGGTGTTTCAGAATTGGTTCTCTTGTCCCTATTCAAAGTAGTTTGGAATTTTAAAACTTAATTTACCCTGGGAAGCTGCATGGTATAGCAGAACCCAATGCCATACCCTAGGAAGACGGTCTGGGTTCAGGTCCTCATTTATGATTTATTCTTAGATCATTTATTTGATTGTAAGCTCCCTGAGGGCAGAGACTGTCTTTAGCCTCTTTTTGTATTCCCAGTGTTTAGCGCTCAGTAAGTGTTAATTGATTACTATCTATTTGACCATAGACAAATCACTGAACGTCAGATTTCAGTGTCTTCATTTGGGGATAATATTTGTACATTCTGCCTTACAGTAGATGACTGAAGAAAGTACTTTAAAAACTCTTAAGGCACTATTTATATGTAGATTAGATAGGTGGTGTGAGGAGAGAAATAGATGATAGATAACGTAGGTGAGATAGCTAGAGAGAGAGAGATGATAGGGAAATAAAGAGATAGGTAGTAATTAAAGATAATAGAATGAGAGACAGATGAGTGATAGCAGTCGGTTTTAGATTGATAGCTAAATGATAGATAAAAGATAGATGACATAGATAAATGATAAGTGGATAGATATATAGATATGTGTCTGGTTATTATTGTTTTTAACATTATAGAAGTGGCTTAAAGATCATATTTTTTGACCATGCCCAAGGAAATAGGTTTTCATCCATGCCAGGCCCTGTGTGGTAATGGCAGCATACCTTTTCAGTTTAGTCCTGGGGGTTTCTAAATAAATGCTCTTTTTCTCCCTATCTCAGTTTACATAGGACAGAAGTAGAACCACTTATACTTCTAGGGGCAGGTTAGAGAACTGGGTCAGTCCCTGAGAAGGTATTTGCAGGGAGGTACTGATCTTTGGGTTTGTGGTTTGTTTTTTGTCTTTTTTTTTTTAATTCTTAATTACATGTAAAAAAGAATTTTAATATTTGAGTTCCAAATTTTCCCCTTCTTCCCTCTCACCTCTTCCATGTCCTTGAAAAGGCAAGCAATTTGAAAAAGATTAAATATGTGCAGTCATGCAAAACATATTTCCATAATAGGCATATTGCAAAAGAAAACAGACTCTACCCAAAAAAAAAACAAGAAAAATAAAGAAAAAAATTTAAAAATACACTTCGACCTGCATTCAGACTCCCATCAGTTCTTTGTCTGGAGGTGGTGGATAGCATTTTTTCATCACAAGTCCTTTGGAATTGTCTTGGATCATTAAATTGCTGAGGATAGTTAAGTCCTTCACGGTTGATCATTATATAGTATTGCTGTTCCTGTGTACGTTGTTCTTCCTGTTTATGCTCACTTCACTTTGCATCAGTTCATTTAAGTCTTCCCAGGTTTTTCTGAAAGCATTCTACTAGTCATTCTAATAGCACATTAATATTCTATCCAATAATATCCAATCACATGCCACAACTTTTGGTTAAGCTGTTCCTCACTTAATGGGCATCCCTTCAATTTCCAATTCTTTGCCACCCTGCAAAAAGTTGCTATAAACATTTTTTTTTTTTTTTGCAAATAGGTCCTTCCTTCTTCCCACCCCCCCACCCCACTCCCTATTAATCTTTTTGGGATATAGACCTAGTAGTGGTATTGCTGGGTCAAAAGCTATGTGCATTTTTATAGACCTTTGGGCATAGTTCCAAATTGTCCTCCAGAATTTTTGGATCAGTTCACAACTCAACCAACAATGTATTAGTGAGGGGCTACACTTTAAGTTAATGGGTTAACACCTAGCCCCCTACCTGCTAAAGTTGCATGTGTGTTTCTAAGAATAGCATCTGCTGATTTTGATGGGTTGTTACATTGCTTTCTTGGCAATCAAAGCCTTTATGAGTATTAAAACTAAAGTCTGGGTATTTGCTATATGTGTTATAGGAGCTCTGGCCACCTACCTTTCTAGTAATGCCAGAGTAAGTCACATTAATACACTGCTGCTATTTTGTGTTAAAGGAGAGGCATGAAGGAAGGGGAATCCCCTGGCATCTTCTCCCTTGGCTCCTGTTTTCTGCAGACTTATTGCCTGCTGTACTTTGGAGTGTTGTTAGGACTTCAGGTCTTAGTCTCTTTTTATCTGTCTTCTTTCTACAGCTTCAAATTGCTAAACTTGTTTAGTATGGGAAAAAGTAACATGACTTAGCTCCATGCTTTTTATTTGCCGTGGAAACCCTCATTCCTCTCTTTTAATTCCGTTTCATCAACTAACTTTTTGCTACCCCAGGCTTGCAATCATGGTCATAAAAATCAAAAGTAGTTCTTTATATGTTGACTCTTCTGCTCAGATTAGTGATAGGGAGTCTTTTGTGTTCTCTAACTTCTACTAAAACCAACTGCTAAAATTCTGAGGTTAAAACTTGCCTTCCTGAAATTTGATTGGTTACTCTGGTTACTTCTAGGTTTTTCTTGCCCATGTTGCCAGAGTATATAGAGACTGAAATTGGGCCCATCCTGATCTAGTTTCCATGAGCCCAGATGGAAACCAACCTTGTCTCAGAAATAGGTGGTCCTCAAGGCACCAAGGGGCCTCTGTTCAGCAACTTGCTGCACCAGTCAACCAGTTGTTATCAGAGATTTTCATTTTCTTACTCAGAGGAGCTGACTACAGTAATTAGTTTTCTTACTCTTAACTTTCTTTATCCTTCAAATTGAAATGTTGAATTAGAGCCTTAAAGTCAGTCCCCTAATTTATTTTCCTTTTGTAACTACTGGGCAAGAAGATCTGAACATATAGGAATGTTTAATTCTATTACTTCATCTTTATCATTCGATGATCAAATCCCATCTCTGTATTTGGGCTGCACCTTTGAGATTGGTGACCATGGTGAGTTTGCCATCTCATTTCGTGAGGCAACCTTCCTTTCTGTTTTGACTACCATCTCTTTCATAAACTTCTGTCTCTTTCTCCTCTCTACTCTCCAATTTCCTTGGACTTTCCTTTGGCTTTTGTCTTAAATTTTACTTTCATGTTCAGATATCTTCTTTGAGAGGCAACCTGGTCTAGTAGAGTGCTGACCTTAGAGCCAGAATGACCGGGGTTCAAGTTCCCCACGGATACAGTTCTAGCTCTGTGTCTCTGAGTAGGTTAAGCCACATCCCAGTTAAGTGACCCAATAACCTTGCCAAGGCTAGAAGCTGCAGAGTAAGTGGCAGATCTGCAGTGGTAAGTGAAATGTCCTAATTGGTAGCTCCTCATACCGAGGAATCACAATCCCAGAACTCATCCTCCCGGAAACCTTTGGTTGTTTTCTTATGTTTTCATTCACTTCTTTTGACCAGGAAATTCAGTATTAATAGACTGTTTTCTATTCACTATAGTGATCACAGGAAATAATTTGCTTTCTCAGTATCTGCTTAATTTAGTACAAAAGTCATTTGTCCAAAGACCTTGATCAACTTCCACCACAGTTTTTCCATAAAGTAGAAGAATCCCTTTGCTTCATCACAGCACTTTGCACCTGTCAGACTTGAAGCATTTTACTCAAATTAATTAGTTTCTGAAGAACATTCTTGCCATTTGTCAGATGAAAAAAACTGAGCCATTGAGTGACAACATGACTTTGTTAAGACCGAATCAAAGTTGTGTCAGGAGAACCCTAATTCCCTTGTTTCAGCACAATTCTGAAAAGGTGTTTACATACTCTTGAGGGCTTATATATATAATCTGAAAATAGAGAATAAACTTGGGCATCTCCATATTTGAATGTACTGGAAAGAAACCAAATTTCATTCTCTTCATCATCCTTATTCTTAAAATGATGAATCTGATGCAAAGGAATATTTTAAAAAAAAATTTAAATGCACTATATTCACCATGTAGAAAGGAGAGCCAAAAAATTATGGTTTTGATTGTCCTATTAATTCAATTAAGTACCTGCAGGAAAAAAAAAATTGAATTGTTGCTTTGAATAGACATAGTTAAATTTGGACACTAACATTGCTGTTTCCTCATTGTTGCTACATTCTACATTGCTGTCTTAGGATATCAACCATGGATTGACTGAGGTAAGTTTGGTAATACAAACTTATTTTCAAAATGAAACAAATTATCTTCCTCTTGGTTTTGTGATAATACATCTAAAGGTTACCCTTTTCATTTCTTATAATTCTAAATATCATAAATGTATGATGTAATAAAAATGGATTTGTTCAAATGACCACATCTAGGGCTTAAGCATTTTCTATGGAAAATTAGCTAAGAGTAACTTTCTTTGTGGACATATAGGTATTCTGTTCTAGGTTCGTTGCAGTTAAGATCACTATAAAATGAATTCTTGTTTCCCTAATTACTTTCATAATAAAATCTGAAATGTGTTCCCAGGAGATCAGTGTTCTTGGAATCAGGAGATCTGAGCCTTCAAGCCCTAGTCCCAGCACTTATTAGCCGTATGATGCTGAGCAAATAACTTAATTTCTCTCTGCCTCACTTAACATATATGCAAAATGATGATTATGATCTTTACTTTATGCATCTTAGAGTGTTGTTGTGTGAAGAATGTTTCATGAACTTCAAAGTACCAGGTAAATTTAGAACTACAAAGATTTGACATCACATGTTAAAAATCACTCTCACTATAACATTTAAAATAATACCATACTGTACCCAATACCAAAAAATAAAAATGTAAGAAGTGAAAATATAGTAGGCCGCCAAGAACTACTTGTATCTTTAAATTATATAAGTAAAAGGATGTAGGCAGATGATTGTTGTTAACTCTGTTGCTTTTATGTATTGCTTTATAAATATGTCTGTTTTTAAAAGCTCTAGCAATTTGGGTGAATGTTTGTACAGCCCCAAACCATGTCATTAACACAAATAACTTTAAGTAAAAAGGGAATTTTTGTTTTTTTCTTTTTTCTATCACTTAAATTTAACAGCCTTACCTGCTATCCATTTGTATAATCTATGACAGCATCCATAAATAGAAGGAGTTATGTGTATAATTGGGAGGAAATAGCACATCAAGATTTCCTTCATCAAAATGCTCAGTAGATACTTAGTAGAAGAATACTATCCAGTATCTTTTGGGACTTTGAACTCTCTGTTAACTGGATAGTATCTGACATGTGACATTAGTTGATTGCATTTCTGTTGAGTCATTTTCCCCCTCTACCTCATGACCAACTGATTACTACTGTAATCATTGGACACAACCATATCAAAACATTATTGGTTAAGCCTGGCTAAGTGCTAATCATTATGATATCATCTAGTTGTAATAAGGAAAATTGTATGCTGTGGCAGGCAGTAGCAAAAGTGAGTGTTGAGTAGTGGCACAAGACCTTCCAAATGTTTAGTTTGGGGAATGCTTTTTAATTAGGTGACTCAGTTAGTGAAATATTTAATCTATGACCTGGGGTACCCCCGCCCCAACTCTGGGCTTCCAGATCTAAACCTGGGGGATTAGGGGAGCCTTAGCCAACAGGACCATTTTCTTGTTTGTGCTTTTTTTGTTTTGTTTTGTTTTGTTTTGTTTTTTGCCTTTCACTCAACATTTATTGTGGGAAATCTCCAAATGTAGGTGAAAGAGTCCTAGTGCCAATGTAAGCACTCAAAGTAGCAAATGCATGACGGGTCCAGGACAGCTTTTTCCTTACCCCCACAATGGGGAAGGCACAAAGGACTCATAGGAGCTCAGGGGACTCTTGGGAACCCATAAATAGGTATAGAGAATACCTAAACACTATGTAGTATCTCTCCTTGCAAAAAACAGAACTTGGAGTTGTCAGCAGGGCAGTACTCCAACATTCTAGTGACTCCCTTGCTCTTTCACAGAGTCCTACGCAGTCCCTTCCCAGGCTCAGAATTCCTCAAATGGTTTGGACTGCCACAATGAGGCAAACATGATGGAATTACTAGATAGGCAACATTGTACCCTTCTAGTCTGTACTGTCCGAATCACTCTTTGTAATAGGAGGAAGCAAAGCATCACGTGTCATGATTTTAGTTTTTCCTTGCTGCTCTTCTTTTTCCTAAGTGGTAAGTGCTTGAGACTTTACCTTCTGTCTCTATAATAATCATATCTCCACATTCTCAAGCTTGTGATTATTCATGAAGCAGCCTTCAAAAAGTCTACCTTCTCTGCTAGATTCTGGGATCATAATGTCTAAGAAATTCCTCTCTTCTCTAGGAGGGTTGCATTTAAGAACATTGTGAACAGTTGGGGACCATGTGTGAAAGTACACATCTGCTCCTAACAAGTATTTTTGCAGGAATGGTTAATATTCCCTCAGTGTCCCAGGTGTTGCTCTGTCTTTGGTTGAGAAAGTCCTTTATCAGAAAGTCTTTTGTCAAGTAGAAAGGCAGGATATGAGTGAACACATGTAACTCCCATGTGCTTGTACTATAAGGCAGCCATTGACAGTCTCTAAAGGAGACCATAGGCATGCTTCCTTAACCCCACTGTCCAAACTTAGTTCTTCTCTACTATAATCTGGTTTGTCCTCTGAACAGGAAAAAAGTGAAAAATGTGCTTGGTAGGTTATTGCCTTTATATGCCAGCTTCAAGAAACAGCTCTTCTCACAAGAGTTGGTTCTTTCACAAAGTTTGACCTCCCCAAAGTCCCAGCTAACCAGATCTTGGGGGCAACCTTCTTAAATAAAAATCACTCCAGCATTCCTTTTGTCCTCTTAATGATGTCTTGGTGGGGATATCGCTGCTCTTTACAGAGAGAAGCATTCCTATCAAATTGAATTACCTTGTTCAACCTTCCCTTACACTTAAACTTGTAATTTTGTTCATCTTTAAGAGAATAATGCCTCTATTTGGCATTTTGTACATTCTTAGTACTGTTGTTCTAACCTGGAATTAGAAACCAATTTATTTCATACCTTAGTTAGGTGAAGATCAGGTAATCAGAGAAAAGACCCATCAGGTGATGCAGTGTTCCAGCCACAGCTATTCGTTGAGACATGAAAGCCTGCTGTGTGATGAACTGATGAAATCAGAAGTACTTTGTAATACTCAGAAAATGAGCAATATCTTAGTATGTTAGGTAGAATTAGGCACTTTTTGAATGAGTCAGAACTTGCAAAATAAACTAACGTAATTTTGAAAATGTAAAAAAGTACATAAGTTATTATGGCATTGTATAATTTGTCGTTTTTCTGAAATTTTCCATACAAAATATTCTCTCACAAGGCCATAGGCTAATATTTAATTTTTTTTCTTCCAGTTAACAGAAATCCCAGTTACAATTTGTACATACCCATTTGTATTTGATGCCCAGGCAAAAACTACACTGTTACAAACAGATGCAGTCTTGCAGATGCAGGTAAAAATATTTTACTGATTACTTGGGTATATTTACTGTATTATCCTTTGCATCTCAAAATAGCAAATATTTTTTAAAATTTATGAGTAGTCAGAAATTTTAGGGGAATTTTTGTATTCTTTGGTTTGACTGTGATTTGGTAAGTATAGTGTGTCCTTTAAAATAGGCTTGTCATTAGTTTTATGGAATTATGAGACTTCCGAGGCCCTTTACAGCTGAGATCCTGTGAACACTGCCAAGGTTTTCTTCCAGGTCAACCACAGTAATTTTTTAAGCACCTTATATGGGCCAGGCACTGTTATATGCACCTAGATACAAAGGCATACATAAATAGTTGTACTGTCAAGGAGCTCACAGTCTTACAGAGAGACCACATACATACAACTGTGCTCAAGACAGAAACAGGATGAACTGGTGATCATCTCAGAGGGGATAGACTAGCATTAATTAAGGGGCATCACCCTCACAGAAGGTGGGATTTTAACTGAAATTTGAAGGAAGCTGGGAAAGCCAAGAGACAGAAGTGAGAAGGAAAAGAGCCCCAGGCTTGGGGGCTAGCTGATGACGATGAAGCTGGGAGAGAACAGCAGGGAAGCCAGTGCTTCAGGATCATAGAGTACCTGAGAGACCTTTGATCTAAGAAGACTGGAAAAGGTAGGAAGGGCTTTAAAGCCAGTCAGAACATTTTCTCTTTGGTCTTAGACATAGTAGCAGCCACTGGAGTTTTTTGACGGAGTGGGGGTGGAGGAGGCA
>CM053624.1:22027640-22055332 GCA_028646595.1 Phalanger gymnotis | reverse complement strand
CAGAAGCATGCAACAATTACTGGATTATCCAGAAGATGATATAGAGGACACATTTTGTCTCAATTTTACGGTGAGTTAGAAGGATTTATTACCGAACATCCTGCCACTTGTTATTTGCTCTCTAGCTCTGTCGCCTTCTGTTTGAACATCGGGAAACACTTTACACATAGGCTTTTTCCTCATCTCATTTCTTGGTAAAAATTAGGTTCACAGTCTTTGTTAACTGCTGAGCCTTTGTTCACTGCCATGCGTTCAGCACTAGGGGTTACAAAGAAGTGTGAGGGCACAACCCTGCCTTCCCAGAGTATCCAGACCAATTCAGAAACAAAAAGGACCAAGCAGTTGGGAACTGTGTTATTGTGGTGGGAATGAAAGACAAGACTTTTTTTCAGATTTGGTGCTTGATTAACTGCGTGACCTTGGTTTATCACCCAACTTTTCTGGGCTTGTTTGTAGATTTTCCGAGGGGGTGGGTTGCATGTTCTTAGGTTCTTTCAGCTCTAAAATTCTGTGATGATTGGTAGGTTGTGAGGAAAGCTCCATAGGGTGCCTGCTTGAATAAACTCCCCTGTGGACCCTGGGAGAAGATCAGAGAAAATGGACATTTACTGGGGCCTTACGGGATATTTGAAATTTTAAGTAAGTGGAGAAGGAGGGAGAGGGCTTTTTAGGGAGGATAGAAAAGGGATCATAGTTTGGTGTTAGAAATATTGAAGGGATGTTCGCAGTCAGTAAACTCATAGAGATAATGAGACATAGATATGAAAAGTTCCTTTCACTGTGGTTATGTGCAAGGCTATTACCAGAGGCAGAAATATTTCCTAGGGGCAGTGGTATCACTAGACAGTGACAGATAGCACAGGTATACATACTGTTTGTTTGCAGTAATCCAACAATGAAAAGCAGAAGATACAGATTTTTACCCACAGTTTAAGTATATTCACAGTAATAATCATCTGCTTGATCTGATTGAATAGATCACTGTTGAGAACTTTGGAACAACTGAAGTGAAAGATCTGATTCCAAATGGGGCAGACACTGCTGTTAGTAAACAAAATCGGTAAGTGGTTTTGTGCTGGCATCCAGTATAGTATAAGGCGGGTCAGAGTCTTTCCCCCTTTGTTATAGATCTCGACTTATAAAGGTCATTTTTAGATCAGAATTTTAAAATATGAGTAATAGCTGTAGTGTAGGGGAGAGAGTTGATTTGAAAATTTCCTAAATACTTTCAAAGATCTTTTGTTAATAACACATTTTGGGTTTGATGACAACCTATACTCCCACCTTGTCAGCTTTACTAAGGGAATGCGGGCTAAATTATTATTAACTTGGAATTGTTAGGGCCACAATTTCCCTACCTTTTTCTTCTTTTTAGAATGCGGAAAATGAAGTTGAAGTTTGCTTTATTAGCCTCCTTTATTCTCCCTAATTCCTTGGGAAATCAGGTTAGGCTTTAAATTGTGAATCCTCAAATAAGACACTGTGGAAGGGCTGAGCATACTGCCTGGCACACAGTAGCTTATTGGTGAGCTAATTGACAACATTCTGCTTTTATTATTATTTCACAAGAGTTGTCAAGCCCTTACAATGACTTCAGACTGTTAAATGATATGGAGTTCCCCAAATGTAGCATTAGTCTTCATTGTTCAGAAGCCAGCAACAACTTTCAATTTCAGTTATACTTGTACAAGCATCTTCTGCACCAAAAGTAAGGAGGTCCATATTCTTCGTAGTTTTCCAAAGTGCAAGTGTTTTTGCGCATTTATGAATCATTGTGGTGGTCATCCAATTTTTATCTCTAATAGATGGCTCTGTTGGTAGCCATTTTTGAACTCTTCCACGCTGTAGCTCAGTTTGTGGGAAAGCAGCCCGTAAGTGCATCATCATGTCTGTAAGCACACGTTGAGTTGTCACTTGCCATGATATGATAATAGAATGATATAATGATGCTGCCTTCCCAGCAAGAGAATTCGGCTTGTAATTAAAAAAAATTATGTGTGTATATCTTTATTTTTTCCTCCCATTTCTAGGCAGGAATTTGTTGATGCTTATGTGGACTACATATTCAATAAATCCGTGGCTTCCTTATTTGATGCTTTTCATGAGGGCTTTCATAAAGTATGTGGCGGGAAAGTCCTCCAGCTCTTCCATCCTAATGAACTACAGGCAATGGTGATTGGGAATACAAACTATGATTGGAAGGAACTTGAAAAGGTAAGGAGAAACAAGCTTGTGGGTGATATTGAAGACCAGTATAAAAGTAAGCTACTGGATTCAAGCTAATACTGAGTTTGGTAGAAATCGTTCCTACTAGTTCATTGGCCTGCATTTGCCCAAATTGATTTTATCATTTGAAAGGAAAGCACCACTTTTGTTTATGTTAGACAGTGAATGATTTGGGAAATGTGTGTTTGAAAACAGTGACTTTAATTAGATTTGAAGTTTTTGTATTTCACGTTGCTGGCATTCTTCTTGTTAAAAAAACAGGTGTTTGTGACATTGGCCATTTGGCAGCTCCGGGGAGGACTGAGTAAATTTTCTGTCCATTTCAGCCGAAGAAAGTTTATGAAAAACCCTGGCATTATTGAAGTGTTTTGTTTATAATTTTTTCCCTACCAGTCTCAGAGCAGGAAGAGCAGTGATTTGTTACTTTCTCAGAAGCTTCAATGATGCAAATATCAGAAATGAGCTCTTTTTAAAGTAACAGTGTAAAATATCTGTTCATCAACAGTAGCATTAAATTAACAGTATTTGCTAAAAGGGTAATGACCTCAGAAAGAAGCCCTGTATTCTTACCTGTATCTGGGAATTTCCAGCAGATCTGCAGGGTTCCTCTTTGAAATATTAGCTGCATAAATTCCTGCACTTATGGTAACAAGAGGGCTATTCACCATTCAGGTATATTCAGCGTTCACATGGGAGCTTTTTACCCGGACCCTTTTTCTTATTCTTTGTTCTCTGTCATGTACTTGGTGATCGTTAGATGCCGGCCTCCTGGCCACTCCTCTCATGAGACCTTCTGCCTTCCAGCTGTGCCTGGTACATTCTGCCTTTTCACCTCTGCCCTTGGCATCTCTGGCCTCCTTCGGGCTCAGCCCAAATCCCCACCTTCTATGAGAAGTCTTTCCTCATCCCCATTAAGAGTAGTGCCTGCACTCAGAGATGGGCTCCAGTGTATCCTGTGTGTGCTGGGGAGTGCCTGGCCTGTAACACTTAATAAATGAAGAAGGAAGGAATCGGCCACTGTTACAGCATCTGTTGTGTGCCAGGCACCTGACTGAGCATTGTAGAATCATTATCTTGAGTCTCACAACAACCCTGGGAGTCAGATGAGGAAACTGAGGCACATAGGGATGAGGTGACTTGCCCAGGGTTACACAGCTAGGAAGTGTCTGAGGCTGCATTTGAGCTTGAGTTTTCCTGACCAGTGCTTTGTGCACAGTGGCACCATCTAACTGCCTAAAGGCTTTTTGTTGTAGTTAGCAGCTCTCAATTAATAAATTAGCTAAGAGAATCCCAGCTCTGCAACAAGGTCAGCGTGACCTTAGATTCCTTCTCCAGTCCTGCCCTCTGTTTTCTTACCTGTGTGATGGCGGATACCCCTCCCCATCCTCAGCCCTGTCATCATAGTATAGAGAAGTCAAGGAGGGGAGGACATTGCTTGGGGAATGCTTTGGTTTTATACCCACCTCTCAGCTCTTGCAGGGTGCTTCCCCAGTCATGTAACGTTTACATCTCTTGCTTCTTTTTTTTTCTCCCTTTTGCCTCTCCTTTTGGGACATTTTGCTACCCTTTGGTAATTTCTACCAATTTCTGGTTTGGCTCATGGCTCTAGAAAATAGTTTGCCAGAAGGTGGTTTTGAAGCATAGAGCTAAGTTGAAATGTTTAGATTTCTCTTCACATGCCACTTGTCCATTTGTAAGTCTTCCCCATTGCAAAGGAAAGTCTTATCAATTCTGTAAGCAAGCTAAAATCTCTCTGAATTAACTGCTACTGTATCTACACACCAGTCTGGTATTATTGGAAATTTTCTCCAAAATTCTGAATATTATGAGGCAAGCTTAAGTATTACAGTATTAAGAAATGATGATATTGTCATGACAAAGTAGAATATCTTTGAGTGTTTTAGGGGGAATGATTACAATGTAACTTGGGAATGCTCTTAGCTACAACAGTGGCACATTTTAAAAATAGATGTCATCAGCAGACTCTCCTTTATGCCTGCTTCTTGAATTATATCTCTTCATTCATTATTGCAGTAATGATGGTTTACAGCCTAGAACAGGGCTGTCCAAAATGTGGCCTGAGGGCTGCATGCAACCTGCCTACAAGCATAGAAATTTACATAAATGCTTTAGTAAATGAAGTCGAGCTACCGCAGAGCTCTCACTAAAATGGCAAATCAAAATATATTGTCTGTTGTTTCAATAAAAACCTAAGGTTGGACAGCCCTGGCCTAGAAAATGCCCTTTTGTATTGAGATGTTGAATATACACTAACAAAATTGTTTTTAAAAGATTTTTTTTCCTTTCTCTTCCCACTTTTTTTCTCCCTACTGCCACTCCCATGTGTAGACACAGATTTCTTGCAGAAACCTTGTATTTAACTTATTAAATAAATAAAACATTGACTAAGAACCAGCCATTCAAGCAAATGAGGAGAGCCAAAATTTAGGAAATACACAAAATTTATACTTTTCTGTCTTTTATTTGTCACAAGTGACTGGTGAGAAGTTTTGGGAGAACAGTTTCTATCAAGATAATAATTATCTGGGCAGCTAGGTGGCGCAGTGAGTAGAGTACCAGCCCCGGAGTCAGGAGGACCTGAGTTCAAATTGGACCTCAGACACTTGACACACTAGTTGTGTGACCTTGGGCAAGTCACTTAACCCCAATTGCCGTGCCTTCCCCTTGCAAAAAAAAAAAATAATAATAATTATCAATGAAGCAAGATACAAATTTTTAATGTTTTAAATATACAATGAGAAAGAGAAGCTAGGTTTTAGGATACTTTTGTCATTTGGATAAATTACTTTCCTTAATGTAAATCTTTATTGCATGTACATGTGAGTATTGTGGTTAATTTTAATGAAGCTAAAGGTGGTTTGATATGTAGGCATAAAAATTCAAGGCATAGTATTTTTTTCACATATGAAAATATCACTGACCAACCATCAATAGGATGTGCACTTTAATTTGTTTGGTTTTTTTTTTTACAATATTAGTGAATTTTCCCTGAAAATTGGTCTTTCCCTCTTCCTCATGACTAGTGGCACTAATTTGCAAGAAGGCTTGTTAAGGTTAGGACTGCTTTTCTCCGTAGGGATCCATAGCAATGAAATAGTGGGGAGGCCAACTGGCCCAGGTCAGGATCTAAGGATCCAAGCCCTTGTTCTCAGCCTCCTTAGCCTCATTTTCTTATTGCACTGATGTTTCACATCCAAAGAGATCTACCTTTTATTAACTTGAAGCTCACTTGGTTCTGTTGTTGTTTCTAGAACACAGAATACAAAGGGGAATATTGGGCAGACCATCCTACAATAAAAATTTTCTGGGAAGTTTTTCATGAATTGCCATTGGAAAAGAAAAAACAATTTCTTTGTAAGTATTTCCATTTAATTCTATTTTAGATGAGAATTGAATTTAATTGTTGTATCTGATTTCTGCCTTATGGGATTAAACAGCTTTGTAGTGATTAGTATATTTTATATGTCTTTATTAGTTTCTGAGTAACTGCTTGAGTTACAAAAAAGATTAGAACATTCTATTGTCTTACAATTGATAATTAAAATAATTTTTAAAAGTCATCCAGCTTTTATATTAAATGCTTCACATAAAAATTCTAAAAATCATTGATTCTTTGGTTGTTTTGTTTTGATTCCTTGAGAAATGTGTGGTATTTTATTTAAAATGAAGAAAAAGAAAATACCATTATATTGGAATTGGGAAATTTCCTTTGACTCTATTATTTAATCACAATCGAGCAAGCTCTGCGATTCTCTTTTTAACAGGACCCGTTCCTGCTTCTACATCAAAATATTCAGTATTTCTTTTGTGAAAAGAATCATAACAAGTTCTAATTAGAGCCACTTAAACAATCCTGAACTGACATGGACGGGAAGGTTAGAGTTGATGATACTTTAATACTTTCCATATATAACTAAGTCATTGGAAAACTTTGTAATTGTTTTTACAAAAAGAGCCCTCAGATGATACACTCTAACAAACATTAAGCCCTTGTATTCCCCAAACTTAGGGCTGTCGTGTTTTTAATAACTGTGAAATTGATATTCTCGTTAATGTCTGACTGGAATTTGACCAATATCATAGGAAATGATGCTGGTCAGTCATTTCTTCCTAATGTTTTAATAAAGTATTTTATTTAGGGATCTGGTGATGAGGCACAGTCTTCATCATTGTAGCTCATTGAGAGAGGGGCAGTTCAGTTGGTGAACTGTTCTTTACAGTTATGACCCAATTTACTCATTTCCCACCATTATCCATTAGCCGTGGAGCTAATGGTGGAAATGGTGCATAATGGTGGCACAGGAGGGCCAGCGTTGGGCTGTGCTCAAGGAAGTGCTGCCTCTGCTTCTGAGTGGTGGCTCAACTTTCTTTGTGTGTAAAATGAGGGCCTTGGGCCGCATTCTCTTTAGGGTCCCTCTCATCTCTCCAGTAGGGCTCTGTTTGAAGGATAACAAGAAACAGCATGACCAAGTGAACAGAGAGCCGGTGGGGGCTTTGGGTCCCGCCTCGGCCAGATACTGGCTTTGTCAGCATTGGCTCTCAGTGCTCGAGGTAGCTCTGCAAGACCAAGTCGAAGAGAAGGAACTGACTGGCATTGGTATAGGGAGCTTTCTCATCGGGAGTGCCCTATTCCAATGAAGCACAGATCAGACCTCCCTACAAAGAGGATTAGCTAATAACCATAACAACTTTAAATGAAAATGTTGACATCTTTCAAAGTAGACATTATGGGAGGCCATGTGCTGCTTCCCATGATGTTGCTACTACTGAAAATATTGTAGAAATTCTCTTTTCATTAATGCCTTCAGCATTAATACTCTTAATGGTGTAAAATCTTCATTCGTCCTTTCAGTGGATATTATTTTAGAAACAGTAGAAAATCATTTAAAAGCCACATCTGGTGAATAAAGGATCAAGTTGGATAATACCTTTCTTGGTCAGAACAAGTGGACAAGAAGTAATGAGGGCAGCATTAATACTCTTTATGGTGTAAAATCTTCATTCGTCCTTTGAGTGGATATTATTTTAGAAACAGTAGAAAATCATTTAAAAGCCATGTCTGGTGAATAAAGGATCAAGTTGGATAATACCTTTCTTGGTCAGAACCAAGCTATGGACAAGAAGTAATGAGGGCAGCATCGATTGGCCTATGAACTGCCCCTCACCATGTGTGTATTTCAGTGATCTGTTTCAAGGTTAGCAGGTCAGTTTTAAAATATTTACTTGGTAAGCAGTATCTTCAGCCAAAGCTAATTAACGAAAACATTTTCAGCGAGTAGATTAGAATGTTTCTTTCATTTTGGGTAAGCCAGTTTACAAATTAGACAAAGCTGTTTACACGAATCTAGAGTGGTTTTAGTAGATGAATAACCAAAGATCAAACGTAATTGAGCAGCACTATTACAATGCGGGTGTTTGTTTGAAGTTTTCATTTAAAACAATTTTCTTGTGATAGTATTTTTGACAGGTAGTGACCGGATTCCTATTCTTGGTATGAAGAGTCTTAAGCTGGTCATTCAGTCAACTGGCGGTGGAGAGGCATATCTCCCAGTTTCCCATACCTGTTTTAATCTTCTCGATCTTCCAAAATACACAGACAAAGAAACTCTCCGATCTAAGCTGATCCAGGCCATTGATCACAACGAAGGCTTCAGTTTAATATAACTTTAGAGGTATTATAACTATTTAGTTTAATGCGACAGCATTAAACTAATTTCTTATGTCTTTCTTGTGGTGGTGAGTTCAGTGGACTAGGTGAGCAAGGTGATAATATAATTAATTGCTTATTTACAAAATGTTCTGTGATATACAAATATTCACGAAAGCCAAAAAGTCCTAAAAGAAAATGAACAAACTATGTTAATACTAGACTTATTGTACAGAACCGTGGACCCTTTTTTTGTCATCTGCCAATAAACATGCGAGTATTGTGAATACATTCACGTTTCACTAACATGAATTTTAACGGTCTGCACATTACAGAGATGATCTTGGTGTGTGAGTGCATGGAATGGTTGCTTAATTCTTTTCAATCACTGGGTGAAAAACCTTTAACTTTGGTTTGCGATAGTCACGTGATTATTTCTCATTTTGTAAATAATGTTAAAGTTTTTGTAATAAAATAGTTACCTTCTGATCCCAGTACAGTTTCTATGTTGTAATTGAACTGGAATGACTATATGGATTAAAAATTTTGACCATTAATTTTTTTTTCTGGCTTCTTAGAAACTCAAGTAGCAGAAATAAGAAGGGTAAAAATTCAGAGCTTGTTTTGTACTAGGGCAGTCTTCTAGTATCTTGGTATGTACCCAGATCTGGGTTCTCCTAAGTATTTTCTAGGTATTTCTTCTGGAGTCCTGTGGTGATGGTGCTAAATGGGGAGTGCTGATGAAATGTGCTTAATTTAGCAGTGGAAGAGAGCTTTCCCATGGTTGCCAAGAATAGGAATGACCCAGCACCCCAGCTCACAGCTCTGCAAAATAATAATGGTGAAGTTGGGTTTGAATCACATTCTCCACAATGCTTTTGGCTTATGTAGAAGAATTTTCTTCAGGCTTTTTTAAATGGAAGAAAATAGTTTTCAGATGCTGATTTTGACTGAAACACTTTTAGATTTTATTCTCATGTCTTTAAGCCCTAGAATGTGTATTGATATGCAATACATGTGACTTTCAGCTATGGTGCAGATATTTATTTTTTAAATTTATAAAATGCAATGAAAACTTTAAATAAAATACTTGAATAAAGATTTATTGGTTTTATAATTAAACTTTAAATGGTTCTCATGTAAGATCCGATACTCTTCAAAACAATTTCTAAGAAGGTTTTAGGGCAGGACTCTGAAATTTGTATTCTCCTCTCTTTTTTAAGGGGTATGAACTTCAAATATTTAACACTTCATTTCGGTAAATCTAAAATGAAAATCTTGGCTAGTGACTCACTGCCGGCCCTCTGTTGCATTCCGAAGCTCTGCACCATCTTTTTGCCTTTGATATGTTTTCAGTGCACCAACCTAAAGAACACAGAAAAGCTCACTCCCGTGGAAATGAGGAAATGTCCTGAAATGCCGCCTTTTGTTAGGTTTCCTACGTGTTCCTGCCATGGTGCTGGCTTACGGAGTATAGACGTGACCATTCAAATGAACAACATCGTCCTCGCTGTTTGGAGCAGTTCTTTATGCCCGTAGCATTCACCTTGCGCTTTGAGGACGTGCTGTCTTGACGCTTTGAGTATACGCTAGCAGTTTCTCCTCATCTTCCCTCAGTGACGCTGTACTTCCTTCCCATCTTCTCCCTTTCCGTTGGCAGCACTGCCTTCTTCCCAGGCACCTGCTATGAACATCTTGGAATCATTCTTGATTTCCCTCTCTCTTTCACATCACTGTACCTACCCTACTCGTGTGCCCGTGTTTGTGCCAGGCCGTATCTGTGTTTTCATCCGTTCCCATTTTCATCACTCTAGTCTGAACCCACTTGGATGATTGCTAGAGTCTCTTTACTGTGTCTTTCCTGCATCCACGCTTTCTCCTTTTTAGTCCGCCCTTCACATAGCTGCCAAATAATCCTCCCAATCACAGGTCATACTATATCCCTGAGCAACCTTTAGTGCCTCCTTTTGGTCTTTAGAATAAAAATACAAATTCATTTTAGCTTAGCATTTAAGCCCACAGTAATCGATTCCCATCACACCTTGCTTCACATTCGTCATCTTCAACAATCTGTTTCAGTCAAATAGAATACCAGGACTTCCTGTGTATGAAACTGGATATGGCTTTCACCTCTGGATTTGTTTTTACCTTTCAATACAACAACAAACATTCATTAAATACCTGCCATGTTCCAGGCACCATACTAAGCACATTAATTTAGCATCTGTTATGTTCAGGTCACTGTGCTAGGTGCTGGTGATAAAAAAGAAAAAACATACAAAACCCTAGATAAATGAATGCCAAGATGAATTGAGTTAGAAAGGCTGCCCATAGTCTTAAAGGAAGCTAAGGATTCTGACAGTGAGGAGAGGGGCGCGTTACAAGCTTGAAGAATAGCATTTGCAAAGGGACAGCAGTTAGAATAAATGAATGAAATTAGGCCAAATTCAGATAACCATTTTGACTGAACTTTGGAACGCACGAAGCATATTAATTTGAAATAAATAGGAAAATTCAGGCTGAAACCAGACTGTGAAGGGATTTAAATGCCCCGCTGAGGAGTAGGTGTTTTATCCCAGCTGGAATAAAACGTCACCAAAGATTCTTGAGGAGGGAGTGACATGGTCATATCTGTGCTCTGGGAAGACTTGGTAGCCCTGAGGATGTTAAAAATTTGGTGGAATTCGAAATTGACAAGTTTTGGGATCTGTTTAGTTTTGTTCAGTGGGTGATATTTTGGCTCTTAACCACCAGGGACAGTTTCACTTTGGGTGCCTAACACACTGCTTGTCCCCTAGCAGGTGCTTAGTAAATAAATGCTCAGTTGTTTGTAAAACAAGGTTTGAGAGGTGGGGCTGTATATGTGTTCCTCCTCTGTTCTCAAAGAGGACCTGACATGGAGGAAATGATGACAAGTGAGGGAGGGCCGTGTAGGGTCACCAGCCTCACTTTCTCCTCCAGAGTTGGCTGGGTCCAGTGGCTTGATACTCACCAGGACAACTGCAGGTGGCCTAGGATGCATTGAGAGACCCTGGCCCTTTCTGGCTAAAGTCTTTTCAGGTTCTCACTTTAGGTAAGGTAACACCCATTCAGTGAATAGGCCTCTTTAAGAAGTTAATCAAGGGATGGCCCCTTTAATCAAAACTTCAAAAAAAAAATCAAACTGGGTGGGGAACATCCCTAGTTACTGTTTGGTATTTATATTCACTCAGTGCTAGGAGGGCAGGGACCTATTGTCCAATCTATGAGCTCAAGAGTGAATTGGATTTAAAGGCTTGGTTTTTGAGAAAGAAAAACTAGCCAGTAAACCTGAAGTTAAGGAGGCAGCCTTCCACCATCGAAATGGAGAGGAGGCAGAGGCAGATCTGTTTAGTTAACCCTTGGGGCAATGACTGAGGTTGTAAATCTAAATGCCTAGAAGGGTAGTGGTGCTTCCTATGGAAGGAGAAGCAGAAAGATTGGTTTGGCCTTGGTTTTTTGCTTGTTTGTTTGTTGCAAAGAGGATAGAGGAGAGATAGTGATTTCCGTCTTGGACTTGAGTTTGAGATAGATTGTTCCTAGAGTGCTCCCTCCTCCATGAAGCCTTCCCATGTCTCTTTCATTCTTCAAACCCCTGTCTCCCTGCATTGACCCATCAACTTCAGCTTGTCATTGCTTACTCTGTGTCTCTCCTTTCTCCCCCATCACATCTCATTTTGTATCAGATTTCTGTATAAGTATTTCTACACCCCCATTTTCATCTTAGAGGAATACAAGTCTCTTCAGGGCAAGGACTGCCCTTTTTCTTCTCATCTCAGTGTCCCCAGTGATTTGCACATAGCAGACCCTACATTGAAATGACTTCTGTAAAACACTAACAGATTTTGTGGTAGTGGATTAGTCAACACTTAGTAACTGCTTTGAGATGCTAAATACTCAGTGTTTACTGGGTAGTTGTCTTACATGAGTGTAGCAGTTTACTGGGGCTTCAATCCTAGATTAGGGAAAATGGAGGGGGGAAGCAGCCAAGTATTGGGCATCCAAGTCTGTTTCAGCAGGTATTACATACAAGTAGGCACCATTGTTGGGAGTTTTGAGTTTTATTTGACTGACCAATTCTGTTTCCTTTCTACTGCTCCAAATGAGTGGAGTTACTTTTTAAATTTTGAAATAATATTGTCAGTAGAGAGAAGCCATGACATGATATCCAATAACACTGGGTCCTTTAGTGACCTCAAGTGGTAATTGGGAAGACACTACTATCTCTTCTGTCCCATGGAATGTAAACCTGTAGACATTTCTGAATGTGATAGCAGACAGCTATTATCTTTAATTGGGGGGCTGGGAGGGGAAGAGGATTCATCTTAGACCATGGTATAGGCCAGTACTGAGAAGTGTCTTGCCACAGTAAAATCTGGCTACAGTTCAGGGCTTCAGTTATACAAATTCATGTAGCTGCTGGGGAGACAGTGAAGAAATACTTGTTTTTTCTCTCCAACCGTAGTAGTTTAGTTTTTAGACAATTTTAAAATAATCAAATTCATAAGATGACAAAAGTAAAAAGCCTTTAGATTAAAATATTTTAATATCAGAAGTGCAGTTTCAAAAACTTTTAACAATAGTTTATTATCAACAGATTTACACCAAAGACAGGAAAAACATCCTGCTCTTTATTAACACATATAAGGACCCACACTCACTGGCTTTTTCCAGTTTATGGCCAACTTCTTTATATAGACTTAAGATACTTTGTTATTTCCAACACTTTGACATAATTAAATACTTATTTCATACTAAGTAAACAGAAGGAAGACAGTTTAAGTCCTGAATTAAAAGCATATTCCACTTACTGCCTCAGCAAAGCCCTGATAAGAAGTTGCCACCTCCTGACCCTCAAAATAGCTTACATACAAGTAATACTAGAGTTTAGGACCAAACCCCCATTTGTCTCCCCAACCAGATTGCTCCTTAATTCCGGGGCTCACACCTGTAACTAGGTGGACGGATGATCATATCACCATTCGACAGTCTACACAGACTCACAATCCTAGGGCCTAGCTTTCCACACTCCTTCCCCCATGCCTTTTCTTTCCCCTCCCAACTTGCCCACCTCCATGTTTCCCTTCTCTTCGCTTAGCCATTTAGCGCCCCTCTGCCTTCTAGCCCATCCAATCCTGGATCTAGCTCAGAGAAGAACTTAGGCCGAGCTCTACTGGAAAGCATTTGCCAAATAATGAATAGCAAAGGAAACAATTAAAGCATCAGTGATTGCTACTCCTGGTCTCCCTCAACCATCCCAGGAGTGTGTGAATCCCAGAGAAGCCACCTGTAGGAGAGAAGCTTCAAATGGCACCCTTGTGTTCATTCTCCTTCTGGAAGGCTGGCTCTGAACCTGGAGAGGGTCCAGCTCTCCCCTTCATCCATGGGTTCTTTGTCTAGGCCAAGGCTTCCTAGGGGCTCTTGAGGTTTGAGCCTAAACAGCTGTTTCTGCCACCTATTCCTTGTTCTATAAATACTTGTAACACCTTAATGGTATCTCTTGAGTTTATCAGATTAGCATAGTTTTCTGCTTTATTGATCACTTTTCAGTCATCTACTTCAAAAAATTTTTAAAATAAGGGAACACTTAACTGTGTCTTGAAATTTTTGTGTGGGGGGGATGTGTGTGTGTGTATCCCATACTACTGGGTAAGACCTAAAATAGAAGCTAAGTAATTATTTTAGAAGAAATGCTTATTTATCAAATTACATGCTATACTTGTCTAATAGCAACCTTCTAAGGAATATGATTAATATAAACATGGTCAGCAAAGTATATTTGACATTTCTTCCAGGTAAGTTATAATACCCTGTAATATTGTAACTGTTATTACCAAGTTCTTTTAATAAAATAGTGCAAAGGTGAACCAGTCCAGTCCCTAACAATAAACGCAAGTTAGTGTGCTGAGCTGGGCATAGATCAAATGGGACTGTTTGGAAAACTGCAGTACTTCCAGTAACTCCAAATTGTTTTCTGCTACAAAAGTCCAGTATTTTTCCAATGGTACCATCCTAGACACTAACAAGAATGAAAATGAAAACAACTGGGGAAAGAAGTAGGCATGGTGGAAATGAGCAGGTTGCATTAAGTTTGTTACCAAGAACAAGATTATAACATGTGCAACAAAAACCTATGACCTGGAAAAGGAAGTAGTTATGTAGCAGTCTCTAGTAGAGATATCCTAAGAACATGGATATATATTCTTCAGTGGTGCATGAAAAAAGGGCAAGCCTTAAGGAGCTGGGATCTGCATTGGCAGGGGGCATGAGTACCCTCACCACTGAATCACAGGCCTATCCCACACACCTTCAAATTTTACTTCACACTATACTGCTTAGTTCATTTATGTTGCATGGCAGCCACAGTAACGTCCTCTCCCAAAGTAACTTTTCAAGTGTGTCCTAAAGTTGTAGGCACTTCTATTTCCCTGGTCACTGTCTTTCCCTATGTCAAACTCAGTTTCATTCATAGTTAAGCTAAAGCTGTCACTGGAATAAATGGGATACTGACATTGACACTCATCCCTGGAGACTGGCACTTCTAGGCAGACATACAGGAGAAAGAGATACACGAGTAGCAGTCACGAGGCAGCCCTGGAGTTGGGAATCTCAGGAAACCTGGGTTCTAATCCTGCTTCTTCCATTAATCAAAACCAGACACCCACTTGAGATTAAGGGGCCTAAATTTCTTCACCTGTTAAAAGTTCTTGCTGTAATGGTCCATTACTTGTAACAGTTTAGGAATACCAAGGTGTCTGCTGTTTAAAGTACCCTATTTACTAAAAGGAGAGGTGGGAAAATCCTTCAGTTTCATCAATTAATTAGTATAGTTGGAAAAATGCAAGTGTTTAACAGAAAGAAAAAAGTCAAATGACAATTTTTAATAGACTTTAACAGGGTGTACAAGTATAAAACACTGGTTTTGTCTTTCAAAAGTTGCAGGGAGCCAGTCATTTTAAACAGTCTACAAAACAATATGCCAGAAGATTACATAAAAGACACTATATATACAATATAAAAAGAGCTGAAAACAATCCTCACTGTAAAAATAATTTAAAACAGAAATCTTTCCATTTAAAATATCATCTATAGCACAAACACATTGTATCATGCAAATGAAAACTAAACATACTGCATTCTTTAATGGAACCAAATGCAAATGAGGTCTGAGATCTTTTAGAATTTAGACTTCAAGACAACATGCCAACATCTTTTTCGATTAACAAATGTCCATTCCTAAAACACAAATTTCAGATTCTCTGGCAGTTATGGTCCTAATTGGTGTCTTATGCTTAAAGAACAGCTACAGTTTCAAAACCCTTACTAAACAGCGTAATAAATATTAAAGCAAAGTATGAATAATCTGTAGTTTTTGGGTCATGTTGAAAAAGTGGTTTGGAAAATAAATGCTTTATTGTGCAATTTTACAAAACATGAACTTCAGAAAGCTGGAAAATATGTAGCTGAGGAACTGAGATGTAGTTTTAAGGCAGGCTACATGACGCTTAAAACAAAGCTACATTCTAGGAACTAGTTCCATTCATTGACTACGCGGCTAGGGACCCATGGCAAGCTCTCTGTCATGCTAGACAGCATTTCTATGATACCAAATCCTCCAAAAGTGGAGATGTGCATGGCCTTCAAGAGGCATACTTTCTGGCAGACTATACTGAATGTTGCACTACTTTGGAATTATAATCAGCTTCATGTCACTTTGCTGTGGTATTTGGGAAGGGAAAACAGCAGTCAAAAAAAATGTATGTGTGTGTGTCTAGACACACACACACACACATGAGAGAGAATACTCTTCCCCTGTTAGAAGTACCATTATTACAGATTCACAAAAGCTTTGCATATTCACATCTTGGCAGTTTAATGTTTATGGAAAAGGACCAATGCAAGCTGTACCACAGTGATAGGTATTTATACAATAATGGTAAGGTATCTTCTAAACCAAGGGGATCCAGCTAGGCACCTCATACTGAAACATTCCCAAAGCATTTTTAGCCAAGTGTTTTTTTTTCCCATGTTAGCTTTATGAGCCAATATAAACAATGCTAAACCATCCACAGGAAATTCAAAAAGCCATCTTTGTATTCCTGATCATCTCTTCAGCCCCATGTCTTAATGCAAAGACTTTTGGTGCTTTCCCATCCATTTCAATCTACAAACATATGCTTTTGAGACAAGAAAATTAAAGTTAGCTGCCACTAAAGTCTTTGAAAATGCCAGTGTTTTTTAAGGGGGGGGGAGGGGGGGGGCTACTTTGTTGAATAAAAAATTTGGCAGAACGGAAGCATGAAGATGTGAAACCATTCAAAATGTTACAAAGAAAAAAAATTGTGAAAAATACCAGTCTTTGGTCTAGATTAGCTGTTCCCTTTATATTAATTTAACATCCAATGGCTTCTGGAAAGCTTTAAAATGCTGAAATTCACTAGATACTCCCCCATCCCACCCCCCAAAAAAACGATATATACAAACAGATGCATTATCACACAAAATGAATCTTGGAAAAAAGTGAACATAGTGACTAATAGCTGACTAAAGATACTTAGTACCTTACCTTTCTTTTAAAAAAGTTAGTGTTGAGTGTACAATTATAGAATTACTGAAAAAGTAAAAATTATACATGAAAATCTGGTTCAACCGTCTATAAACACACCCTTATAGTTTTCCTTGTTCTCTTAAGTTCTGAAGTAAACATTCATTGTGATGCCAAAGTTCCTAATGCTGGTGGGAAAGTTCCTGTAACCAGGCAAAGATGACATTATAATCTGTTTGATGACTGGTCAACTTCAGCTGCCTCAGTTTTGACAGACACAGCTTCATTAACTGCACACTGCTCATCTCTGTCACACACAAAGCCGGGTCCACCTCTCTCGGGAACTTCAGCATCCTCCTCCAAGCCATTATAGAATTCTTCCATTTCACTCTCGTCCTCCATCGGTTCTTCTAGGCTTGGACTGTGGCAGGTTCCACTGTCACTATTACTGCCACAAGAACTGGAGGACAGGACATCATCTTCAGAGTCTGAGTAGACCTCAGCGCCATGAAAAATATAGCGATTTGGTGGTAAAAAGAGGTACTGGTTACCTTAAAATCAGATTGTGAGACAAAAGGGAGAGCGATGTTATTTTCTGCTCACATTGTCAATTCTTTCTGGTTATGCAGACACAAATTTATTCCATTCTAGCTGTCTAGAGAGATACGGATGTTAATTAAATTTCAGGGGGACCTCTTCTCAGATCTCTCATTTTAAAAGACAGGCTTCTCTCTAGAAAGAAGGTTCATGATTCATCTTTTTTTAAAAAAAAGTAGTTAGCAAAAAAAAAAGTAGTTAGCATTTCTGTCCTCTCTTTGCCTCTGCTTACTTACCCAGCATGTTCGATGCTAAATAGTGATTTGTATCTTCTGAGTTTTCACTAATGAGGCCAACAGCAATGTTTGCCTTGACTAATGAACATCCTTGTATGGGGGGTCACTTCTAACCCACTAAAATGTGGTTTTGTCCAAGAAATAGCCAAAAGGATTTTAAGGGACAGAACGGATGGACAGCTTTACAAAAATATGTTCTTACAGTCTCACTCAAAAATTTGAAATAGGGAGTTACAAGGGGAAGGAAATAAGCATTTATTACATTATGTGCTTTACCCTTCTCATACTCTCATTAGGCCCTCCTCAACTTAAAAACAAGTCAATATTCAAAACCTTTCCCCAAAGGATCAAAGAAGTCAGATGCACTAGGCTCCAGGCCAGCCTGGGAATGACTGTTCAACCTGTGAAGTACCTGAATTAGAACAGACCTAACAGTATGAACCAAACTGCCATGCATACCAATATTTCAAGGGTAACCTTTCAAGGTTGTATGCCTGGAGCTCTATCATAGTGATAGGGACACGGGTAGGAAAGATGGGGAAGTGGGGGTGAGCTGCCTTGTGTCTGAGGCTAGAACAAGACTTTGCTGCTCTTGGTATCTCAAAGAACTCGGGCCTCAGTCCCCAGAAATTTCCCCCAGCACCTTTTGTTCTGAAGGCCCACTTCCCTTTCTACTACACTTCAATCCTTGTAGTTTTAACTGCTTCCCTTCCCTCTGGTCCCTAAAGGAAACAATAACCTTTTCAAGTTTCCCAAGGGTTTTTATCTTTAGCAACAATGGGGAGAGGAATGGGTAGAAATTTTCTCACATCCCCTAATCTCTTCCCTTCATCCCTACTGAGGTCACATGGAAAGGGCATATTTGAGCACCCAAAGGTGTGTAATTTTGTGCTTCAGAGGAAGCCCTAAACCAAGTAGGTTTTGTTGAAGTCCAAGCTTTGTGGGTAAGGGGGAAATGACATCATAAAAGAGTGTTGGAACATTACCCTACCCTACCCCCACCTAAAAGCATTGCTGGCAAGGTAAAGTTTGGGAAGGAGAGACAGAACCAAAGCAGCAGAGAATCGTGCCAGGCACCTGCCCAGGACACCTGTTACACAAGAGAGGCCCCTGAGCAGGGGTTTCCTCTTGTACAGAAGGCTGCAAGGATCCTCCCAGCCAAGATTCTAAGTAATTAATGCTGCAATGCTTCCAGAATCCAGGATTTAATCCAGCTGGGCACTCCTGTCACCAACGGAGTCTGCAGCCCATCCCCGCTTGGCTTTAGACTAAGTGTATGAGCTTCTGTGGTCAAAAAACTAACTAGCAGCCTGGTTGGTGACAAGTCAAAATGACCAGGGTACAGAAACACTTTTGCCCAAAGTGCTTTGTTTCTCCTGTGAGCATAGCTTCATGCCTACCAGAAGCACAAAACTGCGGAAATCTACAGAAATAAGACTTAGTAGGAGCAGGCTGGGATCATGTCAGTGCTGGATAAATGGCTCTTAGTGGTTATCTAGCCCACCTCCCCAAAACATTTGTATACTGGCCAGCCTTCTGGGGACCAAGGAAAATATTTTCCAGTATAGAAGAAAAGAAACTAATGAAATGGAGTCTATTGTTTTCCAAACATTATTTGGGAGGCAGAGGAAAATGGCGCAAGCCCTGAGTCATCATAACCCAACAGTGGCCTTCCTGAGGCAGAGATTATAAAAATTCTCCCTGACATTCAGTCTGGGCACTGAGTGGCAGACAGCTCCAAAGTGGTTTCGTGTCAATGCTGATTCTCCCTTGAAGCAGTTCTGCAGATATGGGAAGTTGGCTGTCTCTAAAGATGATAAACCTTCATTAGCAGCATCTCGAAGCCTTTTTCCTTGTCTGTTCCACTGGGCCAGTTTCACAGCCAAGAAGCCAGGCTTATTTACAGAGTATTTTTGAGATATGAGTGTCAGGTGTGGGCAAGGACTGACAACGAGAGGAATTCCTGCTAACCCCAGGCTATTACTAGATTTAGGGGAGATGGGGCATATTTGGAGAACACGTATGCTGGTGTCATGCTCACTTCATACCACCCCCCATGGCGAGCGATCACTTTACTGGAAGGTGCTGGGAGGTGAGGCTCCATATGGAGCTAGGGCTGCCAGATGTCCTGACTCTGCCCTCAAACTCATGTGAGAGTCTGGGTGGGTCATTATCCTTTCCTCCTCCTCCACTTTGTGCATGGCTGATGCTTTCCTTATAGCACATGCTGCGGCAGCTTCTGTAGAGTCTCAATGCATCCTCTTCCAATAGCCTCACCCAACTCCCAAGCGCAGCTCTTGTAACTCACCTGCCAAGATGCTGTGTTACACGGGTTACCAATATGACCAAGTTTTCTAAGTGGATCAATAGCGATTACTCACCATCAAGCCGCTTACTGATCTGCTCTTTTGCAAGTCTATTGGGCCAGCATTTCCTCAGTGTTTCCACAACGGAAGTTCTTTCATTTTTCTCTCTATTCTCCCCACTGTTCGCTCCACGATCCTCCAGCTGTTCCGTAATACTCGCAAGGTGTCCTGAAGATGCTTGCCCCTCTGGTGGTGGCTTCTCCGACTTGCAGCCCCCCCTTGACGTGGCCCCATCCTCAGAATCCCCGGGTCTCCCCTCAGCTGCCCAAGAGTCTGGCGGGGAAGTTCTGCCCGGGGAACTAGAGTCTTCAGAAACATTAAGAGGTGTGGGGGGCAATCCCACCCAATGAGCGCCAAACTCTCTCTGGGTTTGTGGAGGCTTTTCTGTAATCTCTGAAAGCTTTGTTGGGTTGGAGCAGAGCCGGCTGTATTCACCCCCCAGCCGCTGGCAGAGCTCATTAATGATGACGTCACAGTCCCCCAGAAGCTCGACGTCAAAGTGCAGGTGAGGCAGAGGTTCCCTGTTAATCAGGATCTGAGGCACTTCGTGGGGTATAGAACCTGGGAACAACGGAACACAGGGTCATGAAAAAGTTGGGCAACCAGACAAAGAACCAGTAACCACAGCCCACATCCAATTAGGCTGTGCAGATCTAAACCAGCTGACAAGGAGCCCTTCCTAATGAGACATGGTCAACAAGAGAAAAATACCCAACTCAGGGTTGGGTAATGTGGGATTTGGTGGACAACTTCGAAGTCTTCTGGAAACCCTTACAATGTGGAGAGGCACACACTTTAAGTGACAGACAAGAAAATAACTTGAAAAACTCATATTAACTGAAATATAAGCCCTACTTCCCCCCCGCCCAAAAAAACTTGCATGGCCTCAAATTGTTTTTAAGAAAATGACAGGGGCAGCTAGGTGGCGCAAGAGTACAGTACCGGCCCTGAAGTCAGGAGGACCCGAGTTCAAATATGAACTCAGACACTTACTAGTTGTGACCTTGGGCAAGTCACTTAACCCCAACTGCTCTGCCTTCCCCCCTCCAAAAATTAAAAAAAAAAAAAAAACAACCAGAAAATGACAACAAGAAAGATGGAGAGCGATGAAGACAAGCAGGAATGAAATGGGAAGAAACAAGAAACACTCCAACAAACATTAAGTACCTTCTACAAGCAAAGCACTGACTGAGCTCATGAGGCCCAAGAACAAAGGCAGCGTTCATACAGACCAGAGTGCCAAAAAGCTTTCTTTCTACTGGAGCAACAACTAAGCAGAGATTCTGTTTAAAAGTTGGCCTTAATCAGTGTGAATGGCCACCTGGCCTGTGCAGATCACCTCTCTCCCACTTCACTGGAGCACCCTAATTCGAGGTAGTTTCAACCTATTGCTTTCACAATGTATATACACACACATATATTTTTCCTTTCAAAGAGATATTATTTGGGGTATATGGCTTTTATTTGCCAACTACCCACATGTAACCTGCAATTGTATCCCAAACACATACTAAAGTGTATTAGACATAAATAGCTCTGTTAATAATGTGCTTTCATAGTAATTCCTATCTTCAGGAACAATTATATTTAAAGGCACAGATT
Source organism: Phalanger gymnotis (assembly GCA_028646595.1). Classification (NCBI taxonomy): domain Eukaryota; kingdom Metazoa; phylum Chordata; class Mammalia; order Diprotodontia; family Phalangeridae; genus Phalanger; species Phalanger gymnotis. The sequence goes on along the minus strand of CM053624.1, from coordinate 22,034,074 downwards.
TCTCAAGCCTCTCACGATAGTGAAATAAAATAAATTATTTGGATCACAACAGAGAAAGTACAGTGGTGACAGAACTCCTACGAGCCTCCTTCCCCATTACTGCCATGAAGTTTGCAGGTTCCATTTCTTTTTCTATTAAGTAGTCATTTTAACCTGGTGTTCTGATCTACTAAATTTTCCACAGCAATAAATATCAATTTGAATTTATCAAACCCTGAAATAAGTCGAGTTAAAGTTTTGTGAGTTCTGAAGCTACAGTGAAACTTTCATTCGTCATTTGACAATGAACACTAATAAGCTTACAGTGATAAGTTACTTTACAATAAATAAGGTGCTTATTCCATGAGAACCCAGTGAGGAAAGGTACTTTGTAAACCTTCGGGGCCCTGTGTAAGCAGGAATGATCACCATGTCCGTGGTCACAAAGGAAGTGGGGATCAGACCTCAGATTCATGAACTGTTTCCCCAGAGTGTGTATCCAGGATATATGATGACACTCTGCCAAGATTAAAGTGGGTATCCACTGACTAGAGAATGGTTAGCCAAACTGTGGTGTTGAATGTAATGGAATACTACTGTACTATAAGAAATGAACAGGAAGAAATCAGAAACTAAGGAAGATTTGAATGAACTGTTACAAAGCAAAATATTTTGAACAATTTATGCAATGACCACAAAAATACAAAGGGAGACAGCAATGAAAGCCTTCAGAACTCAGTAATAACACAGTAACCAGAGAGTTAAGGCATGGAGATGGTGAGCTATAGGTGCAGTGTCAAATTTATGTTTTTAGACACATCCAACGTGACCTTTTGTGTTGTTTAATTGTATTTCTTAGGTACAAGGAGGATGACTGTCACTGAGAACTGACCAATGTTTTAAAAGGGTTGGGGGACAGGGCAGTAACATCAAAAAGATTGACAAAGACAAAGGGTAAAATTAAACTTTCTTTTAAAACCTCCGAAGACTTCTCAAACTTGATGGGAAGCACACAGTTCTGGTGATTTACATGTACACTAATGATGCTGCTAGAAGGACCCAAGAAAATCAAGATGGGGTTGGGGCAGGGGGAGGGGGAGGCAATGTTTAAATCGTTGCTGCCAAATGAAGGCAAGAGCTTCAGAAAAGCAAAGGAATATTTATGAAAGCGAAACCCAGAGCTAGATTTCTGGGCCACAGCTCAAAGCATGGGCACAATGGGTTCTCTTGCTCAGAGATGGAGTACATCGACACAGAGCTAAGGTACACTATTGGCCTCCAGACAGAAAAAATGACCTGTGGGAAAGGGTGAAGGGGTAATGCTGATGTAGAGCTCAGATATAGAGAATAAAACAGAAGAAAATGAAAGGAGAAACACCAAAAAATTAAGAGAAGACAAAAATCCAAAAAGGAGCCAACTACATCCCAGTGAACCAGAGCTCTTGGATACTATGACTTTGTGGGATAAGACCCATGACTGACCTAGCTCTTAAAGACGGTCTATCTAAAGGGACAGAATGATGAGAGGCTGGGGGGCGGGGGGGGTGGGGGTGGGTTGGGGTATTAGAGGTTTAGAGGAACAGTACAGTGGACTAAGAATGCATAGGGGCAGAAACCAGGAATCAGGTGAGGGAAATATGGGGAGCAAATGAATAAAACTTGGGGGAGGCAAAAAAGCAATCTACAGTCTCAGATTCTACTACAGGCCACCTAGACAAAAGAAAGACATTGGTGACTTATGGAAACAGCTAATGCAAACACATGATTCAGTAGTCACAGTGATAAGGGAATTTCAATTGCTTATATATCTGCTAAGAGAGCTCTGTCTACCAACATTAGAGCAGCTAATAATTTCTCAGCTTACATTTATGACTATTTCATCCTTCAAAAATGAAGTTCAGAGCACAAAGTACGGGAAAAAAGTAGGTACTTGCTTATTATCTCCCTACTTTTCTTGGGTTTCAATTAGCTTCTCCTGAGTTCAAGCTATCAAGCCCAGACAAACTGCATCCCATGGAACTGAAAGAAGTGGCCGATGTGAGGAGTCAAACACCTCTGCGAGATCACATGGAATGGGAGAGGTGCCACAGCCAAGTGAAAAGCAAACACTGTCTTGAATTTCCAAAAAGAGAAGCCTGCAACTCCACACTAGTGAGCTTGACTTTGATTCCTGGCAAAACTCCAGAACATATTATTCGTTAGTAACTGTTTAGAAAAACTTTAGATCACAAAACCCAGAGCGGCTTCATCAAGAAGAGGTCATGCCAGACTAACATCCTTCCTTTTTCTGACAGACTGAAAGATCAAAACAGTCTTCTTCAAACTTTTTCGATCACATACCTGATCAGTAAAAAATTAAGCAGTTATCAGTTAAAATTGTTTAAAGCATGCACCTCCATGTACATATTTACTTATAAGTTATATAGTATTGCACTAATAATTATGCTTATTATAAAACTTTTATAATAAAATACATTTTTTAAAAGATAAGATCAATATGAAATAGTAACTCATCCCAGAGTCAATAGGGAATTAGTAGTGAATAAAGAGCAACCTGGGCAGGCCTGCACCTTTGGAAAATCCCTTTGGCAGCCATTCAGAGAAGGACTGGAAAGGCCGGGAGGCCTAACGGGAGGCTACTGCCAAAGCTGAAGTGAGACAGAGGTGAGGAAAAAGTGATGAAGGTCTGGACTAAAGTGGTGCCTGAGTAAGCAGAGAAGGGGGCAGAACTGAGAGATGTGATCTGGGGGAAAACGAGATTGGACAATGGCTATGTGCAGACAGCCAAAGGAAAGAGCTAAAGAGAATAACAAGATTGTGAACCAAGGTGATGTCCATAAAAGTAAGAGGGATTTGTGGAGAGCAAGATAATGAGATCTGTGATAAAGACAGGATTATAAACCACCAGGGTTTCATCATCCAACCCAAAACAAAAAAGGGAGATAGGGGATGATGGGGGTGGGGGGGTGTTGTCAACAATTCTAGCAGTGGTTAGGGCGTAACTGCCCTGAGAGACACTGGGAGCTCACGAAATGGAAGGAAACAGAAGACAGGGGAGGGGGCTAGAAATTAAAAAAAGGCCTGACTGTGGTGTGGTTGTGCTGAGGAAGAGCCCCATGATTGGCTATTACAGGAAATGTGGGATACAACTCACTGATGGGAATAGTTGGGATGAAAGGGGAGAGGAGGAGAAGGTGTCAAGACCAGGCTCCCACTTTGGAAATGACTGGAATGATAAAACCTGACACAAATTCCCTCATGCTATTCTAGTATAGTTAAAAAACAATTGAAATAGCTGAGGTGACCTTAAAACAATTACCCCCAACATTAAAAAAGCCTTTTTCAGCATAAAAAAAATCATTTGATGGCTAGCAATTTAAAGTTTGCAAATGCACTTTACAAATAACTTATTTGATCCTCACAGTAATCCTGGGATTTAAGTGCTTTTATTATCCCCATTTTACAGATGGTGAAAATAAAGCAAAAGTAAAGTGATTTGCCTAGGGTCATAGAATGGTATTGGAGGATGGATTTGTACTCAGTTATCCTGAGCCTTCCAAGTGCAAGGGTCACAAAACCACAAAAATCTCAATACATTATAACCTAATCCCCTTCGGGCAGAAGCAGAAAACCTATTTATTATCCTTCCCTCAGGAACCATGCCACAGCACTGCTATATCCAACTGCTATTTGCAGTACGTAATTTCCTTGGCTATGAATTCAGGAGGGGCCACCTCACACCAAACTCCACATAACAAATCATGTTATAACAACAATCCAGTTCTCAGTGTCTGTATTATCCCACGCACACCCTCATACTATCCCAGAAACCCATCCCCAACTTACTCGGGATCAGCGCTACCGGTCTCACTTTCAGGGAAGACCCAATAACAATGAGGAGATCGACTTCGTCTTTGTCATATTTCATGGCTCTGTGAAATTGCTCTGGTAAGTTCTCCCCAAAGAATACAATCTCTGGCTTCATGATGGCGAGCGGCTCGTCAGCTGGGCACCTTGGACACCGAGGAACCACCTACGTGCAGACCACGTGGGAAAAAACACACATGCACAACGCCGAAAGTCAAGAAGATTTGATATTTCCAACCTTAATCAAGCTTAATCAAGAACAATTTTTCTGAAATCATATACAGTTATTGAAGCCACAAAAATTTTCCCAAACCTGCTATCAATGGGCATTTAAAGTGTACTGTTACCTGATACTATGAAGACTGAACAAGGAACAGTTAGTTCTTCTGGAAATAATATGTAATGTTATAATGGACAGTAATGTCATGGTAGTGTTTGGTTATTATGTACTGATGACATCAGAACATGTTACTTGGGGTGTGCTATGTTCATTCAAAATCTTTAAAAAGCTTTTGTTGCTACATCATCATTTGTATACTACAAATATTACTTTATCATCTTTTTTTTCTCCTTCAATTTTTTTTGTTATTTATTTAGTTTTCAGCATTGATTTTCACAAGAGTTTGAATTACAAATTTTCTCCCCATTTCTACCCTCCCCCCCACTCCAAGATGGCAAATATTCTGGTTGCCCTGTTCCTCGGTATGCCCTCCCTTCTGTCACCCCACTCTCCTCCCATCCCCTTTTCCTTTCTTGTAGGGCAAGATGAATTTCTAAACCCTGTGTATCTTATTTTCTAGCTGCATGCAAAACACTTTTTTTTGTTTTTGAACATCTGTTTTTAAAACTTTGAGTTGCAAATTCTCTCCCCTCTTCCCTTCCCACCCTCCCTAAGAAGTCAAGCAATTCAACATGGGCCACATGCATATCATTATGTATAACCCTTCCACAATACTCATGTTATGAAAGACTAACTATATTTTGCTTCTTCTTAACCAATCCCCCTTTATTGAATTTTCTCGCTTAACCCTGTCCCTTTTCGAAAGTGTTTGTTTTTGATTACCTCCATGTGTTGGTAAACAAAATGGGCTCCTTAGCACTTAGTGCCCTTGAAGAGTTTGGCTTTTCTTTGCTCTAATGCTAAGCCCCAGGCCCAAAGCCCTATTAGGTGTAAAACCTATGTGGGTGTGGATTGGCAACTAAGGTGGGGCCCAAGGTGTGGCTAACTCCAAGGAAGGCCTAGTTTACATGTCTGGGGCAGTAGAGGCTCTCAGACCACATGGGTTTAAGTCCACCTCTTTGTGACGATTTTAGGTCACATGGATGAGTCCTATGTGTGACTCACCCCTAATGCTGACAAAGATATAAAAGCCAGGGGTTGACCTCTTCTTCCTTGGAGCTCTTTGCCGAAGCAGTGGTGGCTCGTGACTCTGGGCCAGCCCTTGTTCTGAGCTCCCGGGCTGAACCTAGATGTTGGTAACTATGAATTGTATTGGGTCTGTCTGTTTGTAATTTGTTTAAGGGCTCTTGAGATGGTGTTGATGAGGAAACTGGGCAGCTGTAGCTAAGGAGCCCTCCAGCTTGTAAACCAAGATGCTGAGACTTTGCTGAACTCTGGTAACTATGTATTGGGATTTGAATCAGACAAGGTCTGTCAGTCAATGTTTGTAATTTGTTTGTATTTTGTTCTGAAGTTCAGGGTGCTGGATTTTTCCTCTGAACTAAGTGAATGATATTTGTGTGCTGAATTAAAGTAAGCTTGCCAACCCCTTCACCTTGCTTTCCTTAGTTAAACAGATCAAAAGAACCCGTGTTTTCTGGGTGCTTGCAGCTTTCTAAGTGCTGGCTGTGGGTGGATCTTACATCCCCACAGAAGCTGCTAGCCAGATTGTTAAAACACTCCACCCCCATCTGCCCTCCCTTCTAACATCCCCCCCTTTTTTAATCTTCTTCCTCCTTTCCTGTGGAGTAAGGTACCCAGCTGAGTATGTATGGTATTCCCTCCTCAGGTCAAATCTGCTGAGAGCAAGATTCACTCATTCCCCCTTCACCTGCCTTCTCTTCTCTTCCTACAGATCTGCTTTTTCTTGCCACTTTTATGCGAAATAATTTACCCCATTCTATCTCTCCCTATCTCCCTCTCTCAATATATTCCTCTCTCATCCCTTAATTTGATTTTCTTTTAGATATCTTCCCTTTGTCTTCAACTCACCCTGTGCCCGCTCTCTCTCCATATATTTATATATATATATACATACACATACATATATATATACATATACATACATATAAACATATATATATGCATATTCCCTTCAGCTACCCTAATACTGAGGTCTCATGAATCATACACATCATCTTTCCATGTAGGAATGTAAACAGTTCAATTTTAGTAAGTCCCATGCAATTTCTTCTTCTTGTTCTTTTTCTTGATTACCTTTTCATGCTTCTGTGTTTGAAAGTCAAATTTTCTCTTCAACTCTGCTCTTTTCACTGATAAAGCTTGAAAGTCCTCTACTTTATTGAAAATCCATATTTTGCCTTGGAGCATGATACTCAGTTTTGCTGGGTAGGTGATTCTTGGTTTT
>CM053624.1:21997452-22027140 GCA_028646595.1 Phalanger gymnotis | reverse complement strand
AGTATTTTTGGGTGTCTCCTTAAGCAAGTCATTGACTTGTTTTTCATGGTTTTCTCTCATCCTTCTCATTTCTCTTCCCAATTTTTCCTCTACTTCTCTAACTTGCTTTTCCAAATCCTTTTTGAGCTCTTCCATGGCCTGAGACCAGTTCATGATTTCTTGGAGGCTTTTGTTGTAGGCTCTTTGACTTGGTGGATTTCTTCTGGCTGTATGTTTTGGTCTTCTTTGTCACCAAAGAAAGATTCCAGAGTCTGAGACTGAATCTGGGTGCGTTTTTGCTGCCTGGCCATGTTTCCAGCCAATTCACTTGACCCTTGAGTTTTTCAGCGGGGTATGACTGCTTGTAGAATACAGAGTTCTATGTTCCAAGCTTGGGAGGAATGCACCAGCTCCGCCACACCAGCATTCCTCCTTCCCCAAGAACCCCCAACCTGGACTGGACTTAGATCTTCAGCAGGCTCTGCACTCCTGCTCTTATCCGCAACTTAATTCCTCCCACCAGGTGGGCCTGGGGCCAGAAGGAACTGCAGCTGCAGCTCTGTAGCTGCCCCATCTCCCCTGCCCCTCTGGGGTGGTGGCCAAACTGCAAACTCCCTCTCCCCAGCAGCTTTTCCCACTAACCTACTCTGCTGTCTTTGGTGTTTTTGGGTTGAGAAGTCTGCTAACTGCCACAGCTCACTGATTCAGGGCGCTAGGGAATGCTCCACCCGGCTCCTGGTCTGGTTGGTCCCCGCCGCCTATGCTGGGCTTGGCTCTGCTCTGCTCCACTCCGCTCCCAGCTCCATGTGGCATAGACCTTACCCAGACACCATCCAGGCTGTTCTGGGCTAGTGTCCTGCTTCCCTCTGCTGTTTTGTGGGTTCTGCAGCTCTGGAATTGGTTCAGAGCCATTTTTTATAGGTTTTTGGAGGGACTTGGCAGGGAGCTCACGCTAGTTCCTGCTTTCCAGCCGCCACCTTGGCTCTTCCCCCTTCTCCTTCAATTTTTGATACCAATAGTGCAGAGCCAATTCCATTACTTCAGAAAGGAGACAAGCAGAGAACACATCTACAAATTCCATTTGAGGGTTGTTGTCCCCTATGGGTGCCCATGTCACCTGGACCAACTCAGAGGCCCCAACACTAGTCCCCAGGATTCTTCCACCAGGCTCAGAGAACAGAAATCAGCCCTCAGCCTACAAGCTACTTTACCTGATTAAAAATATCTTCCCGTACGGCTTCACAATCCACTTTGTATTTACAAATCAAGCAAGAAGCTGTTGCAAAGGAACCTGAAAAGAGCCAAGAGGTGTGTTACCAAAGGAATGTGTCTTTTATGTGTATGAGCACAAATTCTCTCATGCTATTCTGGAATAGTTAAATAACAACTAAAATAGTTGAAATGACCTTAAAACACAATGACCCCCTAAATTTAAAAAGCCTTTTTCAACATAAAAAAAACCTCTATACTCATGTGCCCAGGTCTCAGCAGTATCTCACTTCGTACATGAGGATCTAGAGAATTAGGCAAGATTTCTTAAACTTTTTTCACTCATGACCTCTTTATGCTTCTTCAAACTGCAGGTCGTGAACACATATGGGGTACTTTTATTAAAAGCATTTATTCTGTTAAGTCTGGATTCAATCAAAAGGCCACACTTGAAGATCTAGAGGGCCACAGTGGCCTTGAGGCCGCAGGTTCTCCACCCTTGATTCTAGCTCATTATTTCTTCACAATGGTATTCCATCACAATCATATACCACAAATTGTTCAGCCATTCCCCAATTGATGGGCATCCCCTCAATTTCCAATTCTTTGACACCAGGAGAGAGCTATAAATATGTGGGCATAAAAATTGCTCTATATGAAGGTTGAATTTAGTTCACAACTTCACCAACAGTGTCTCAATTTTCCCACATCCCCTCCAACATTTATCATTCTCCTTTTCTGTCCTATTAGCCAATCTAATAGGTATGATGCAGTGCTTCAGTATTTTACTTTGCATTTCTCTAAACAATAGCAATTTAGAGTTATTTTTTCAAATGACTATAGAGAGCTTTGATTACTTCATCTGAAAACTGACTTCATATTTTTTGATCATTTCTCAGTTGTGGAAAGGCTCTTATTTTTATAAATTTGACTCATGTCTCTATATATCTGAAAGATAAGGCCTTTATCAGAGAAACTTGCTTCAAAAAATTTTTCATAGTTATGATTGCTGACTGTATTTCCCTCCATCCTATTTGCCCCCTATTCCTTCTATTCCCTCTCTTTTTACCCTTCCTTCCTCAAAAATGTTTTGCTTCTGACTACTGCCGCCCCCAATCCACCCTCCCTTCTATGAGCACTTTCCCCTTCCTCATCTCCTTTCCCTCCAACTTTTCTGTGGGGTAAAATAGATTTCTATACCCAACTGAGTGTGTGTTAATCCCTCTATAAGCCAATTCTAATGAGGGCAAGGTTCAAGAGTTCCCCACCACCTCCCCCATCTCCACTTCCAAAGTAATAGCTCTTTTTTGTCTCTTTTATGTGCTAATTTACCCCACTTTACCACTCCCTTTCACTTTCTCTCAGAACATTCCTCTCTAACCCCTTAATTTTATTTTAAAAGATATCATTCCATCATATTCAACTCACACCTGTGCCCTCTGTCTATACAGACTACTTCTAACTCCCCTAAGAATGACAAAGTTCTTGTGAGTTACAAGTATCATTTTGCCATGTAGGAATTAAAACAGTTTAACCTTATTAAGTCCCTTATGATTTCCCATTCCTGCTTACTTTTTTATGCTTCTCTTGGGCCTTGTATTTGGAAGTCAAATTTTCTATTCAGCTCTGTATCTTTTCATCAGGAATGCTTGAAAAGTCCTCTATTTCAATGAATTCTCTGCCGCCGCACCCCCCCCCCCATTCAGTTTTGCTGGGTAGGTGACTCTTGAGTGTAATCCTAGCTCCTCTGCCCTTTGGAATATCATAGTCCAAGCCCTCTGATCCTTTAATGTAGAAAACTTGCTAAACCTTTTGTCACCTTGTGGCTCCATGAAACTCGAATTGTTTCTTCCTGGCTACGTGAAATATTTTCTCTTTGACCTGGGAACTCTGGAATTTGGCTATAATATTCCTGGGAGTTTTCATTTCGGGAATCTCAGGAGGTGATCAGTGGATTCTTTCAATATCTAATTTACCCTCTGGTTCTAAAATATCAGGGCAGTTTTCCTTGATAATTTCTTGAAAGATAATGTCTAGGCTCTTTTTTTTTTTTTGATCGTGCCTTTCAAGTAGTCCAATAACTTTTAAATCATCTTTCCTAGACCTGTTTCCCAGGTCAGTTGTTTTTCCAATGAAACATTTCACATTGGCTTCTATTTTTTCATTCTTTTGTTTTGTTTTATTGTTTCTTAATGTCTCATCATAGAGTCATTAGCTTCTACTTGCTCAATTCTAATTTTTAAGGAACTCTTTTCTTTACTGAGGTTTTAGACCTCCTTTTCCATTTGGCCATTTTTTAATGAGTTCTTTTCTTTGGTGAGTTTTTATGCCTGTTTTCCCATTTGGCCAATTCTGCTTTTTAAGGAGCTCTTAGTGGATTTCTATGCCTCTTGGTAGGCAGGAAATTTGTCCTATTTTGGTTTTTAAGATATTGTTTTCTTCAGCATTTTTTTTGTGCCTCCTTTACCAAACTGTTGACTCTTTTTCATGATTTTCCTACATCACTCTCATTGCACTACCCAATTTTTCCTCCACCTCTCTTACTTAAATTTTAAAATATGTTTTGAACTTTTCCAAGGCCTGAATTGTACAACTCATACTTTTCTTGGAGGCTTTGGGTATATGAATTTTGACTTTGCTATCTTCTGAGGGTTTTGATCTTTGTTGTCAGCACAGGAACTTTCTATGATTAGAATTGTTCCTGTTGTTCCAGACTATTTCTTGGCTTTTAACTCTTTGCTAAAGTGGAGTTCTCTTTCCAAGGTGGAGAACACACTGTCCCAACCTTCAGGGATTTTGCGCAGCTGTTTTCAGAGATACTTCTAAAGATCCGTAAGTTTTCAGTTTTTCCAAAATGGTATGATCTAAGGAGAGGTGTGTTTAGCACTCTTCTGGCCTGTGCTCTGGTCTGTGAGCAACCACAAGCACTCTTTTCTGCCCTGGAACCGTGATAAGGGTCCCTGCTCCACTGTGTCCACAAGTTCTGATGTGCTAGTGCTCCTCCTCACTCTGGGACTACAACCTGGATCTGAGTATGGGCAAAGCAACAGAGTCCTGCCAGCAAATAGCCTCCTAGAATCTTAGAAGCTATGGGCTAAGAGCTCCAGAAGCAGCTGCTGTAGCTGCTGACTCATTCATTTTACTCTCAAGGCTTGCTCCTGGCTTGCTGGGGTCTGGTCTATGTTGGTGCCTGCACTGGACTGCACTACATTCTCACCCTGGTGTGACAGACCTTTTCTACAAAACTTTCAAGTTGTCTTGGGCTTGCAAATTGTTTCACCCTGTCCTTCTGTGGGTTCTGCCACTCTCCAGGATTTGTTTCGGGCATTATTTAAGGGTCTTTGCAAGGGTTTGGGGAAGAGCTCAGGTGAGTCCCTGCCTTCTCTCCACTATCTTGGCCCAAAGTGATTTTTCCTGAGAGACCTGACCACGTCACTCTCCTACTCAATCAACTCCCATGGCTGCCTGGATCAAATGTAACATCCTTCCTTGAGCTTCGGGGCCGCCACCCTCCCTTCCAACCTCACTGTCATGCCTCCACCTCCTGTCTCTGTGCCTTTGTACGGCCATCCCCAACACTCGCCTGGCCTAGCCTCTCTCCTTTCCTCTGTCTCTATTTTTTGTTGTCCTCGTTATGCTTTTCCTAAGTACTAGGTATGTATTAACAGGTGCCCTTGTTATGTCCCTGTAAGGAATGAAAGTTCCTTTCAGTACTTCAGTTCATTCTCACATGTACCTCTACTGTGCCTAGCACAGAAGGAGTTTAGTGATTGCCTTGTGGATTGATTTGGCGTCATCACCTCATTCCAAATCATCACGGCTCAGCTGCTTTATCAATCATGTAGTCTCACGATCCTAATTTTTTTTCTTGCAAGTGAAAAACATTCCCCAAAAGCAACTCTAAAGAGTTTACTAACCATGACACTGAATAATCCTCTGAATTCCTGCAACTTGTTCCAGTGTGTCTATGTTCTGAGTGTAGTTTCGAAGTAGTTTTCCTTCCTTATCCGACAAGGCTATGAATTTATGGCAGAGAGATGGCTGGAACTGCCCAGGATAAATTTCCTATGGAATGTAAAAGAATATCTAGTTTATACTTTTTACACAATAAACTTATTATCTTTTGTTTTTACATCACTTATATTTCCCAAAGTATTCCTTCTCCCTCTCCATCCCAGAAATATCTCTTATAAGAGAAAAAAACCCCCACAGTTGGGTAAAATTAACCAACATATCAAAAAGTCTGAAATTATCTGTAATGTTCCATTCTCCACAGTCCTCCCCTCCCTCATCTATTCAAAGGGAGAGATACCTTCCCATCTTTTCTTTGGGGTCAAGCTTGGTCATTATAATTTTATAGCATTAAGTTTCCACTGTTTGGGACTGTTCTTTCATTTACATTGTTGTTATTTTAAAATTTGCACTAAAGACTTTTGGAATACCCTGTATTGTTTTCCTGGCTCTACTTCCTTCATTTTCAATCAGTTCATGTAACTCCTTCTTGATACACATCACAGCCACTGTCTCTTCCAGCATGGCATTAGCCAATACATTCAAGTGCCACAATTTGTAGCCACTCCCCAATCGATGGACATCTACTTTGTTTCGAATTCTTTGTTACTGACACATCCATCTTTCTACTCCCCCCTTCCCATCTTTTGTCGTCTGCTGCCTGGGTTGTCTAGAGCCAATTCTGTTGGGCATTAACCTTATCATTAGTGATTTGGAAGTAATTGGTGATTCTCAGTCTGACAATTATTTCTTCAAATCCTTTGACCACTTATCTTCTTATCAGAGACCCTTAAATTAGTTCTGATAGATGTGAAATGCTTAAGATGAACAGATGAAAATCTTGATCTACTAAAACAACCAGAACAATTAATTCCCCGAGATATAGTGTGTGAAAAATCTGTTTTTAATTTTTAAAATTTTATTTGTTTTTAGTTTTTGAAAAATTAAACACAAGAACTAAAAGGGGCTGAGTCTGTCCACAAAATTCCCAGAGAAAGTGTTTATAATTTCTGGTCAGTGACAAGGCACCTGAAATAAGACTAACTGATGCCATTTGAGATTCTTTAACCACCTGAGTCTTAACTTTTTCTTAGGAAAAAGGGAGCAAGCAGATAAAAACAAGAATTTCAGGTTTCAAAGGTGCAGTGGCAAAACATCATTGTACTATCTGAAAACGGCACTGGCAAGGTAGAAAAACATTTAAAATGTGCGTTTTGCATTGCCATTTTATAATAACTGGTAGTCTGTGAAAAGCCTAAACTAAGGTTTAACTTCTTTATCAGAAGTTTCCTTCCCTGACACAGACACACTCAAGAGTATCCAACTGCTATGAATGCTGGGCTGCTGTATTGTGTATTTTTTATTAGCAAACAAATGTTTCTCTTCTAAAAACAAAGAATTAAGATATACCTCTGGCAAAGTGTGACTGTTTGGTCTGGCCCTGTAATTTCATTTGTGCTGAGAACTCCAGTGCAAATTCCCTCCATAAAAACAGCCTGGCAACTTACCGGTAACTTACCTGGGGGTCTTTAGAGGTTAAAAGACTTGCCCAGGGTCACACAACCAACATGTGCCTCAGGCTAGACATCAGCCTGATTATTCTAGATGTCACGGCAGGCCTCTATCTACTACATCTAATTAGCAATGAGATCAAAGGGAAAAATATCAGCCTTGTTCCCTTCCAACTTGGGACAAATAATTTAAAAATCCGATCTCTTTTTAGAAAACATGGCTGCCAAATTTAATTTTCCTTATTAAATTTTTCTTTAACTGATTTTCAGTTCAAGAAGTTTTTTTAGTCGTGTCCAACTCTTTGTGACTCCATTTGGAGTTTTCTTGGCAAAGATACTGGAGTGGTTTGCCATTTCCTGAGGCAATCAAGGTTAAATGACTTGCTCAGGGTAATACAGCCAGTTAAATGTCTGAGGCCAGATCTGAACTTAGAAAGATGAGTCTTCCTGACTCAATTCACTATACCATCTGGCTGCCCTTAAGGGGTTTACTACCTAATTATTTCTTTAGCTTCTATGGATCAAATTAAACAGTAATTGTTTCTCTTTTGGCCAGGAACCCTGAGGGTCTTCCCCTCCCAGTTTGATTTTTTTTTTTTAGTTTTTGATTAAACCGGGTTAACTTCTTAAAGAGGCCTAGTCACTGAACAAATGTTATCTCACTCAAAGTGAGAACTTGAACAGACTTTAGCCTGATAGAGCCATGTATCCTGGACCATCTCCAGTGGTCCTGGTGAATACCAGGTCACTGGAGCCAGATGGCTCTGGAGAAGAAAGTGAGGCTGGTGACCTTGCACAGCCCTCCCTCACTCAAGTCAAAGTCAACACAACAATTTCTTTAGCTTCTATGGATCAAATTCCATTACTTTGAAGCCTTGTATCGTTAGTCAGTAAGCACCTACTATATGCCAAGCACATCGACAGAAGCCTATTTCCTCCCTGAATACCCACCATATGCCTAACAATGGTTCTTCAATGGAGACAAGTCATCATTCCCTGTGCCTCACAGACCAGAATGGAAGGCACACTCCTAGCACCTGCTCTCACTTCCAGACTTTTCTTCTACTTCCAAGTCCATGCATGTGCACTATTTATTGACAACTACCACCTAATTTCCCAAAGACTTCAGTCCATGTTTCATGGTCTTCCACTTCACCAACCTCAGGAATTTCACTAGCCCACTAGCAAGCAGACCATACAACTCTTGAACCTTCTCAACTTCCACCTTTCTCCCAATTCAGTCACACAATGGCCATGAGGCCTCAGATTTCTGCATCTCATCCATCAGACGATCACAGCTTTAGGGTTGGGAGAGACCACAGAGGCCATCTAGTCCAACCTCCTCATTCTAAAGATAGGGAATCTGAGGCCTAGAGAGATATGGAGATTTATTCAAGTAGTAGGCCTGGGATTTGAATCTAGTTCTTCTTGACTCCAATCCTGCTATTCTAATATACCACCCACCATCTCAAAGATCCAAAACTTTGCAATCTACTCTCTGAGCTCAACATCCTATAATTCCACCACTTAAATGACTGACTCACATTAAGCCTGCCCTTCATATTTATCTTGACCCATCTCTTCTAACTGGCCCTGATGGCCATGTAAAGCCAAGAGCCCTAGTTAGCGGCAGCAGCTCCCACCCCATATCTCTGGTCCTGCTTCTAACCAAGACTCTCATAGCAAAGTCCATGAAGATGTGGCCTAGCGACAGCTTCTGCAGCTGTTTCAGCCGTACCTCCTCGGCTGCTGTAGTTCCTAAAGGCCTGAGAAAGAAGGTTCTCACCATCAAATGCCATCCTTGGCACTGTCAAATGCTTCAGCATCAGAAATGGACATAATGATGAAATGATGTTAAAGACGATGCATTATCAATCACCTGCTTTGCTTCTGTGCCCTAAAGACCACAGGATCTTTCCATTTGACTTACAGCTGTTGTCTCTCATTAGAATAAAACCTCCCTGAGAGCAAGAAATGCCTTGCTTTTTTGTTATCTCCAGAGCTTAGAACAATATGATACACATGTAGTAAGTCCTTATTAGATGCTTTTTCATTCATTTACCCATTCCATATCCATGATGCTGGCTTCACTTGCCTCCACTCTTCCAAGGTGTCCTGCCTCCCTCCCTCCTGACTGGTGAAATCTAACCTTACCCAGGCAGACCCAGATCCACTTCAGATGTACTCCAGCCATCTTCTTGCCATGCTGCAGGGCACCACACTCTCCTCCCCCCACTAATCACCCCTTCCTCTGGGTACAGTCACAATACCCAACATTACCTTTACTATTAACACCAGGTCACTCAATTGCGCTGCCACTTTCACTATTCTCATGACTTCCTAAACACCCCTCCCTGACCACCAGTCCCTTATGTGTTGTCTTCCTCTAATGGAAGAGCAGCTCTTTGAGGACAGGGACTCTAAATTTTTCTATTTGTACCCTCAACACCTAGCATGGTACTGGCCCATAATAAATGCTTTTTCATTCTCTCATTCCTATTTGTGAAATAACATGGTTCTGTCAACTCTGTGAAATAACATAGTACTGAGAAGATAATCCATCATCTCCCTGGGCTTCCATGACTCTCAAACTATAAATCTTCATCCTGTCCCTCCCACCCTGGATTCCTGTGGTCTTGGTCCAGGGCTTGCTGAACATTACTGGAGTAGGTTACAAAATAAAGCTCTTTTTGCCAACCTCAACTTCTACCTTCACGGCCATTCAGCGAGTGTCCTATGCTCCCCAATTCCTGGTTTTTCAGCATTGCTAATCACTCTTTTCACGTGGTCACATAACTATCCCAATACTCCACACTAGGAAAAGGAATAAGCATTTACATGGCACCTACTGCATGCCATGCACTAGCCTAGGTGCTTTACAAAAATTTTCATGTGATCTTGACAAAATCCCAGGGGCGAGGTGCTGTTATTCCATTTTACAGATGAGGAAACTGAACCAGAGTTAAATGACCAGCTCAGGGGCATACAGCTATCAAGTGTGCACTTAACTTCCTGAGTCCAGGCCCAACACAATCTATCGTGCTACCTAGATACTTCACTAAAGCTAATCCATGCCCTTGATCCCAAGTTGGGCTCTTGGTCCTGGAGTTATCTCTTTCACATTCACCTTTGATCTGTTCCTCATCCTTGACAATTTCCCATCTGTCTACAAAGCATTTTCTGATCTCCTCATCTTTAAAAAATACCAAGGTTCTTTCATCTAACCTGTATTTATAAAAACAGTTCTTGAGTCCAAAATGTTGGTCTTAAATTGGGCTCATTTCACTCACATCCATTTTTTCTCTAAAGAACAGCCAGTGCGCAGGGGAGGGGGTGGACAAAAGTACTGAACAAGGAAACTTTACTCACGCAAAGACCAAACCAAACCAAAACACCTCTATCATATGGGGAAAAAATGTACATGGATTTTTTGTTTTTTAAGGAGAAAGAGAAAAACATTTTATGGGGATGACTGATTTCATCCATTCCCAGCCCACATTGCTTCTTCACTCATGCTTCACCCCAGCACAGGGGGAGCCTGCTGTGGCTCCTTCAGATAACCCTAACCCTAAGTGCCATTTCCAGATGGTCAGGAGGGTAGAGTTAAGAAGCAGAAGGGAAGAAAAGACTGGGGTGCTAAGGATAGGGCAAGTCAGGGATCAAGCAGAAGAAATGTGCAGCAAACCTCTCAGGGCGGTAGGGATCCTAGGAGCCAGCTCACTTCTCCTGGCCCTCTCTGCCCGGGTTTTCTTTTTAAAAACAACAATGTAATGTAGGCTGTCAGGTTAACCACCTCTGATCTCTCTATATTCCAGGTTTCACGGTGGTCTAGATATAAAAGTTGTATGGAACCAATATTGCTCATGAAGAAGATGACGACATATTTCATTTTTTTTCTTGGAAGTTAAGAATGAAGACAAAAACAGTATAGGGCACATTCACATTCTATTCACATTCTTGTGTTTGGGGCTGGAGAAAAAGGTGCCCAAAGAGTCTGAATCATTCAGTTTGAACTTAAGTGTTTCCAGACAACATTCAAGATAATTTTTAAAATTAACATTAATTTTCATTTAAATAGTTTTTTAAAGTAATGAACCTCTAGGCTCACAAGTTTTTATCGACCCATTACAACTTACACTTTGACAGTAATTTGGAAATCAACGATTTTCAGCAAAAATCCATTCTGTGGGAGAAGTTGGGATCTGTGATTTGGAGGGGTGGGGAACCCCCCTCCACACATGCAAAGCTGCAACTCTTTGTACCTTTTTACAGTCTTCTGGCGTAATGTGAGTCCTGGAAGTAAAGTGCTCTGTCCACGACCACATGGCTGGTAGACTTCGGAGCCTGAACTAGAACCGAGTCTTCAAAATTCCGAGATGAGATACTCAAATTAAGCCTCACTCCCTATTCAGAAAAGGCCTGTATGACTGCTCCATGAACTGGCATTCTATCCCTCATCTCTGCACCTTCATACGAGACCTGCCACAGGCCTGGTATCAGAATCCACATCTTCACCGAAAGCTCCATTTTCAGTGTCATTTCTTCCAGTTACTTTGTATTTGTGTGTACAAATTGCATCCCTCCCATTTCATAGCCTTCTTCCAGAAAGTCACTGATTTCCTTCAAAGACTGTTTCTTTTCTGGTTTTGTATCCCAGAGTTAGCATGCAGCAGCTGCTAAACGAAGATGTTTGGAATGGAACTAAAACTATTATAGGACCTAAATATTAAGAATTCTTTCTGAGCCTGTAGCTATAGGATGATACAGTAACTTCTTCCTTGGCTCTATGAGAACAGGCAGGGATAGATAATCTACCAATTGGTCTGGGGTCACAACCCTTGAGCATAAATCAGAGCACTTGGCATCTAAGTGAGCATCACGGTACATGAGCTTTCAGAAATCCCATCTAGCTGCACCAACTTTCTCTCCAAGTACAACATCCATGACATCCATCACCATAAGCAGATTTTCACACTCTTCATTCCTAATGTAATCAGAAAGTGAAATTTCCCCAGACAGCTTATTCTAAAAGAGTAACGACAGAACATGGCTATACAGCTTTCAAATTAGACTCAATTATAGTTTCTTTAGTGTTGAAAGGAAAAGCAACGGATGGTATGTTACTGAGGAAGGACTTTGGTCTAAATCTATTCTTCAGCTATTTGGCTGTTGCATGGCAGGGCAAGAATGGGAGATTGCACTCAAGGATTTTGCTGGTCCCTGGGTGTGCCAGGGTCATGGTGAAGAAATCTAGCAGTTATCTACTCTTCCTAACAAAGTAAGAGATTATTTTCCAAATATGCCAATATTTAGCTTCTCACAACTTGACATAATTTAATTGTCCCTCCTTTCCTCACTTAATTGGTAAATGCCAAATTTCATTTTACTGACGTTCTCTGCTTAAGGTTAATACTGGCCTATGGCCAATTTCTGCTCATAATTTTCCTGGTAAGACAGCTTCACGAATCCAGTAAAAACATGACCCTACTTTCCCCCCCAAATTTTTATATGCTGATGTTAATTCTCCTATGTATTAATTCTTGGAATGCTTTGTCAAAGTAAATATTATTTGCTCAACAGTTAAAGACAAATTACTTCTGTCTCTACCACATACCACTGATTAAGCATTTATCTTAAGGGTTACCTCGAAGTAGAAAATGTTCTTGTCAGTTTCTCTTGATGCTATTAACGTCTATTTTAAAGTACAGTCAAGCAGGCAAAACTTTTGTTAAGGGATTCCTTTCCTCTCACTATACAAACTTGTATTCATTGCTTCCCTTCTTGATGACATATATGATCTCACATAATACAAGATAACAGAGCATATATTATTTTTTTTTACTTTAAAAATATATTTTATCTTTTTTATTCTCTCTGCAGAGAAGACAAAGTTAAAGGGAATGGAACTTGGGACAAACCTGGGACACAGAACAAAAGGATTTTTTGCTTAAATTCATTTGCTCCCATCCTGTTAAATGCTAAGGGGTTTATGCAATATTTTACCCTTTATTTTGTAGGTTTGTTTGTTTTGTTGATGTCAGTTTATCGTAATTTTTTCATTTGCAATTATTTTTGCTGATTTCGGTAAGTCAAGACTGGATTATGCTAAAAACTAGACTACTCATGTTCAGCCATTGTTTTTTCTATTCTCAGATACCAAGGATTTTCCAACACTCAGGCAATGTGCTTTTTAAAAAGAGAGTTATCTATACAAATAAGATGACCAATGGATTTCAGATACTTAGCTTTAGCTGCTGATATTAGCAGGTAAATTAGAGTGGGATATTTGGGGAAAAATGAGGAGTTTTGCTGATTGCAGGAAGTGAAATTTGGCAATTCATGTTACTTTTTTTTCTTTGAATTAGTAGCAAAAGTCTGGTATTGGCATCACGTAAATACACTACTTAATTAAATCTTTCACATCAAATGCACAAGAAAAGCCCTAATTACTATATGCCTTTAAACAAAACTCATGGAAATTTTTGCCAACTAAGGGCATTATTAATACCACCCAAATTAAAGTGAAACAGTGAGTCAGAACAGATAAAAGGCTGAGCTTGGGGTAAAGAAGACCTGAGTTCAAATTCTATCTCTGACAATTAGTGGTAACCATAGGAAAATCATTTAACCTCTCAGCCTCAGTTTACTTATCTGTAAAATGAGGATAATATATTCAGTAGCTATCTCAAATAAGATCAAATCTGTAGATAAGTGCTACAGAAATGTCAGTCACCATCATCATAACTGCCTCCTAACAAAAATGCAATCTGGCAAAGAAGTTAACCTAAATGCATCATTAATTTATTTTTAAAACCACTCTATAGTTTGGTTATATGTAAAAAGAACCATAAATTATCCACAACCTTGATCCTGGTCATTCCCACAGAAATAACCTAAGGAAAAAAATAATGTGTATATAGATCCTTGTATCAACACTACTTATTATGAAGAAAAATTTGGAAATTACTGAAATGCTCCAAGAACAAGAGAACAACTAAGCAAGTATATTAACATAATGGCATACCAGACAGCTATTTGAAATAATGTATCAATGTAAAAGGTGTACATGAAGTATTAGCTTTAAAAAAGGCAAAAAATATGTATACACATGATTCCATTTTGTACAGTTACATTTCTGTAGTTCTAGATCTGACAGAAATATAAGGACAAAATGACTTAATTTGTAGAAGTGTAGAGACAAAAATGTAAAATTTAATGTTCATTACTGTTAAGTTAATCTGTTATAAACTCCCCTCAAGAGTTCTGGGTCTGGCCAGGTGAACATTCCAAAGAGCTGAATTTTTGAAAGATCAGCTGGCTTTGTTCTAGGGCTGTGGACTATATCCAGTCCACCTAGGGGTGGACTGATGCATCCACCCTTAGTTCTGAGGGATACCTTGACCATTCCCCTCCACCCAAGGCAAGGAAGTTGAACACATGGTGATGCTACAGAGTGATCATCACTTCCTGTAGAAAGGAAAGCATTATTAATACATTCAAAATCATTTCTCTCCTTGAAAATTTCATATTCTTATTTGAAAATAAGAACATAAACCTCAAAAAATTAGATTTCCTCTAATGTTACCTGGGTCCTTACTCTAGTGAGCAGTCCCTTTACTGCTCCCCTAACCAGTTTCTTCTCATTCCCCAGGGAATCTATTCCAAACCTTTCCTTCCCTCAAGCCGCCCCCCCCAATCTCTTACGGCCCTTGCAAAACAAAACTAAAAAACCCAAAAAACCTGAGTATCCATTGATAGTGCAATGACTGAAAAAATTGTAGTTTATGAATACAATGCAAAACTATTCCATTGTAAGAGGTAGAGGGATTCCAAGAAGCTTTGGAAACTATATACTATTGAAAGCAAAGAAAAGAGAAACAGGAAAAGAGCAACATACATGATTTCAATAGTATATGTAAAGACAATGAAAAGCCTGATCATCTAAAAGACCCTGAATAACTCTAATAGTCGACCTCTGGGCCAAAGCACAAAAAGATATAGAAAGGCAGGCAAAATTGTACATTCTGTCAGACATATGCTGCTATGCTAACTGACTTTACTCAACTGTTTTTCTAGTACAAAGGGAGAGTTCAATGGATGTGGATTATAAAGTAAAAGGATGGTAGTGTGAAAACAGTAACAGATAAAACTTTTTAAAAATTAACATAAAAATTTAGGTTTCTTGAACACATTGAAGTTTTGAACACCTTCCCAAACTAAAACTCATCTTCAAGCTAAGCCATTAAAATTTGAGGTAAATCAAAATTGTAAATTTTTTAAGGAAAAAGTTTTAAAAGATACTCCCTAAATTAAAATCTGCATTTGAAATTCCAATAAATGTTTTAAAAAATGAATTTTCCTTCATGTTATCCCATTGTTTACAAGCTTCAGCCTATCACCCTAAAAATAAGCAGCTAGAAAATCATGATGGAGAAAGCTGGGTGAACCCCGTTCTGATTATAAGCATGCTTATCCACTTGAAGTAGCATTTTCTTCAGGTTATTCACTCCCAGGTTTCCTTACCTCACTTCAATGAGCATTTCATTTCAAATACCTTACTCCATAGTAATGTTTATTGCAAAATAAATGGTCAATTTCAGCAATAAAATGGCAATCGCTTTAGCAGGATGATTTAATCCTGAAAAAGACTATACCTTTGCAAACTTGAAAAATGGTCTTGGATCCTTTCTGAAATACTCAATATCAAACATTGCTTGAGGATCGGGGAGGTCGGGGAAATCTACCGCCAGGCGTGCATAAATACCATCTCTTGATCTGAAGTCAGGTATTCCACAGGAAACAGAAACCTGGAACATAACATGCATGGTATAATTTCTATAATTAGGAATTCTAGCTCTATAATTAGTTAATTCTTACCACACAAGTAGAGATAAACAAGCAAAGGAAAGGAATCACAGACTGATTTTCCTTTTAGGGGATAGCACTATGGGCTAACTATAATTTCAAAGAGAAAAAAAAAATAAAGATGCTTAAGGGATGCCAGTTTATTTCCTTATGCCTACAGCAAAGATAGAGAAGTTGGCTTGAGACAAGCAAACTAAGTCACATTTTAAAGCTTTTGACCACAATATATTAGTAATTCAGATTCAATAAAAGCCAAGAAAACGGAAGAAACTTTCTCTACAATAATATGTTAAAGGAGACGAGGGTCCTAAAAGGAGCTCAAGGGAAATTCTATCTAAGTATGGACCCCCTTCTCAAGAATCAAATCATTTGCTTTGGTTATAGAGAACATCAAAATGTTTTAAGTTATTTGGCTTTTATTTTGGAAATACATACACATCTATATTTCATAATAAAAGTTTAGAAACTGATATATAGTAAGGATAAAAGGACTTGGAAATGTGGCTGTTTGTCACAATGTAATAAGCCATTTCTGACACTACTTTAGTGGACATCTGTTGCTAGGGTGGATTCCACCTGGTCTTGAATTGGTAAATCTGCTTTCCTAAGCTGGGCGCCCCTTTTGGAGTCTCACAATCACCTCCTGGATGCTTTAACCAGGCAAAGTAACAAACATGTTTTTGTTTCTTGCCTCTGTTAATTTGCAACATTTTTACAATGAACACAACATTGTTCCAAAGAAAGGAACCAAGTCATGGACTCTTGATGCTGAAAGTAGCCTCTGGCCACACTAGGCCAATAGCTGGATGCCAGAAAGAGGATCGACACTTCTTCACTGAGAAGTGTTCTCCAGAGAGGGAGTGCCTGCCAGGGTAACCCATGTCACATATGGGGGGCTTGTGCGCTTGGCGAGTTACTCTTTACTTCCAGGCCCTTTGCCCCAGTTCCTCCCTCTTCTTCAGGACAGCCCAACAAGCACTTGGTGCTTTGGCCTTAAACACTTTCATTTTGGCTGTCCTTCTTGGGACACTCTCTATCTAGCATGGAGGCCTCTATCTAAGGTCTCCCTCAATGCAAGCACACAGTGGGATGATGGCACTCTGGACTGACTGGTCCCACTGTGAATCTTCATCGGCCCAGCTTTTTCAGATGAACTACTACCCAGCAAAGAGAGATCTCATCTTATATCTGCAGCTGAGTTTCTGAACCCAACTTTAAAACTTTTATCCATATGCAAGATCCTGCCCCAGTTCCAGCTTGTCAAGATCATTTAGAAACTTGACTGTCACAAATGTTGATCCAAACATTACGCAACAGATTGCCAAGCATAAGACCCCTAAGGCACTATCAGAAAACCTCCTTCCAAGCTGACAGACAGAGCATTAATGACTACTCAAGGTTTAGCCACTTAGCTCAATCTGAAATCTAGCGAATTGTACTACTGAATCTCTCCATCTGGTCCACAACAGCATGAGGAGCTCCGTCTGGTGCTCTGATAAACTCTAGTGACAACATTCTCCTTATGGAAGGAGAAGAGGAAGAAGAAAGGAAAAGAAGGCCCATGTGGCTCAACCTGTTCACAATGAAGCCAAGTAGACTGTCATCACTGCTTCCTTTTCTAGATATTCACAAACCATCTCTTTAATGATAGATGTTCTAGAATCCTGCCAGGAATCAAAGCTAAGCTGACTAGTCTGTACTTGTCTGACTCAATTATATTTGTTTTTTTGAGTATCAGGACAATATTCACCTTTCTCCAGTCCTGCAGTATTTCTGCTTGCTCATTACTGTATCAGAGTAACAAAAAAATTACACTAATTGTGAAAAAAAAAACCCATGCTCTTTATTGGAAAAAGTCTGAGGAAGAGAAAGGCATTCATTATAAGCATACTCCTTTTTCAACGATCATACATACCCCAGCTCCAGTGAGCACAATAATTTTTTTGCACTCCTGCAATAACTTCACAGCATCCTCGATCGTATTAACATCTTTTCTCTTTTTTCTTTTCGGTGGTTCTGAAAGGATGTTTATAACAATCTGCCAGAGTGTCATGTCATCTAGTTCAGGTGGTGGGATTGTTTCTGGCAACAGATCCTTTAGGATTGTCCGAGGGTCTGTGCCAAGCATGAGATGCTGCTGCACAAAAGTGTAAGGACCTAAGATTGTAAGCAAAAAAGAAAGTTGGATCAAATCATTGTTCTAAAGACCTTTACGACTCTGAATGTGATTTTTTTTTCAAGCTAAAAAATGTAATTTCAGTTAGAATCAACTCATTCTCGAGATTTTCTCCAAACCCCCAAAAGATATCACTCACATATTTGAAATCTGACAGTCTGAACTTCAGTATTCAAATGAGCCAAGACCACCTGCCAGAAGAAGCCAGTCCCCAGTGCCAGAAAAGGCACCTCTGAATGTGAACTTAGGCTACAACTGTCCATGTGAAACTCGACCTGGCAGCGAGAGGAACCCCTTTAACATCAAGCTCTTCTACCTACTTTAGCTCTGTGTAGAATATGAAAGGTAGATGGAAACACTGAATCTTCTGAAACTTCCTATTTCTGTTCCCTCACACACAGATCTGTCTTTAAGTTAGCATTTACAAACGTAGACTAAAAACTTACTATCTGCTTATATGACTTTCACTTCCCAACAGCACCTTTAAAAAATTCTAACATGCCTCTCCCATTACCTCTTCCAATTTTTCAGGTATTTTCAACATTATGGTTGAAGAGACTACCACATGCTATACCTTTAATTCTTTGCAGGGAAAAATATTGCCAAAAATCTAAGATTTTAAAAATCAAGAATCTTAAAATAGTAAAGATTTTCATTGCTCACTAAAGTGTCAGCAAGACAAAGAGTTCCATCAGTAAAACTCATATTCAATCTCATTCCTAACAGTACAAGTCTTGGTAGAGAAGGTCAATATAATGCCAAAAAGTCAAAGTTCCAATTTTTACCTGCTGCTGCCCTACTTCATCGCATTAATTATGAGAACTATTGCAGAAGGAACTCTTTCCAAGACAATCTATTACAATTTCATATTTGCTCTACACATATGATACTCAAAAGATTTGGGGAGTCAATATTAGATAGCCCACTGAGGCTGTAGGTATTTACCCCCAGATAGGTAATGAGGTGAATCAAGTCAACGAGCCTTATTAATTGCCTACTATATGCCAGGACTTCAGTGAAATTCTATAGGTCCCTAAAATACTGACACCACAATGTAGAGAATTTAAGGAATTAAAAAATTTAGATATATGGGAGACACTGGAGTAGGACCGCCCAGCATGGTCTGCCTGCACCAAAGGTGGCACTGTGCTCTATGAGCAAAGGTGTACCTAGGAAAAAAATCTTTAGTAACAACTATTAAAATCTAGAAGTGTGAGTCATACTTAACATCAAAACAAAAATGTACAACCTTTAAGTATGAAATATCAACTGGGAAGGCCTAGGCAAAGTGTTAAGAGACAGATAAATAACAAAAGATTGAGAAGGCAGTAACAATCCTGACAAATGTCACACTGAAAAACATGACCTGAAATTCTAGAAGCCTTCCTTTATTCCAAGAGGAAAAAGCTCAAGGGACAAAGATCCCAAAGGGTAGCAATCAGTTCCCAACTTGAAAGGCCCCAAATTAGGGTTACTAAGATTCTATAATGAGGTTCTAGAGATAAGTCCCAAAAGGAGATTGAGTCCAGACAATTAAGGCACTTCTATCCCTTTCTTCCTGTATGGGCAGAGTGAAGAATGAAGTCAGGTGGGTATTCACTAGTCTCCTACCAAGGAGGGCTCCCTGGGAATGTGGAAATCAAAGACTAAGAAGGCTGAAGGGGATGCTTCTGTAGTGTCAGAGCAGGAACAGACTGCAAAGGTCTGTCTACCTACTTATCTATCTACTTTGTCTCTCTGAAGAACTTCAGAATTAACTGTGAGACATGGGAGATACTGGCACAGGACTGCCCAGCAGGTTGTCTTTGCATCAAAGCAGAACTGCGATAGCTCAGAAGAAATGTGAGACACACAAATTTACAGACGTCTTCATTCCAAATGTTCATATGAACTATTTGTGCCCGACCTGTGGTAGAGCCTTCTGAGCTTATACTGATCTATCAACCAGTCAGACATGCTGTACCTTGATCCCAACAGAGTGATGTCATTTTGGTCCTCTTCCCTTAAGGACAATAACCAACCTAGTCCAGTCCTTTCACGGTATTCAGGAACCACAGGCTCCAAGAGATTAAGTGATTTGCTCAAAGTCACTTAAATAGTTGGTGTTGGAGAAGGGGGCTAGACCCCCTGCCTCACATTCAGGCAGCCATGCCAGTATGTATCTGTTGTGGGCAGATGACAAATTTACTTCTGCACAATGTCACTCTAGACACTCTCATGTTAGCCCCCTGGAAGAGAAGCCTCTTAGCCTTGGGGAGCCAATGAAAAGACTTCACAAAAAACCAAAAAGGAAATCCCTGGAACTCATGGTTATACATGGGATTTAAAAAATGTCCCACTGGAAGACACTTTTGATGGCCCTGTCAGGGCAGCATTCCAATGGAAACCAATGGGAACTTTTCAAATGGCCACCGAGTGAAGAGCGCCCCCAAACCTATACCTGTTCGAGGTCTGGGAGTCCAGTCACTGGAGCTTGCATGAGAGGCACGGTCATCCTCGTCACTATCACAGGAATGAAAGCCATTGGCAAGAATTTCATCACTGAAGAGATTTTCTGCAAAACAGAGAAATAAAGTACCTTAGAAACAATCTACCTCTCTGAAAAGGGGCAGACCAAAGGGAAGGTATAGAATACTGGCTAAAGAAATGGTCTCCAAGTCCAGAAGACCTGGGTTCAGGTTCAGCCTGACAGATTTGGCTCTGTGCCTGTAGGTCACTTCTCACTGCCAAAGGTAACTCTCTAAGAGAACAAGTTCTGGCTGCAGCCAGAAATCATAGGACCAAAAAGAAAGTATGACATCTTTTCAAGGATCCATTATGATTATCTTCAAAAGTATATGGACTCCTAATTTTTATTTACTGGAAGCAGCTACTGGGAGAGTGTATTAGAGTGCTGGGCCTTAAGTCAGGAAGACCAGAATTCAAATCCAACCTCAGACAATTACAAGCTGTGTGACCCTAGACAAGTCACTTAACCTGTTTGCCTTAGTTTTCTCATCTGTAAAATGAGGATAATAATAGCACCTACCTCCTAGGGTTGTTGTGAGGATCAAATGAGATAGCTGTAAAAAGTGCTTGGTATACAATAGGCACTATATAAATGCTTCTTCTCTTCATCTTCCATACTTTAACTAAACTAAGTGTCTATTTCCAAGCCATTGTGAGGCACTGGAGATAATGTAGAACAAAAAAATCAGTCCCTTTCTTCAGTCCCTTATATTGGGGGGGGGGGGGAATTTGCAGCTAAGTAAACACAAACGACTTCTAAAACAGCAGTTTCATACATGTTTTCACTCTCTCCCCTAAGGCAGATTGTAACCTAACAAAATTGAGAGTTTCGTGAGTTAGTAGCTAAAAATCGTTAACGACCTGGGGACCAAACTCCTTGCTGGTTCTTAGCTGCAAGACTGTTTTGTGCCTCACCTGTGGGGAAAAAACCCTCCCAGCTAGGCCCCCACTGGCCTCTGGGGCCAAGCCAACTCCTCATGGGGAACAATTCTTTACTATAATTTAAATTAGTTAAGTAGATCAGCATCACCATGTTTTCATCCAAAGATTCTAGATTCCCAGAGATTCCCAATCCAACTAGAGTATCTAATTCACTGGGAAAAAAGAAAAGATGCTGATAAATTTACTAAAACAGGGCTGCCCGTCAAACCTGAGCTCTTTGGACCACAAGTAGAAGCTCTCAAATAAATGTAAACCAAGTAATGGTTAATTCACCATAGGTAGTTCCTTCATCTAGAAAGTATTATCTATTGATCACACATATGCATCTAGAAACCCTTCATAACAATAGCTAACTTTTATATAGCATTTACTAAGTGCCTGGCACTGTGCGAGGCACTTTATTATTTGATTTAATCAGCACAACAACCCTGGGAGATAGATGTTATCTATTATTCCCACTTTATAGTTGAGGAAATTGAGGCAAACAGAGTTTAAGCGATTTGCCCAGGGTCATATAGCATCAAAAGTTCAAAAGGCAGCAGCATCGAATGACTTGATGCCAACTGTTGCTAAATTATGTCAACAGCTGCTGGTCAATCCCAGAAGTATAAGGTTGTGTGTGAACTGACTTATCACAAACTAAACTATTCATTCCCCCTCTACTCTCCCAAAAAGGAGGATACTTAACACTAAGGATCACTCAAGTTTTTTGGTATAGGTGGTATAGATAGTATCTAGTTGAAGATGGCATGCAAGAATAGAATTAGAGGGAGTAAAGGAGCTGTTCAGGAAAACTAAAAGTTTGGCACTCAGTTACCTTCCCCATATTTCTGAACTTCAAGGACCTGCTCCTTTGCGTAGGTACTCCCTCATCCCTCAGATTCCACCCCCCCCCCACCTATGTGGGGGAATTGCCATGGCCAAAATATTCATGGCTCTGCAGCCCATTTGGTGAGAAGCTTCTCCCAACTCCCTAAGCAGGTCCAATGGGACAGGGCCACCAAGCCTTTCCAGTTTGACACAAACCCGCCAGCGCTTATGATCCCCTTGGCATTGACTTGGGAGATCCTGGGGTCACCTCCAAACCAAGAGGAGACATCAATTTACCTTGCCCACAACTTTACCTCCATTTGCAAGAAACTGCCACATCTGTTTCCAGAACCTGTCTGGCTCTTGTAAAGCAGAGCCCAGCAAACAAACGATAGTAACAAAACTTGAGCCCCTGAAAAACCAGAACTAGAAATGAACGGGAAGGAACCGAGGGTGGTTATCCAGACCCCTCCTCTCCCTGTCAAAGAGCCTGGGGCTCAGGCTCTGCGGAAAAACAAGCCCCTCCACAAGGGAAGGGGAGATTATTAGAGGGGAATAGGCCGGGGTGGGAAGGGAGAGGGGCAGGAGGATGAACCTCTCCGCCGAACAAGCCCCCCCGCTGAGCAGAGGAGCCCCGACACAGAATAAATGCAAACGCTCCCAAACCGAGATCCCCGAATACGCGTGGTCCTGCAGAGGCGAAAAAGCAAGTCACTTGGCGGGGAGAGATAGGGGAGTGACCCCGCTGGGGTCGGGGGAAGGGGGTCGTGATTAACGCCGGCCCGGGACGGGGATGACCAGGAGTGAGTGACCCTGCTGCACAGAGCGCACTGTGGTCCGAGGGAGGGGGGCGTGATCAACCCCGGCCCGGGACGGGGATGACCAGGAGTGTCATCTCCCGCTGCACAGAACGCGGGGGAGGAGCCTAGTTAGCCCCGACCCCGGGTCACGGACCAGGGCAGACCTCCGGGCCTCCGGCCGCTCAGCCCCAGGCCGGCAGTGCGCCCCCGCCGCGCTCCGCGGCCCCAGGGTGAAGGCCCGGCCCGGCCCCCGCCTCCTCGGCCCTCCCCGCCCGGCCGGCCCTGGGGGGCGGTGCGCAGTCGCGGCCGCCCGGACCCTGCGCACCTCGGTAGCCAATCGCCGCCGCCGCCTCGTCCTCGTCTTCGCCCCCCTCTTCCTCCTCCTCCTCGTCGTCGTCGTCGTCGTCCTCGTCGTCGTCGTCGTCCGGCGGTGGCGGCGGCGGCGGCGGCTCCCGGGGCAGGCCCCGCAGGCCCCGCGGGCCCGGCCCATTGTCCCCGCAGGGGCCGGCCGCTTCCGAGGCCTCTCCGAGCGGGGCGGCCGCCGCCTCCGGGCCCGGGCTCCCCGCCCCGCCGGCCCGCTCCGCCCCCGGCCCCGGGCCCGGGCCGTCCCTGCGCTGCCGCTTGCTGAGCGGCTCCCCGCCGGGCTCCGCGGGACCTCCGCCGCCCGCGCCGGGCTCCAGGGCGAGCGCAGCCTCGTCCGCCATCTTCAACCGCCTCCCGCCCGCCTGGGCCTGGGCCTGGGCCTGGCCTCGGCGCCGCCTCCGCCGCCCGCGCTCCGCCGCCCGCCCCCGCCCACCCGCTCGGCAGACGCGCAGCAGCAGCTCTGGCGCCCCCGCCGCGCCGGCTGCGGGAGATTTAAACCCCCGTCACGTGACCCGCGCTGCCCGGCCCCGCCCCGCCCCTCCCTCCCCTCCCGGCCTGGCCACTACTGACACCCACGCGGGCCCGGACCACAACAAAATGGGTCACGTGGCCCGGCGCTAGGGCGCGCGGGGGGAGGGGGTAGAAGGGGCGGGCGGGGCGGGGCTCCGGCTTGGGGCTCGCCCGCGGGCGCGCGCGCGCGCTGGTCCAGGCCTGCCCGGCGTGTGCCTGGCTCGCGCCGTCCGCCCCTCTCCCCTCCTCCCCACCTCCAAGCCAGCTTGGCGGAGGCTCGGGGAAGGGACGTGAGCTCTCACACTCCGCCCCCCCGACCCTCCCCACCTTCCCCGTCCCCGGCCAGCTGGCAAGTTTGGTCTAGTTTCCCCGAAGGAGGACGGTGAGTGTACTGGTGCTTGCTCAGACCATGTCCGACCCCAAGTGGAAAAAGAAAAAGAGTCGTTTCTGCTCCCCTCCCTGCGTTCCTACTACGTGCATCCCTGAACTGCCCGGTCCTCGAAGAAAGAGGTGGCACAGGGAAAGCCACTGCTCCAGGAGCCGGGCGATAAGGCAGGGACAAAGACCTCCCCAAAAAAAAGGAATCAAAGGCGGCTGGCGTCCGAGGTGTGCACTGCGCAGAGTTCAGGGTTTCAGCGGAAAAGACGCGTTTGCACCGATCGCTGTTTGCAACCCACGCCTTGCTCTCGGGGAAAGAGGAATCCTGAGCTCCAGTAGCTGGGATTCGCCGGGTAGTCTAAGCACCATGCAAAATTCCAAGATAAAGACCTTGCCACGGCCTTCCCAGAGCCTGCAAGTCTAAGGGGGGGGGGGGAATGCAAGATACAAAGACCGATAATTGCAAATATTGAGTACCAAAAAATCACCTAATAAATGCATTTAAAAAGTGCAAACAGGATACTAGGTTGGGAGAATCAGGGAGGTCTTCCAGGAGGAAGTGCAAAGTGAGCTGGGCATTACAGAGTAGATGAGAATTAAACAAGTAAGGGACTACATTTCTGCCGAAGGGAACCACTTCGTGAGGCAAAGCATTAAGAAATGAGGATGCAGGGTGATTTGGGAAGGAGGGAGGAAAGGAGGCTGGAGCATGAGGACAGTGATTGTTGAGCAGAGGAGGGACCTGTGGGAAAGACCTGTGGCCATCCCGTGAAGGATGGTTTAGAGAGGAGAGAGCAAAGGCTGAAAGGCTGGAAGGAAGCAGCTCCAGGTACCAGGTAAGGAGAACCTATCCCAGGAAATAGAGATATTCTACAAGTCCTGCCAAGCCAAAAATGCTTCAGGAACCGCCCCTGGAAGGAGAGGCCTTGTATTTAGAGTCTGAGGAACAGTCTAGCTTAAACGGTATCTGGAGCCTGACCACCACCAGGAGATGAATTTTTGGGGCTAGTAACTCAAAACCTCTTTCAGCGTAGTTAGAGAGACATTGCATGGTACCGTGAAGAGGCTTGTACTGGGAGGCAGAAGATCTGGTCGCTTAATGTTTTCATGACCATCAAATCAATTTGACCTTTCTCTACTCTCTGTGAAATGAAGAGGTTGGAAGAGATGAACCCTGAAGTAGCTTCCAGCTCTACTTCTGGGGTCTCACCATTGTCATCTGCTTCAGTGAGGGAGAGAACCAACATGGATGAAATCTCAGGGTTTTTGAAGTGTTAAAAATGGATGATGTGGTATGCAGTTATGAGCCTAAATTTCCTTTTTTTCTTTCTAAGTTTGATTAAACATACTTGTTTTTTCAAAAAAAAAAAAGTACATTTGCAAAAGACCAGAGGATTTAAATGATGGGAAGGCTTTTAGGGCCTGACAAGAAGGGTTCTTAACTGGGGGGAGGGGGGATCATGGTTCAGTTTCAAAGGGTCCATGAACTTGTGTCCACGACACAGAGGGTCAGAGCCCCCTCATCTAGATGGACCCCTTCATTTTACAGAGGACTAAGCAGGCCCAGAAAGGAGAAGTGAGTGCTGGCCCTGGGGCAGTGGGAAAAGGTGGGCAGATGTAGGATCAGAAGTGCTGGGCTTCCATCCTTCCTTAGGCACTTAATACCTCTGTGACTTGGGACAGGTGATCTCAGCTCTCTGGGGTTCAATTTCCTCCTCTGTCAAATGAGGCAGTTGTATTAAATGACCTCAAAGGTCCCTTCTATTATCCCTAAATCTATGATCCTATGATCTTAAAGTAACAGTATGTAAATAACAAGCCGTCAGAGTTTTACAGACGATTCCCTGAATCCTAATCCCGAATTTTTCTGTAAGAACAAGAAACAGTGGTCTAGTTCTTGTGCAAATCAATATCCCAACTCATGCCAGTAGCTACTTCTATCCCAATCAATTCAAGTTCAGGTAGGGATCCAAAGTTTGTAGTCTTGCTTAAATCTAAAGAAAAGGACGGGTCTTGCTCAGGAATAAAGCTTATTTACATGAAATTGTTGAATTATGTGACTTTGACTAATAATGGCTAACGTTTATTATATGCCAGGCGCCGTGCTAAATGTTTTGCAATTTTTGTGTTATTTGATCCTCACAGCAGCCCTGGGAGGTAGATATTCTTATCTACACTTTACAGATGAGGAAACTAAGATTAAGTGACCTCCTCAGGGTAATGAAGCTAGTCAAGTGCCTGAGGTCACATTTGAATTCGGGAGTCAAGAAGAGCAGGCTGGCACTCTCTCTGCTGCACCACCTAGCCTCCTGACCAAGATTCAACTCCCGGATATGGGAGTGATAGTATTTTGTTTTCTCAAAAGTTAAAAGATTAGAGATAAAATAAAGCAAAAATGTTCTTTCCTGGTTCTCCTGTTGCCTGACAATTTCTCTGAGAATTCCTTTTTCCTTCCTGTCCCATAATTGTGGCTATCTCCCAAGACTGTTCTTGGCCTTTCTTTTCCTACTTTCTCCTAAGGCTTCTTTCTTTCTCATTCTCACCTCCTTCCCTCCTTCTTCCAGTCCTTTATTCATCATGTTCTTCAGTACCTCAGCTTCACCACTTCTATGGGGATGGATCATTAACTTCTCCCAGGACTGAACAAGGACCTGGGCCTTTAAACTAGGCCTCTACTTCCAGCTGTCACCTTGAAGTCCCTATCAGACCCTGCTGTTCCATTGGGGGGACCCTTGCTAAATCATTGTGTCTTCTTGGGCCTCAGTTTCTTCCTGTGTAAAATGAATCGATTGGACTAGATGGGTTCCAAGGTCCCTTCAAACTCTTAACGATAGGATTCAATGTCCAAAGTCAGAGATTTTGTTGTCCCTCCTTAATATGGCCTCTTTCACAACATTCCCATTTTGATCAGTCTGGTACTACTACCATTTTCCCCAACACAGCACTTTGGAATCATCTTTGAATCTTCCCTCTCTTTTTTCCTATTCTCAGTTTATCGTAAAGTCCTATTCTTTCTTCCTTTCGATTCATCTTAATTTAACAAACGTTAAATGTCTACTGTATGCAGAGTACTCAACTAGGCAGTGAGGTTAAAAAGACAAAAAATAAACTAGTCCCTGCCCATAAGGAGCTCAGTAGTCTGGTATGGTATTGGGAAACCTAAGGTGGTTGGTTGCTGTCTTAATCAAAAAGGAACAAAATGACATCACTATGTTGGAGGTAAATGTGTCTGACTGTGGCTGATCAGACCAATACGAGCTAGGAAGGCTTTACCACAGACTGGACATTTGGAGTAGAGGTGTCTCTAAATTTGAACTTCTCATTTTTCTTTTCAGCTACTACAATTATGTTTCACTCATAGAGCACAGGACCTTCTTTGATGCAGGCACACCATGCTGGGCAGTCCTTTGCCAGAGAGACCTTGAAAGTGTCCTTGTATCACTCCTCCTGACCCCGGTGTAAGCACCTGCCTTATGTGAGTCCTCCATGGAATAGTCTTATAGGCAGATGTACATTTGGCATTGGAACAATGCGGCTAGCCAGTCAGAGTTGTGCTCTCTTCAGCGGAGTTTCAGCGCTTGGCAGATAAGCTCAAGAAAGGACCTCACTGTTCAGTACCTTGTCTTGCCAGGGGAGCTTCAGAATCTTTCTAAGACAATTCAAATGGAAGCAATTCAGTTTCCTGGCACAGTGCTGCTAGACCAGCTAGGTTTCATGGGCATACAACAGTGGAGTCAGCATAACAGCTCTGTAGACCTTCAATTTGGTAGGCAGTCTAATATCTCTTCTCTCCCACATTTTCCTTCAGAGGCTCCCAGACACAGCCTGCTCTGGCAATGTGTGCATCAACCTCATCATCTATGTATAAAAGCACACTGCCAGTGTAAGTGAACTTAACCACAACATTCACAGTTTCTCCATTTGCTACAACCCATGGTTCCACATATGGATGGTATTGTGCTGGCTGGTGGACAACCTGTGTATTCTTGGTAATAATTGTTAGGTCAAAATTAGTATGAGCAGAAGAGAATCAATCCATACTTTGCCGCATCTCAGCTTCAGAAGCTGCATTGACTGCTCAGTCATCTGTGAACGAAACATCATGTGCTGACTCTTGTTTCACTTTAGTCTTGGCATGTAAGTGGTTACACAGTAATTTCAAGGGAGGGCCCTGGCAACTGGGCAAGGATTGGGGATGGGATCAGGAAAAGTCAAATATGGCGGGGGACACGTGCTGAGCCTTAAATCAATTTAGGATAGTAAGAGATAGCAAAGAGAAAGGTAGAGGAGGTGGGCTGTTAGAAACCCCAAAAGCTCTCCCTGCCTGAGAATGTTTCTTTTACCATTAGAAGTGGTTTTATTTAGCTTAAAACATTTACATCTGGAGGTGGAGCCAAGATGGTGGCTGGAAAGCAGGAACTTGGCTTAAGCTGTCCCCCAGGTCCCTCCAAATACCTGTAAAAAATGGCTCTGAACAAATTCTAGAGCTGCAGAACCCATGAAATAGCAGAGGGAAGCAAGGCTCCAGCCCAGGAAAACCTGGATGGTCACTGGGAAGGGTCTACCACACATAGCTGGAAGCAAAGTG
The DNA here is from genome assembly GCA_028646595.1 of Phalanger gymnotis. Classification (NCBI taxonomy): domain Eukaryota; kingdom Metazoa; phylum Chordata; class Mammalia; order Diprotodontia; family Phalangeridae; genus Phalanger; species Phalanger gymnotis. The sequence continues at coordinate 21,998,490 of CM053624.1, read as the reverse complement.
GAGCAGAGCCCAGCGTGGGCTGTGCCAGGACCAACCAGACTTGGAGCCAGGCGGAACAGGCTCTAGCACCCTGAATCAGTAAGCTGTGGCAGTTACCAGACTTCTAACCCACAAATGCCAAAGACAACTGAGAAGGTTACTGGAAAAACTGATAAAATGAAAGGAGTGCATAGTGTGCCCTAACCCCAGGGGCGTGGAAGTGGTGCAGTTCTAGGGCTGCTTCCAGAGATCCAGCTGCAGTTGCTTCCACCCCAGACCCGCCCTGTGGGAGGAATTAAGCAGCAGATCAGAGCAGGCGTGCAGAGCATGCTTGAATTTGGGTTGCAGTCCCGGTTGGCGGTTTTTAAGGGAGAGCTGGTGTGGCAGAGCTTGCTATGTAGAAATAGCTCTGAAAACAGCAGCACAGCCCCTTAAGCTTGGGACAAAGTACTCTCTACTCTATAAGCAGTCATACCCAGACAAAAAGCTGAAGGTTTAAGTAGTTGGCTGGGAACATGAACAGGCAGAGAAAACACTCTCAGATTCAGATTCAGACTTTGGAATCTTTCTTTGTGACAAAGACTAAAACATACAGCCAGAAGAAGTCAACAAAGTCAAAGAGCCTACATCGAAACCCTTCAAGAAAAATATGAATTGGTCTCAGGTTATAAAAGAGCTCAAAAAGGATTTAGAAAAGCAAGTTAGAGAAGTAGAGGAAAAATTGGGAAGAGAAATGAGAGTGATGCAAGAAAATCATGAAAAACAAGTCAACAACTTGCTAAAGGATACCCAAAAAAATACTGAAGAAAATAACACCTTAAAAAATAGACTAACCCAAATGGCAAAAGAGTTCCAAAAAACCAATGAGGAGAAGAATGCATTGAAAGACAGAATTAGCCAAATGGAAAAGGAGGTCCAAAAGACCACTGAAGAAAATGCTACCTTAAAAATTAGATTGGAGCAAGTGGAAGCTAATGACTTTATGAGAAATCAAGATAAAACAGAACCAAAGGAATGAAAAAATGGAAGACAATGTGAAATATATCATTGGAAAAAAAA
>CM053624.1:21940835-21996952 GCA_028646595.1 Phalanger gymnotis | reverse complement strand
TGAGATATTTCACATTGTCTTCCATTTTTTTTCATTCCTTTGGTTCTGTTTTATAATATCTTGATTTCTCACTAGTCACTAGCTTCTACTTGCTCCAATCTCATTTTTAAGGTAGTATTTTCTTCAGTGGTCTTTTGGACCTCCTTTTCCATTTGGCTAATTCTGCCTTTCAAGGCATTCTTCTCCTCATTGGCTTTTTGGAACTCTTTTGCCATTTGAGTTAGTCTATTTTTTAAGGTGTTATTTTCTTCAGTATATTTTTGGGTCTCCTTTAGAAATTCATTGACTTGTTTTTTATGGTTTTCTCCCATCACTCTCATTTCTCTTCCCAATTTTTCTTCTACTTCTCTTACTTGCTTTTCCAAATCCTTTTTGAGCTCTTCCATTGCCTGAGACCAATTCATGTTTTTCTTGGAGGCGTTTGATGTAGGCTCTTTGACTTTGTTGACTTCTTCTGGCTGTATGTTTTGGTCTTCTTTGTCACCAAAAAAAAGATTCCTGAGTCTGAATCTGAAAGTGTTTTCTCTGCCTGTTCATGTTCCCAGCCAACTACTTGACCCTTGAGCTTTTTGTAGAAATATGACTGCTTGCAGAGTATAAAGTACTTTGTCTCAAGTGTGAGGGGCTGTGCTGCAGTTTTCAGAGCTATTTCTACACAGCAAGTTCTGCCACACCAGCACTACTCCTCCCTCAAGAACCAGATTCAAGCAGGCTCTGATCCACCACTTAATTCCTCCACCAGGTGGGCCTGGGGCCAGAAGGAACTGTAGCTGTAGTTCTGAAAGCAGCCTCAGAGCTGCACCACCTCTGCCACCCTCAGGGTGGTGGCTGACCATGCAGTCCTTTCACTCTATCCCAGAAGTTTTTTCCCACTAACCTGCTCTGTTGTCTTTGGCATTTGTGTGTTAGAAGTCTGGTAACTGCCAGAGCTCACTGATTCAGGGCACTAGGGCCTGTTCCGCCTGGCTGCCAGTGTGTTTGGTCGGGGCGCAGCCCATGCTGGGCTCTGCTCCCAGCTCCAGGTGATAGACCTTACCCAGTGACCATCCAGGCTGTCCTGGGCTGGAACCCTGCTTCCCTCTGCTATTTCATGGGTTCTTCAGTTCTAGAATATGTTCAGAGCCATTTTTTATGGGTGTTTGGCGAGACCTGGGGGAGAGCTTTAGGCAAGTCCCCACTTTCCAGCCGTCATCTTGGCTCTACTGCTCAGGGTCCTATTATTACACACCATCTTGACAACCTGGAAACAGTGTCCCCAGCCTCTGTTACTTGGAAATTGCATCAGCCAAGCACCCTTGTGATACAAACTAGCCTTACCCACCCTATTACATATAAATAATTCAGTACTGATCCAAGTTAAGGAAAAAAAGAGTGTTAACTTGGAACATGTGCCTTGCAGAAGGGGCCAAGCATTGCCCCTGACATTATGGTTTATTGATTGAGTCATAACTAGTGTATACTTGAACCACATCCTTATGATGGGGTTTAGACTGTGAGAACCCCCTTGGGCCCTAAAAGAATTTAGGTCCTATTTGTTTGAGGGGGAAATGATGAGGGTACAGTCTCTGAGAACCCCCTTGAACCTGGAGTACAGTCTCTGGGAACCCCCTTGAAGTCTCCTTGAATATTCCCACTTGATCTGGCTAGTTTCCACCCTTGATCCTGTCAAAGTGTCTGCCCAAATCTGTTACCCTTAAATTTGCCTAGCCTTACATTGTCTTATCTCCTGGTAGCCTTCAGCTACTTCCCACCCTTAATCCCATTCTCTTGGTTTCTGGAATCTGACCTCACCCCAGTCCCACCAAGCTCCTCCTTAGACTCCTCCTCAAGACCCTCCCTAAACTTCTCCTCCCATCACCCTAGGACCACCCTAGATCCCTACTACAATCTTTGTGTATATAAGTCTCATCCTGTCTCCATGAAGTTGCTCAGATTCAATCTAGCTCAGCTCAGATAGAATCTGGCCTGCTTGTGAAAACAGGAGTCACAAAGGGTGGGATTTCTTAAGACAATCCATCATGGGAAACCCTTAATAAACTTTGTCTTTTTCCTTGTGAAATGCCCCTTGCTCTGAGGCATGCAGCACCCCCTCTTGCGCAGGGGCGTGCACGCTGGCTGGCGAGCAGCCCCTTACTCAGGGGTATGACTTAACACTCCACTTACTGGAGCTCTGTGACCCCAGATCCAACTTAGCTACCTGCAACAAATACTTGGCGTAAAACCCCGAGTCTTGAGATCAGACCTAGTTACCTGCAACAAATATCCTGTGTGGCCCCTGATGGGCAAGCCTAGACACTCTTACAATACTCTGCCTAGACATGCTCACAATACCCTGCTTCTGTAACGGCTTGCTTGCACCTGCTCAAGGCACACGTATAAGAAGCCCTAGATTCTTGAGCTTGGGGCTGCTCCCCTCTATGGGACAGCCGCCGGCTAATAAATGATGCTCAATATATATTCTAATTTGGCTTGGTCTGTTTCTCGGTCTGTCCATTTCACTTGGTTGAGAAGGCTTGAGTCGAATTCTTTCAGTAGGACCTGGCATGTCAGTATTTTGGGGTTCTGAGCACCCCTTAACCCCAAACCTTAACATTTAGACTTGCCTCTTTAAAACAAAACAAATCAAAATACTACACAAAGAGAAAACAGCTAGGTACCAAAGCTGAGAATTCTACCAGAGCCTGCGAGATTAATCTCTCTGTCCATGTAAGCTCAGATCTGTAGTTCTGGCCTCCCAGTCTCTGGTACTACTTTTTAAACTTCATATTCTCTATTTGTTAAAAGGCTTTGATAGAGGCAGAATCAAGAGGGCAGGAGTAAGGCAGGGAATCACTTGAGCTCTCCCCAGGCCCCTCAAAATACATTTAAATCATGACTAAACAAATTCTAGAGCAGCAGAACCCACTGAAAGATAGAGTGAAACAGTTTGCCAGGACAACAGAACTTAGAAGTGATGGGGTACAAGATCTGCCAGCCCCCTTGAATTCTCCTGGAATCTTTCCACTAGATGAGGTATTTGCCTGAAGCCATAAGCTTTTCATTATCACTAGGTCCAAATCTCTAGGTTATTCTTAACCTAGCCTAGCCCTCCATTGTCAAGCTACTTCCCACCCTAAACTAGCCTAGCCCTACATTGTCTGTTATCTCCAGGTAGCCTTCAGCTATTTCCCACCCTTAATCCCATTCTCTTGGTTTCTGGAATCTGACCTCACCCCAGTCCCATCAAGCTCCTCCTTAGATTCCTCCTCAAGACCCTCCTTAAACCCCTCCTACCATCACCCTAGTTCCACCCTAGATCCCTTCCACAATCTTTCTGTATATAGTTTTCATCTTGCCTCCACGAAGGTGCTCAGATTTAAGATTGAGTCTGGCCTGCTTATGAAAACAAACGTCATAAATGATGAGATTTCTTAAGAAGTAAACTTTGTTTTTCTCTTTGGCCAAGAAGGCTTGAGTTGAATTCATTTGAGTAGGACCCAGTGTGTTGGTATTTTCGGGTCTCAAACACCTTTAAAAGCATATAGTTCCCTGACTTCATCAAAAAGGGGGCAGGAAAGGTCTGTTGCATCACAGTGAGAGGGGAGCACAATCCAGCTCAGGCCATGGTAGTGCTCAGCTAACCTGGAGCAGGCCTTGGGAGCCACTGAATTGGCAGTGGCAGCATCAGCAGTTGCTTCCAGAGCTCTCAACCCACAGTAAGGAGATTGAACAACTAATCAGAAGGCGATTACAGGGCTCTCTTCACTGGCACTGAGGGAAGGACTCTGTTGTTTTGCCCATAGCTGGATCTGGGTTGCAGTCCTGGGTGGCAGTCCCAGGGTGAGGAGGAGAACTAGCACATCAGAGCTTGTGGCTGCAGTTGAGTGGGGATCCTTCTTATAGTTCCAGGGCAGAAAAGAGTGCTTGTGGTTGCTCACAGACCAGAGCACAGGCCAGGAGAGTAGTAAACACCTCTCCTTAGATCATACCACCTTGGAAGAATTGAAAACTTACAGGACCCTAGAAGTATCTCTGAATAAAGTGGCACAAAACCCCTAAAGCCTGGGACAATTCACCCTCCACCCTGGAAGCAAAGCCCTGCTTTAACAAAGTATGGAAAGTCAAGTAATAAGCTTGGAATATGAGCAAGCAATAGAAAAAAATTCTGACCATAGAAAATTACTATGGTGACAAGGAATCAAAACACACACTCAGAAAATAGCAAAGTCAAAGCTCCTACATTGAAAGACTCCAAGAAAAATATGAATTGGTCTCAGACCATGGAAGAGCTCAAAAAGGATTTTAAAAATCAAATAAGAGAAGTAAAGATCAAATGTGAGGAGAAATGAGAGTGTTGCAAGAAAATCATGAAAAATGAGTCAGCTTGGTAAAGGAGACACAAAAAAATACTGAGGAAAGTAATACCTCAAAAAAACAGATGAGGCCAAATGGTAAAAGAAGTACAAAAAGCCAATCAAGAGAAGAATGCCTTAAAAAGCAGAATTGGCCAAATGCAAAAGGGGCACAAAAATTCACCAAAGGAAAAAATATCCTTAAAAAGTAGAATTGGCCAAATGGAAAAGGAAATCCAAAAGCTCACTGAAGAAAATAATTTCTTAAAAATTAGAATTGAGCAAATTGGAAGCTAACGACTGTATGAGAAATCAAGAAACAATAAAACAAAACCAAAAGAATGAAAAAAATAGAAGACAATGTGAAATATATCATTGGAAAAATAACTGTCCTTGCAAATAGATCCAGGAGAGATAAATTAAAAATTATTGGACTATTCAAAAGCCATGATCAAAAAAGTAGCCTAGATATCATCTTTCAAGAAATTACCAAGGAAAACTAATATTCTGGAACCAGAGTGTAAAATAGAAATTGAAAGAATCCACTGATCACTTCCTGAGAGAGATCCCAAAATGAAAACTCCTAGGAATATAATAGCCAAATTCCAGAATTCCCAGGTGAAGGAGAAAATATTACAAGCAGCCAGAAACAATTAAAGTTTCATGGAGCCACAGTCAGGATAACACAAGATTTAGCAGCTCTATATCAAAGAATCAGAGTGCTTGAAATATGATATTCTGGAGGGCAAAGGAACTAGGATTACAACCAAGAATCACCTGAATATAATCCTTCAGGGGGAAGATGGATATTCAGTGAAACAGAGGACTTTCAAGCATTCCTGATGAAAAGCCTAGAGCTGAATAGAAAATTTGACTTCCAAATACAAGGATCAAGAGAAGCATAAAAAGGTAAACAGTGAAGGGAAATCATAAGGTTAAACTGCTTACATTCCTCCATGGGAAAATGATACTTGTAACTCATAAGAACTTTTTCATTCTTAGGGGAGTTAGAAGGAGTATATATAGACAGAGGGCACAGGTGTGAATTGAATACGATGGGATGTTATCTTAAAAAAGTAAAATTAGGGGCAGCTAGGTGGCACAATGAGTAGAGCAACGGCCCTGGAATCAGGAGGACCTGAGTTCAAATGTGACCTCAGACACTTGATCCATGTACTTGCTATGTGACCTTGGGCAAGTCACTTAACCACAATTGCCCTGCCAAAAAAACAAAAAGCAAAAGTAAAATTAAGGGGTTAGAGAGGAATGTACTGGGAGAAAATGAAAGCAAGAGATAGAGTGGGGTAAATTAGCTCACCTAAAAGAGGCAAGAAAAAGCTTTTATAATGGACAGGAAGGTGGATGAGATGACGGAGAGTGAGTGAACCTTATGCTCATTGGAATTGGCTCAAAGAGGGAATGACATACAGACTCAATTGGGTATAGAAATCTATTTTATCATACAGGAAAGCAAGAGGGGAAAGGGATTAGAGAAGGGGGAGGGGTGATAGAAGGGAGGGTAGATTGGGGGAGGGGATAGTCAGAAGCAAAACACTTTGAGGCAGGGACAGGGTGAAAGGAGAAAGAATAGAATAAAGAGGGAGGGGGAATAGGGTGGAGGGGAAAAAAGTTAGCAAATAAAAAAAAATTTGAAACGAGTTTCTATAATAAAGGCCTCCTTTTGCAAACATATAGAGAACTGAGTGAAATTTGCAAAAGAGCCATTCCCCAATTGATAAATGATCAAAATATATGAACAGTTTTCAGATGAAGTAACCAAAGCTATCTTTAGCCATATGAAAAAATGCTCCAACTCACTATTGAGTGGAGAAATGCAAATGAAAACAATTCCAAGGTACTACCTCATACCTATTAGATTAGCTAATGAGACAAAAAGGGAAAATGACAAATGGCGAAAGGGATATGGGAAAAATGGGGCTTTAATGTACTGTTGGTAGAATTACGAATTGATTCAACCAATCATTGAATGTGATAACTTTGGGAATCAATACATGATAATTCCATGGTTACAAGATAGTTCTGCTTTTACAAGAGAATTTCTTCGACGGTCAGGGTGTTCTTGTGATGGGGAAAGATAGTTTGTTTTACTGGAGCCCACTCATGGGTAGTTGTGGGGAAAAGTTGTTTGTCTTACTGATGGGGTTTAGACTGTGGGAGCTCCCTTGAACTCTGCTTGAATCTTCCCATAGATGAGGCATTTGCCTGAGGTCATAAGACTTTCATTATCACTAGGCCCAAATCTCTAGGTTACATTTAACCTAGTTTAGCCCTCCATTGTCAGGCTACTTCCCACCCTTGAACCTATCAAAGTGTCTGTGCCCAAATCTGTTACCCTTAAACTAGCCTAGCCCTACACTGTCTGTTATCTCCAGGGAGCCTTCAGCTACTCCTCACCCTTAATCCCATTCTTTTGGTTTCTGGAGTCTGACCTCAACCCAGTCTCATCAAGCTCTTCCTTAGACTCCTCTTCAAGACCCTCCCTAAACCCCTCCTCCCATCACCCCAGAACCCCCCCTAGATCCCTCCCACAGCTTTTCTGTATATAAGTTTCATCTTGCCTCCATGAAGGTGCTCAGATTCAATCTACCTCAGTAGACTGAATCTGGCCTGCTTGTGAAGATGAGCATCACAAAGGGTGTGATTTCTTAAGACTATTCAATATGGCGAATCTTTAATAAGCTTTGTTTTTCTTTGGCTGTGAGGATGCTTGAGTTGAATTTGAGTGCGACCCAGTATTGTTGGTATTTTGGGGTCTCAAGCACCCCTAAAATGTGGTTCACACAAACTTTCTCCTTATAAGCTCCATCTTGCCTTCATGAAGGTACTCAGATTCAATCTAGCTCAGTAGATTGAATCTGGCCCACTTGCAAGCATCACAAATGGTGCCCCCTTGGAGGAAGCCTGGTGATTTGGGCAGTGGGGAAACCTGCTTTTGATGACAGGAGGGTCACTGGTCAAAGGAATGCCCTCCAGGGCACCCCCCTGACAGAGCCCCAGGAACCAGTACCTCTAGGACCATGCCCATGTGACCAGGAGGGACATTGGAGGAAGGATTGCTCCCAGGTTGGAAAGTGGTGAAGTCCCCTGTCCTCCAGTCTTCTCAAGACTCAGAGTGATGGGGGAGCCTAGGGCTTGGTAACACTCCCACTTTCTCCACCTCTCTTATGAGCCCTGGTCAGAAATTGAGGCTGAAGGTAAGGTTACCCACTTTATCAAAGCTATGTTCTCTTGTTTTAACTAATTACTCTGGTCCTATCCACCCCTTGACCCACTGGGCTACATGCATCAAAGGGGAGATTAAGAGATGTCTCCAGACATACCCCCTCCCTGCCTACTTGAGGATCTGTTGTTTGAACACTCCTTCCTTATGCTGTCCTCTGGCCCTGCCTTGTTGTTGAGAAGGGAACTGATGGTGAAATGGGGGGGCCAACTTTCTCTAGTTAAGCCTCCCATCTCCATTTTCCCTCTGTTCACCAGACCTCCCCATGTTCCCCAAGAAGTATAGGAGGCGGTTGAGCCAATTGTTTGGGATCAGGGAATTCCTGGGCAAGTTACTCCTGCCATTCCAGCCATGGTTCCCCTCCAAGATCCTAAAGTGTTTCCCCCTTGGTGTCAATATCCAATTAAGCCCAAGATCTGGGAGGCACTTCAACCATTAATTGCTACTCAAGGCCCTGACTCATTTCCTCTAGAGTGGGGCTTTGACCAGTCCAAAGCTTTTGAGACTTTGGAAACTGAATTGACCACCACTCCAGCATTGGCTCTAAATAAGCTAGAAAAACCTTTCACTCTGTGTGTTGATGAAAGGAGAGGACAGGCCTTGGGAGTCCTAATCCAGTCCTTAGGATGTGATCCCAGGCCTGTTGCCTATTTTTCAAAACAATTAGACTCCCTGGCTGCTACAGCCATTCTAATGGAGGAAGCTTCTAAACCTTTAGTTGACCAACCCTTAAGTTCTGAATCCCCATCGAGTTTGAGCATCCTGGAAGCAGAGGGCCACCAGTGGCTGGCTAGTCATAGGCTCACCAAATATCAAACCTTGCTCTTACATACCCAGACCTGATTCTTTGGGTATGCTACACACTCCTGAGCCCTGAAGTAGTGTGGTACACAGAACAAGTGGTTAGGAAAGCTAAGTATGAAATAGTCATCTTTAATTCCCTCCAGGGAAATTGTCCTTTTGCTATACTCCTATACTGCCTGTTGGTCCTTGTTTGCTTAATCTCCTTGCCAAATTTGTCTCCAGGCTTCAAGCCATCAACTTCCAGATGACTGCTCAGACTGTGTACCCCTCGAACTGGACCACTGGGGCAGGGTCAGCTCTATACCCCTTGCCAGCAGGAAGAAGTTTCAGAAGCTGAAAACTTCACCCCTTACCGCAAAGGAATTTGGGTCCTATTTGTTTGAGGGGGGAATGGCAGGGTTTAGACTGTGGGAGCCCCCCTGAACTCTCCTTGAATCTTCCCACTAGATGAGGCATTTGCCTGAGGCCATAAGCCTTTCATTGTTGCTCGGCTCAAATCTCTAGGTTACTCTTAATCTAGCCTAGCCCTCCATTGTCAGGCTACTTCCTGCCCATCCTATCAAAGTGTCTGTGCCCAAATCTGTTACCCTTAAACTAGTCTAGCCCTACATTGTCTGTTAGCTCCAGGTAGCCTTCAGCTACTTCCCACCCTTAATCCAATTCTCTTGGTTCCTGGAGTCTGACCTCACTTTAGTGCCATCAAGATCCTCCTTAGACTCCTCCTCAAGACCCTTCCTAAACCCCTCCTCCCATCACCTCAGAACCACCCCTAAATCCCTCCCACGATCTTTCTGTATGTAAGTCTCATCTTGCCTTCATGAAGGGGCTCAGATTCGATTGAATCCGGCTGTGAAAATGAGCATCATAAATGGTGAGATTTCTTAAGACTCAGTATGGTGAGTCTTTAGTAAACTTTATTTTTCTCTTTGGCTGAGAAGGCTTGAGTTGAATTCATTTGAGCAGGACCTGGCATGTCAATATCTTGGTGTCTTGAGCACACCTCAAACATATGGTTCCCTAACCTCATCATTACTGGGGTCCACTTATTGTTAGGCATATTGTTATTGGGCTGGGGAGAAAACTGTCAGGGATAGTGGTTATTTTTTTCTTCATATTTTATTATTTAATATTTTTAGTTTTTAACATTGATTTCCACAAGGTTTTGAGTTACAAATTTTCTCCCCATTTCTTCCCTCCCCCCACTCCAAGATCGCATATATTCTGATTGCCCTGTTCCCCAGTCATCCCTCCATTCTGTCACCTCACTCCCCCCTGCCCCAATCCCCTTTCCCCTTATTTTCTTGTAGGGCAAGATAGATTTCTATACCCCATTGCCTGTATGTCTTGTTTCTCAGTTGCATGTAAAAACAACTTTTTTTTTTTTGATCATCTACTTTTACAACTTTGAGTTCCAAATTCTCTCCCCTCTCCCCTCCCCACTCAGTCTCCCTAAGAAGGCAAGCACTTGTATCAATACGCAAAACACTTCCACAATAATCATATTGTGAAAGACTAACTATATTTCTCTCCATCCTATCCTTTCCCCCTTTATTCAGTTTTCTCCCTTGATCCTGTCCCTTTTCAAAAATGTTTGCCTTTGATTACCTCCTCCCCTGATCTGCCTTCCCTTCTATCATCCCCCCTTTCTTATTCCCTTCCCTCTACTTTTCTGTGGGGAAAGATACCCAATTGAGTGTGTATGTTATTCCCTCCTCAAATCAAATCTGATGAGAGCAAGATTCACTCATTCCCCCTTACCTGCCCCCTCTTCCCTTCCCTTGCTTTTTCTTGCCACTTTTACGTGAGGTAGTTTACTCCATTCTGTCTCTCGCTTTTGCCCTCTCTCAATATATTCCTATCTCACCCCTAATTTTATTTTATCTTTTAGATATCATCCCTTCATATTCAACTCACCTTGTACCCTCTGTCTATATATGTATTCCCTTCAACTACCCTAATACTGAGAAAGGTCTCATGAATTACCCACATCATCTTTCCTTGTAGGAATATAAACAAAACTGTTCAACTTCTTGATTCTTGTATTTGAAAATCAAATTTTCTGTTCAACTCTGGTCTTTTCACTGATAAAGTCCTCTATTTTATTGTAAATCCATATTTTGCCTTGGAGCATTATACTCAGTTTTGCTGGGTAGGTGATTCTTGGTTTTAATCCTAGCTCCTTCGACCTCCAGAATATGATACTCCAAGCCCTTTGATCCCTTAATGTAGAAGCTTCTAGATCTTATGTTGTCCTGATTGCATTTCCACAATACTCAAATTGTTTCTTTCTGGCTGCTTTCAATATTTTCTCCTTGACCTGGGAACTCTGGAATTTGGCAATAATATTCCTAGGAGTTTTCTTTTTGGGATCTTTTTCAAGAGGCGATTGGTGGATTCTTTCAATTTCTATTTTACTCTCTGGTTCTAGGATATCAGAGAAATTTTCCTTGATAATTTCTTTAAAGATGATGTCTAGGCTCTTTTTTTTTTGATCATGGCTTTTGGGTCCTGCTGAAAGAATTCGAACCAAGCCTTCTCAGCCAAGGAAAAAGACAAAGTTTATTAAGGATTTTCCATAATGGGTTGTCTTAAAAAATCCCGCCATTTGAGACACCTTTTTCATAAGCGGGCCACATTCAATGAATCTGAGCACCTTCATGGAGGCAAGATGAGACTTATATACAAAAAGATTGTAGGAGAGACCTAGGGTGGTCCTGGGGTGATGGGAGGAGAGGTTTAGGGAGGGTGTTGAAGAGGAGTCTAAGGAGGAGCTTGATGGGACTTGGATGAGGTCAGACTCCAGGGTGGGAAATAGCTGAAGGCTAAGAGTCCTAGGGTATAGATATTTTGATCAGGATCAAGGGTGGGAAACAGCCAGAAGGCAATCCAGAAGTAGCCAGACAATGGAATGCTAGGCTAGGCTAAGCTAGGCTAGTTGGGCATGAAAAGCCAGATCAAGTGGGAAGATTCAGGGTGGGTCTCTAGGGACTTCTCACAGACTGTACTCCAGATCCAAGGGGGTTCCCAGAGACTGTACCATCATCAGGATCTCTAGGAATAGCTTTCTAGTATGAACTAATGGAATGTGCTCCCTTCCCTTGACTTTCCCCTCCCACCCCCAAATCCTCTCTGCACTCATTAAAGGTGAAGCAATGGATTGAGTGCTGGGTCTGGAGTCAGGAAGACCTGAATTCTCATCCAGCCTCAGACATTTATTGTGACCCTGGGCAAGTCATTTTTAACCTGTTTGCCTCAGTTCCTCAACTGCAGAAAGGGGATCAGAATAGCACCTACCTCCCAGGATTGTTGTGTAGATAAAGAGATAATATTTTTAAAGCACTTAGTATTATTGTTGGGGTTTAGAATGTGGGAGCCCCTTTGAACTCTCCTTAAATCTTCCCATAGATGAGGCATTTGCCTGAGGCCATAAGCCTTTCATTATTGCTAAGCCCAAATCTCTAGGTTACTCTTAACCTAGCCTAGCCCTCCATCTTCAGGTTACTTCCCACCCTTGATCCTATCAAAGTGTCTGTGCCCAAATCTGTTACCCTTAAACTAGCCTAGCCCCACATTGTTATCTTCAGGTAGCCTTCAGCTACTTCCCACCCTTAATCCTATTTTTGGTTCCTGGAGTCTGACCTCACCCCAATTTCACCAAGCTTCTCCTTAGACTCCTCCTCAAGACTCTCCCTAAACCCCTCCTCCCATCACCCCAGAACCACCCCTAGATCCTTCCCACAGCTTTTCTGTATATAAGTCTCATCTTGCCTCCATGAAAGGGCTCAGATTCAATCTAGCTCAGTAGATTGAAGCTGGCCTGCTTATGGGAAGGAGCATCACAAATGGTGAGATTTCTTAAGACTATTCAATATGGCCAATCTTTAATAAACTTTGTTTTTCTTTGGTGGTGAGAAGGCTTGAGTCGAATTCATTTGAGCAGGACCTGGTGTTGTTGGTATTTTGGGATCTCAAGCACCCCTAAAAACATGCTTCCCTGACCTTATCATTGTGATTGAGATGTAAAAGGGACTTAATTTTCCTTCCACCTTACCCAAAACCCCTCCCCAGGAAATACCAGAAGGGGTGTGGTTATACAATTGCTCAATTTCATCTGACTCTTTAGGACGCTATTTGGGTTTTTCTTGGCAAAGATAGTAGAATAGTTTGCCATTTTCTTCTTCAATTCATTTAACAGATGAGGAAACTGAGGCAAACAGGGTAAAGTGACTTGTCCAGGATCACACAGCCAGTAAGTACCTGAGGCTGGATTTGAACTCTGGTCTTCCTAACTCCAGGCCCAGAGCTCTAACAGCTGTGCCACCTAGCTGCCCTGGGGATATGATAGCTGTTGTCAAATGCCTTCTAGGAAGAAGGGTTAGCCTCTTTCTGCTTAGCCTCAGGGGATAAAAGTCAGAACAATGTAGAATGGGCTGCCTGGGGAGACTGAGGCACCCTCTTTTTTTGGGGCTCCTTGAGCAGAGGCTGGAGGATCCCTTGTTGGTATGTTGGATTCATTTTCAGGAATGAGTTGTGCATCTGCTCAGGTTCTTTCCATGTGTGGTACAGTCAGGTCTGATCCTATGAGCAGGAGTTAGGTTTCTGGCTGTTACATTTGGCATGTGTGCCCTCTAGTGGGGAGTATGAGGTACTGGCTTTTTCCGCCTTCTAGAAAAAAAAAAAATTAAAACCATATTCTATTTGTACTTAGCAGACTATATTCAAATCCCCGAAATGGCCTGAGCCTTGTCAAGTAGATTTTGGGGCCTTGACCTTTTTACTTGCTTTTTAAAATGAAAAATAATACAAATATAGACAGTGTTGAATGTAATCCACTATAAACAACCAAGTAATGGTCAAGAGAAAATAAGTCACTAATTATGATAACAGCAGCTCATATAATTTTACAGCATTAAAACCTTCCACTCTAAGGGTACTTTTCTTCTCGTTGTTGTTTAGTAACGTCAGACTCTTTTTGATCCCACTTGGAGTTTTTTTTTGGCAAAGATACTGGAAGGGTTTTCCGTTTCTTTCTCCAGCTCATTTTACAGATGAGGAAACCGAGGCAGACAAGATGAGGTGACTTGCCCAGGGTCACACAACTAGTAAGAGTCTGAGTTGACCTCAGGAAGATGACTTCAGGCCCAACACTATCCACCGAGCCACCCAGCTGCCCCATCTTTCATATTCCTATTAAAGGTGGCATAGTGGATAGAACAGTGGGCCTTGAGTAAGGAATACTTGATGACCTTTTTGTTACTCAAAATCATAGGGCAATAGACTTAAAACTAGAAGGGAGCTCTGAGATCATTTGTTCCAACTATCTAAATTCACAGATGACTGGAATCAACCTGGGACTTTAGCGGCTGCCATCTTCATCCAATCAGTATTGGATTGGGGCCTTACTACTGTATCTAAAACACACAGTGATTTTCATCCTTTGCTTGAAGACCTGGAGTCAACTGAACAAGCATTTATTAAACAACTACTGTGTGCCAGGCACTATGCTAAGCATGCACTGAGGATGCAAAGAAGGGCAAAAACCAATCCTTGCTCTCAAGGAACTTACGGCCTAAAGGAGGAGGAATCTACTACTTCTGGAGTCTGCCTATTTCACTTTTGGATAGTACAGATTCTTAGGAGGTTTCTCCTTTTATTGAACCAAAGTCTATGTAATCATTCCATTTGTCCCATTTTTAAAAATTCTGAATTTAAACGTGAATTGATATAAGTACTTCCATACACACTGTACATAAAACTGAATCTTTTGTAGCACAGCTTCCTTTGAATTTTAAGAAAACAAAACAGTTACATTTTATTTAAGTGTATACTTTGTATATGCTTTATATATACTTTGTATATACTTTATGTACTTTGTAACATTCAAAGCTGCTCTGCTTGTTTATGATTCCTCTTGGTCTCTTTTCTAGGCATTTCAAAAGTGACCTTTTTTGAAAAATCTTTTTGGCAATCCCTTAGCTCCCCACTTCTCCTCCTCACTCTCTCTACAATCCACTGATAAAAGAAAAAAAAAACCTTTACAATAAATACGCATATTTAAGAGAGACAAGTGCATGCATTGGCCATGCCTAAAAATGTAATTCTCAGTCTGAACCCTGAGTCTGTATCTTCTTCATCATTGGTTTCCTGGCATTTCGGTTGGCCATTGTTGTTACACTGTTGCTGTTATTGTACACATTTTGCTTCTGCTTCTGCATGTGCCACTCTGCATCAGTTCATACAAGTTTTCCCAAGGTTTCTGAGAAATTATTTCATTTCTTATGGTACAATACTATTCCATCACATTCATATGTAAGGCCAAGGGAGAAAAAAAAACCATAACTGAAAAGAATGAATATAATAAGGACAGAAGCAAGAAGAGGGCTGGCTGGCCGCCTGTTCTTGGTTTTATGTCAACCAGGGTAGGAAGAGCAGGCTATGTATGCTTGCTCTCTCATGCCATCTGGAGGCTTTATTTTCATTATATACAATGCTGTCTCTTGCTTTTAGATATTTAGATATTAAGTTTTACTAGATATTAAGATTTAGATACTTGCTTGTAGATATTAAGAAATGGTCTATGTAGTCCTATGTATTCTCTCATTTTAAACAAAAACAAGTAGTGGCTTTTACAGAAAGCTTTTTTGGTGTCTATTGATATATCATGGGTTGATTGTTTTGTTATCAATATGGTCTGTGTTTATATTTTTCTTAATGTTGAACCAACCCTGCCCTCTGGTATAAATCCAACCTTGTGTATAGTCTTTTAAATATATTCTTGTAACTTCTTTGGTAACATTTAATATTTTTGTATCAATATTCTTTAGGGATATCAGTCTATAATCTCCCCCCTGCCCCGTTTCTCCCTGGTATAGGTTTCAAGACTATATATGCGTCATAGAGTTTGGAAGACTCTCTTCTTATATTTTGTACATAGTTTATGTAATATTGTTTGTCTGACAGAATCCATTGTAAATATATCTTGTCTTTTTTTCCTTTGGAAGTTCATTTATGGGTTGTTCGATTTCTTTTTCTGCTATTGTGTTATTTAAATAATTAGTAGATTTTTTTTCTTGTTCTGTGAATCTATTTTACATTTCTAAAGTAGTCATCCATTTAATCTAAGTTATCAGTTTTGCTGGAATATAATTAGATAAAATGATTTCTAACAGCTTTGTTATTTCATTTTCAATTGACATTCTTCATTTTCATTTTTAACACAAAATTTGGTTTTCTGCTCTTTTTAAGAAAGATCAAACTATTTATTTTTAATTTAAAAAAGCCTCCTTGTTTTATTTTTCAGTTTAATGGACTTTTTTTTTTTTTTTTGCTGTCAAGTAATCATTCTTTCTGAGCAAATCGTTTAATATTTTTAAGGAGTCCCAGTAACTTGGAAGCCGGATGGTATATTTCGAACAGATAAATGCCATTTTAGAGCTAGGAGAGATGTTTGATGGCAAAGTAGAAAAAATCTTATTCTTTAATTTGAGACCTGGGGTTCAAATCTTACCTCTGTCTTTTACTACTTGTATGACCTTAGGCAAGTAATTTCTCTTCCCTTAGCCTCAGTTTCTCCTTTGTAAAACAAGAGAGTCGAACTAGAATCAGGGGAGAGGAATCTGAGGCCTTCAGGACACAGGTGCCCCTCAAGGACCTCAAGTGTGGCCCTTTGATGGAATCAGAGACTGTAAACCTAATCCTTGGATTCTGTCAAAGGGCTGCCCTTAAGGACTGAGAGGGCCACATGTGGCCTCAAGGCCGAAGGTTCCCTGACCTTGGACTGGATGGCCTGGAGAGCTCTTCTAGATGCATAATTCTTTCTGAGATCATCCACTCTGATCCCTCCCCATTTACAGGGACTCAGAGAGTAACTTACTCAAAGTCACAAAACACATGCTTGCTACATAAAAAGTACTTAATAAAAATGTTTGTTAATTGACAAAGATAGTAGTGCAACCAGCTGGGTTTCCTAATTCTATATCTAGTGTTTTTTCCTCCACTAAGCCAAAATTAGGGCCAGTGACAGAGAACTAGGCTTGGAGTTCTGAGTTTGGGGTTTTACTCTGGCACAATCTGTGTGCCCTAAGACAAGCTACGTCTTTGGGCTTTAGGGTTTAAAAAAAATCTATAAATCTTTAAAATGAGGGGTTGGACAGATGACCTTTAATGTCTTTCCTGGTTCCAAGATCCTACCATTCCAAATGTCTAGTTCCTTATTTCAGCAATGGGGATAGTAACCTAGTAATCATAGTATCATGGCACCTCCCAATTCCAAGTGAGGATCAAGGTGACCCTCAAGCTTTGCTATGGCATTTAAATGGCATTACTTTGTATCATTCATGCATACATAAGACCCTAGTTGATTACATATCTACCTTCAAACATCTCTGATTTTGTCAGTATGGGCATTTCCTCCAGTAATACACATCTTGACAAATCTATAACTTTATAGCTTAATAGATTAGTCTTAGGGAGTTACTTGCCTATGGTCATACAGCTAGTAAGTGTCAGAAGCAACATTCTAATCCAGGCTTCCTGATTCCACGTTCAGCCAACATGATATCTTGCTTTTTCTTTGCTCTCTTGTCAGAACAACTCACCCTTATTAGCTGGGGGGATCAGAGAAGGTTTCCTGGGGCTGCCATTTGACCACACTTTAAAGGATGAGTAGCAATTCAACACACAAAAATAGAGGAGGACCTTCCTGGCATGGGGCATGGTCTCTATAAAGTAAAGGAGGGCAGGGTCTATCTTCAGCAATTTTAAGTTAAGGTGTAGTGAAAACAGTGATGCCTACAATCTGTGTTACCTTAAGCCATTCCCCTTCTCTGGGCAGCTTTTTTCTCAGTTGTAGAAAGGGGGAGTAGGAGGTAAGAATTCATGAGTTCTAATCATTCATTTACAACTAGGTCCCTTGCACCTTTAAATTGGTTGATTATAAGGTTTAAATGCCATTTCTGATACTAGGTTAAGTCTTAACATTCTTAGCTTTTGTTTCCTTGCCCTATACAATGGGGATAATGATTCTTTCAGTAGATCAAGAAGTCGAAGAGACCTTAGATGTCACCTAGCCCAATCTCTTCATTTCACAAAGGAAAAATTTGTACAGGTCCAGAGAGGGAAACTGGTTTGCCCCACATTGCAAGAGTAGTAAACGACAGAGCCTGGAATCAAATCCAGGCAGAATCCAGTTCTTTCCAACGTAGCACACTGCCCCTAAGAGCCCTAGAGAAATGTGGGGATTTTCGATGCTTTTATCAAGGCCAAACATGCTCTAAGTGCTTTGGAGAAGTTTACTAATTGTTCTGGGAAATCCTGGTGCGCACAACTATGAGGAAATATGCCCTGGGCCAGGAGTCCAGGCAGGAGCTTGACTTCAGCTCCCACAATGCAAGACAGGCGGGCATAGCAAGAAGGGGAAACTGGGAATGAAAAAACCTAAATCCTAGGAGAGCGAAGCCTAAGCGATGAGCTTGTGCAGTCCTTTATTTTACCAATGAGTAAATTAAGGTCTGAAAACACCAGTCTTTGGGGGTGATCAATCCTTCCTTAGTGATTTCCAGGTACCAATGCACAATATCTTTTTGGAAATGCCTCATGATCCCAAAGCAGATAGGGGGCTATGGGGGAAATGTACACAAGTGCAGAGAGCTAGAAGGAGACAGAAAACTACAAGACCCAGAATCCTCTCTGGTGGAACCTGAAAAAATTATCTCTGAGTTCTTAGCCAATTAAGAGTTTGGCTTGTGGCCCAAGCTCTACCTGTTCACAAGATCACAGCGCTTGGGCTGAAAAGTAACTTGGATTTTATCTAGTCCAGCAAGGAGGAAATTAGACCCAGAGAGTTCAAACAGGCCCAAGAAATCAGGGATAGTGATGTGCTGGCTTCTTTACAGGTCTACTAATTCCATATGTCCTCTCTTGAAACAAGAAAGAAGAAGGATATCTCTCCTCTTCAAAGCTCTCCCTCCAACTCTTCTACTCTAGCATACTCTCCACCAATCCAGGATGAGGGTCACATTGAAATGCCAGCTCTTCTCTATGAGACACTTCTCAAAATCTTTTCTCTCTCTCTCCATGGGTCTCTCCCTGAAGAGAGTCTGGACCCATCATATCTCTCCCTCGAAGAAATGAAGAATGTTTTTCTTCTCCAGAGCTCTAGCATCAACTCCACCCCCAAGAGATCTTGAATATTCAAGTAGTCATTTTCTCCACCAATCTGTAAGCATGCCTAAGCTGCAACATGCAAAACCCCTCAAGCTTGAAACCCACGATACATAAGTTGCAGGGGGAGAATACAGTAAGAACTGGAGTGGGGAAGGAGTGGAATTAGGGAAGGCTTCCCAGAGGGAGGGTCTACTCAGCTAAATCTTGAAGGAAGATCAGAATTCTGAGAAGTTAAGTTAAAGATGGTCCATGTTTGAAGAATTAGGGAGGGTGGAAGGAAGAGGAGGATGGTTTGTGAAAATACATAGATGTGGTGGATGGAGCGCAGAGCTCAGAGAATAGTTACTGGTTCAGTGTAACTACAATATTGAGGGTGTGAAGGAGAATAGCATGAGAGAAAGTCATAGTTAGATGGTGGTGGGCACTAAATTCCGGACTGAGGACTTTGCATTTTATCTTAGAGATAATAGGGAGCCATCGAAGCTGATTGAGCAGAGGAGTGACATGGTCAGATCTGTGTTTTAGGAAGCTTCTTTTGATAGCTACAGACTGGATGATTGGATAATGGATTGGACGGGGAAAGGCCAGAAACAGGGAGATGAACTGGGCTATTTCAATGGCAGAGGAGAGAGGTGATAAGGGCCTAGACTAGGGTGATGGCTCACTGGCTGTCAGTAGAGAGGAGATAGGAGAGATTTTTTTGCAAGCAGTCAGTAAGACTGACTGAACTTGACAATTGAGAGAAGAGTCAAGGATGACTGAGATTTTGAACTTCCCTGACTGGAGAGATGGTGGTATTCTTAACAGAAACAGGTAAATTTGGAGGAGAGGCAGATAATGAGCATTCTTTTGAATATGCTGAGTTTTAGATGCAGATGGAGCATCAAGGTGGAAATGTCCAGCAGACATCACCAAGTGGGGAAACTGGACCAGATTTTAGGAGAGTGAATAGAGATGATACTGGAGCTCATGGGAGCTCAGTAGATCAACCAGGGATAGAGTGTAATATAAAAATTGCATGTGGTGGGGGAAAGAGACCTAAGATACAGCCTTGAGGAAAACCCATGCTCGGGTGGTGGGGAGGCTTAGGATCTTTCAGCCAGTGATGCTTCTGGTGATTGGGCTCCTGGAGTTTGGAGGGACCTCACACTTGGCACACCTGAACTATCTTATTGGAAGTTCTTGACATTAATGAAATCACAAAAGCAAAGTTGTAAAGAGTCAGACACGGTGAAAAGGATGCTGGCTTTAGGGTCAGGACCCAAGCTCAAACCCTGTCCCTACCGCTTACCGCATATACGACATTGGGTGAGGCACTTCAACTTTCTTGTCCTTAACCCCTTCCCCCTCTTCCCTTAACCCCCATGAAGGCTCTGGACTAGTTGATCTAAGTCTCATTCACCTTTAAAATTCAGGGCTCCTTTATCTGGGCTTCATGAACTTTAAAAAAATATTTTGATAGCTATATTCCAATATATTTGCTTTCCTTTGTAAGCCTATTTGTTTTGTTTTGTTCATTTAAAAACCTTATTTTAAGACAGACTCTATAAGCTTCTCCAAAGCACCAAAAGGGTCTATGACCCAAACGGATTCTTCAAACAATCTCAAAAACTACAAATCCCAAAGATCCTGGGCAGCCATCAGGGACCCATTTCCTTCTGTTATGCAAACGGCCAATGAAAGAGAGAGCTGCCGGGAATCTCTTATGACATCTGTGCTGATTAACTCCTGAGCACCTTAAAACTGGTGCCTGCTGCTTGGAGCCAGGACAACAGAGATTGGAGGAAAGCTTCTTATATATCTCAGGCTGTGTGGTTCTTGTTGGTAGTCTCGATAGTGTGGAATGGATGCAATACTGAACTACAGAATGGAGGATGTTGAAGATTACTATGAGTTACTGGGATGCGACGAGCTCTCTACGGTAAGAGAATTAACATTGTTAATTTCCTCCTCTGGGAGCTGAAGGGCGTGGGACTAGCTCATCTCTGACATCCCTTCTTGCTCTAGAGCCCGAGATCCCCAAGAGCCTTTAAGGGGACAATTCAAAGTTCTGAACTTTTAATTTTGTAATCCATTTACAGATTTTAAATAGCCTGAAGATTGTTGCTTAGAAAGCCCATTATAGTCATAAAATCTTTTATGACCTGGAAAAGAGACTTTCTCCATATTTTGGTTTCTTTACTTAAATGTTCTGTTTAATTATTACAAGAGCTTCTAGATTCACACATACATCGGTATATACACACCTATGCATTGAAGTGCACCTATGCCAAGGTGCCTTTGAAGAGGTTTTTAACTATTGGTGGGCTTTGGAAATGAAGATGATTTAAAAACAAAAGATTACATTAAAAACAAAAAGCCTGGATGTGTATATATACATATATTAAAGAACAGGTCACAAAGAGAATATCCTCCGAAGTCTCAATAGACACAAAGAAACATAAACCACAGATTGTGAACGTTAGGTAATATATGGTATAGAATCTATGTTTTTCTAGGACTCTGATTTTTATACTCTATTTAAATATGTACTTACAGATGCAAAGATCTGAGATATTTTAATGAATGAGGTAGTGTTTTTAGGACCCCCCAACTTCTAGTTCCTTCTGAAATTACCTTTCATTTACATCATCTATATCTTGTATGTACATAGTTATTTGCATGAGAGTTGTCTCTCCCATTAGAATCCAAGCCACTTGAGAGAAGGGACTTTTTTTTTCTTTTTGTCTGTATCCCCAGCATTTAGTATGATGCCTGGCATATAGTAAATGCTTGATAAATGTTTTTTGATTGGATCAAACAATATATGTAGGATTGATTAAAAAAATGGGGTGGGGCAGGACAGGATCCATGCCTACCTTGGTTATTCCCTTTGGGTAAACCCCTTCTATTAAAGCAAATCCCTGACTTCTCTGCTACTAATAGTCTTAGAGGGGTTGGGAGCACTAAAAGCTTAAATGACTTGCTTAGGGTCACATGATATGTGTCAGAGCTGCGACTTGAACTCAGATCTTCTTGACTATCCCCCAGCCCCTGGCTGCCTCTCTTTTTTTATGTTAGGATTTTGAATTATTTAACAGAAATCGAATTTGTAAAATTAAATGATTTCCCAAATGAATCATTGGTGAAAATTCTAGTAAGTGTTCGGTTGGTCCACAACTGGAGGGAGGCAGCTTACTTTCTTGGATGGAGAGAATGATGAGATGGCATCCAAGGACCTGAGTTTGGCTCCCCTGCTGTAGTATTTTCTGCCTGCATGACTTATTCTCTCTGGCCACAGTTTGCTCATCTATAAAATATAGGGTTTTGACTAGATGACCTCTGGTCCTCAGTTTCCCCATCTGTAAAATGCAGGGATTGGACAATATGAATTGTAAGGTGATTTCCAGCTCCAAACTATTAAAGACATATTAACTTTTTAATCTACAAAGAAGGGATACAACTAGGGAATGATTCTCCCCTTCCCCCTTGAATAGTCTCAAACAGTCTTTCTACCTGCTTCTTGTTCTCTTAACGATCACTAACAGTGTAATCAACCAATGAGCATTTCTTTTACTCATGTAATTCTCTTTTGAGGAGAAGAGTATTGGGGTAGAGTGAAGTTGGCCACTAGGAAGACCTGCTAGGGAGCTAGGAAGATCTACTTTCGACTTCTGCTTCTGACAAATACTCACAAGTCCCCCAACCTCTCAAAGCCTCCAGGCAACTTTCTAAGACCATCAGTTGTAGAGCAAGTAGTTACGTAGGAGTGTCTTTCCTAGGAGCTCCCTATACCAAGGAAATCATAGATCTAGGTCCTTTCTCCCTCCCTTCCTCCAAAAAAAAAAAATAAAAAAAGAAAGAAAGAAAAGAGAAGAAAAAAGAGGAAAGAAACCCCCACACAACCCGACAGCAACTTATAACCTATTCTCTTTTATATACAATGTTGAACCATTTCATTAAACATGTTCCATTCTGTTGACAGAACAAGGACTAGCTAGTTGTTTGTTCAAATTCGTGTAGGTAGCACAAGCCTAGTGGATAGAGGTTTGGACTTGGAGCCAAGAAATTAAGGTTCAAACTCCACCTCTGAGTCTTGCTGTGTCATCCCAAGAAAGCCTGGTGACCTTTCTTAGGTTCTATGACCTGTAAAATGTCTGTAAAACAAGGCTCACCATTACTTCTACATCGAAGCTTATTTTGTGGTGACCATCAAAAGAGAGAGTCTGGAAAGCATTTTGCTCATAGATTTGATAATAGGTTTCTAGCACAGAGTGAATGTAAATATTAAATAGTAATTGTTTCCTGAGGGTGTAAGGGAGGGCAGTTGGGGTTACGTGACTTGCCCAAGGTCATACAGCTAGTAAATGTGTCAAGTGTCTGAGGCCAGACTTGAACTCAGTTCCTCTTGACTCCAGGCCAGTGCTCTACTCACTGAGTCATGTAGCTGTCCTCATTGTTTCTCTTTTGGCCAGGAACCCTGAGGGTCTTCCCCTCCCAGTTTGATTTTTTTTTGGGGGGGGTTTGATTAAAGGGGCCATCCCTTGATTACCTACTTAAAGAGGCCTATTCACTGAATGGGCGTCACCTCATTCAGAGTGAGAACCTGAAAAGACCTTACCCTGAAAGGGCCAGAATATCCCAATACACTCTGGGTCATCTCCAGTCATCCTGGTCATCAGGCCACTGGACCCAGATGGCTCTGGAGGAGAAAGTGAGGCTGGTGACCTTGCACAGCCCTCCCTCACTCAAATCAAGGTCAACTGCAAGTCATGTCATCATTTCTCTGATGTCTCGGTCCTCTTCGAAAACAAAGGATGAACATACATATAGCCCCACCTCTCAAACCTTGTGTTACAAACAACTAAGCATTTATTTACTAAGCACCTGCTAGGGGACAAGCAGCGTGTTAGGCACCCAAAGTGAAACAGTCGCTGATGGTTAAGAAGGAGCCAAAATATCACCCATGGGCTTATTGCTGATCCTTTGAGCGATATGTCATATTTCTTATCTCATTCATCTAAGAAATTTTTCCTTAGCATTAAGAGAGGTGCCTTTGTCTACTCTTCCTCACAATTTTGTCTGCATTTCTTCCTGTCTTCTGTTTTCTGCTTGGATTGTGAACCTATCTGTGTTGAGTTAGAAGGCTTCCATGGATTTTATTTTTTTTGTATTAAATTTTTTAAAATCGTGAATTAGAAAATCCTCAACCAATTGGAACTTTTCATATATATAGTCAGAAAAAGTGGATTGTGTTTGAAACCATGACTCAATTGCATTGTTAAAAAAAATATGCTAAGTTTAACTTAGGGCTAGCATTGTTTGATTCCCCTTCTGAACTTCATTCTCCGCTCCATTGTGTATTTTAAAATTGTTTCATTGACAGTCTTCTTTTTCCCTAGGTTTTTTTTTTTTATGTCACTGCTAATCCTTCTCTTCCCTTGCAATCAATTCTTGCAATCAAGCAAAACAAGCTTTTGGTGTTTCAGTTGAGTCAGAAAGTGTATATGTTTCCTTCTGCATCTATGATCTATGATGACTGACATGAGGCTTTGTAAGCCTCCCATTGGTCATGGCATTGAACAGACACCAGAAAGAAAGTCCCTGACTTCAAGAAGCTTATATTTTACTAGTTGGGAGTGGGGTGGGGTGCAAGAGATCCAGATAAGTAAATACAAAGTAAGATTACCATTTGGCTAAACTGATATGAAGGCCTGCTATTTGAATAGTGACATAGTGATAAATAGCTTTCTGGTCTTTGTTCACTGAAGGGAGCCTCTTTCTGGGAACAAATGAGGCAGGCTGATAATTTTCATTTAACACACATGTTTTTGTGTGGTCATCACAATAACCGTCTATGGTAGGTACCACAGGCAATATTGTCCTAGTTACCACATGTTGTATATTGTGTTCAAGTCTGGACACCATCTTTTAGGAAGGACATGTGTGACTTGGTGAATTTTCAGAAGTGACCAGCTAGCATGGAGGAGGGCTTTGAGCTCAGGCCACATGAGGGGCAGATGAACTAGAGATACTGAGCCTGGAAACTGACTTCGAGTCCTTGGAGGACTGTCCTGGGGCAGAAGGATTATGGGGCTTGAAGGTTATGACAACAGCATAGGAGGAGATTCTTGCTCAGGTGGGGTTGCACTCTGTGGCCTCTGGGAGAAGTTCCTTCAACTCTGCTCACCATTTTATGAATTACAAAAGTAAGGAACAGAAAGCTTAAGTGACTTCAGAGGCAGGATATAGAGAATCCTGGTCCTTCTTGAATCTAGGAACAACAATCTTTCCCTTACACATTCTGCCTCCCAAGGGTATGACTTGTTTTAGTGAAGAGTTGAAAAAACTGATATACAAGTGCTATGTTCATTGATAACCTGACTTGTTTACTGAAGTATCGATTTTCTTTCAGGTTGACCAAATCCTGGCAGAATTTAAGGTCAGAGCTCTTGAATGTCATCCTGATAAGAATCCTGAAGACCCCCAAGCAGGTAGTTTTTGTCATTATAAAAAATTAAAATGTAAACATGTTTCTTTTTAACAAAAATTAGTTTTAAAATTTATATTGCTATCTTCCATTTCTATATTGCCTTCACTTTCAAACATATCCCTTCTCTTTTCCCTGCCAAGACAGTAATACCTTGTATCAAAAAATTTTTCAAAAACTGAAAAAGAACAATATCACAAAATAACACATTAACTGAGTCTTACACTGTATTCAGTGTTCTATGCCCATAGTCTTCTACCCCTCTAATGAAGAGAAGAAAGTACATTTTCTTCTTTCTTTTTCAGGGCTGTGCTTAGGCCTTATAATTAATGGACGACTGGGTCTTTTTTCCTTCCCTTCCTTTCCTCTCCTTCTGCTGGAACATAGTAAGCACCTAATAAATATTTGTTGACATGACTTGGTAGAAGGTGTTTATTCATTTGGGAATTCTATACCACTGAAATCTCAGGTTCAGTTCTTATCCCCATGTACCTAGCACCATGTGCTAGCAAGGAAGAAAGGAAACTAAGATTTATTAAGCTCCTACTCTGTGCCAGGCCCTGCACAAAGTGCTTTATAAATATGATCTTATTTTTTTTCCCACCAAACGACCCCGCCTGGGAGGTAGGTGCTTTTATTTCCAGTACTTTTCAGTTGAAGAAGTGAAGGTAGACAGGGGTTAAGTGATTTGCCCAGGGTCATACTGGAGGCCCTGACACACCGTAGGTTCTTAATAAATGTTTGATTGATAGATGGAAATAATGCCACAGATCCTAAGTTATTTGGAGAGTGTAGCAACTGTAGTGATCATTAGCATCCCTTAGGTCATGGTTCATCTTTCCACAGAAATGGTACTACTGATGGTGATGAGGTACCAAGGCTGGCCTATAGATTTAAATATTCAGTTGAAATGAAAAAACAAATAGCCGAAAGGGTCACTCTGTTAGGTGGTTTTTTTGTTTTCTGTCAAAATAGAGTTCAACAGAGATAAGGAGAAGGATCCAAAAATGACTGATATAAAAACAAAATACATCAATAGAACATTCCCCAAAATGTAAAGCTCTTGGTAGAATCCAGCAATATCCATTTACTTCATAAACTCCCAAAGCAACCATCTCTCTCTACTTCCTCTTCTAATTAAACCTACTCATCCTCAAATTCCAGAATATGTGGTACAGAAAAAATTACTTCTTCTTCCAATTGTATTTCTTCAATTTTGCTTAATTACTTGCGTTGCAATAGTGACCTTTTCTGCTATTTTTTCATTTCAACCGAATACTTCCACTGTAGCATGCTGTGTTTCTAGAGAATTCAATGGATGCTTTCTTTCCCAAAGCAATGTTAATATTTGTTTTATTATTGGTTACAGAGTAAGAGGTGGGAAGTGGAGGGGTCGTGGTGATGGTAATGCAGCAGGGTAGATGGCAAAGCCATCAGAGGGATTGACTGGTCAGATACGATATGCATGATCTTGAGTCTGGGGTCAGCAAGATATAGTGGGTTATGTGTAATTTCACTCTCTGGCTCACCAGTTAGGACAGCAGGTGCGGTTCAAAACCCGAGTATGTTGTTACCCAGGGTATGGTCTTAGGAGATGCAGAAGAAGCAACAGGAGGGTGGATGGAAAGTAGATGTTGGGATGGATGGTCATAAGCTCCTTTACTTTGTGGTATTTGGGTATCTCCATCAGCATACGTGAATCAAATACTACTGGGAAATAGTGTATTTCCTTTCTGACCGAGGAGTTGAGCAACTAAAAATCAGGTTAATGTCCTTGAATAGAAATAATAAAGCAAGTATAAATATTTCAGAAGCACTTTCAAAACAAAACAAAGCAGATTTTTTTTTCAATGAAGCTTGACCTATGGTAGCATCTGCATGATTCTGGAAAACATCAGAGCGCGTCACTGATTCTGGCTTGATCCTTGTCACTTCTGGTTGCCATGGAGACAGGCTTTGCGCAATAGTCCTTGTTCAATAAAACCTGATGCTGAATAAATATTGTTCAAAGTGAGAGGATATCCATGTTCGTATCTTCTCTTGTATTATTAAATTAAATAGGTGACTCAGTCCATCAATGGACTTATGATAGGATCCACTCTGACTTCCTGGGATGCTGCGACCTTGGCCCTCAGGGACCTCAGAGGTCCTCCAACCCAAGACCTGCATTTTCTAGCTGAGGGGAAGCAATCTGCCCAAAGTCACAAACGGGGTAACAAAAGTGAGGTTTGAATACAGGTGCTCTGTCTCCGAACCCAGCTTTAATCATTACATCATCTACAGTAGCCATTTTATTTAACAGTAGAAAGACCAGGCATATCAATTGTATCACCTGATATGAGTATTTTTAATGATTAAAAAATCCTTTTTACTGCAATTACTCCTATCAGTATATATTTGCTTTCAATACAAATCCCTATAAGCAGATATTATAAGTTTATATGGAAACAAAATTTTTTATCCTACTATTTCTGGTATCTATAGTTTGATATTTCAGAATATTCTTACATTCCAGGCCTTCTAGTATATCAATTTAACCAAACTGGGAAAGATATTAAGTTCTGCAAATTAAAGAGATTTCATGCTTTTCTAACCATTATGTTTTAAAATAATTTTTAAAAATTTCCCCCAGGTAGGCATTTTAACTAACCTATCTTGTGTGTGGATATATGTGTGTATGTATGTATGTATGTGTGAGTGTGTATGTGTATATGTATACACATGCACATATTCGATTTTTATATCAGACATTTCTGGATATATCCTTCACTCCCTTTTCCCCACTCCTACCCTCTGTATCTTCTTTCGTAAGACAGAAAAGCCAGGATTTCCTCAGTATGCAGACTGCTAAGATCTCAGCTAATTTTAAAATTTTGTGATTCTATGAAAAACAATTAAATAAAGCCAACCAACAGAGAAGCCAAATCTGATAGCAAATGCATCATTTCTGTATCCATCATCAGCCATCTCTCAAAAAACCAACCAAACCAAGGGCAGTTCATTTACCCCAGATAGGTATTTTAGTATCTCTGAAATCCTGAACATAACAGTGATGAATGTTTGTCATTCTGATCTGGCATTGATTGGGCCCCAGAACGAGGGAATTTGAATTTGGGGTTGATTTTGATGCTGTTACTACAGGCTTGCTGTTGAAGTGACTAGTTTGGGAAACAATGGAGTTCCTTTCCACACATATATACTAGTCATGGGCCAACATAGAAACAAGTGACGTTTAAAAGCAAAATGAATAGCTCACATAAATTTCTGTGACAATTTAAAGTTGACAAGATATTTTCCCCACAACAGCCTGGTGAAGTAGAAGGTATAAGTAATGAGTCCTATTTTGGAGGTGAAGAAAAGAAGGTTTAGAGAGATGGGATAGCTTGGATAAATCAAATTTATTAAGTGCCTACTATGTGCTCAGCACTGCGATGGGACAAGGCTTGCCTTTGAAGAGCTTACATTCTACCAGGGTCATATGACATGTCCACAGATGAGCAAATTTCAGGGTTATATCTGTTTTTTTTTTTTATCAGTTCTTCGTTTTCTTACTCTTGTCCTTCATTTTCTAACTTTATCAGATCCCTACCTAGCTCTGGCTCTGCATTGCCCGGACTTATGATTTCGTTGGTGTAGGGAATACCTACAATGAGATAGATTAGAAAATGTCACTATTGCAATCCTAGTGCATTCCAGGCTCTGGGCTCACTTTCCCAAACCTCCCAAGCATGGACAGGTAGGAAGATCTCCATAAGCTGCTGGTCTTTTCCCTGCTCAGGATTCTAGGGTACCTTGAAGGAGTATGGGTATCTTTCCAAGGCTAGGGCTCATAAGCCTCTAACAATGTGCTTCCCCCATTAATTATCAGTTGATATCGATTATCCAGGCAGGCTTAATTAGCTTTGAGAAACTGGATTTATTAAGGCAGTGCAATAAAATAGTTGGTACAAAAACATTCGCTTAAACTGGAGGCATTCTCTCCCATGAGGACATGCAGATATTCTGGGGGAAAGTGGGCGCAAATTTTGAGCATTATGTGGCAAATGTTATTCAAAAGCTGTTTCAAGTCCTTTTCTCTTATTATGGGGGCCCTTCATGAAGTTCCCTTAGGTGCAGTGAAGCTTTCTGGCAGACTCCTTATATAGTCCTGAAGCTACCTTTCCTCAGTGGATTTAGTTTGTCCTGGTATCTCTTCACCTCTAACCTTTCAGAGAGCCACCTCATATAAGAAATAATAGTTTAAAGAAAATAAAAATAGAAGAAAAAACCCAGCAAAACTGATCAATACATTGAAGATGTCTGAAAATATATGTGATGTCCCATACCCACAGACCTCCCACCTGTGCAAAGGAGTGAGTTGGTGATGTCTTCTTAGAGCTTTACTTTGGGACCAAATCTATTCTTTGTAATTTTGCAGCATTTACCTTCCATTGTTTTGTGGTGCACCATTTACATTGGTGTATTCATTATGTTTATTGTTTTCTTAGTTTTGCTTACTTCACTCTGAATCAGTTCATGTAAGTCCTTGCTTGCTTGCTCGCTCTTCTGTAGTGTTTCAACAATCTGCTAGCAGCTACTGTGGTTGTGTAAAACCAACAACAACTAGCACACAGAATGCTGCAAGCCCAGGTTCTTTTGATCTGCTTTACTAAGGAAAGAAACGTTAAGGGGTTAACAATCTGACTTTAATCCAACATAAAAATATCATTCACTCAGCTCAGGGGGAAAAGCCATTACCCTGAGCTTCAGAGCAAATACAAACAAATTACAAACATCAACAGACAGACCTCATCTGATTCAAATCTCAATGCATAGTTACCAGAATTTAACAAAGTCCAAACATCTGGGTTTGCAAGCTGAAAGGTTCTTAACTACAGCTGCCCAGAGTCTCCACATCAGCACTCTGCCAAGAGTGAGAGCCCTAAGCAAATAGCTCTGTTCTTTTTGTGCGTTCTTTGGTATCCTCAAACATCATCTGAATGACCAGAACTTAAGTTCTTACTGTTAGCTCTGGTCTTAGCAACTCCCCTTAGGCCCTTGGGGGGCTTCATGCTCACTTTGGCTTAGCACCTAGTAGCTAGGGGTTTTGGGTCTACTTGGGAGAGAAGATATAATCTGGCCTTCCTTCATTGGCCCCACCTTAGTTACCAATGCATGTAGTCATCTTATTTGTTGTTTCTTACAGCACAGTCATATTACATTAATGTACCACAATTTGTTCTGCCATTCCCCAATTGGTGGGCATTGACTTTGTTTTCAGTTCTTTGCTACCATAAAAAAATGTGGCTATAAATACTTTGGCATATATTTGGACTTTCTTTTTTATCAATGACCTCCTTGGCATCATGGCACCCCTGGGTTTGGATTCCTTTTTAGTGATCTTTTTAATTACGTTGTTGTAGTAATTTCATATATTGACTTTGGAGTTTGCTGATTTTACTCTGCATTTTCCCATGTTTCTCTGATTCCTGTATTTCCATCATTTCTTGTTGTACAATATTATTCCATCATATCCATACTTCAGTAAATCCACGATTTCATCTATTTGGAAATTTCCCCCAGTAATGTAGAATGCAACTCTTCCCATCCTATGTGATTCTTCCGTAGGGTCTTCCATAACTTTTCCCAACAGGATCCACCCAATGTGCAAGAAGCCTGATCTTCTGTCTGACGTTTTGAAGGTTCCAGAGCAATATCCACCATCTCTTGCCCTTGTCTCTTGAGCAACCTCTTTTCCTATTATACATTTTATTGATGACATCCATCATTCCTGTTCTTTTTTGATTTTCCTTATTGGTTCTATTTTTCATCTCAAGGGTATTCACTTTATGCCTTTCCATTGCCCTTTGTAATAACCATTTTTAACTCTGTTGTATTCTATGGCTTGTTGCCATACAGTAACAACGGGCAGGATGGCGGTATTAAAATGATAGGCTTTTGTTTCTATGAATGAATTAGTGAAAAACCACTTATTAAGCATTTAGTTCTGTGCTTCACACACAATAAGTGCTGGGAATACAATTACAAGCAAATCAGACAGGCCCTGCCCTCAAGAAAGTTACATTCTAATAGGGAAGACAACACATATTGGAGAATTAGATTGCAAACTCTTCAAGGTCAGGGACTGTCTTTGTATCCCTCTTTGTATCCTAGTGCTTAGCATAGTGCCTGGCACCTAGTAGGTACTCGATACATGTTTTTTAATTAACTGATTGAATGAATCACGGTCAGGGAAGGGAGTTTTGATCTGGAAAGTTACAGAAATAGCAAGTGGAGCCATAGCAAAGTGCACTGACATGTCATTTCAAAAAGCAATGGTTTGATTACAATTCTCAGAATGGGAGGTGGAAAGCTAATGGGGGTAGGCTACTCTAGGGAAGGAATCAGGGTGGAATATGGTCCCAGGGAGTAAAGAACTGAGTCCAGTGACCTGATTCCTTCTGAGTATGGTCTCAGTGGAGTGGCTGTATCAACAGGGCAGAAATGGATTCCATGAGAAGCCTGGAATCATTAAAAGAGTTTTGTGTTGTCTTCCTGTTCAACCTAAGAAACAAACAAAGAGTTATATTCATATCCCATAGGTCTTAAAAATCAATTTAATCTTTAATTTAGCAATTATATTTTCCCTTCTTCCTGCTCCCTCTCCCCATTGATGGAAAAAAACAAGAAAAACAAAATCCTTGTAGCAAATATGCAGTCAAACAAAATAAATTGCCACATTGGCTCTATCCAAAAGTATTATGTCTCATTTTAAACCCTGAGTTCATCACCTCTCTGGGAGGAGGTATATCCCATGGTTTTATTTACTTATTACCCAATCAGCGGACACTCACTTTATTTCCAGGTCTCTGTTACCACAAAGAATTCAGTAATCAATTTTTTGGTGTTGATTAGGTGTTTGTTTTTCTCTTTGACTTCTTTGGGGTTTATGCCCAGTAGTAGTATTGTCGGGTCAACAAGTGCAAAAAGTTGAGTCATTTTCCTTAAGTAATTTTGAATTTGTATCTAGAATGGTTATGCCAGTTTATAGCTTTACTAACAATATACCTGTCTTTGTGTAGCCCCTCCGATGTTGATTCAGTGCTAGAATTCTTATAAATTTTTTTTATCAAATCATAACACCTTCCTTAGGATAACATTTTTCTACATGCGTTAACCTATGTGATGTCTTTATGGATTTTGTCGTTGTTCAGTCATATCCAATTCTTTGTGACCCTGTTTGGGGTTTTCTTGGCAACTTTATGGATTAAAGCAAAGCAATTATTATTAATCCACTCTTGAAAATAGTCTATAACCAAAGGATAAGCAGCTTGGTATAATGGAAAGAAGGGATCTAAGTTTGAGTCTTGCCTCTGCAACTTAGGGCCAATATGGTCTTGGACAAATGACCTTATCTTCCTGGGCCTTAGTCTGCTCATCTGTCACATTGGGCATTTGGATGACATAACCTCTGATGTCTTTCAGCCCTCAATGTGGGTCTTTGATGCACCACGGTGGACTGCTCAGACATTTGTGCAGCCTTGAGTAGAGCTGATGTGCTCCTGGTCTGTGGGTGCCACAGTGTCTACCCAGAGCCTGGACCAGTTAGGCCCCGTAGGTCACTACACTCTGTTATGCACATGTATGCTCCATTTTGTATCCACATATTGTGGTAAAGTAAGTTTGCTGAATATGACCAGTCTCTTTCCCTTGAAACTTTAAGCTAGAGCCAGCTAGGTGGTGCAGTGGATAGAGTACTGGCCTTGAAATCTGGAGGACCTAAGTTCAAATCTGGCCATAAGACACTTAGTAGCTGTGTGATCCTGGACAAGTCAATTAACCTCTATTGCCTGAAACACGACACAGACCCTTAAGCCAACTACAACAGGCACATTGCCCTCCCTTCCTAATCAATGAAATTGAACTTTTCAATGATTTTAACGTGGCAGAAGTGAGAATGAGGCAATGACAGAGACTTGCACATTGAAATAGGCAGAACCCACTAAGAAGCCCACCTAGCCCTGCAGCAGAGCAGAGGTTGAAGCCTTTGGTTTTACTGTCCCTTTTAAGACTCTTCCACATGATTTGTTCCTGTGGCTGATTAACAAAAACCCATTTTCTGCAGACAGGAATGTTTATCTTATGTGATTCACTTGATTACTTCATATATTGAAAGACATACATCAATTGAAATTGGCTTTTATCTTCTACAGTGGGGAGGGAGAGGAAGGAAGGGAGAGAAAAGGGAAGACAGCTTTCCAGCAAAGATAATCTGTCTTTCGATCTTTGTTTATCAATGTTGCTTGGTGATCAACATTCATAGACACTCAAACTTTCCTGCTGGAAAACCCAAATGATATTGTCTCCATCTTTCACTATGTGAGGGTGACTCATAACTCATAATTCATAACTCACAACAATGGAAAAACTCTATAACCTTTGCGCCTGTGGTAGGAGGGAAATAGCCTGGTGAACATGCACCCAACTCAACAAATGTTGAGTCACCACTGTATGACCCTAGAGCAGAGGTTCTTAAACTGAGGATCCATTGACACCTCCCCCCCAAGAGGCCCATGAATTCAAATGAGAAAAAAATTACAGCTTTATTTTCACTAACCTATAACTGAAATTTAGCATTTCCTTCAATTATGAATATAGGCAACAAATATTCTGAGGAGTCCACAGGCTTTACCACATTGCCAAAGGGGTCTGAGACACAAACAAAGTCAAGAACTGGTGCTCTAAAGTACTTTGCTGTGTCCTGGAGAAGACACTGGCTTAGAGAAGATGCAGAGAAGTGCCTATCCTCATGGAGTTGCCACTCCAGTGGGGGTGGGGTGAGACACACATATGTATGTAAAATAACACAGCCGAGGCACTCTCCCTACTCCAAAGGAGCCCCTAAGTCTGGACCCAAGTACATGTACTGGTTCTAGTCCTGGGCATGGGGAGTCTAACCCCTTTGTTGGTTATTTAATACATGTTCATTAATTGATTGATGATTGCCCAAGCTTGACATGCCACCTCCTAGGCAGCATAATGGCATAGAAGCTAGTTCTGGGCCTGGCATCAGGAAGACCTGAGTTCAAAGCCAGCCTCAGACCCTTACTAGCTGTCTGATCCTGGGAGACTTAACCTCATTCTGTCTCAGTTTTCTCAACTGTAAAATGAGCATAATAATAGCACCTGTCTCTTAGGGATGTTGTAGGGATCAAATGGGATAATATTTGTAAAGTTCTGAGCATGGTGCCTAGCACAAAGTAGGCACTTAATTCTTCTTCTGGTTCCTTCCCTTGTCTGGCTTTGTGCAGATACCACATCCTTTGTAAAACTTTTCCTGACTCACTTCCCCTCAACCCTTGACCTTCCCTTCTCAATTTATCTTGTATTTGCTATATCCCTCTACTAGAATATAAGCTCTTTGGGGGCAGGTGCTGCTTTGGTTTTTGTCTCATGTTTAATAAGTTACTGATGAATCGAATTGGAGTCTTACATGATTCATTTATACTTGCTTTCCCTCCTTTCCCCATTATTCCTATTTGGTAGCTGGCCTTACTCCTACCTAGGACAGAAGACATTTCAGAGAATCACATAACCCTACCCATAAATGAGGAGGTTAGTGGGCTGTCTCCATGGGAGCATGCTCTTTTTTCATACGCATTGGGTCAAAAGCATAGAAACACACTTTAGGGATATAAAGTAACTTCCTAAGAGAAAAATATTTTTCATTTGCCTTTTTTTTTGTCCCAGTGGAGAACTTCCAGAAGCTCCAGAAGGCCAAGGATATCCTGACCAATGAAGAGAGTCGGGATCGCTATGACTACTGGAAGAGAAGCAGGATTCCTATCCCTTTCCACCAGTGGGAAGCTCTGAGTAGCTCAGTCAAAACGGTAGGATTCTCTCTTTGATGGTCATGTGGTATATAGACTGTAGAGTAGATCTTTGTCTTTCTTTAAAGGCCAATGGTGAAGAAGTCTAATCACCTAGTATGAAAGAAGTGGACCTCATTGTAAAATGCGCCACTCTGCATTATTTATTGGGCTGTTGTACCTTGTATTTGGACTTGGGATGCAAGGTTCAAGTCTTGGCCCTGCCACTTACTACCTGGGTAATTTGGTAGGGGCTGCACTCACTTGAGATTTTTGGGATTACTTTGGTTTGATAAATGCATGTCCTCACTCTCATTGACTCTACCAGTCAGTGAACAGGATCACAGAATCCTGGATCTTGAGCTAGAAAGTACCTCAGGGGTCATCTAATTCAATCTCCTACGCTTCCACCTGAGGAAACTGGATCCTTGAGACTTACCCAAGGTCACACAGCACATGACGGAACTGGTCTATCACTAGAATTGAGCATTTAAAAACTGGCAAAGCACAGAAATTGCCTTAGTAAGTTAACAAGTTGTCAATGTGTTCTATTCATATGAATTGCCTTTTTGGGGGGAGAAATTTTATTATTATGTCAGCAATATTCATCATGTTGCCTTGTTCATACTATAGGCAGCACATTCAAGAACAATTTGTATGAAAGCTTTGGCTAGAAGCTATGTATGGTGGCCTGGAATTGATTCTGATGTAGAAAAGGATGAAGGAGTGTGGTCTGTTCCTGGATACTTTGCATAACCTGCCAAAGGCATCTGTTTTCCTTTGGGAACCGACCAAGGAGCTTTGGTCAAGAATCTGTATTGATTTCACAAGACTTTTCTAGATGAAGGATGCAAAATAGCTGAAAGCTTTACTAATTTAATTTCAATTTTTGACTGCAATACTCACAGCTACATGCTAATTATTTGTAACCCTTCGCTAGCCATTCATTTTTGACAGTGGGTTTTCGCTCAATCTCAGTTGGGTTTCAACCAATCAATAAGCATTTATTAAGTGTTCTGTGGTAAGTGCTAAGGAAGAAAAGGGAAATAGTTCCTGCCCTTGAGGAGGTTATATTTTTTTCTTCCACTTAATAATATTTTATTTTTTCCAACTACATGTGAAGACAGTGTTAAAAATTCACTTTTATAAGATTTCGAGTTCCAAATTTTTTTTCTCTCTCCTTCCCCACTCCCTCCCCAAGACAGCAAGCAATCTGATATAGGCTATACATATACAATTATATTAAACATATTTCTACATTAGTCATGTTGTGAAAGAAGAATCAGAACCAAAGGAAAAAAACATGAGAAAACAAAAAAAGAGAAAATAGTCTGCTTTGATCTGCATTTAGATTCCATCAGTTCTTTCCCTGGATGTGGATAACATTTTCTATCATGAGTCTTTTGGAGGTGTCTTAGATCCTTGCACTGCTGAGAAGAGCTAAGTGTATTCAAAGTTGGTCATTGCACAATGTTGCTGTTACTGTGTACAATGTTTGGGGAGGTTGTATTCTTAAATTTTTTTAAAAAAATTTTCCCCTCCCTCCCATTCTCCCACCTGAAACAAATGACATAAAACCCTTGTAACAAATGTACAAAGTCAAGTGAAACAAAAATGTGCATCTAATTCTGCCTATTTAATCACCTCCATTAGGAGGCGGGTAGCATTCGTCACTGGTTCTCTTTAATCATGGCTGGTGGTTTCTTTGGAGTTCTTAAGTCTCTGAAAGTTGTTCTTACAATGTTATTATTGTATAAAATATTCTTCTTGCTCTGCTCACTTCATTATACATCTGTTCATACAAAGTTTCTCTGAATCTCTTTACCCCCTTTATCATTTCTTGCAGAATAATAGTAAGAAAGGAGAGACAACACTGTTACATTCTAATGGGAGAGACAACATGCATTTATAGAGGTACATATAAGACACATAAAAAGGTAACTTTGTATGGGAAGGCACTGCCCTGGGTGGACCAGAAAGTGCCTCCTGTAAGGTTACTTGTGCTGATGACTGATGAAAATCAGAGATTCCATGAGGTGGAGTCATAGAGGGAGAACATTCCAGGGATAGATGGTGCAAAAGCATTGAGTTCCCAGTTAACAAGCACTTATTAAGTGCCTACTATGTGCCTTGGATGGTGTGTGGATATAAAAAAGGTAAAATACAGTCCCTGTTTTCAAGGGTCTTATAGTATAATGGAGGAGGAGATGGGAGATGTTCAGGGGTCTGTTGGTAAGTAACTATTAGACTTTCAGAACAGAAACGTATGCATGCCATACTATTAGTTTAATGGGCGTGATTGTCACTTCCTTAAGTTTAATAAATCAAGCCCTGATTTGGAGTATTTGCAATATTTCCAAGGTGTAAATGCCCACACTGAGATTTTTCCCATATTTATTTATTTTATTTTTAATTTATGGAATAAAACAAGCATTTCCATAACATAGTATAATAAAAAAATGATTGCACATGAAACTGCAAATCTATTTTTTTCCTTTTTTTTCCCTCTTCCCTCCACCACCCGAGAGATGGATACCATTAGACACAAATAGGTACACACATACACACACACACAAAATTGTTCTATACTTCTATTTGTCAGTCATTTTTCTGGGTGCAGAGAGCATTTTTCTTCATATGCCCTTTATAGTTAATTTGGATATTTGTAACAGTCAAAATGACTTATTTGCTCTGTCATTCTTAAAACAATATTGCTTTACTGTATACAATGTTGTCTTGGTTCTGCTGTCACACTGACAATTTAGTTGTTGGCTCTCCTGAGCTCCCCTGGCTCTTGTCCCACCTCCTCCTCTCTGTGGGATATCATGTGTTCCACATGGCAATTGAGCCAGTAGGATGGCTTAGAGGGTGTTGAGAGGAGTGATGAATAGGAAGGGTGGTGAGGTAGGCAGGTTGTGCCAAACAGAGGAGTTCTGATTCCATCCTAGGAGTAAGAGAGAATCATTACAGTTTGAGTAGAAATTTGTGGTTCAAATGAGAACCTTATCTGAGCTATCCCACTGTGCTTTGTGGTGAGTTCAGAAGCTAGCATGGATATCTAACAATACCCTGAAGTCTGTTGTGTCCGGATTCTTATCCCTCAACACATCACTTTAAGTTCACACACAGGAGTCAGTCCTGCTTAATTATTAATGGAGTGACAGCTCAAGATTCCTCTAAATTGTCCATGTGCAAGCCTTCGCAGACATTTCCAGGACATAAACAATGTATTCTGGACTCTGAATCTGCTCTTCACTCATTTTTACTGCAAGACTCATTCTTTGAGAGGAATTATGACCTTGGGCCAAGTCCACAAGGCTGGTATCATACAAAGTCCAGAGTGCAGATATATAGTTGCTGATCAACCGAGAAATGTTTCTGAGAGTCATATGTAGAAGTCAGGGATTGCCGAGGGGGGAATTTCTCTCTAGTAGAGGCTATAGCAATAAAGTCCTTTCAGCTTGAAAGCCTGCTTAAGCCTGGACTTTTTCCGATACCAATGCCTCAAGACCACTGGAGAGAAGGTGATCGGATAGAAGCCAAGGGACTTTTAATATGAGTTTTAGGTGTTATTTTTCCTTTATACCACTAATATATTTTGCCAAACAAAAGAATAATGGCAGTTAGTTTGCTCTTAATTTTTCATATAACATCAATTGTTTATATTTTATCTTAATTATATCTTTAATTTAAATAATTTATTCTTAAAGGTCTGCTATACTTTAAAATGATTTTGTTCCAATTTTGGGGTCAGGATTATTTTCATAGGAACATATTTCAAATTTCATAATAAAAGTCAATAGAAAAATAGCATTTGCTAACGTCAAATCAACCTTATATGCAAGTCTTTAGAAGCTCGCTTACTTATATGTTTATTCTCTAAAGTAAGGAATGCTAGTAGTGCATTGGCATGGGGTAATATATTCATGGATAGAGTCCTGGACTTGGAGTCAGGAAGACACAGATGTGAATCTCATCTCTGGCTCGTTCTTGCTGTGTGGTCTTGGAGGAGTCATGCCCCTTTTCTGGGCCTTATTTAGCTCTTTAATCTGGAAAACGAGGGTGTTGGGACCTGATGCCTTTTGAGGTCCCTTCCAGCTCTAAAATTATGATCCTTAAGATTTTATTATTTTCCATTAAAAAACAAAAACCTATATTCATGAGCCATGGCACAAGGGACAAAAGAGGGATAATGGCCAAAAGTCTTCTAAGGAGGTTCAGGCACATCGCCCCCATATTCAGTAAGCTATAGTGGCTCCCTTTGCAAGTCAAACCATGTCAACCTCCAACTCAGTAAACTCCAATGGCTCCTTATCCCCTCCAGGATCAAATATGAAATCTTCTGTTTACTGTTCAAAGCCCTTCATAACCTAGCTCCTCCCACCACTTTCCAGTCTTCTTATATCTTACTCTCTATCATGTACCCTTTGATCCAGTGAAATGGCCTCCTGCATGTTCCTCAAACAAGACACAGCATCTCCTACCATCAGGTGTTTTCATTCCCTGTCCCCCATTTCTGGAAGGCTCTCTCTATTCATCTCTGTCTCCTGACTCCCTTCAGATTCCAACTACCTCCCTCACTGAAATCCAATTCATTTGCAAGTTGTGGCATCATCTTCCTGATGTCATGGTCCTCTTCGAGAATGAAGGACAAAAATGGCACCTTCTTCAGGCAGTCTTTCTCAACCCCTCTTCACTCTAGAGCCTTTCGTCTAACAGAGGAAATAACTAACAGTTATTTCCTACTTATCTTGTATATACATTCTTGTTTGTTTGGTGTCTTCCTCATTAGACTTTGAGTTCCTTGTGGGCAGGGACTGTCTTTGGCCTCTTTTTTGTATCCACCGGGCTTACCAACAGTGCCTGCACTGTTGTGTCTGCCCAGTACTTAGTACAGACACATAGTAGGCACTTAATAAATGCTTATTGACTGAATGCAATAAAAAACATAAAAAAGGGAATGCAAAAAAATTTCTCTCTCTAATGATTATTCCTTTAAATGTTTTTTTCCAAGTTAACTGTCAATACAGTGACAGTTGTTTCTTTAAGGAAGTTAACATCATTTGTGTTGGGTTCCCCAAAGGGGTGC
The DNA here is from genome assembly GCA_028646595.1 of Phalanger gymnotis. NCBI lineage: Eukaryota > Metazoa > Chordata > Mammalia > Diprotodontia > Phalangeridae > Phalanger > Phalanger gymnotis. Next base: position 21,957,006 of record CM053624.1, on the reverse strand, counting down.
TTGATAGCTATACAAATAATCAAGAGTAAATATGTCTTATCACTGTAACTCAGCTTAGAAATGAATGGCAGCTGTCTCTCTCCATCCAGACTTGTTTGATGATATTTGGTGGTGATGGTGGGGTGTGTATACGGGGGGTAGGGTGGGGATTCGAAACACAGATAAATTAAATATGGCTCTGCCTGCTCTATCTGACCACGTTCCAGCCTCTTATGTGTAATAATATACCTTATGTCCTTTAATATCTCTGTGTACTAAAATCAAGTTCAAATCCCTGAGTAGAATAAATAATGTTGCTTTCTTTGATTTCATTTTTGCTTCTTTCTGTCATTTACTTCGTTTACAGAAAATGTTTTTAACTGTGGATTTTTTGGGAGGGGGGAGTCAGTTCTCCTTCAGAAACTCACTACTATTTTACAGATCTTTTACACTAGGTGTTCATCCCCTTTCTCCATTTGTAATCTCAAGATGTCCCCTACTAAAAACAAAAACAAAAAACAAACCCAAAACCCAATCCAAAACCAACCAACCAACCCAACAAACCAGATTCCAATCTTTTGCTCATCCACGAGCCTCTCTAAGTCTTTGGATAATTAATCTAGTATCTTGCTGGCTGAATACTTTGTCTTATTTGCAAAGTTAAGATGGACGGCTTAGCTGGAGTTCTATGGCCAGTTGGCTGTTATTGATGGTCCAGAGGTGTTGAAACATTGGTCTTTGTGCAGCAAGTCTTTCTATTCAAAAGTCTCCTGAGTGGCCAATTTTTGTTGTTTCTCACTCCCTCACCTTCATGGACTTTCTATCCTCTGACTCGTGATTTTCATGTTGTGCAATCTGGTGCATTTGAAGTCCAACCACTTTCAGTTTATTTCTTCTGTTTAAGTAAATGAGGCAACTAAACATCACGTGGATTTGGCTCTGGGATTTGTTTGTGTACATAGTGTGTGAGGGTAGTACTGCTCAAATCACCTTTACTCTGGTAGCTCTTGAACGCTAAGTACAACCCTTCAGGGACTTAGAAGATATTCTCCAAAGGCAATTCAGTCTGGCCTCAGTGACTTATTCTCCCTCCCCCCCACTCCTTGGGGAGCTCTGTGGATTGGGGGTTAAGTGACTTGCCCAGGGTCACAAAGTTAGTAAATGTCTGAAGTTGGATTTGAACTCAGGTCCTCCTGATTTCAGGGCTGGTACTCAATCTACTGCACCACCTAGCTGAGTCAACTCAGTGACTTCTAAGGTCTAAAGTGACTTCCTAGGTCTAAATCTATTGATATAATGACATTTCCATGGGTGAAAAATTCACGACTGTGGCCACTCTTTTTGAGAGACTGAGCCTCTCTGAGTTTAGCTACTTGCCCTTGGATGACAGACATAAAATCCATCCTTGGACCTATACTCAAGGCCTCTCCTCAGTTTGGCAGGGCCTGTGAAAGGTTAGACTCTGCTGGCATAGTTTCCAATAACCCAGGGTTACCTCATCATAGGGAGACATCTGAAGAGGACTGGAGTGGAAAATGGCAAATCATATGTAAATGATTTATTTGTGGTGGTGATAATCATGATAGCAATAACTTCAATTTCTATAGTACTTTTTTCTTCTTTCCTCTCTTCTTCTCTTCCTCCCTTCTCTTCCTCCCTCCTTCCTCTTTCTTTCTTTCTCTTTCTTTCTTTCTTTCTTTCCCTCTTTTTTCCCCTTCCTTCCTTCCTTCCTTCCTTCCTTCCTTCCTTCCTTCCTTCCTTCCTTCCTTCCTTCCTTCCTTCCTTCCTTCCTTCCTTCCTTCCTTCCTTCCTTCCTTCCTTCCTTTCTCTCTCTTCTTTTCTTTCATCTTCTTTTTTAAAAAATAATTCCCATAATGCCACCAGTGTGTGAATTTCCAGTGTGAAAACTCTACCAATGCAGACTGGTGCCTGTTTCTGCCATTTACAATCTGTGGGAGTTGCTTGGGAGCACTGAGAGGTTAAAGCTTGTTCAGAGTCCCCCAGTCAATATGTGAGAGGTAGAACTTGAACTCAGGTCTTCTTGACTCTGAGACTAATAATGATAATGATGATGACAGCTAGCATTTATTTGGCACTTTAAGATTTGCAAAAAGCATTTTACCATTATTATCTCTTTTGATTCTCATAAGAACCCTTTTTCATACACACACACACACACACACACACACACACACACACACACACATTACATCCTCCAAGGTAGGAGACAGGTAGCTGGACCATGGTTTTGTCATGGGGCCAAATTTAGACTTGGAGTCAGGAAGACCTGAGGTCAAATCATGTCTCAGATGCTTAGCTATTTGATCCTGGGCAAATCATTTAACCTCTGTGTCTCTGTTTCCTCATCTGTAACACAAGGAAGTGGAACTTAATGAACTATGTTGCTATCAGGTTCAGAAATTTTTCTCTTGGATAGCAACTGTCCACTGGGGGCATGGAGCCTTCTCTGTCTGTCATGAGCCTAGACTTATTCCAAAACAAATATATGAAAAGGGGAGCACTTGGGGGGCATTAAAATATTGTTTTTATGAAAAGCAGTTCTAGCCTGAAGTAATGAAAGTATTATTATCCTTATTTGATAGCGATGGCTGCTAAATCTTGTGTGTCCTGACTCTAGCTCCTCCATGCTTGAATTCTTTCTTTCTGTCTGCCTTCTGTATTTTTCTTTGACCTGGAAGTTCTGAATTTCAGCTATGATGTTTGTAGTTTTCATTTTGAAACTTCTTTCAGGGAGTGATGAGTGAATTCTTTCAATTTCTATTTTGTCCTCTGGTTCTAAGAGATCTGGGCAGTTTTCTTTTATGATTTCTTGAAATACAATGTCAAGGTTCCTTTTTTGATCATGGCTTTCAGGTAGTCCAGTGATTCTTAACTTATCTTTCCTTGATTTTCACGGTCAGTTGTTTTTGCTGTGAGATACCTTACATTTTCTTCTATCTTTTCAGTGTTCTGACTTTATTTTTATATTTTTGATGTCTCATAGAATTATTAGCTTCTATTTGGTTAATTCTAATTTTTAAGGAATTATTTTCTTGGGTAAGACGTTATACCACTTTTTTCTGAGCTATTTATTCTCTTTTTTATATCTTGCTTCTGTAGCTCTTATTTGCTTTTAAAATAATTTGTTTTTTAGCTCTTGAAACTTTTGCTTATTCTGGTTGTATCCAAACTGCATTTTAGTTTGTGGCTTTTCTTATTGATGTTTTTAAGACCTTCTCTGGTTTTGTGTGTTGAGGTTCCCTGCCACCGTGATAGCTTTTCATGGTCCTTCTAGCCACACTACATATTCTGCCTTTTATGGAAGGAAGAGTGAAAAATTCACTCACTGTGGCCCAAACTAGAATCAACTGGTCAATAGAAGAGTCATCAGTAAAATGACATAATGAACATTCAAATAATTTAATTTCCCCCTCCCATCCCTACTCACACTTCCGGAAAACACGTCATGGAGGTGTAATAGATTTATTTTCCCCCAGTGCAATCCTGAAAGAAAGAATTTGCTAATAAAAACCTTAAAAAAAAAGATAGCAGTGGAAAGCCATGAAAAGCAGAGTCAGAGTTCCTGAGTTTGAGTCCTGGCCCTGCCCTTGCTGCCTGTGAGATGAAATCCCTTTGTTTCTCTGGGCTTCTATTTCTTCATCTGTCAAATAGGAGGTTGGTCTATGCAACATTCCATTCTTCCCAGCTATAAATCTATAACATCTCAAGATTTCGAGCTGGATTTGGAGTCAGTAGTCATCAGCTCTGGGTTTGAATCCTGGCTCTGCCTGTTACTACCTATGTGACTGTGGACAAGTCTCTCAAACTCTTAGGGTCTCAGTTTCTTTATCTGTAAAATGAGGAGCATAAACTAGATGATTCTAGGGTCCCTTTACACTCTAAATCTATGATCTGATGACCGAGAATTCATTAACTAGACAGAATTTTTTAAAGGATACTCTTAAGTGGGTTAATAAGCTCCTGGTTGTGATATTCAGTGTCTTTCCATCTGGGCAGCTCTTTCATTAGATGTGCTCCTGACTCTGTTCTCTATGAGTTTAACTGGTTGACTGCCTAGATCTTCCCCAATCTCTTCCTCTCTGTGGTACTTCCTCTCCACTGCTATTATCATGACAACTTTTATTGCTTTTCATTCAGTGGGAGTGAGTCATCCCACTAAGGACACTTCCCTTGACGTCACTTGTGCCCTGAATGACAAATACACTCAGGTGTCTGGGGAAAATTTCTATGGATTTAGAAATGAATTACTTGCAGAATGTTTGATTATATTTTGTCATATCTCATTCTGTATTTCCTTAAAACTGAGAAGGGGAACACTTTTTTCTTCTATTGAGAGTGACTCGGGGAAAAAATCAATCAAAGGCCACATTTGTAAAAAGTAACTGAATTTATTATGTTTTTTAAAATTGTAGCTAGAGAAATATAAAACTCATAGGATCATAGATTTAAAGCTGAGAGGGATCTTGGAGTTCCTTTAATAAATCCCCTCATTTTACAGATGGGGATACTGAGAATGAAGAAGAGGAAGTGACTTGATCAAGGTCACACCAGGTAGTACCAGAATCAGAATTTGGACTCAGGTCCGTTGACCCCAAATCTAGCATTCGTCCCTTTTAGCTTAGAGCCACTCTTCTACTCAGCAGCTTTTTGTGGCTCCCTATTGCCTACCAAATAAGTCACAATCTCTTGATTCAAGGCCCAGCAGAGTTTGGCTCTGATGTACCTGTTCAGCTTTATTGTCTATCACCAGCCTTTATATATTCTGAATTCCAGGCAAAGTGACCCCATTCTCATCCTGCCTTCTGTCTTGGTGCTAGTCCTCATGTCATCTCCTATGCCTAGAATTCACTTCTTCTGTCTCTGCCTGTTGAAGCCTTTGACTTTCTTTAAGGCCTCACTTTGATGTCTCTTCCTTCCCAAAGTCTGTCCCAATCCTCTCTCCTCAATTCCATCCTCCAGGTGAAAGGAAGCTCTCCCTCTTTACATTTCTCAGTACATCTTGCTTGGACTTCTCCTTGGTCTTCACTCCCTCTCCCTTATTTTACAGTCCTCGTTCTTCCCTCCATATGATTGGAAGTGCCTGGAGAGCATGACTGCTCTTCCATGTGTGTACATAACCTTAGCACCTTGCACAATGCTTTGTTTAATAAACGAATGTCATTTGTTGCATTGCATTACATTGAACCGAAGCCCTTGAGAAGGGAACAAAGGATTCAGTGCTAAGAGTGATATGACACACAGCCTAATGATGATGATTGTAAAGACAATTCCTGTTTAGACAGAGCTGGCATTTTACCAGATGCTAGAAAACCATTGCTAATTATTTAAAAAGCTTTTCTTGATGCCTTTTGTTTTTACATCAATCATTTTTAGTCCTACTTTCTTCATGATTTTCACCCTCCCTTATCCAGGAGCCTTCTCTTGTAACAAAGAAAAACAGTTAAGCAAAACCAACACAGGGACATATCTGATAGGACTGTAGAAGGTGAGAAAAATGGGCATTTATAATGATGCCTACTATGTGCCAGCCACTGTGCTAAATGCTTTTTTACAAATATTCTATTATTTGATTCTCACAACAACCCTTCAAGGTAGATTCTATTATTATTTTTATTTATTTTGTTAAATATTTTCCCAATTCTATAGAGGAAACTGAGGTAAACAGAAATTAAGTGACTTGCCCAAAGTCATACAGCTAATAAGGTCAACTAGTAAGTCACAGGCTGGATTTGAACTCAGGGACATGGTTGCGAGGATCAAATGAATTAATATATTATGTAAAGCATTTTACAGACCTTAAGGTACTGTATATATGCTAAGTATCATTATTAATAATAATAATGATAACAATAATTGTTATTATAGGGATAAGGCTAGATCTGTTATTTTATGGTTAAGGAAACTCCCTCTACCAGTGCACGTGGGCACCTTTCTCTGCACATTATAGTCTTAGAGAGTCACTTAGATCACTGAGAGCTTAAGGACTTACCTAGGGTTTCACTGCCAGTATGTGTCTGAGGCAAGATTTGAACTCAGGTCTTCCTGGTTTAGAGGCCAGTTCTCTATCTACTATGCTATGCTATATCTCATGTATGCATTTTTAAATTTTTCTTTTTTTATTATGAAATTAAACATCAATAAACATGAACATTTCATTATATAAAGAACAAAAAGAGGATTATATATGACACCATAAAGCTTTTTTATGTTCAGCTTATTTTTTTCAGTGTGTATTTATGCTTAGCATGATAGAACCAATGCTTGTTTGTCTTTGTCCTCTTCTGAACTTCCATCTAATCTTGATATATATAATCTTTCATTAGTGGTCATTTCTTTCTTTGTTTTTTAGGTATATTGTCTTCTTGGCTCTGTTTATGTTACCCTGCATCAGTTAGTATATGCCTTTCCGTGCTTCCCTGAATTTTTCATATCTACTGTTTTTTATGGAACAATAATATTCCATTACATTCATATAGCATGATTTGTCCAGCTTTCTTTAGTCAGTGGGCACTCATTTCCAGTTTTTTTTGTTCCCACAAAAAGTGCTACTCTTAATGTCTTATGGACCTTTCTTTCTGTCTTTAACCTGTCCTGGGTGTATGCTTAATAGGCATTGCCAATCCATTTCCAGTAAGCTGCGGTCTACTTTTTATTTTTTAAAGGAAGGAATTAAACATTTTAACATACCCCTTTTCTTTTTCTTTTTTAAAGCACCTACATTTCCCAATATATCCCTTCCCCTCTTTCCCTCTCAGAGAGGTATTCTTTATAGCAAAAGTTAAAAGGGAAAAAACCCACCAGTTAAGCCAAACTAACCAACCCACCGGTTAAATATGATATTATGTGCAATGTTCCACATGTATAGTTCCCCTCTTCCACTCCCTGTACTTCAAATAAGAGAGTATGAAAACCCCAGAGAGACAGAGTTTCTGGGTATTTGATATTAGGTTAGCCTGTAATCAATACATTGATGGTGAGCATTTTCTTTTCATAACCAAAGACCCCAAGGGAGACCCTGACATGCCTTAAATCCCTTCTGGAAGGGAACTCCCATGACAAGTGAAACTCAGCTCTCATTGGTGGACATTTAATGAGGAGGTGGGCTAAAAGTCTTCAGCTTCTCCTGCTGAGAATGTGGCTTGATCGTAAGACTCAGCTGCCTCAAGACATCCGGGCAGGGGAAACTATTTCCATCTTCATTCTGGCTTTCTCCTTCATGAGAATAAGCTCTAATAGAGGGGATCAAGGACTGGAGTTCCCTCCCCCAGGCAAAGGCTAATCAGATTTAATCTAATCTAGACAGATATTAGGTCTCCCTTGAGTGGGATCCTGGCCAACCTAGTTAACAAGCAGGTGCTTTGGGGAGCTGGGAGCAATCTCATCACTCAACCATGCCCTTCAGCTGCTGAATGACCTTTTCAGGAGTCGGGCTTTTAATAGAAATAAAAGGAAATGGCTGGATCACATGGTAATAATTAGTTATTAACATGATTGCATAGTATTAATTTCTCTCAGAGGAGAGGTTCATGCTCATATTTCCTCTTTGGGGATGAGCTTGGTCATAATTTCATGGCCTTCTTTAGTTTTGATTATTTTGTTACTGCTGTTCTTTTCATTTATTATTGTAGGCACTGTGCAGAATGTTTTCTAGGTTCTACTTACCTCATCTTGTATCAGTTCATATAAGTCTTCTCTTGCTTCCCTGTGTTCATCATGGCACTGCTTTCTCACAGCACAGCAATATTCCATCACATTAATGTACCACATTTTCTTTAGCTATTCTTCAATTGATGGGATCTACCTTCTGTATAATTTTTGAAAAGAAAAGCATTAGCGATACTTTTCTGTGTGGAGCTTAAGATCCTAATTAATTACGCCATTCCCTAATTAATTAATAATTAGTTGATTTATTCTCCCAGCCTCTGGAGAGAGAATCAGGTAGGGGTGATTAGCTGCCTTTTCCTAGTGGAGAAGCTATGATGGGATGAGTTTGTGGTTTTTGGATTTCTGTTTGTTTCGTTTTTAACAGTCACATTGCAAGTCAGTGGCAGAGAATGCCGTTCACCTTGTACATTCTGTGTGCTGTGATAAAATAAGCCTTTCACTCCTTCCTGTCTCTGGAATGATGGTCACCAGATTCAAGCTCCAGGTTTAAAGTACCACCTTTGTAGCCATAGCAGCTAAAACTGACCCTAGGCTGAAACTGAGGTTGGCTTATTTAAAATGATGAAACAGAAATGGGAGTCTAGAGAATGTCCGTCTCACCTGAAGCTCCTTCCTCAGGTGAGGCCACAGGAACTTTTCTGCCAAATTATCTGTTTTGGTAATACCATGACGATCTACTTGTGGTTTATACCTTCTGGTGAGGAATAAGGCTCAGAGCTAACCGCTGGTTGTTTTTGACTCAGTAATGCTATTGCTAGGACATTACCCTCCAAAAATGTAAAAATAAAAGGAAGAAAAGAACCTATTTGTACAAAAATATTCATAGCTGCTCTATTCATAATAGTAAAAAACTGAAAACAAACTATATGCCTGCCAATTGGAGACTGGCTGAATAAATTACAACATGTTACTATAATGGAATATTATAGTGCCATAAAATATTAAACAGGAAGCATATAGAGACACATGGAAAGACTTACGTGAAAGGATGCATGATAAAACAAGCAGGACCAGAGGTCAGCTGTAATTATATAAAAAAAACCCCAAAAGAATTCCAGACAGAAAGAAAGAAAGACAACTCTAGAGAGAAAGGGAGGAGGAAGGAACTTCAGACAGACCTGGACAGACACAAATCAAACACGGGTATAGTATACCCTCTAAGGCTATGTCCCCAATCCCCAGCAGCTTGCTGAGGACCCCAAATGGCAAGCTATTATGTTTCCCCTTAGGGTTCTAGGGGTTCACCTGAGGCAGTAGTGTCGAATTAAAAAAGAAATGGGGACTATTTCTTTTTAAATAAGAATCCCTACTGGCTGCATATTGACTTAGTTTTAAAATGTGATGTTATCTATTTTTATTTATTTTGTTAAATATTTCCCCAATTCCATTTTAATCTGGTTTTCATTCTGGAGTATTGGCTATACGCTGACAAAAAGAAGTGTGTTTGACACCTCTGCCCAAAGAAACGTGGACTTTTCTATGTTCATGCATGATCCCCTGATATGGTTTCCATTGATTATCAGCCATACTTAGTATTAGTTTTTAGAAAGAGTATTTACTAAGGTGGGCTGCTAGGTGGCACACTGAATAGAATAGTTGACCTGAGTCAGGAAGACCTGAGTTCAAATCCAGCTGTGGGACCCTAAGCAAGTCACTGAACCCTATTTGCCTCAGTTTCCTCATCTGTAAAATGAGCTGGAGAGGAAATGGCAAACTACCTTAGTATCCTTGCCAAGAAAATCCCAAATGGGGGTCATAAAGAGTTGGACATGACTGAAACAACTGAATGACAAAATTTATTAAAGTTTTATGGTAAGAATGGCATCAAACATCCTCCCAAACCAGGGGCACATTCTTCCCTGGCATACATTAAGATTCTTGGGAAGAGTGGGTTCCACCTTAGAGAGCTCATGTGGCCAAAGGGTAAACTCACAGCCCCCAATTTCTGGATGTTCTTTGCTTCCTGCATGGTGTCTTCATGAAGTTCCCTTAGATGGAGCTCTCTTCTGGGCTCCGAGTTGGTACTCTTGTAGAGTCCTGAAAAGTTTCCTCTGCCTGGTATGTCTAGATTGTTCTTTCTATCTCATCGCCCACTTGGATTCGTTGTCTTCTATTGACCCAGTCTCTCCAATGGCATGGTCTATGAGATTGCCTTCTAAACCTCCCCTTCTCCACACTGCCCTCTGGCCCAAGACTCTGCCTCTTTGAGGAGCTCCTGAGACAGGAAGTTCTCAAACCTTGACTGCTGCACTTAATGCTTCTGAACTGGCTTCTTATATTATACATCAGTCCAGAGGTTTTGTGATTCTTTCAGCCATTCACAAAATATTTCTGAGAGTACATCATCTACTTTCATCCAAGGACTCAACTACTTCACTCCTAGACTGATTCAAGACTTATTTAAATCTACTTTATACCTTTGATTGATTGAATCAATAGAGAAAACTGAATCTTCTGTGTTTGTGTTAATTGGGGTGGAGGTCCAACTGACCCCTTTCCAAGTATTTTGCTCATTTATTAATTCATTTGTTTCTATCTTGTCTAATGCTAGAGGGTTTATATAAAATCATTATGTTACATTTTATTAGATTATTTGTTTTTGTTGATGGTTAAGGTTACAATACTTTAAAACGAAATATGGTGACCAGTGGGGAACATGATACTTGAAATATGCTCTTATTTGGAGATAATGAGAGGGATGATCACCTCCTTCATTTTGGACACTATGCCTCTCTTAATGTTGCCTAAGACCACATTAGCTTTTTTGACTGCCCTATCCCAATGTTGATTCATACTGAGCTTGCAGGCCGCTAAAACCCCTAGATCTTTTTCAAATGTACCTCTATCTGGTCATATTCCTCTCACTTTGTACATAGAAAATTTTTTTCTTTTCTCTGATGAAATTAACATTAACAAATGTGAACATTCCGATATGCAAAAACAAACATTAAAAAAGAAGGTTGCATATGAAATTGTATGTCTATAATATATAGTTTGTTGTAAGTATATATTAAATTTAACATGACAGTAACAAAATTGCCCTGCTTCTCTATGTTCCCCTTATGTTTCCTTTAAAAAATTTCATTGCTATTATTTTTATTTTCTGCTTTTTAATATCACTTTCACTACCCACCAACTCCTCTCAAAGAAACTCTTCCTTTTAACAAGTAAATATAGTCAAGCCACCACACTGGTTATTTTGAAAATGTATACCTCACCCCTTACTTCTAGTCCATCACTTCTTTGCCAAGAGGTGGGAAACCTGATTCATCACCAGTCTTCTGAAGCCACAAATGGTCACCGCATTGAGCAGAATTATGAAATCTTTCAAAATGGTTTTCCTTTACAACATTGTATAAATTGTTCTCTGGTTCTGCTTACTTTCCTTTGTAACTGCTTTTATGGGTCTTTCTAGGTTTCTCTGAAATTCTCCTTTCTTATGGCCCAATAATTTTCCATGACATTTATATATCACAGTTTATTCAGTCTTTTCCCATTTGATAAACACCTACTTGGTTTTCAGTTCCTGCAGTAATCAATATTTTTGTTATGTATAATTCCTTTTTCTCTGGCTTTTTTCTCAGTGGGGGTATAAGGTCAGTAGTGATATCACTGAGCCTAAAGCTATGCACAGTGTAATAACTTTTGGGGTATGGTGCTAAAGTGTTTTCCAGAATGCTTAGACAAATATCTCATACTTTTGAAGTTGAATTTTTGAACCCAAGTATAAGGCAACCTTTCCAGTATTGGAGAATAACAGTCAAGTCCCCAGAGTCTTCTCTTCTTTAGGCTAAACGCCTCTGACTCTTTCAATGTAGCATTCTATGGCATTCGCCCACCACTTCATTGCCCTGTTCTGGACATACCTCTGTTTATTAATGTACCTTTTAAGCATGATGCCTAGAACTGTATAGAACACTCTAGACTCAGTTTTGCCTGAGTCCCATAGACTACAGTGGAGCTATTGCCTCCAGAGTTCATGTTGCTACTTGAACTCAAATAGTTCTGAGATCTCATCAATCAGGAAGTTCCCTCCTGTGATGCAAATTGCATCTTGTCCATTGCCCTAATATCTTATGTACTCTCTAAATTTTGCTAAATGGGATCCATTCAACATGCTGGAGGCCTCTCTTGCTTTCGACTGACATCGCGAGGGTATCTGTGGAGCACTTCAGCTGTATTCAGCCACCAGTCTGTCATCTCTTGCTCTCAGCGTGTGATTAGCCAATCTTTTCTTCCCATCATATAACTCCTTGAAGATGCCCTTTACTCTTCTTCCTTTTCTGAAAGAATATTCCTCATTGGTTATATGCTACAGTCTGCTTACCATCATCATACACCTCTCCACTGCTCTTTTAATATAACCTTAAGACTGACTTTTTTTTTGTCTGCTGTGTCACATTGATGATTAATTGAGCCTATAGTCCACTGGGACCCCTAGGTCATTTTAAAGGATGAACTCCTGCTAGTCACATGTCCAGTTTGTACTTGTACAGTTGATTTTATCTTTTTTGAACCAAAGTCTAGTTTTCTTCAAATTTATCATTTCTTATAATGTTACTATTCCTTTTCAGCAGCATGCCATAGTTTATTTGTTGACGTTGTTCAGTTGTGTCCAACTTTTTGTAACCCTGTCAGGGGTTTTCTTGGCAAAGATATCAGAGTAGTTTCCATTTTCTTCTCCAGCTCATTTGACAGTTGAGGAAACTGAGGCAAACAGGGTCAAGTGGCTTGCCCAAGAGCACATATCTAGTAAGTGTCTGTGACTGGATTTGAACTCAGGTCTTTCTGACTTGAGGCCTGGAGCTCTATCCACTGAGCCACCTAGCTGCCTCCAGAGATGTTTCTTTATAGTCCACATAGTCCAGCTTTATATCTGAAGGCCATTGTTCAGCTCTGGTGTTGGGGCATCAAAGCTGTTTGATGCGTTCCACATGGATATTTGGACTGCAATGATTCTTAGTAAACAATTAAGTTTCAGTTAAACAGTAGTGTTATTTCATCAGAATCATTCACATTTCTACAGGGTTTTAAGGTTTGCAAACTGCTTCACAGACATTATCTTACCTAAACCCCACAACGAACCTGTGAGGTCAGTGCTAGATGTTTTAGTATCCTCATTGCCCAGATGAGGAAATTGAGTCCCAGAAAGGTCAAATGACTTGTGCAGGGTCATAATGTCTGAGGCAGGAATCAAACCTAGGTCTTTTTGACTCTGGATCTGTTGTTCTGTCCACTACTCCATTCCTTCTGCCTCAAATGTGTATGGTCATAGGGATATGTAACACACAGAATGGAGCGATAGGAGCTAAAGAAGTAAAGAAAGACCCAGTAAAAGGATTCCAGGGAAATATGAGGAGGAACTCTTTTTATAGAAGAGCTATCGCCTGAGCAGAGAGTAATTTACTTTCTCTGAATCTGTTTCTTTATCTGTAAAATGGGGATAGTAATAACACTTACGTTTGGGGGCTTTGCAAACCTTAAAGTACCGTGTAAATGTTTATTATTATTACTACTACTACTACTATTAGTAGCAGCATCAGTAGTAGTAGTAGTAATAGGGGATAAGCTTCTTGAAAGCAGAGATAGTTTCATTTCTCATTTTTTTTATCTCCTGTACCTAGCATAGTGCCAAATAGTCAATCAGTGTTTGCTGAATTAAGCTGGCTTGTTGCCTACTAATCTAGAGGGAGTAGCAAGGTGGCGCAGTGGATAGAGTGCCAGCCCTGGAGTGAGGAGGACCTGAGTTCATATCTAACTTCAGACATTTACTAGTTGTGTGACCCTGGATAAGTCATTTAACCCTGATTGCCTTAATTCAGGAGGAGGAAATAGCAGACCATTCCAGTATCTTTTCCAAGAAAACCCCACATGGGGTCATGAAGAGTTGGACATGACTAAACAACAAATCTCCCAGTGATCAAAGTCATACAGCAGGTTAGGGGAAGCACCTTAAAGTAAAATTAAAACATGGTGAGTACCTGCAACATACCTCTATCTCTTGTTTCAATTATTCTAGTCTATGCACTGGGCTGTCAGAAGTAAGAAAGAGAAGATGCTGGAAGAACCTGACCCAGCTGACACCAGCAACCTCACAGATGAGGAAGGAAACCAGCAAAAAAACACCAAAAAAGGATTGAGCTCCGCCACAGAGAGAAAGGAGCAAGGAGAACCTGAGACCTTGGATAAATCATGGTCCCTGCAAAGCCCAGAGTCTTCAAGTAAGTCCTGGCCATAGTGAGTTTCCAGAAGAGAGAAGGGGAAAAATTAGAACGGGCCTAGCATACACTGCTATATATTTCTGCCTATTCTTCATCTTTATGGTGATATTGAAAGGCAGTGATGAATATAGAGCTGATGTGGAAGCCAGGAAGATCTGGGTTCAAGTCTTGCTTCTGGCACATCCTGGCCTATCAAATATGACCCTGGACAAGTCAGTGCTCTAGGCCAGAGGTATCAAACATTCTACCTGGTAGCCCTGGAGCAAGATTAAAACGTAATTGGGAAATATTTAACAAATAAATAAAAATACAATAGAACGTAGATAATGTTGATATATGGTTTTCTAAGTCAATCTGTAGCCTTCAGGAATCCTTAAATACTATTTAGTGGCCTCATTTTTATTTGAATTTGACATCACTACTCTAGGCAACTCTTTAAGGCCCTAAGTTTCCAAGAAGGTACAGAGGGCATCAGCAGAGAGAATTCCCTTGCCCAAGATTTGTCTCTTCCAGTGGAGTCAAGGCTCCAATCCCTGTCCACTATAGAAAGGGTTCTTAGCCTTTTTTGAGTCATAGACTCCTTTGGATGTCTGGTGAAGCCTATAGACCCCTTCTCAGAATCAGGTTTTTAAGTGCACAACATAAAACTACAAAAGAAACCAAATATATTGAAATATTAAAAACAATGTCATCTAGTAGGGGTTAGGAACATTTGTCCTATAATGATATTAAATTTTGAGAGAGAGAGAGCTTTGTAATTAGCATCCATAAGAAGTCAAGGGCATGTGGTAGAGTGGGCAGAGAAGGTGGCCTCAGAGTAAGGAAGCATTGATTTCAATCTCGTCTCTGCCATATGTTGCCTGTGTGACCTTGGCAAATCACTTGACCTCTCTCCAAACCCCGGACAGTTCTCTAAAGCTATCCCTTGCTTATCAGGGGCTAACCTGCGTCGGTAGAACAAATTCCTCATTGGGAACTCCTGGCACTGATGAAATCACAGATCAGGTTAAAAAAGAAAAGAAATAGACACATTATTTACGTAGCCTCATAGACATTTTGTTCAACCAAGGGAAAAAGGAGACATTTTTGGCCAGATGTGTTTCTCAGTCAGAGATGACACTTGAACCTAAGTCTTCCTGATGCCTGAGTTGGAATGTTTTTCCCCCTAGTCTCTGCTATCTCTGATATATACTGGTTCTAGTGTGAACCTAGACAAATCATTTAGTTTCTCAGTGAGTTGGTCCCTCTCTCTTCTTCGGAGAGGGTGCCAATCTGTATTGGTAGTGTCTATTTTTTGTTTTTCAGCCATTTTTCAGTTGTATCTGACTCTTCGTAACCCCATTAGGTTTTTCTTGGCAAAGATACTGGAAGTTGAGGAAACTGAGGCAAACAGGGTGAAGTGACTTGCCCAAGGTCACACAGCTAGTAACTGTCTGAAGCCATATTTGAACTCAGGAAGATAAGTCTTCCTGACTCTAGGCCTGGCACTCTACCCACTGAGCTACCTAGATGTCCAAAGGTTTTCCATAGGAGGTGGTAACTGAGCCTGGATTCGGACGCACCATTACTCTGAGTGGGAGTGAAGACATGATCTGTGTCTTTCTTTTGGACGACAGATCCGGAGAATGACGGAATTCTGTGGAAGCTCCCGTTGACCCGTTTCCCTCCTGATTTTCAGGTAGAGCCTCTCTGCTGCGAGAGACACAGAGCTTGATCCCGACATGCCCTCTGCATAATTGCAGAGAATTTTCTTTCCTTGCAACGTAGCAGTTTTCATGGCCTCGGAATTCAAAGAAATACAAAAGCATTCAAGTAGATTTTACCAAGCTTGCTGATAAATTTTCTCATCTCTCACTCTCTGGTGCCCTTTATAATCTCCTGCTAGCCCCAGGCACTTGACATCTGCTGTGGCAGTTTCATTTTGCCCGCCCTTGGGCAGGCTGCCAACCAGTATCCTCAATCTCCTTTGAGCTCTTTAGTAAAAATGAAAAGTATGGAAAATGGCTCCTGAGGTGTGTGTGTCTCATGCAATGCGGTCTCAAGTTTGTACTTGTTCCCTTTGAAAACACAAATGTATAGTTTAGATATTCATGCATGCTTTTGGGTTTTTTTCTTGCCACAGACATTTCCCACCTGATCAGAATTCTCCTTTGTAAAAAAAAAAAAGAAAGAAAGAAAGAAAAAATGGAAAAACAGTTAAGCAGAACAAACCATTACAATGTCTGACAGGATATACAGCGCTCTGCCCCTGTGGTTCCTGACCTCTCTGATGAGAGGAGAGAAAT
>CM053624.1:21924865-21940335 GCA_028646595.1 Phalanger gymnotis | reverse complement strand
TCATCGGGTCTTTGCAGGTCTGGGTCATCTGCATTCCTAACTTCTTTGGGCACCAGGTCAGAGTACTTCCTGTAAATGACCTTGTCCTTTGTCTGTCCCTGTCGAGCAATTGCATCGTATTTAATGTTTCCCTCTGCATCCACCTGAATGGCCAAGGCATTGGACATTTTCTTCTTTCTTCCCATATGCAGTGGGTATTGTGCCACATGTATTTCCGGAAAGGCCCCTCCATCCCCAAAATCCTCTACCAAACGAGGTATCCAACCTTTCCGATACCCATAAGGGGGAGGTTCTCTTCCTGATGAGACCAGTGCAGTCTGCCCTGATCTCAGGGATCTTGCCCTTTCCTCACCCTCCAGCTGGTCCTGAGAAAGCTGAGTTGGAGCAGGTAGAAGGTTGGTCAGGGCCATGTCCTTCCGCTGCTTTCGGCACTTTGGGCGGCTGAGCTGGGGGTGGGTGCACGCTTTGTACAGCTGGGACAGGTACTGGAGCTTGGCGAGCTCTTTGGTGAGTGCCCTCTCGGCCAGCCAGCACTACAGTCTCCCCTTAACCTAAGCCCGCTTTCTTTGCCTGGACGATATATATACATATATATCTGTTTTGAAGTGTCCCTTATTAAGCTCCTTCAAAGATGCATTTATTGCCAAGTGCAAGACACTGAATGCAGCTCTGAGGACAGATAGCACTCACCTTCAAAAATCTCTTCACCTTTAACCAGTTGTTTCTGTCAGGGAGTTTGCATTCTCTCCATTTATATAGGCAAAAGTACCTCCCAGAGAGAACCAAGCCATTAAAGGGCGGGGTCTCCTTTCTAAGTATTCAGGAAAAGGAGGTGTGAACTCAGACTTCAATTGCAATACCCCCACTCAACAACTGAAAAAAAAAATTGCTAGAAGAGAAAGTTGAAATTGGCCAAAAGAACTTAAATAAGCCTGTGAACCAGAAGGCTATAAGAGGCTAAATCTATACAGTGCGAGGCTAAATCTATAAAGTGTAAAGAAGGTGTTAACTCGTCTTCTTAGGAGGAATTTCTTCACCTGGGACTTCCACGGGATCACAAGTCCAGCACCATGCCTAGAATTCCGAAGCCTTGTTTTCCAAAGCTGCAGCTGAAAGGAGAGGGTTGCCGTTTGGAAAAGACAGGGTCTCATTTAGCTCAAATGCCGCCAGACTCTAGGATTTCAAGGCGCTGTCCCTCCTGAAATTCCACTTTCCCTATCTTTGCATTTCCCTCAACTCACACCCAAGAGAATGTGAGCAACCTCGGCATTTGTTCGCAATTCAGAATTCTACACAGTACTTAAGGAACTTTTTTTTTTCTTTTTGGTAATTTTTTATTTTAAAAGCAAAATGAGAAAAGAAAGAAAAAAACATTGCTATATACTGAGCAGATCATAAGAGAGGGTTCAACATAACACAATTAACGTCCATTTGAAGGAAACCTATATAATAAATCCTACGCCCGGTTTTCAAAGTTGCCCAGCTTTCTTTGGTTTTCTTTTGTGCTCCGCGGTGCACTTTTTACTTTATATTTTTCCCCTCCCTTTCCCCCTCTACCCCCACCTAATGAAGGCTACAATTAATCGTGGATATTTGTATACATATACACAGATATCTATAAATATACACATATATCCCCATACACATATGTGTAAGACCCGACTATGCTTATTTCCACCTGTCATCTGTTTCTCTGAAGGTGGATAGCATCTTTCTTCATGGTCCAAGTGTTTCCACGGTTTTCTAAAGCATTCAGCTCATCATTTCCCACAGCACAGCAATGTTGCAACCCAATCACATCCTCTCTGAGAGGTTGTTAATGAAAGTTTTCCCCAATTTTATTCATTCCTTCTCTTCTTGGCTACATAGGTTTTATTTACACAAGAAAATTTTAATTTGAAACGGTCGAAATTGTCCCTTTCACACTTCAGCAATGCTCTCCCTTACAAGATAGTTTAAGATCTGATACTGCTGAATCTACTTTCTTTACATGTTTTTCCTGGTGTCTTTGCAGTTCCTGACCTTTTTGCTCCTCCAAATGAACTTTGTTATTATTCTTTCTAACTCAGTAAAAATATTCTAGTAATTTAATTGAGATAACATTGAATCAATGGATTAGTTAGGCAAAGTTGTCATTTAAAAATATGTATTGGCTTTGCTTACCCATGAACAATAAATATTACTTCAATTATTTGGATCTGAGTTTATTTGTCTACAAAGTGTTCTATGTTTATGTTCTTTTAGTTCCCGTGTCTGTTTTGGCAGGTATGTGCTCGCCTATTTTATACTGTCTAGGTATTTTAAATGATCTAAGACAATATTGAAAAAGATTGCTGACACATAGTGTAGTTTGTCTATTTTTTTTTCACTTTTGAAATCTAGTCGAACTTTAACTTCGATATCATGATTACTATCCCTGCCCGCCCCCTTTTTTACATACTAAAGTCCACTCCTGCCCCTCCAGTGGTGAGTTTTAAACAAAAGTCACTAGAGTCCTGGACCTCAGTTCGATAGGGAGGATAGGGAAGATCTGAAACTGAACCCTTTGTGTGTGAGGGAGCCCATAGTTTCTTGTTCAGCGCCTCCGGAAAGCACGGGAGATCCTCCAAGCATTGGGCTCCTCATAGCGGTTGTACAGGGGCTCCAGCCGTTGCTGCTTCTTTCTCTTGCTGAGCTTCGTGGGATCCGAGACCTTGAAGAAGGCTGGGGCAAACTCCGCCAGCCATCGGGGGTCAATGGTGGTGACCTCCCGCATGTACTCCTTGGTGGTCAGCACCAGCTCATGGTAGACCACCCATTCTGGCTGCCTGTTGAAGAGAGCACTAGAGGGATGGATGTAGACCACCTGCTGGTCACTCAAAGTTTGATAGCCCTCCTGCGGGTCCTTCTTGGCAGCATTGCGGAAGAAGCCACTGCAAATGGCTTTCTGGACACGGATTGTAGCCTTGCCACAGGACACCACATCCAGCTTATGTCTGTCCATGATACCCAACATCTGTTTACGGATGTCCTGGGCTCGGCGCAAGGAGCGAGCTTGGATGAAATTCTCATAACACCAGGGGTTGGAGAATTGGTTATTCTTCCAACAATTATAGACCGCCAAGAGAGTGAGGTGGTCCCCTTCCGTCTGGTGGAATTTGGCCTTCTTCTGATCTGCCAGGGCTTGTTTGTCCTTGGGCCTGTAGAAGACATTCTGCACTGAGAGCATGGATACGATGGTGAGCATCTCCTCACTGCAGCCCAGATGCACTGACGTGATCAGCATCTTGCACAACATGGGCTCCAAGGGAAACTCCGCCATCCTGCGCCCCAGCCGGGTGAGCAGGCCCTCATCGTCCAGAGCTCCCAGTGTGTACAGCTGCCTCATGGCTGTGATTAGAGTTTCCATCGGGGGGACATCCATGAAGTCAAAGGACAGCAGGTCGTCGATGCCCATGGCCTTGAGAGAGAGCACCGTGCTGGCTAAATCAGTCCTCTGGATCTCGGGCACATTGGTGGTCATCATTTCATCTCTGTAGGCTCGTTCTGTGTAGAGCCTGTAACACTTTCCAGGCCCCGTTCTCCCAGCTCTGCCTGCCCTCTGTTTTGCCTGCGCCTGAGAGATGGGAGTCACCACCAGCTGGTCCATCCCGGTCTTGGAGTTGTACACTTTCTGCTTCACAAACCCGGCGTCCACCACGAAGTAGATCCCATCGATGGTCAGAGACGTCTCAGCAATGTTGGTAGCTACCACAACCTTCCTGCTACCAGGAGGAGCAGGCTCAAAGATGCGGGTTTGCATCTCACTAGGTAGAGCAGAATACACGGGGAGGATTATTAATTCGGGGACTTCGGGTCCTAGAGACTTCATGCGTTCGTACAAGACCTCACAGGCAGTATCGATCTCTTCCTGACCAGCCAGGAACACTAGGATGTCGCCTGCTGGTTCTGTGAAATGGATCTGCATGACTGTGATCAAGCTGGCATCCAAGTAATCTGTCTCGGGTTCTTTGGTGTAGAGAATCTCCACCGGATAGGTTCGGCCCGGAATGGTGAAAATGGGAGCTTCATAGAAATACTGGGAAAACTTCACTGCATCTAGCGTGGCCGAGGTCACAATCAGCTTTATGTCTCGCCGCTTCCTCACCGCCTTTTTCAACAATCCAAAGAGCACATCTGTGTGAATTGTCCTCTCATGAGCCTCGTCCAGCATGACGATTGCATACTGACTGAGGTCCCGGTCAATCAAACATTCCCTGAGCAACATCCCATCTGTCATGTACTTGATGACTGTTTCGGGACTGGTGCAATCTTCAAAACGAATCGTGTAACCCACCTCTTGTCCCAAGCAACAACCAAACTCCTCAGATACTCTTTTGGCTACGGCCATGGCAGCGACCCTTCGAGGTTGTGTACAGCAGATTTTCCCCCGGGAGGCGTAACCTGCTTCAGCAAGGTACTGAGTGATCTGTGTCGTCTTCCCAGAGCCTGTCTCTCCAATAACGATCAGGATCTGATGGTCAGCAACAGCCTGCACAAGCTGCTCTTGCAGTTTGAAGACGGGGAGGCTTTCCCTCTGCTCGATGATTGACAGCTGGGTCTTTTTACCATAAGATGCCTTGTTGCCCCCCAAAGCGTGCTTCTTCCATTCTGGGATGTCATTAGGCACCATCCCAATGCCCTTCAGGTTGGCAGCAATCTGCCTCCCTTGCGCATCAGGCAGAGGATCCACCCAGCGCTTGTTGAGTCCCATAGGAATGGAGTCCATCTCTGCTTCGCGCTGTGCCTGTTTGTGTTCTCTCCTTTCTTTGGCCAAAGCACTCTGCATCATTGCTGCGTGGGACAGGGAGCCATCCGGATTCTTCACAATTTTAATGGGGCTCATGTCCGCGCTTTGTTTGCTGCGGCCTCTCAGAAAGGGAGGTTCTTCCTCAACCAGTTCAATCTCTAGGTCTTCGTCTTCTTCTTCATCATCCACTTGAGGAAGGATTCCCATCTCTTCATCAAAGTCTGGAAATTCTTCTTGGGAAAGTACGTTGGCCGCAATCATCTGTTTAATCTCCCATTTCTCAAGATCGGAGATTCGGGTGAGGCGTTTTCTTTGGAGAATGTCATCTTCCCCTCCTTGGGTACTGATTAGGGAGAGGTGAGTAGGTCTATCAGGGTTCCTCACGGGCGTCTCCTCACTGTTCTCCCCAAGAAGGTTCCTCCGTCTGTTTGGGTTCAGGTCTTCTCCAGTGTCCTGATCCACATCCTTCAGGCTCAGGCTGGCTTTGGCTCCCGTGAAACGCAGGACTTTCACCTTAACCCTCTGGCCTTTGCTCACAACATCAGCTGCATTGGTCACTCGGCCTTCCCGACCGAGCTCTGAGATGTGAATCAAACCTTCCCACCGTTTCCTTAGGCCGTCCAGTTGCACAAAACACCCGAACCGCATAATAGTGGTAACTTTACCGCTGTAAATTTCCCCGATAGAAGGCTCGTCAGGAGGAGGCAGGTCTACACGTTTGTCTCGCCAGCTGCCATTGTTCTTCCCTCCATATTTATCCCGGTCCTCACCGTCTTTGATAGGACTTTGATTTCTGCTCCTAGATCCGCATCTAGATTTCCCTTTCTTCCTGTCCCGAGTCTTAGAACGTGACCTTGATCGAGCTCGGTGTCTCCTTTTGTGCCGTCGGTCTCCGCTTCGACTCGGACTCCGCTTCCTTTTCTCCTTCTTTGCCTGGTTGCGGTGTTCAGAGCCTCTCAGCTTCTCGCGTGCTGCAGCACCGGGCATTAGAGCTTCCAGCTCATTGAGGACGTCCGCGGCTACTTTCACATCATCTTCAAGCATGGTCCGGATTGTAGGATTGTCTGGTCCGCAAAGTGCTGGGAACAGGTCCTTGAGGTTCTCCTTGTCTGTCGTTGGTTTAACAACTGCATCTTTGGTAGCAGAAGGTTTTGCTGGGGGCCGCATGGTCTGTATGAGACGTAACAAGTTCCTTATGAGAGAGTCTGTGAATTGGGCACCATTTTTGGTGAGGGAAGCTTGAAAAGTGTCCAAGGTTGTATTTTTCTCAGCCAGATGGATCACAAATTCAGCCAGGTCCTTGTCGTTCATCCCCAGGTGGTTGTGCAGCTCGGTGCACACTTTGGACACCAGGGACAGGTATTCGAGCTTGGCGAGCTCTTCCATGAGTCTCAGCTCAGCCATTGCGAGCCACGCCTTACCTTAACCTAACTCCGGCTTTTTCGCCCCTGCGATCGTTTTAAAAAATGTTTCGAAGCCTTGCTTATGGTTCTACAACCGTGCATTTATTGCCAAGGGCAAGACGCTGTACTGAGCTTTAAGGATAGCTAGCGCCTTTCTCCAAGAATCTGCTAACCATTAACCAGTTGGTTCTGTGAGGAGTTTGCTTTCTCTTCCTTTATATAGGAAAAAGGACTACGTCACGGAAGGGTGGGACCTTTCATCCAAATACTCAGGAAGAAGGGGCGTGAACTTGGACTTTAATTGTAATCCTCACCCCCACCCATTGAAACAACCATTTGCTAGTAGGAAAGCGGACTTTGGCCAAAAGGACCTAAAGAAGCTATAGGTGGCTAAAGCTATAAAGTACAGAGTAGGTGTTAACTCGTTTTCTTGGAAGGGATTTCTTCATCTGGGACATCCCCGATCAGTGAATTCACAAGTACAGTCCTTTGCCTACAATTCTGAAGCCTTATTTTGCAAGGCTGGTAGCTGAATGAAGAGGACTGATGTGGGGGAAAAGATAGGGCTTCGTTCAGCTCAAACGCCACCAGACGCTGAGCTGAGGGCCCTTAGATGGCAAGGCCCCATTCTTCCTGAAATTCCTCTTTCCTTATCTTTGCATTTCCCCCCAACTCATCCCCAGGAGAAAGTGAGCAACCTGGGCTTTTGTTCCCAATTCGATATAATACACAATACTTAAGGCATTCTTTTTTTTTTTTTTTTTGGTAATTTTTTTTCAAATTTTAAACTTAAATGCAAAATGAGAGAAGGAAAAAAAAAACCATAGCAGAGCATAAAAGCAGTACACTTTGTTTTCAAAGTTGCCCAGCTTTTCTTTGCTTCCTTGTTGGTTTCCTTTTTTTCTGTGCAGTGTGCTTTTTACTTTCTGTTTTCTTCTCCCTCCACTCCCCAAGGCTGCAATTAAGAGAGGATACACACAGATATATGTGTACACACATATACATATACACAGAAATCTATAAACACACCTATGTACACATATACACTCACACAGATATAGGTATGACCGAACTATGCTTACATCCACCTCTTGTCTATTTCTCCGAAGGTGGATAGCATCTTCCTTCATAGGTCCAAGTCTTTCCACATTTCTTCTAAATTAATCAGCATATCATTTCCTACACTGCAGCAGTGTTCCAACCCAGTCACAGCTTATCTGAGAGGGTGTTTAAGAAAGATTTTCCCCCAATTTTCTACATTCCTTCTATTCTTCATGAGTTTCTCAATCTCAGACATTGCTATCCTGCAGCAACAAAGTGAGGGTACCTTCTTTATGGAAATCAATTTCTCTTCATTCCCTCTTTGCTGTAGAATACATGACATTTTAGCTTTTTAAATTCCACTTCCTAAACATCTCCTATGATGTACTAGGTTGTTGTGTAATAAAAATGAATACAACACGGTCCCTTTAAGAGATTTATGGTTTAATTTGGGAATTTCTCTTTCACAAGGTACTCAATTATTAAGAAAATAAACAAGTGAAAACACATAAATGCAAGGTAGCATTGATATAGCTCGTTTAGGATTTCCAAAAGACTTTACAGATATAATGTCATATGATTCTCATAACAACCCTCAAGGTAGACATTATTATCTTCATTTTGCAAGAGGAAACTGAGGCAGATGGGGGTCAAATCATTCACTCAGGTTCCTATTGTCAGCAGTGTCTGAGGCATGATTATAACTCAGGTCTTCCAGACACCCAAGTTCACAGTCTTACCCCCAGCTCACCTAGCTGGTTACTTAGGTGAAAGTTTGTGAGGTAAAAAAGTTCTTGTAAAAACCCTTGAGGCCATGAGTGAGGTGAAAGTGGAGGTGGAATGTCTTGAGGCCTGGTCAGCTTCCTGAGGGAGCTGCTCCCTCGCCTGCTGTTTGTTGATTCAGTGGAGTCTGCCTGGAGGTGACTACACTTCATTCAGGCCAAACTTCAGCCCCTGAGGGTCCTGTCTTTTCCAAGGTCCTCTCCAGTTTTCTCTGGAGGACAACTTTTTTGTTGCTTTATTTTTGCTGCTCTACAGCCATCTTATGGTGATTTTCTGCCTGTTTGTGGAGGAAATCTGGAGAGCCTGGACTTTTCTGACCTACTCCACCATCCTTCCAGAATGCATCCCCTTAATGAATGCTTTTTGAATTGAATTGAAGATTGATTCAAATGGGCGATTTAGTCATAGAAGATTGTTCAAGCAGTTTTCAGTGTCTAACATGGGAATGAGAAGACTTGGGGGAGAGAAACCAAGAGAGCTGGCTTCTGGTACTTGAAGATTAGGATTTGCTCTCCTCTGCTTGGCCACAAGAGAGAAAAGGCGTTGCAAATGATGACTGGATTGTTGGGTTGTGAACTCCAAGAGACCACTGATGATGTTAATGCTCTGTGTGTGGCAGGCCCTCCAGAACTGTGAATTCATTCACTGTTGCTACATTGTCCTTAAGAAACCCAGATGACTTTTGTCATCTACCAGGAGGTTTTCTATCACCAGAGGATACAGTTTCAGAGTGGTTGGTTTGGACTTTTAGTCCTTGGATTTTTAGTATCCTCCCTTCAGGAGAGTGGGATCATTTCCTCTGAAAAGTTGTTGCAGAGACCACTGCCTATTGGCCAAGGGAATGATCATAATCCAGGATCTCTGGTTCTTCAATTATGAGGTTGCCCCAAGGGCTAAAAGCATTCACCTCAAGATCACGTTTTGGTCATCTTGCTTAAGGGAAGAAAGAGAGGCATTGGGTCCTTGAAATTCAGGCTCAGGCTTACCCAGAAAAGCCCGAGTTCTGCCCATCTTTGACCAGCCACCATAACAGCTACAAGTAAAAGGAGAGAAATGCCTCACATACCCACAAGCCCCTTTCACTTGAAGTCCGAGGGAGAGAGCTTGAAGGTAGGAAGAAAAGAGTTGAGTTAAGGCAACAAAGATTTGTTAGGAGCCAGTTGTGTCACTGTGGATGGACTTGCAGATAGGAACAAAGGCAAAAAAGAGTTGACAGCCCTAGGGTACATCCAATTTAGTTTGCTTTTATACACCATGAGGAGAGTTGCTCCTTAATCAGGTGAAGCTCTTTGTGTCCCCTCACCTTAGACTGGGGATTCCCTGATCCAGTCTCTGACATTCTTTCCCTATATACAGTCTTACTTTGGTGAATAAGTCAAACAGGAAGTCCTTTGAGTATGCTGACAAAGCAAGATGAAAGATTTTATTAGAGTGCCTTTAACACCATGGTATCCACATTCCTCAAATAACTCAAGATCTATATTCCTCAAATTACATAGAATTTGTCACTTAACGTAGAACATCAGACATCTAGAAACCAAAAATTGTTGGATCTGGTATTTGGTATCTTAGTCAGACCTCCCAGGATGTCAGCCGGATTGCCTAGGGAATCAGCAAACTGTCCATGGGGCTTTGAAAGATGTTGGGGGGAGGAGTAGCTGTCCCTTAGGGGGCAGACACACCTCCTGAGGGAGCATTCAGATCCTGGGAGGCAGTCAGATGTCCCTGGGGGTGAGTGAGGTGTCCTTGGGGGTCAGCCAGATTTCCCAGGGGGTCAGCCAGATGTCTCTGGTGGGGGGTGGGGTGGCCAATTAGGTGTCTATCAGGAAGAAGCAACATAGATCCAAGGCCAACAGTTTTCTTGGATAAATCCATGCAATGCAGTTCTTGTTGGTTAAAAGCAGGCAACAACTCATATGACTTCTCTCTCCCCTCTCCCCCAGCCCCAATGCTGGTGGTATAGAGGGAGAAACAAACGTAGAAGGGAAGAAGAAACCCAGGGATGCAGGGATCCCAAACCAAAGTTCCCAGGAAGGGGCTGCGTGGAATGAATTCGCAGACACAAGTATTCTTTAAGTCAAAGAGGCAAAGATTTATTACGCTTTTTCATTGGGCAAGAGTTCTTAGGGAACCTGCAACCATACAGAAGTGCAGGGGGAATCTTTATAGATGGTTAATAGGCACAGGCACCCAAGCAGAGACTGTTAGGATTTAGGGTCCAAGCATAAACACCTCATCAGTGGTAGTGTCCAGTTTTGAAAGTCCTGTGACTGATCATGAGGTGAGGTCAGCCCTGGTACCTAAAAGGTGGGGGCATGGGGCACCTAGGGTTGCAGGGCTGGTGGCTGATGGAAGTGAGGCTGTTGGGGGTAGTTCTGTTGGAGACATAGCTGCTGGGAGTGGGGCTGCTGGAGGGCAGTTCTGTTGGGTGTGTGGCTACTGCAACAGTTGAGGGGGCTCCTCTGCACACAGAAAAGGCAGTGGGTGATCCTTTGATCGACTGATTCACTGTCCAGTCTTGTTCCTGAATTGCATCCGTGGCTTCATTCCTCCATAAACGGAGCTGTGTGTGTTATAGTTTGATGGCCATTGAGAAGTAAAGGAAGCAGAGCTGAAAAGGAGGATAAACTGAAGGCAAAAGCCCTCTTTTGTGTCCTAAGCATTTAGCACAGTTCTGGCACATAGGAAGCACTCCATAAGTGCTTGTGAACTAACTACTATGTAATTGGGTTAGGTTTGGGGGTTACAATGACAAAGACAAATTCTTTGTCTTGTAGTTTTTTTTAAAATTTATTTCTTTTACTATAGAATTAGATAGTTGGCTTAGTTAACCACTAGGTTAACCGATGGTTATCCTCTAGTTAACCAATAGGTTAAATTAGAGGTTAAGTGACTTGCTCAGGGTCACACAGCTAGTAAATATCTAAAGCTGAATTTAAACTCTGGTCTTCTGGACTCCAGGCCCAGTGCGCTATCCTTTGAGGAAAATAAATATGCTTTATCAATGAATAATCAGTATTACTTCATAATCCATCCATCTCCCCATTTTGCAGATTCCATTTATTAGCCTGGCTCAAAAGGAGTTCTCTCTCAGTCTGAACCAAAGGCATGGTTGAAGAAAGTGATCACTCTCTAATCTGTTTAAAGAGGTACCCTTGCTTCTAACAGAAGAACCAGCTTGGGCTGAGTCCATTCCCAGAGTATAGCTCTCTTGGTCTCATAAAAGATTGGCGTGATTTGGTCTCCAAGGAGGAGGCTTAGGGGAGAGGGGAATCCTGTTTGGGGAATACTGACAGCTGCACCTCATAAAGCAATTAACATTGCTTAATTATTAGAGAGGTGGGCAATCAGCCACACCCAAAAGCCAAACCAATTTCCCCAGCTGCACCTAATCACAAGGGGTTTTTTTTTTTTTTTACTACTCAATCTCCTCTCCCTTCTAGTTTGAATAAATATGTTGTTTTCAGTACCATCTTGGTTGCTGACCTAACTGATCAGGTACAGTTTGACAGAGCTTATTAACATTTATCTTGCCTGGAAAATTTTCCTCAGTCTACCTTCATTGTATTTTTATTGGCCATCCCATTGCAGCAGCAGTAGAGAGATATAAAGTACTCAGGGTCCTGCCATGTGAGGGACTTTAGCTAAGGGTCTTCTACTGACTGAAGCCTCGTTGTCTGCAGCTCTGACTTTTTAATTTTATTTTTTTTCTGGACCAGCTCTTGTCATTCAGCTTCCAGTCTTGTGAAAGAATTCTTCAAAAGTACAGGGAGAAGGACTGGACTTGTGATTTCCACATTCTAGGGAACTCCCAGATGAAGTCAGTGTCATATGTCAAGTGAGTACATTCTCTGAGATTTACAGTTTTTGCTTCTCATAACTTCTCTGCTTCTAGGCTCATTTAATTTACCATTTAGGCAAAAGTCAACTGGATTTCTAGTTGGGTCAAAAGGAGCCCAAAACAATTTTTCAAACTCATGAAAAAAGTGCCAAGATACACAAGTGTCAGATCCCCTAAAGATGGTAAAGTTTTTGACATTGAGTGTGTTGAATTCAATGTAAATCAAAGGTAATGGGGATTTTCCCTAAAGTCTTAGATATGAGGGCCCTGCCAGAGGTTAGGTATCAACACTACGTACAGACAGTGGAATTTTTAGTGTATATTTCATGGGTATATAGGTGTTAGTTTGCTTGTTCCTCCATTTGTTTATTGTCACTCAGCAAGCCAATTTACTAATGGAAAGAAAAAAAAAACCACTTCTCCATCTATGCATATTTGAGGCTGATTGTTGATTAATGGGTTCGATAGTTTTCTTTCCCAGAAAGAGCTAATGCTTCTTTATCATAGCCCCAGGTAGGCTTGGTTGGCCGAAGGCCAAGGAGATGTGTGAGTAAAATCCATTATTTACATGAGCTAAAAGAAATCAAAGGAAAAAAAAATGAAAAGAAGTTACATCATTGGCCATTGGGAGAAGAATTCTGTTTCCTTGAAAGGGACAAGTGTAATTTCCCTAAGCTTGTGTCTCCTAGAGGTAGAGGGAGGCACTCTAGAAAATAAAAGGAAGCTGCTCTCTAGGGTTTATTGGTTGGTAGTTGAGGATGTGGCTTTGGAAGCTATGAATGCCCTATGAAGGAGCATCTCCTGAAAGCAAAAGCAGGCATGGTTCTTGGTTCCTATCGGTTGGCATTTGAAGGGAAAGAAAGTAGAAGTACCTGGAACTGAAGCTGCTTTGGGATGGGCCATCACCCCTTCCCATTTGGTTCCATTCATTTGGTGTTGAAAGATGAATAGGGGCCTGCTGCCAGGGGAAGATAGAGATCCTCATTTTCTAAGAAAGGTGACTTCTCTCTAGGGTTTTTGGCTAGTGTCCTTGAGTTTCCAAAGTTCTAGAGATTTCATATTTTCATCCTTTGTGTTGGGGTATAATTTGTAGGTTAGCTTTAGAAGGTGTTTTTTGCAGGGGGTGGTGGTGGTGGTGAGAGGGGCTTCTTTGTTTTCTAGTTGCAATTCCCTCCATCTTCTGTTCTGGTACTTAACTTTTTTTGGGGGGGAGGAAGAGGGGGGATCATTAGAAGAATGAGCTAAGTCCTTTGCTAGCTTTATTCAAACACGTTCAGTTTATTATGAAATAATACATTGAGATTCATTGTGAAATGGAATCATGCTCTCTCCTCTCTTCCTTTCTCACCTTCAAATTAACCAGGATATGCTTCTTAGTCTGCATATTATATAGGCAAAAGAGAATGCTAACTCCCAGAGGAAAAATCTGGTTGAGTTGGTTTTTTTTTCTCCTTTGAGGGTGTGTTTGCTTCTCTAGTTTTTAGATCAGACAACTTACCCTTAGTATTTGTCAATAAATGCTTGTTACATGTGCTTAAGTTGCTTGGGCATATTAGACTTTTAAAAAATGATTAAAACAGTCGTTACAGGGTGTGATATTGGTTGCCTTCTCAATGAGTAGGAAATGGCCTGGAAAGAGGAAGAGAATTTGAAACTTCCCAAAAAGAATGTTAAATAAGGAAATGAATTTTTGAAAACAGTCCTTATAGATGAGAGATGAAACTTAGATAATTTTTTTATTCTTAATTATTTTATTATTTAATATTTTAATTTTCAACATTGATTTCCACAAGATTTTGAGTTATAAATTTTCTCCCCATTGCTACCCTTCCTCCCCCACTCCAAGATGGGATATATTCTGATTGCCCCATTCCCCAGTCTGTCCTCCCTTCTGTCACCCTACTCCCCCTGCCCCATTCCTTGTCCCCTTACTTTCTTGTAGGGCAGGATAGATTTCTATACCCCATTCTCTATATATCTTATTTATCGGTTGCATGCAAAAACAACCTTTTTTTTTGGATCATATGTTTTAAAACTTTGAGTTCGAAATTCCCTCCCATCCTCCCCTCCCAGCCACCCTCCCTAAAAAGGCAAACAATTCAACATAGGCCATACATGTGTCATCATGCAAAACACAATACTCATGTTGTGAACGACTATATTTCCCTCCATCCTATTCTGTCCCCCTTTATTTGATTTTCTCTCTTGATCCTGTCCTTTTTCAAAAGTGTTTGCTTTTGATTATGTCCTCCCTCCATCTGCCCTCCCTTCTATCATCCCCCCTTTTTGATCCCCTTCCCCCTACTTTCCTGTGGGGTAAGATACCCAATTGAGGGTGTATGTTATTCCCTCCTCACCAAATCCGATGACAGCGAGATTCACTCATTCCCCCTCACCTGCTCCCTCTTCCCTTCCAACAGAACTGCTTTTTTCTTGCCAGTTTTATGTGAGATAATTTACCCCATTCTATCTCTCCTTTTCTTCCTCTCTCAATCTATTACTCTCACCCCTTAATTTTAT
This sequence comes from Phalanger gymnotis, assembly GCA_028646595.1. Taxonomy (NCBI): domain Eukaryota; kingdom Metazoa; phylum Chordata; class Mammalia; order Diprotodontia; family Phalangeridae; genus Phalanger; species Phalanger gymnotis. The sequence goes on along the minus strand of CM053624.1, from coordinate 21,925,979 downwards.
TTTATTTTTTAGATATCATCCCTTCATATTCAACTCACCCCGGGCCCTCTGTCTATATAGATGCATATTCACTTCAACTACCCTAATACTGAGAAAGGTCTCATGAATTACACACATCATCTTTCCATATAGGAATGTAAACAAAACAGTTCAACTTTACTAAGTCTCTTATGATTTTTCTTTCTTGTTTCTTGATTCTTGTGTTTGAAAGTCAAATTTTCTATTCAGCTCTGGTCTTTTCACTGAGAAAGCTTGAAAGTCCTCTATTTTATTGAAAATCCATATTTTGCCTTGGAGCATGATACTCAGTTTTGCTGGGTAGGTGATTCTTGGTTTTAATCCTAGCTCCTTTGACCTCTGGAATATCATATTCCAAGCCCTTTGATCCCTTAATGTAGAAGTTGCTAGATCTCATGTTATTCTGATTGTGTTTCCACAATACTCCAATTGTACTCAAATTGTTTCTTTCTGGCTGCTTGCAGTATTTTCTCCTTGGCCTGGGAACTCTGGAATTTGGTGACAATATTCCTAGGAGTTTTCTTTTTGGGATCTTTTTCAGGAAGTGATTGGGGATTCTTTCAATTTCTATTTTACCCTCTGGTTCTAGAATATCAGGGCAATTTTCCTTTATAGTTTCTTGAAAGATAATGTATAGGCTTTTTTTTTTGATCATGGCTTTCAGGTAGTCCAATAATTTTAAAATTATTGCTCCTGGACCTATTCTCCAGGTGAGTGGTTTTTCCAATGAGATATTTCACATTGTCTTCCATTTTTTTTCATTCCTTTAGTTCTGTTTTATAATTTCTTGATTTCTCATCAAGTCACTAGCTTCCACTTGCTCCAATCTAATTATTAAGGTGATATTTTCTTCAGTGGTCTTTTGGGCCACCTTTTCTTTTTTTCTTTTTTTTAAATTTTTTTTTTATTTTTAGATTGCAACAAACAGTTCTACATAATTTTGGGTTCCAGATTTTCTTCCCTCCCTCCCCCCCTCCCTCCCTCCCCAAGAAGGCATGGAGTCCCATATAACTTCCAGGTATAACTAGGCATTGAATTAATTTATACATTTTCTCATGACTCATGAGAAAGACGAAACAGAACCAAAAAAAAAAAA
>CM053624.1:21870007-21906913 GCA_028646595.1 Phalanger gymnotis | reverse complement strand
TCCTCTCTCCCCCTCTCTTTCTCTCTCTCTCCTCCTTCTCTCCCCTCTCCTTCTCTCTCTTCTCCCTCCCTCCCTCCTCTCCCCCTCCCCCTGTTTCCTTCCCCTCCCCTTCTCTTTTTCTCCCCTCTTCTCCATCTTTATCACTATTATTAACTCTATTTTTCTATTGTTTATAGAGACAAAAATAAAATTGTCCCTGCCTTCAAGGGTTTTCTATTCTTCTGGAGATAACAGATAAGTAAATACAAAGTAATAAACCATCATTTCAGGAGCTGGAGAGCTCTTCAGGAGGAGGGATCAGGAAAGGCTCCCTTTGAGATGGCACTTGAGATGTGCCTTGAAAGAAGTTAGGAATCCTAAGAGGCAAAGGGAGGGCAGGAGTTCATTGTAGGGGAGGGAGAGAGGGGGAGTGGACAGCCTGTGCAAAAGCTTGTGATGATGTGAATGAAGAACAATAGGTCAGTTTGATTAGTACAGAAAACATACGAAGAGCACAGGGGAAATAAGCCTTGAAAGGTAACTCGGAGCCAGATGGTGGAGATGACCAGATCCCTTTCCATCTCCAGTCATCCGTGACACTTTGGTTGGAATTCTATAATCATTCAAAGTGGAAGTAAAACTGTTGGCAGCATTGATTTCTGTGCTGTTCTCCTCTCGTTAAAGGGAACATCGGGATGCTTGGGCTTTGGCTGTAAGCTTCCAGGATGATTTCATCAAAGAGAATTACCTTGTTGATTGGCACTGCTCTCCCAACCTCCAAAGCAAATTTCTGGGCTCCATGGCTTCTTGCCTGAGTCAAATGGGACTTGTTAAATGGTTAAATAAGAGTCGTTGGGAGCTTTTCTTCATCTGTTGACTCACGACCCATCATAGCCATAGAAAGGTAGTGCTAGAAGGGATCTTTGAGATCATCAGGTCCTTTTTCAGAAGAGGGGATTAAATGCCACTGGGGTTGGTGACAGAGCCAGGATTAGAAACCAGGCCTCCTGACTTGAATCTATTTCTCTGTCCACTAATAGATGGTACTTACACTCTCTCTGAAGAGACACTTTGATATATCCATGGATCCGTGGTCTCCTCAACGAAGTTTTTCCCTTCCCTGATGCAGATCGCACGACAGCATGCTTTTTCGTCCTGTATAATTCTTCTTTGTGACCTACATAAATCTTCCCCAGAGGAGGCCTTCTTCTGGGTCTTTTAATATTTAATGAATTCCAGTGTAACCCTCAGCCCATACATCTTACAGGGCCCTGTATCCTTCTGCAGATCCTGTTTTGTCTGGGGACTACGTCCCCCAGAAGTCTGTGCTGAGCTTTGCTGCATGATGGTGTCACCCAATGTATGTTCTTCTTATATACAGTTTTAAAAAGAAGATGTGAATCTTGCAGGGGTGAGGAGACACAGGTGTGGGTGCAACTGGGGGGAGAGATGGGAAAGATGTTGGGGCAGTGAGGACGGACAGAGTGAGAAACTTCCTCTGGCTTCTGAGTGAAGCCCAGTGACCTCTGGCCTGGCCGGGTGTCCTGAACATCCCAGCACTCCCTAACCTGCTCTTGAGAGCAGTGTATGCTAAGCTCACATCTTGCTGTGAGTGAGTTGAGGCAACCTCTTCTGCTGTACTGGGCAGATGAAGGGCTAGCTGGGAGCTAAAGCTAGAACTTCTTGGAAATCCTTGGGCAGGGGAGAGGGTGGCCATTGTTGGGGAATGGGTAACGAGAGCCTTTTAATACCTCATCCAGTTCCACATTATTCTTTATCACTGTTTTAATTAAGTGTCTTTGCTTTGAATTCATGGGTCATCTTGTTTGGTCTGGTATGGAAAGACACTGATGGGGAGCAGCTTAGGATTCTTGAAAGGACTTTACCCCCTGGGATTTAGCCCATATATTTTTAGTCCCAACCAAACCTTGCCAACATACATTGCTTGACAGAAACTTTGCCAAGGATTATTTTCTCATGTTATTTTCTTAGTATTAATAAATCAATAAGCATTAATAATGGGAGTGGTGGCCTATGTCTGTGGTCCTTGTTACTAGGGAGGCTAAGGCTGGTGGATCCTGAGAGTTTGGCAGTTCTGAGATGTACTGAGAGTAAGGCCAACCAAATGTCTGTATTAAGTTTGCCTCCAACATGGTGCATCCCTAGGAGGGAGAGGGGCATCAGGTCACCTAAGGAGAGCACACTGGGCCAGGTCAGATCATTGGTACTGATAAGCAGTGGGGTCAGGCCTCTCAGTGGTTGCTGCACTTCCAGCTGGGAAAAGATGGTCTCAGAAACAAACCAAAAATCAAGCATTTAGTAAGTGCCTATGGTGTGTCTGGACTGTGTTAGGCCCAGGGGATACAGTGGCAGAAATGGAGTAGTCCCTGCCCTCAAGGACCTTATATTCTCTTGGAGGCATGAGACATGTACACAAATCAATAGGAATAAACCATTTCTGAAGGGGAACTCATTTGCCTTGAAGGTCCTTTTCAGAGGAGTTAAGTAGAAGGTGGGGCCTGAAATGATCTCTATAAAAAGGCAACGTGGTGTGGTGGACAGCATCCTGAGCTTGGAATTAGCATGGACCTGTTCAAATCTTCCTTCCAGGTGGGTGCTGATTTGCATTCTAGGATGGACTGGGAGTTCCCACATTGCTAAAATCTTATAGCCTTCCTTCCTTGGTGCACTGATTTGTTTTGTTAACTAAAACTTCAAAACAGTTATTTCTGGATGAATGGTACTGGTTCCCTCAACACTAAATTCCCTCTAATTTTCTAGAAAGAAATAGGAAAAACTAATATTAAAGATGTAGAGGAAAATTGGTTTTACATGTAATTGTGGAAAAATAAAATATTATTAAAATTATTGAGTACCCCCCCCCCCCAAAAAAAAAGCTCTGGAGCTAGAAAGGACTTCAGAGGACATATGGTTAAACCCCATTGCTTACAGAGAAATAAACATCCAGGAGAGTTTAATTGTCTTTCAAAGGCCCCACATGAGGGAAGCAGCATTGAAGTTAGAGGACCTGGGTTCAAATCCTGCCTCTGCCACTTAATATTTGTGTGCCTTTGGCCAGGTCACTTTCCTACTCTGAACCTTAGTTTTCTTATCTGTAAAATGGGGCTGATGGTCCCTAAGGTCCTTTCCAATTCTAAATCTGTAATTCCTTGATCCTCTGAGACCAAAGCTAAATTCCTTCCCATTCTACTGTGCCATTTGCTTGCTTGGCCTCAGTGCTTGTTGGCTTAAAGACCCTTGACCCCATGTCAGCCGTTCTGGGTGAATGTCTAGGCCACAAATCCATCAGATACTTTGGTGTGATTGGCAGCTGCCACTCATCAGAGGAGTCCCAATGCTTACTATAAATATACATTTCTATTACCAGGGAGCCGAAAATGGAGGTCTTGGGTTTCTGATCCAGTTTGATTCGATTCGATACGATTCAGTTCAGCCTTCATTTGTTAAGTGTCTACTTTGTGCAAGGCCCCGAATTTTAAATTGGAAATGCAACGAGGGCAGACTTACCCTTAATTGAAGTTGCATAGGTCCCTTACAGTGATGCCTCCCCTCCCCCCCTCCCCCATGGCAAAGCTAGGAAGTGGCTGCCTGTGGATAGAGGTTCCAAGATGTCAGACTGCTGGGGGGCTTTGTGATAATGATAAGAGCTAGCCTTTCCATATCTCCTAAGGCTGGCAAAGCAGTTTATATATATTATCTCATTTGATCCTCATGATGACTCTTTGAGGTAGGTGACTTTATTATCCCCATTTTACAGATAAGAAAACTGAACCTGTGGGAGATCAAGTTACTTGCTCAAGGTCATACAGCCCATAAGACTTTGAGACAAGATTTGAATTCAAGTCTTCCTGACTCCGAGGCCAACACTTTATCCAATAAGCCCTGGCTACCTAGGAATGGAAGGGAAAAATAGCATAGAAAGAAGGCAGCTAAGCCCAGATATGCTGGTAAATATTTAACTACCTGCTGTCTGGAAAAAAATGTGTGCGCTTACTAGCTGTGTGACCCTGGGCAAGACACCTAACCCCAACTGCCTCCAAAGAAAAAAAAGGAAATGTTCATCCTTTGCAAAGAGTAATATTTAGGGGCAGCTAGGTGGCAACACTTACTAGCTGGGTGACCCTGGACAAGTCACTTAGCCTCAATTGCCCTGTCAAAAAAAATGCATGTATATGACATACCTTTAATTTTAATCTGCATTCTTAGCATTCTCTCTATCACTTTCTTAAATCTCCAAACAATCAACAAAAATTAAATCATAACATTTACTAACTTCTGACACTGAAAATTTAACACCCAGCCCTCTTTCATCCTGTTGGAGCTGGTTCCAACACACCCCTGGAGAGAAGTAAGAAAAGCAGGGCTGTCAGACCTTAGAGGGAGCTGAGATGAGGGGTGAGGGCCGGGCTGCCTTTGGAATGTGGGACTCTGGTGTTTAAGACTCAGGTGTCATTCTCTCTGCAACTCTTCTGTTCCCCACCCTTGTCCTTTATCTCTGCCCATTCCCATGGCTTTGCTTTTCTCAAGAACATTCCCCTTTCCAGGTAGTTTTTCCAGCTCTAAATTTTTCTTTTCCAAATTATTGCCTCAGTGGAGGTAGCTGTGGTACAGTAGAGGGACAGCTAGGTGGTGCAGTTGATAGAGGGCCAGGCTTGGCGTCAAGGAGACCTGAGTTCAAATCCAGTCTCAGACCTTTACTAGTTGTGTGACCATGGGCAAGTCACTTATCCCTGTGTGCCTCAGTTTCCTCATCTGTAAAATGAACTGGAGAAGGAAATGGCAAACCCCTCCAACATCTTTGCCAAGAAAATCCCAAATGGAGTCACAGAGAGTCAGAAAGAACTGAACAGCAGCGGCAACAACAATGTGCTATGGTGGAAAGACATTTGGATTTGGAATTGGAGGACCTGGCTTCCAATGCCAGCTCTCCTACTTACTACCTCCGTGACCTTTGTTAAGTCACTTACCATCTCTGGGTCTCATGTTTCTCACCGTTTGTCTCATGCTGTGACGTATTCCCAAATCTTCAAGCCTCAAGTCTTGTCAGGAGGGCTCATAAGCTTCAGACCCATTGGAACTTTCTCTAAACAGCAGCTTCCTGATCTCACTGTTGTGGGCACTTCTACTTGTCCTGTGTACAGAGTTTCAAACCCTATAAGTGGCCTCTTAGCTGGGGTGCCATGAGCAGCAAAAGGTTTTCTGCTAATGAATAAGACTGAAAAAAGTCCAAAATTGTTAAAAAAAATTGGCTTCTGAGGCTCTTCTGGTTTTTGGCACAAGGAATCCAGATATTCTAGTGAGATCTTAACCAGAGTGAGTAAGAACCTGAAGGATTATAAAACTTATTTGAGTGACTCTGTGATTTCTCAGAATAGGAGCTTTCCAGTTTTGTTTGATTTTCAAAATTCAAGGCCTCAAGTCTTTGGGAACTTGTAATAACCACCAATGCTGTAGGAATCTCTGAACACTATCACACAATAACTCCCCCTCACTGTCCAGTGAGCAGTCTCTCTAATTCTTTGGACGGATGTCTGCCAAGGTAGTGTATGAATCTGGCTTATCTAAAGCAAGCTTTTGACCTATCCCGGGGAACCCCAAAGTCTTACCTTTCTCTGGAGATCAGAAGGTAGGTAAGCCCACTGCTCTGAGACTGTTCCTGAAACCACGAAAAGTGTTGTGGTGTCAGGCTAGGCTACCGCTACTAGAAAGACAGTATCCCGCCCAGGGGCCCAGAGAGTGAATGATGTGTCTGCGGGCCCTGGGAAATAATCAAATGAAATGCCTGCATAGGTCTGTGCTGCTGGTTTGCCTTAGGCGCTTATGAGCAGGAAATCAAACGTTTTCCTCTTAAAATATTTCCTTCTTGTAAAATGTCAGAGTCTGGAATGTCAAAAGAACTCGAGCGTGGTATGGTGCAATGCATCAAAGACCCTAGGTTTGAATCCTGGCTTCACCACTCACTCACTACCTATGTGATCTTTTTGGGCCTAGTTTCCTCATAAATGAAAGGTTTGGATTAGGGCAGGGATTCTTAATTTGTGTGTGTGTGTGTGTGTGTGTGTGTGTGTGTCTTGGAACTTTTTGGCAGTCTGGTGAAGCCCCTGGATTCCTTCTCAGAATAAATTTTTAAATGTCTAATATAAAATACATAGGATTTCAAAGAAAAACAATTATGTTAAAATACAGTGTCAAAGTAGTTAAGAACCCCTCAAATTCACAGACCCCCTAGAATCTATCCATGGATACCTTGGTTCTCCATTGACCCCAAGTTAAGACACCCTGTCCTAGGTGTCTTGGAAACCAGTGCGGTACCTGGGTTAGGCCTGGGTCATTCCTCGTCCTTGCCATGGGACTGGACCATCCAACCCTCTTTTGGGTCAAACATCTCTTGTTCTGGTTATACATCTTTTTATCCCTTTGTCTATCACTTTGTGCATGAAATTCTTCATCGGTAATGTGCTATTGACAATCTATACCTATGGACCTCTCTCTACTGCCCTCTGGTGGATGCACGATTTTGATTCATCGGAGCTGGGGACAATGCATGATTTGCAACCATGTGGCATTGCTAGGAGACTATAGGTACTAAGAAGATGGGATTTTTATTTCAGGGAGAAGCTTCTAGTTATTGAAAATGCTGAGCAGTTTCCCAAAAACAATCCATCCCACTCTCTTCCTGGCTCATTTTGCTGTCTGGCTGCCATGTCCATATATACCCTGATGGACCAGTCTTGGATCCATAGAGCTTGTTTATAACTGCATGGTATGGTCTGGATGATAGACGTGCTTCACCCACTTAGATTTCTCTTGGGGGCAGTTGGGCCAAACTCCAGGGAATGACCATAGTTGTTGGAGAAGAGTCTTTGCAATGTTTCAGGGCTTGATGCAAACTGCAGGAAGATTCTCAAACAGGGGCGTCTGGTGGATTGCATTGTCTAGTCTTTCTTCCATTTGGACTTTGCAGAGGATGCCAGCAGAGGCCTTTGGCAGATACATACCTCCATGTTTTATGCCTCGCTTGACATGGGCAAATCAGAAGACTCATCAAACCAAATGATTTCTATTGTATCTATCAAGGGATCTTGTAAGATATTAACATATGCTTAGAGAGTCATGTGTTGGATAGGAGCCATTTTGCTCCATTGAAAAATTTAAAAAATAGCCAATAATAACAGGTATAATAGGAACTTCTGTTATATATACCTTTCAGTCAATGTGTGACTGTAAAGATGTGGTTGCCTATTGATCATTTGCCAGCATGAATCTCCTTGATTCCGGAGTTCCCTCTGATGATGCACATTGTATTGTGCTCATATCTGTCCATTTGGTGAGACTCTTGTCCATCCGTGTCATCCCCGGAGTTTGCCAACAGGCTGGAGGTGTTTCTCCCATTCTCTTGACCTCACTGAGGTGCCGGATGGGAGCTTTGGGCAATTCTGCCTGTTCTCCTGTACATTCCCAATGAGAACATCTCACCTTCTCTTTCTGGCATATGATTTATTGATGCTAATCAAAATGATAGTGAAAATGATAACTGCCACTTATTTCACACTTTAAGGTTTGCAAAGTACTTTAGGTCAGTGATCTCATATGCGGTCTGTTCTTCTCCTGGCAGACAATTAGAAGAGGCTATTGATGTGGGCCTTCCGGCAACCTATTAAAATTTCCTACTTGCTCCAGAAACTAGGAATGCACGGGGTGCACTTGAGCAGAAATTATAGCCTTCAGAAAACAAAGCAGGGGATTTAACTTTCCCTTTATTGTTTTTATTTTGGGATATTTAGACATTTATTTAGACAAAGGCTTGAAAGACATAGGCAAGATGGGGTGGGCAATCTCTTTCTGCCCCATCTTGTATGGTTCATTTAACAAATAAGTTAATAGATCTGTAAATGCTCCTGCCATTTTGAAGCAGTCAGTAAGCACTGCCATTTGCCATGCAGGGTGGGCACGAGGCTTATTGTTATGCTTTGCTTGGGGCTCTCCAACCAAACAGGCCCTAAATGGGGTGGAGTTTCCCAGGGTCACCTTTCAATTAGCTTTAGGGAAGCTGTCAGGAGAAGAGTTAAAAGCTGGGCTGGTGATTTCTGCAGCAGCCTGGCAGCAAGGGCATAATATGAACAAACCAAATGAGGGGGGCCATGAGCACAATGGACTTGCCCTTTTGGTCTGACATAGCTCAAGTGCCCAGGAACTGGGAGATGGCAGAAGGAAAGAAGCTCTTTTATAATTTTTGTTGGGGGAGAAGGAGAGACGAGAAGAGCCTTTGCCATCAAACGCTGCTTTAAGGTTTGTAACCTTGAGTTTGTAACTGCCGGGTGGCACAGGGCATAGAGCGCTGGGCTTGAAATCAGGGAGACTCATCTTCCCGGATCCAAATCCAGGCCCAGACCCTTCCTGGCTGGGTGACCCTGGGCAAGTCACTCAACCCTGTTTGCCTCAGTTTCCTCCAATGTAAAATGAGCAGGAGAAGGAAATGGCAAATCACTCCTGTATCTCTGCCAAGAAAACCCCAAACGGGGTCATGGAGAGTCGGACACGACTGAGATGATTCAGCATCAACAGCAAATCTCCCACCCTCGCCCTTCATTAGCTGCTCTATCAGGGAGCACAGAATGGTAACAGGGCAGAGTTACAAAGAGCCCAGGTTTTCCAGGTCCTAAATCCAGGGACTCTACAGTTGAGTGATGGGCTTAGGGTTTGAGCACGGGGCAAATCATTTAACCTTTCTTAGCCTCAATCCTCTCATCTGCAAAATGGGCATAGAGTTGGATGGAGAACTAGCCTCACACTTAGGAAGACCTCAGTTCAAGTTTCCCTTTGACACATACTGACTGTGTGACCCTGGGGAAAGTCATTTAACCTCTCCAGGTTACAGAGGAAGTTTTGATTTAGAGGCAGCTGGAGGTAAAGAGGGTAGAACACTGGGCCTGGAGTCAGGAAGACCTGAGTTCAAATTTGGCATCAGGCAATTACTAACTGTGTGACCCTGGGCAAGTAACCTAACTCAGGTTCTTCATCTGTAAAGTAGTGAAAATAATAGCACCGCTCCCTCAGAATTGGATCAAATGAGATAAAGTTTGTAAAGCACTTAGCCTTATTCACTTCCCTCTTCTGTTCCCCTCCCCCTCCTTGATCTGCATTGGGAGAAGGAGTCCCTTCATTGGAAGCTTCATCTACTAATGAAGCCAAAGACCTAGATTAAGAAAAAAAAGGGGGCAGAATTAAGCTCACATGAATGTACCACTTAAAATTTGCAAAGCATCTTATAAACATTGATTTGATTAATTTGATTCACAACCATGTGAAGGAAGATGTCTTTTTGCCTTCACTTTACGGACAAGGAGACAAAGGTTCAGAGTGGTTCCACGATTTGCTTATGCAATTCGTAAGTGTCAGAAGAGGATATCCAAACCCAGAGTTTTTGGATTTCTAATCTAGCCCTCTTTTTCAGATGCTAAACTGTCTCAGTAACATCATCTGGGCCACGTGACTATATTCTAGCCCACTTTATTAGGGCCAGGCCCCAGGCTTCTCTTGTTCCCAGAAGGGGTTGGGGGAAAGTCTCCCTTCTCTGCCATTAGTTTAAGCCTCCACCAATTTTGTCCTTTCTCCTTGACCCCTCACAATGATGAGCATAGATTCCATTTAACCATTTAAGGTCAGATTAGCTTTTACAAAGGAATGTTTACTTCAAAGGCACAGAAGTAACAAGCACAAATCTTTTCCCCAACACCTTGGGGGCATACTCCTTCTCCTCCCTTCCCTTTCTCCCCCTTTACCTCAGGCTTTAGGGAGGCTCACAGCTTAACTCAGTTCCTAAGTAGCTCTAGTCGCACTAAGTTTTAGTCTAAAGCACCAACCCCCTCAACTCCCCCCAGTGTCCAGGGACCCTTGCTCCTCAGGGATTCTCTATGGGGCTGGCTGAAACATCTAGCTTGGAATCATGGGCTCTAAGATCCCTGTGGCTCGAGGGCTCAGATTGAGGACTCCCTGCCTCCCTTCTTGTACCTAGAAACACAAAGATCAAAGGAAACTGACCCAAACTCCAAGTCCACTTCTCAGGGGTCACATCGACTAAGGGTGCTGGTGGCAGCCCTAAGTGAACTAAGTGAACAAGTCTTTAGCCCATAGAAGCAAATACTAGAAAGAGAATGTGTTTAATCAGGTAGATTTAATGCCATCATCTGTTCAGACTAAGCATGGACTGGACAAAAGGCTGCTCCCCACCATGTGATAGGCAGAATGTGCATACATGCCTCCGTTCTTCTGTCTTCCAGGAGTAGGTCCAAAGCATTGCACATGTGGGCGATGCCATCTTGGGCATGCTCCAAACTCCCCCTTTCCCCTTCCCTCCTCCATTGTATCTGTAATACTCACTTCATAGGCTGTTGTGAGGTTCAAATTAAATAGCATATGTAAAGCACTTTGAAAATTTTAAAGTACTTTGCAAATGTTGGTTATTATGGCCATTATGTTTGAAATCACAGTCTTATTGAGGAAAGAGGGAGGGAAGGAGAGAGAGAGAGAGAGAGAGAGAGAGAGAGAGAGAGAGAGAGAGAGAGAGAGAGCGCTCCATATTCCATCATAACACTGGAGGGATCCAAGAATGATTAATCAGAGAAACAAAGCCCCAAAAGAAACCTTTCCCAAAGTAATTTCAGAAAGGATAAGAACAGAGCTTGGGATGTATGGGAAACTGGAAAGAAAACTGTCTATAAGCAGCATAAAACCGGAAGCAAAGTGGATATACTATACTGTACTATACTATACTATATAATACTACATAATGGCATCCAATGGATGGATGCACCATGATTGGGCAATGGAGAAACCAATGACTGTGAAGAAGTTTGAGAAGTCTAGGAAGACTTGTTTGACCTGACACAGAGGGATGTGAGCAGAACCAGAAAATCAGTATACACAGTGACTTTGGTAATGTAAATGGAAAGAAGCCCGCTCCCCCAACTGAACAAGACGTGTTGTCCAAACTTGCCTCCAAAGAAGAGATAAGGAAATGCATCCCCCTTCTTTGCAGAAGCCGAAGACCGCCATGATAAGAATAATAACAAGGGTGCTTTAACTATGCACCAGGCACTGTGCAAAGTGCTTTACCATTATTGGCCCACTTGATCATCCCAACTCAACAGTCCTGGGAGGGAGGCGCTATTATTATCCCCATTTTGCAGATGAGGAAACTGAGGCCCAGAGGGGTTAAGTGACTTAGCTAGTGACATATAGGTAGCTATTGTCTGAAGCGGGGCCAGACTCCAGGCCTGGCGCTCCGTCCACTGTGCCGCCATTGACGTGGAATCTTCATTCGCTCTCAGATTTGGTTGATGTATTGTTTAGCCTAGCTGTTCTGCTTCGCCTTCCCTCCTCCTTTGTTACAAAAAGAGAGCTTTCTGAGTAGGTGAGGTGGGAGGGATACATGGAGAGATAAAATAATATAAGAAAAGATATCAATAAAAATTATAACAATTATTGGGTGGTGCATCACAGCACCTTTTGAAACCCTGCTTGAGAAATTACTTGTTCAAAGATAGCATTTGATAGAGGTAAAGTGGTGAGGAAATGGGGACTTTAGTCCCCGATTTGCTGCTGATTTACTGTGCACCCAGGGGACTTCCCTTCTCTGGGTCTCAGTTTCTTCCTCTTTGAAATGAGGGGTCTGGACAGGGCATTCCCATTCTTATAGCATTTCTACAAAGCCCTATACATACATTGCCTCGCTTGAGTCTCTCAACTGGTGAAGGACGCACTATGATCATCTCTGTTTTAATGATGAAACAAACAGACCGATACCCAGAAATTGAATGATTTGCCCAGAGGCACAAAGCTAATAAATGTCTGAGGTAGGATTAGAACTCAGGTCTTCCTGACCCCAGGTCCACCTTGGCCAAGACCTCTTCTAACTCTAAATCTCACGAACTGTGATGTGAGCAATGGTCTGTGATTCTAACGGACTTTTCAAATCTGTGGATGGCCGTTCAGCCAGATGGGCTGGGGCTGCTCTTGAGCGCAGATGGATGTGCCTTTCTGCTAACTGTTCCAATTGTGTTTCTGAGTCCTTGGAAAGAGAGGTCAGAGGTAATGCTTGGAAACCAGCTGCCTCGGAAGTCCCAGAATCTCTGTCCTTTGCTTCCAACTAATGATCCTGCTCATTTTGTATGTAGGTCATTCTGATTCCTAAGTCGATTCCAAGAAGATGAAGCCTGTGGGAAGCTTACTCTCCCTGGGACCCCTGGGATCTGTGGGCTACAGGGAAGTTGGATGTGAAGTCTAGGTTTGTTTATTACCCCATGAAGGATGCAGGTGGGTCATTGTTTAAAGAAGTGCCACTAAACCTAACAGAAATTAAATGTGGGGAAAACCAGAAAGGGCTGGGATGAAGGTGCCAAGGAGAGGGGAACCTCCAAGGATTATAGACAGGATGGGGCAATCTGGTCCTATGAGGTGTGAGCTGAAAAACCCCTTCTTAAAAGGAACACCAACTTTAAAGTCATTATTATTATTAATGAAAATAATATTGAACAACATCTCATTAAATAAATATACATCAAATAAATAATAATCATAATAAAAATAATTATAATTATTAATAGGATTACCACAAAGGGGAGCCCAAGCAAAAGATGCCATCAAAGATATGTATTATCACGTAAGAAGGATTGGGTTTGACCATGTCCCTCCCCTAGCCTATAAATTCCAGTGGCTCCCTGTCTGCTCCAGGATCAGATATATAATCCTCTGTTTGGCATTCATAGCTCTTCACATCCTCTCTCTCTCCACCCTCCCCTTTACCTTTTCAGTCTTCTTTCACAAAACTTCCTCCCTCCCCCAACACTTTTCGATCCAGTGACACTGGCCTCTTGCTGTCCCTCAAATAATAGACTCCATTTCTAACTGGGCATTTTCACTGGCTGTTCAACATGCCTGGAATGTGCTCCATCCTCATCTCTGCCTTCTGGCTTCTCTGGTTTCCTTCGAGTCTCACCTTCTACAGGAAGCCGTTCCTGATTCCCCCTTAACTCTAGTGCTTTCTCTCCCTAAAGAATCTCAATTTTATCCTTCCTATGGCTTAATCGTAGATAGTTGTTTTCATGTTGTCTCTCTCATTAGGTTGTGATTTCCTTGGGGGCAGGGTCTATCTTTTGCCTTTCTTTGTATCCCCATTGCTAAGTACAGTGCTTGGTAAATAGTAGGTGTTTAATAAATGCTTGTGGAGTGACTGATTGGTCCTATGGAGAGATCGAGGTAGATAGTTTTGTGTGTACTCCTTAGGCATCTTTGTGATGTCAGGAGGAAGAAGAGGTTCTCCAGAAGGTTGTTTTGACACCCTGTGGAGCAGTTTTGGAAGACAAGGTCAAGAGTTGCACAGGATGGGAAGGCAGGATCTGCATCATTGGAGAAACAACCCCTCCAAAAAGACGACAGATTCACTGGGGCATCTGACTCATGGGAGAAAAGGCATTTGCCCTTCTCCTAGTGTCAGCCAGCTACACTTCCAAACCTTTTCCCATCCCCCCAAACATCACCACCGCCATTATCACTATCATGGTATCGTATTAGTTCTACTCCTCAAACATTTAATAAACTCCTACCATGGGCCGGGCTCTGTGCTTTGAGCTTAGAGTACAGAGACAAAAATGAAAGCATTCCCTGGCCTCAAGGAGCTTTCATTCTATTGGATGGAGGGTAGATACAACACATAATTGAGAAGTAGAGCAGAGTTTTATAAATGGCAGCACTGTTGCCCAGCTTTGTTGGGGGCATGTTGGCACGGGACCTCGGAGGAAGCAATGACCAAGATTAGTAGATGTTTTTGTGTGCAATCTTCACATAAATGCATCTATTTAAAAAAATGAAATCAAAGTCAACCAAGGTGAGACTGGTACAGGAAGTTCTTTCCAATGGAGAGTCAACTTAGTGCAACAATTGTAATCACTAGTGTTTATATAGCAATTTAAGGACAGCAAAACACTTTATAAATCACCTCATTTGAGCCTCACAACTACCCTATACAGCAGGTGCTACTGCCGGTGTATATTTTTATTATATTATGTTATATTATACTATATTATACTACATAATACCATACTATACTATATTATACTACATAATACTATATACTATACTATAATACTATACTATACTATATTATACTACATAATACTATATACTACATACTACTATACAATACTATGCTATATTATACTACACTATATTATATTATATTGTATTGTATTGTATTATATTATATTATATATTATTATTATATTAGCAGGTGCTACTATTATTCTCATTTTACAGAAGAGAAAACTGAGGTTGAGGGAGTTTAAGTGACTTGACCAAGGTCATACAGCTAGTAGATGTCTGAGGCAGGATTCAAACACGTGTCTTCCTGACTCCAAGGTCAACACATATTAACCATAAAGAAAGTCAAGCTTTAGAGTATTTCTGATCTTGATTTCAACATTTGTGCAATAGGCTATAATCACCACCCGTCAATACAGCCTTATGAGTTGTGTTACTGCACTGCTTGCTGCATTGGAATGTGAAAATTGAAGCTAATCTGTATATGGAATGTACTTTTGTACCTAATATTGGTTATATTTCTCAAAATAATTTATTTTGGTCAGTGTGGTGTAATACACTGTGTTCCGAAAACAATGTGACTTACAAGAAATCGAAGTAACTCAAGAATGATTATAAATATTTGACAATTTTAATTGTTACATTTCTTAGTTTTAAAATGGTCTCAAATATTTAAAACAGTGAAATAATGTGCTTTCATGATGGATACATACATAGCTAGTTTGAAGAGAAAGCCCATTGGAGCAGCGGACGCTAGTACAACCAAAGAAGATAGAGGCCGCCGAAATAGGGGAAATACATAGATACAAAGGCCCAGTACTCAAGTCAAGAAAATGTGATACTCCATATTTGTCACTGGATTTACAACTACCTGAAAATTAAAAGAAAATACCTTTTCTTGCTGGAAAAAACTATCGTTTTTTGCTTTGTACAACTTCTTTAGCTGAAGATAACGTGAAAGCTAATTAAATTGAAATGACATCTGGAAAGTGTATGTGCAGCATACATCGACAAGATGAGTATTTTTTCTGGAGAAAATGAAATGCTTTTAATAAACAAGAAACATACTTTTCAAAAATCATGTCTGACATCAAAAGGACAGCTTGAATTGCTTAATGTTGCTTAGAGAATTGCTAAGTGTAAAAAGGCTTGTTTTATGGGAGAAACTTGTACTACCTATAGTTCTGAATGTGGTCAAAATGATGCTTGGTGTATCATATGCAAATTATTTTGGAATGGTTCCACTTGCAGATAATACAGTAGCATTCTCTATATATTTGAAGACTTTGTTGATCAATTAACTGGGAAACAAAATCTTTCTATTTTGCATTTCATGTGGATGAAGCAACAGATGTAATTAAAGGTACTCATTTGATTAACTAGGTATAATAGGTGGTTGAAATCGATATTAGGAAATTTTTTTTGCTTTGCAAACATATTAATGGCAATACTATATACATGTATGTATTTAAAAATGGATGATTTAAAAAATGAAAACAACATAATTTGGGAGAATTACGTTTGGACTTTTTATTGGTAGAGCTCAATCAATTCGAGGAAAAAATGCAGCATTAGTTAAAAATGTGATCCTAGTTGCAATTTGGACACATTGCACGCTTCACAGATAATCCTTTGTGTTGAGTAAGGAGTTGAGTAAGGAGTGACATACAGTTCGAGTTGTTTCAAGGGCAACCGACTTTATTTAGCAGTCCGTTGAAAGAAAGATTCTTTGCAAAATGTTATGACAAGAAGAGGAGACCATGGGGTTATTGTGAAACATTCTAACTTTCTTGTACCAAAGAACTTGGAAGAGTGTTTGAGTTAAAAGAAGAAATTGCTGATATAAAGATGAAGCAAATTCACTTACAACCAAAAATGTCATCTTGAAACTTGCATACTTTGTGATATTTCTGAAAAACAAAGTACTCTAAGTCAATCAATGCAAGATAATAAAATTCATATTCTTATCAGCAAAAATAAAGTGCTTGTGTTTATGGAACAAAGATATGAACAATAAATTTAGAAAGCAATATTTTTGTTATGTTTTCAAATTTAAAATATACCTTCCACAAAAACAAAATAAAAGATCTGCTTAATAATCACTTGAATTCTCATTTTATTTTTAAAGATTCAGCTACAGTATTTCTAAATATGAATGGATAAAGAAATAATTTTCCATGGCTGAATGTGATACATTCAATCTTATTCCATCTGAACAAGAATGGTGGATAGATTTACCTTGAGATGGTATATTATTGGTTAGCTAGGTGGTGCAGTGGGTAGTGAGGTGTCGCTGTCTTCCCTTCCTTCTCTTGACCTAATAGCTAGACCCTTCAGCTAGGTGTGGAGTCAGAAAGACTCCTCTTCATAAGTTCAAATCTGGTCTTAGGTACTTACTAGCTGTGTGAACCTGGGCAAGTCACTTAACCCTGTTTGCCTCAGTTTCCTCATCTGTAAAATGAGATGAAAAAGGAAATGGCAAATCATTCTAGTACCTTTGCCAAGGAAGCATAAAATGGGGTCATGAAGATTTAGGCATTACTGAAAAATGACTGAATGACAAAAAGTACATTAAAACACAAACAAATGTTTGAACCTGAAAGTCTTGTATTTTGACTACAGTTAAATAAAGCGGCATCTGGTTTATTAAAGTGATATAAATTTTACTATTGTTTATACTTGTATGAAGTGAGGTTTTCTGTTATAGATGTTTCAAAGACAAAACACTGTGAAAAAGAATTATGAATAACCATACTAATGAAACCAAGTTTTCAGAAGCCATATTAAAAAACCCTTCTTGTCTCATTAATAATGTTACCATCGTTATTACCAAAATATTTTATGTTAAAAATGTGAACACTATGAAGGATTAAATCAATAATAATAGCTGTATGTCACATTATTTTAAAGATTTTTTGTTGTGTTTTATAACTGTTTTATTTTACTAATACTATTGTAATAAATTCTGACTTTCAACAAAATACGATCTTACAAATTATTTACATACATTATCCTATGCAAGGTGTAGAATCATAAGAAATTTTAAAAAAGGTAGATGACACTATATAAAAATTGAAAACCATTACTCCTCGGCTAACCATTACTCCATGGATATACGTGGGCAGTTTTCTACTCCCTTTCCTGACCTGTTTCCTTTTTACTTTAAATCCCTTTTGATTACATTTTTGACTGTTGGCAGATGCATTCTTTACAATATTATGAACTCGATGAGCACCATCTAATGAACATTTCCACTTATAAATAACATAAAAGAGGGTTGTACATGAAACCATCACTTCAGTATGAACAATTTGGCTCTTTTCCATTTAAAGGATACAAAGGATACATAAATTTAATACATTGGTGCCAAAGCTGTCCAATTTGTTTGTGTTTTCTTTTGAACCTCCTGTTTCCTTCTATGCTTTAAAAATGCTTCATTGGGGGTACCTAGGCAGCACAGTGAGTAGAGCACCGGCCCTGGAGTCAGGAGGACCTGAGTTCCAATCAGACTTCAGACACTTGACACACTAGCTGTGTGACCTTGGGCAAGTCACTTAACCCCAATTGTCCTGCCTTCTCCCCTTCAAAAAAAAAACCAACCAAAAATGCTCCATTGAAGCTCTAATCCTTATTTTCTTTTGTATCCCTGTCACTATACACCCTTACCTACCCATCCCCCTACCCCATCCTCTCTGTTTAATCCTTATAATCAATAACTATAGTAAAGTAAAGCAAACCCACTCATTGGCCTTGTCTGAAAATGTACATCTCATTGTGCACCTCTAGATCGTTACCTTTCTGGCAAGAAGTGGGGAACATTTCATCATTGACTTTCTGGAGTCTTGCTTGGTTGTTGAATTGATCATAGTTCTAAAATCTTTCAAATTTGTTTTTCTTTCTTTAAAAATTATATAAAATTTTCTCTTGGTTCCATTCATTTTATTATCATTATCAGGAATTCCCTACACTGAAGAAATAGGTCCATCTTTCCACCTGCCCTCAAATATATCACTTTACTTGGCCACATGTAAGGTGGTCTCACCCTGGATTTCATCATCACTCACTTCCCAAATGAGAAACTCTGGCATTCCTGTTTGACCATAATCATCTCCTTTTAGTCTATTTCTCTCTATGGCTCACCTCTCATAGATCCATTCTGCATTCTCATTGAGACCTTCTATACCTTCACCCTGATTTTACTTCTCTTCCCTTTCTCTCTAGCACTGACTCAATTATTATGCTATTGAATTCTACACTATCCTCTACCTTCACTCCTTGTTTTCTTGTCCTATACCACTCATGTCTTGTCAACCTCAGTGTTGATTAATCCCACCCTCTGTCTCCTCTGCTCCTATTAACATGCTGCCACCAGAGTTAAAAGAAGTCACACAATGATCCTGCCTCAGTGTTCTAAACTGTAGAATGGAGAATAAGAATATCTATATTGCCTTTCTTGAAGAAGGCACAAATGAATTAATATATGTAAATTGTTTTGGAAAACAAAGTTTCTGAAATGCTAACAATCATTATTAATGATGTTGCTATGAAATGACATTGGGTAAAGCAATATTATACTCCTTGACTTCAAGGGGAAGGAAACCTTACTTCATTGGAATTACCTGCACAATTGCCTTTCTTATCTATAGAATGTTTGAAGCTATATTTCCAATCGTCTATTCTATCCAATTTATGTATGTGCCCATTTCTCTCCAATCGTTCACGACTTTCCATTAGATTTAATAAGAAAGTGATTTCTCCATTATTCATTACTTTTGTAAGCCATGCAACTAAAAATAGCTGTTGGTAATATGTTGAATTCAGTAATATCTGTACAAGTGGACATTTAATTTAGATTCTCTAGGCTGAGATAATGGCGGGCCTTTGTGCTGCTGTCAGCAAAGAGATGATGTTGGCACTTGCACAGAACTTAGAATATTCTGTTTCCTATTGCCTTTGAAGAATGGAGATGCCCCACGAGGAACAAATGAGCAGAGTGCAAAACTTGAGGAAAGCCTTGAATTGGTTGAAATGCAGAATGTGCAAGTCCGTTGATAAAGATAAATTCCAAAGCCTGAAAATGTTGTTTTATCTCTAAGTTGTAATTCCTTTGAATCATTCAGTAAACAGGACAAAAAAGAAGGAAAAGGAAAAGAAATCCTCCCATTATTCTGAAATAACTTGGCAGGAGGAGTTCCAGTGGGTTTAATAATTTCCCCTATCAGGCACTGATGTGAAATATTGATGGGCTGGGAATGTCACAGATATGGAAGTCACCAACTTATCAGTGGAATGGGGCCCAGAGCCTTGGAGCTGGTCTGTAAGGCAGGGAAAAAATAAGATATGTGGTTCTCCTGGGGTATATGAAACTGAGTGTGGAAATACAGCTACCAATGAGCAGCACAAGGGTAAAGGAAAGGTTTTTCAAAATAAATGGAGGATTAATCTGGGATTATTAAAATTCCTTTCCTTCCTTCCTTCCTTCCTTCCTTCCTTCCTTCCTTCCTTCCTTCCTTCCTTCCTTCCTTCCTTCCTTCCTTCCTTCTTTCCTTCCTTTCTTCCTTTCTCTCCTTCTCTCTTCCCCCTTTCTCTTTCTCAATTGATTGAGGTCTTTTGTTTTATTATCACATTCATTTCCCAAATATATGCATCCCCTTTCACCTACCTAGCTAGTCAACCCTTCTAACAAAGCTGAAAAACAAGAGAAGAAACTAATCAGAGAGTATTTATTTGACTTTGTGTCCACATCATGCCAGGTACTAGCAATATGAAGATAAAAGTCAGAGTCCTTGCTCTCAAGGAGCTTACATTCTAAAGGGGAGGAGCAGCAAGAGACACCATATACACATAGCAGCATATACAGAGAATGACTACATCCTTTATTTCATTGGCATTGGGAAATCCTTGGTGAGGGAACTCTCTTTACCAATACAGCTTGGTATCTCTGCATTTTAAATGCTTAGAGAATTG
The DNA here is from genome assembly GCA_028646595.1 of Phalanger gymnotis. Lineage (NCBI taxonomy): Eukaryota > Metazoa > Chordata > Mammalia > Diprotodontia > Phalangeridae > Phalanger > Phalanger gymnotis. The sequence continues at coordinate 21,886,849 of CM053624.1, read as the reverse complement.
CTTAGACCATTGAGAAGGTGAGTCACTTTCTCAGAGTCACAGAGCCAGTCTGGGTCAGAGGCAGGATTTGAACTCAGGACTCTGGGGCTGGATCTCTAGGAATTATATGCCATTCTTCCCTTTGTATCCAAAGGTATCACTCCTTCTGGTTGGGGACATGAGGAACTTCGCCATTATACTCATGGAGGTTCTGATGCTCTTTTATTTCCTTCAAGCCACTGCTAGGCAAAGGCCCATGGATATCTAAATGTGCCAGGTTCACAGTCCCCTGCCCTAGAGAATCAGGATGCTATGAAGAGGTGTTGTCTAAGCTTTGAGGCCACCTAGGGGGTCCCTAACAGCCCTTAGTTACCTTCACTTGTCCTCCTATGAAGCCTGAGGGCGAGAATGCTTCTCATCATATGATCATTGTGAAGTAGTTTCTTTGGGGGGCAATAGTAGGGATCATTAGAGGCTGGGGCCCTGGAACAGGCTTCACAAAGAGGTGATGCTGGAACAGGTGAGGAGGGAGTGTATTTGAGGCATAGAGAATAGCCTATACAAAGGCCTAGAGGTGGGAGATGGAGAATCTTTCTTCTGAGGAAGAGCAAGAAGTCCAGTTTAGTTGCACCAGAGAGTATGGGAAGGAAAAAAAGATATAATAAGCCTGGGAAGGGTCATTAGAGCCAGGCTGTAAAGGGCTTTTAATGTCAAGTGGAGGAGTTTAAACTTGGTCATAGAGATAATAGGGAGTCAGTGGGATTTATTGAATGAATGATAAAAGATTAAGTGCTTTCTATGTGCCAAAAACCATTCTGAGGTCTAGGTATAGAAATATAAAAGTGAGATTTTTCCTGTTCTCAGGTAGCTCACACTTGAATAGAGGAATTGTGGGGTGTGGAGTGGAGAATACATATATAGGAGGGCTCCAATTCAGGGCCCAGGACTATTTATGTTGGAATGTCAGGCAGATGGTAAGAAAGGTCTAGTGATCTGCCATCTTGCCAGGACTATATGTCCCTCCTTATTCAATCCATATGAGTGGCTATGTCCTTGACCCATGACATCTGGGAAGGGGTTAGGGGGCCCTAGAGTCTCTCTGACTTGAGCCCCGTTGCTGGATGACCCATCTAAGGTGGATACTGATTCCTCAGGCCTACCTCTGTAGGAGGTTACCCATAGCCCTTGCTCCGATCTTATCCTTGGGCTCTCAGTAGCCATGGTTTGTGGACATGGCCATTCACACTACTTGGATGAACAGAGAGTAAATAATTACAATCCTTTGGGTAAGGTGGTGGAGCTTTGGAATCATCATCTGGGCAGCTGAATAAAGGATGGATTGGGGGAGGGAGAGATGTAGCAGTGGGCCAACAGGAGACTATCTGGTCTCCAAGCAAGAGGCAATATGGGCCAGAACAAGGGTGGTGGCGATTGGAGGGAATAAGGCAGATGGGAGGTGGATTCAGAGACAGATTCTGGAGGCAGAGTTAATGAGGCTTGTAACTGATCGAATATGTTGTGTGAATGAGACTGAGAAGCTCAGGATCAACTAATCAATCAACACTAATTAAGCACCTACTATGTGCCAGGCACTGTGCTAAATGTGCAGGGATACAGAAAGACTGTAAAAGACAGTGTTTTCCTCAAGAAGCTTATAATCTGATGGGGGAGACAACATGGAAACAAATTAAATAAAGCAAGCTACATACAAATTAAATAAGAGTTAATTAATAGAGGGAGGAAATTAAGAGAGGACGGGGAAGGCTTCTTGTAAGACGTGGGATTTTAGTTGGGACTTGAAGCCAAGGAGGTCAGTAGTTGGAGTGGAGGAGGAAGAGTATTAGTATTCCAAGCAATGGGGGACAGCCAGAGAAGATGCCACGACCTGTGAGATGGAGTGCCTAGTTTGTGAAACAGCCAGGAGGCCAGTGTCACTGGATCAAAGAGCGTGAAGAGGGGAGGAAGGTGTAACAAGCCTGGAAAGGTAGAAGGGGACTAGGTTATGAGGGAGCTTTCAATGCCAAAGACATCCTGGTGGTAATAGGGAGCCCCTGGATTATTGAGTCGGGGGGGGGTAACATGATCAGACCTGTGCTTTAGGAAAATTACTTTAGTGGTTGAGTGGAGGATGGATTGGAGTGGGGAGAGACTTGAGGTGGGTAGTCCTATCATCAGGCTATTTCAGTAATCCAGGTGTGAGGTGATGAAGGTCTAGAGGAATGGCCACGTGAGGGGAAAGAAGCGGGAACATTGGAGAGATGTTGCAAAGGTGATATTGATGGGCCTTAGCCATAGCTTGGATAGGAAGGGGTGGTGAGAGATAGTGAGGACTCCAAGACGACTCCTAGGTTGCGAGCCTGAGGGACTGGGAGGAGAGTGTTGCTCTTTAGAGTCATAGAGAAGGTAGTAGAGAGGCAAGGTTTAGGGGGAAAGAGAATGAGTCCCATTTTGGACATATTGAGCTTAAGATGTCTATTGGACATCTGGTTGGTGAATTCTGAAAGTTAGTTGGAGACACAAGATTGGAGGTCATTTGGGACAGTAAAGAAAGCTTTGACAATCATCACCATACGGATGGTAATCAAATCCATGGGATTTAATGTGATGAGACCACTAGGTAAAGTAGTATAGAAGAAGAAGAGAAAACCTGAGGGGCACCTACAGTTAAAGGGCATGATCTGGAACAGCATCCAGCAAAGGAGACTGAAGAGGAGCAGTCAGATAAGTAGGAGAACCGGAGGAGGGGGGTGTCCTGAAAACCTAGAAAGAAGAGAGTATCAAGGAGAGAATCGATTGACAATGTCCAGGGCTGCAGAGAGGGAAAGAAGAATGAAGACTGAGGAAGAAAAGGCCAATGAATTTGGCAACTAAGAGATCATTTGTAACTTGGAGAGGACGGTTTTGGTGGAATGATGAGGTTGGAAGCTGGTTGTGAGGGGTTGAGAAGAGAGTGAGAGGAGAGGAAATGTCTACCTATTGTAGACAGTTTTTTTGGAGGAGTTTACGCAGAAGAGATATGGGATGGTACACAAGGGATGAAAGGATCAAGTGAGGGGTTTTTCAGGATGGGGGAGATATGGGCATGTTTGTTGGCAGTTGTTTGTCCGTTTTCGAAGAGGACTAATGACATCATAGGTGACGACCTGTGCGTGAATTGGATTTGTGAGGCTGAGTTGTGCAAAGTCATCAGTTTCGCTCTCTCTTCCTGAGTCATCAAAGTCCAGTGGCAGGACAAAAGTCAATTGTTGCATCCTTGGTTACCTCGAGTCATCTTGCGGGCAGTAGAGAATGAGCCAGTAGATAAAGATTGGAAATAAGTGAGAGAGTGGGGATGATGGCCGGGATGGGGAGGGGAAGGAATTGTGATCTGTTGGAGTCAATGGGGTGGAATGGGATCACCTGAACAAGTAGATGACTTAGCCTCGTAAGGAGTAAGGCCACTTCATCATGTAAGACAGGGGTGAAGGAGGAGAGAGGGGCAGAAGGCGCCTGAGTGATAAGAGATGAGGAAAAGGGGAGAAGAGGGAGATCATGGCAGATAACTTCAATTTTTTCTGTAAAATCTGAGCGAGGTTCTTAGCTGAGAGTGTGTGGTGAGAGCAAGCATGGGAGGCTTGGATAATGAGGCTATGCTGTTGGGAAGATCTCGGTGCTCTGACAGAAACAAGGAATCGGAGGAGAGAGCTGGGCTTTCAGGGAGAGATAATGAGTCCTGTTTTGCACAGGTTGAATTTGACAGTTGGTCAACTCATACAGTTAGTCACTGGTGCATGATGAGAGCTCAGGATAAAGGCTAGGGCTGAAAATATGGATCTAGGGAATGGTTTCAAGAGAACTCAGAGAGGAGAGAATATCCGAGAAAAGAAAGTTGTTGGCAATGTCACAGAGATAAGTCAAGGATGATGAGAAAGCCATCAGATTTGAACATTAAGAGATCATTGGTAGCTTTGGAGAGAGCAGATTTCATTTGAGCAATGAGGTTGGCAGCCAGAGGGTTAAAGAGGGAGGGCAGAGGAAATGGAAGCAACAAGAGCAGGCAACATTTTCCAGGAATTTGGCTGTGTGAGGAAGGAGAGGTATATGAAGACACCTTGAGGGGATGGTAGGGTCAAGAGTTAGCATGGCAGCGTCAAGTGTTAGAGCTTTCTGGGAATGTTTGTGGGCAGCAAGAAAGGAGATAGTAGAAAGAGAGATTTGAAAGACTAGAGAAAAAGAGATATCTCTTGGTAGAGAGGTGATAAATGGGTGGTAATAAGAATGAGACATTTTCAGACAAGGCCAACATCTTGATTACACTTACTTATTAAAATGTAGGACTTCTATTGGGGGATGTGGGTGGTTAGTGGGCTATGACAGAGATATAAAAATGTTTTTAAGAAGAACATTAATAAAACATTTAAAATCCACATTTTAAAATATACATATTAAAATGAAACATTTAAGCTACCCCATTCTCCTCCACGCTTCACTCTATGTCCAAACTCTTCATCCTGAAATTCCACTCTAGAGCTCTGGAACTCACAAGTTGAAAATGCCCTCTACCCCTTGAGCCTCTCTCTCTCTGTGATTGGACAGCTCCTCCTAGATCCTCTTTTTAAGGAGGGTGCCAGGCCAGCTGCCTCTCATCCCTCTCCAGTCTACCCTCTGGACTTTCTCTCTCATGCCCCAGTGCTGGGCACCTTTCTCTCCACCTGCATCCCATCTAGACTCCCTCTTCTGTGTTGGTCTTCCCCCATCAGAATAGAAGCTCCTTGAGGGCAGGTGCTGTTTTTCTACTTGTATTTGTATTCCCTATATACAGTGCTTGGTACATAGCAGGCATGTAATAAATGCTAGTTGACTAAATGATGGAATAAAACAAAAAGTTTCAGATGAAAGCACAAAAGAGGCAATCTTGTTGCTACCTTGTTAAATTTATTACACACTTAAAAATCTCAGACTACTTAACAGACGGTCACTGTTTCATTTGCAGCCTCTTTTGTCTTCACGGTTTAAAATGCTTGTGTTTATTGACGATTGTTAAACTCATAAAAAGAAAAAAATTAAGGGGAGAGAGGGGATGATTTATCTGTAATCTAATCAACAGATAGGAGGAGATGGGATCACAGATCCATGTAAAGAGGAGCTGGGCTTGAAGAGGAGCCCTGAGTAAAGAAGGAGAGGATGGAGGATGGCAGTAAGGGGCTTCAAGTGTAGAGAAGAGGAAGTGAGTAAGTTCCGGGGAAATGGCTCCAATTTCCTCAGTTAAATAGGAGAGAGATCCTCAGCTGAGTGAGTAGGGGTGGGGGAGGCTGGTTGAAGCTTGAGGAAGAGAAAATTTGGAACAGCTGCCATGGGGAGTCTACTAGAGAACTAGCTCTGAATCAGCAGAAGTACTGCTGTTTTACCTTGAATTGGAATTAGAAAGATGCATTTGTAGTAAATCTAGTCCAAAGGTTCCATGACTTCCTCCAGTACAGATCAGCAACATAGGAGGCAGCTGATGGAAGGGATCCAGGTTTGGGATTTGGCAAGACATGAACAGTGAGAGGCCAAGGGGGCAAGGAATCTGAGTGGGAATCTGAGTTGAATTGTCTGCTGTTGAGTTGTTTTTCAGTCATGTTCAACTTTTCGTGCCCCCATTTGGGGTTTTCTTGGCAAAGATATAAGAATGGTTTGCCTTTCCTTCTCCAGTGTGTCCCCATTTCACAGATGAGGAACTGAAGCAAACAGGGTTAAATGACTTGCCCAGAGTCACACAGCTAGTAAGAGTCTAGGACCAGATTTGAACTCATGAACAGGAGTCTTCCTGACTCCCCACCTGGCACTCTATCCACTGTGCCACCTAGCTGCAGGGTCTAGCTATTAGGTCAAGAGAAGGAAGGGAAGACAATGAAGCCTGGGCTACTGAGGAGTGGAGAATTTGGAGATGAGAGGGCAGATGAACACTAGTTTTAGGAGGAGTCAAGCAATGGACTGAGAAGATTATGGTTGGATAGCGGAGTTTGAGAACAAAGAAAGCAGTTCAGCAAAACCAGCCGCCCCATCAGCTGCAGTCCCCTATTGTGATAAAGGGACAAAGGTATATTTCAAAATAAGTGTGTGGATATCTTTTATTTTGACATTCCCTTAAGTTCTTGAGGTAGCTAGGTAGCACCATAGATGGAGCTCTGAGCCTTAAGTCAGGAAGACTTGAATTCAAATTTGGCCTCATACACTTAATCAGCTATGTTAACTTATTCAACTGTGTTTCCTGAACTGTGAAACAGAGATAATTATAGCACCCACCTCCCCGGATTTTTGTGAGGATTAAACGAGATTATATTTTTAAAGTCCTTAGCACAGTGCCTGGCACATTGTAGGTACCTCATAAATGGTTTATCTTCTTCCTTCTTCCCTCCCTCCCTCCCTTTCTTCCTTCCCTCCTTCCCCACATCTCCAGGTTGCTTCCAGCAAGCATAATATTTGGGCACATCCCTAGAAAGATCAGCCAGATATATTGTAACAAGAGAAAGGACTCAATTGTTAATTGTTTTCGTGTAACATACCCTAGCGGGTGAATACCAACCATGTCTTTTTCTTTGCACTGCACCAGTTAACGAAAAACCCAAACTTTATATCAAGGGACAACGAAGACAATGTTTACACTCACCATTTAAATTTCCTCCAGCCAAATCACTGGTTATTTTTTAAAACCACATGCACAAATGATGTGAAGATGTATTGCCCTCTCCGATGAACATTATGTATTTATTACCCCTTTTAATGTCTGAAAGACACTCTCTTCTTGCTTCTGCCTCGTCTCAGCTGTGCCTTCTTTGGGCAATCCTTGTCTGATGCCCTTGGGCTTGTTAATACTCTCTTCCTGCTCAGCTGACCTTGTAATTAATTACTTATCAATTACTTATCACGTTCCAGCAGAATGCCAGCTTCTTGAGGGCGGAGCCTTCTCTGTTTTTGCCTAAGGTTCTCATTGCTTAGACCCTCAATCAGCTTATATGTCTGGGTCCTGTTTAGTGCCAATAAAGAATCCTTCCTAGTAGTCACATATATTCAAATTTGTACTGTTTGAAGTTTTAATTATGTGAGATGTGGCAGCTAGTTCCAGCCCAATGGAAATACACAATGCAAATTCAAACATATGACCACTTCAGAGGAAGTATCATTCACACTCATCATATGCACAATCTTTGGAAATCACATGTGTTAGAGGTCATATTGTGGGGATATTTTCAATCGTAATATGCCTCAATCTGATTCATTTGCTCCCATTCAGTTTGGAAAGATGTCCTAAGTCAGGTCCAGATATTCAGTTTTCCCCACACTGACAAGTTGAAGGTAAGAATTAGCAAAGCATTTCATCAGGCCTGAGACTAAAATAGTCAAGTGACAGCTTGACAGTATCACCCACATTCCTAAAGGAGCACAATCTCATCTCCCCTTTTATCCCCAGAGTACTGTGGAGCTGGGGAGGGATCTAGGGCCAGACCTTCTTCAGCCTCTTGTTGTTGTCCAGCTTTGTCTGACTTTTGGTGACCCTGCTTAAGATACCGGAGCGGTTTGCCATTTCCTTCTCCGGCTCATTTTACAGAAGAGGAAACCAAGGCAAACAGGGCTAAGTGACTTGCCCAGGGTCATTCAGCTAGTAAGAGTCTGAAGCTGGATTTAAGCTCATGAAAATGAATGAGTCTTCCTTATTCCAAGCTCAATACTTTTTTTTAATCACAAAGTTTATCGATTAAACATAAATAAAGACCAGAATAAGAGTTCCTTCTGTGGCCTCTGCTTTTGTAGATGGGTCAGTGGATTAAATGCTAGATTTGGAGCCAGGAGGACTTGAGCTCTGTCAGGCACATGCTGTGTGACCCTGGGTAATCTGTTTAATGGTTTTCAGCCTCAGTTTCCTTACCTGTAAAGTAGGGATAATAATAGCCGGAACCTCACAGGGCTGATTCGAGGATCAAATGAAAGGGGAGGGAAAGGAATAAACATTTACATGGCACCTACTATGTGCCAGGGACTGTGCTAAATGCTTTATAAATATTATCTCATGTGAGCTTCATAACAACTCTGTAAGGTAGGAGATCTTATCATCCCCATTTTACAGATGAGAAGACCGAGGTAGACAGAGGTTAAATAACTTGCTTGGGTCACAAAGCTGCTAAGAGTCTGAGTCCTATTTGAACTCAGGGTCTTCTTGCCTGTAGGCCGGGTGCTCTATGCACTACGGTGCCACCTAGGTGACACAACATGTAAAACACATAGAAAACCTTAAGGCGTTATGTAAAAGTTAGCAATTCTTAAGTCATCTCACTGCACCAGTGGGGGAAGTCCCCAAAGACCGGGGGAATGGGACTTTAGAGTAGCATCTCTAGTCATCTCTTCCATAGCCCCATATGCTTTCTGCATTGGTACAACCTAGACAGACTGTCTCAGCTTCCGCACTCTGGGTGGTTTTGGGGCTCTGTAGTGTTGGCCAGACTCTTTTTTTTTTTCATATTCCTGGTCATGTTGTCACTCCCAGTCACCTCTACTAACAACGGGTAGGCAGTTTGCCTTCCTCCATCTAGCAATCCCACTTTCCCTCCAATTAGAGACTGAGTTAGGGCCCACAGCATTATGAGAACTACATATGGGCATGCCCTCGATGTTGAAGAGAGTATCATAGAGGTCAGCTTCTCTTAGCTTTCTTCAATCCACACTTCCTTGTTTCCTTCCATGCTGCCCTCCTTCCAACTTTGAGGTGGAAATGCAAGTTTTACTTCTTCTCTCTTCTTTTATATCAGGCAGAGTGCCAGCTGTCGGCAGTAGCAGCATCCGTCCTGAATCTCTGAAGGCTGGGAAAAGCCATTGAGAAAGCAGCAGCTCTCTTGAAGGACAATCTATATGTAAATACAGTCATCAAGATTAGAATATCACTCCCCAAATGCATTTTCGTGCAAAAAGAAACATTATCCAACACAGCAAAGGCAGACTGTGTGGAAAATAAAACTTGATTTCAAGTATAAATTTGGAATTTTAGAAGGCAACCATTTGCTGTTTTTTTGCACAGGTACTGAAGAAAGCTAATGTTTCTCCAGCGCTTGGGAGCTAATCAGAATATGAATTCCACATGCAGATATAATAGGATTGTACTTTCTTTTCACAGGAGCTGAGGTAATGTTTTCCCAGTCCAGCCATTGACCTTGAGACCTCAAAGTTTTCGAACTAGAAGAGCTCGGTTGACGCCTCCTCCCGACACAACAAGGTTCCCCAGTTTACTCCATTTTTGCTTTGTTATTGGATGAATGATTCTTGAATTTCCCTTCCCCTGTTTACTCCTGGCTCAAAATAGGTAATAATGACCCATGCTTCCTCCCCACATTCATGTCTGTGCTCCCAGCTGGTTGGCCAGTCCATCAGTCAACAAATATGTATTGTGGAACTACTGTGTCCTAGGCATTGTGCTAAACTCTGGGGCTACAAAGATAGGCAAAAGACAATTATTGTGTTCAAGGAGCTCACAGTCTCATAAGGGAGACAATATGTATATATCTTGTATAAGCAAAATATAAATGAGATAAATTGGGGGATAGTCTCATAAAGAAGGTACTAAGACTAAGTAGGACTGGGAAAGGTCTTGCAGAAGGTGGGAGTTTAGTTGTGCCAGGATGCAGAGATGAGGAAGGACAGAATTCCAGGCACGAGGGACAGCCAAGGAAAGTTCTTAAAGTGGAGAGATGCAATTTATTGATGAGGGCAGAAAGGAGCCCTGGGTAACCTGGAGGTGAGTAAGATGTAAGAAGACTGGAAAGGTAGCCAGGGTAAATTTGGCCAGGTTGGAAAGGGAGCAGATCAAAGCTTCTATGCCTATCAGTTGTGGGATCCGCTATGAGTGGCCCCTGCGCTTCCACAATGGCCGAGAAAGGGAGACCTAGTCTCAATAAAAAAAGGAAGGGATGGTTTCAGAGAAACCTGGAAAGACTTGAATGAAGTGACACAGAGAAAAGTAATGATAATAATCACAATCACATTGCAAAGCACTTTGCAAGCATTTAGTGTTATCTTCACGGTAACCCTGAAAGGTCAGTTCTGTTATTGTCCTCGTTTTACAGATGAGGGAGCTGAGGCAGACTTAAGTGACTTGCCCAGGGTCACAAAGCTAAGCATACATCTGACCTTGGATTAGAACGCATGTCTTTCTGACTCTATTCTCTGCACCTTCTAGCTGACAAGAACAATTTACATAATAACACCAAAATTGTAAAGATGAACAAGTTTGAAAAATGTAAGAGCTTTGATCAACCGTGATTGCAGAGGATTGATGATAAAGAAAGCTATCCACATTCTGTCAGAGAGGCAATGGGCTAAATGTTCAGAATGAGACACACGTTTGTGGACGTGGCCAAGGTAGGAGCTTGATTTACTTGCCTGTGCAGAAGAATTTGAGGGCTTGAGTTGTTTTTGACTCCCTGGTACCTAGCACGGTGCCTGGCATCCTGAATCCCAGTTATAGAGCTGGAAGGGACCTCTCTCACAAGTCATTCGGTCTGGTCTCTGCATTTTATAGACAAGGAAACCAAGGCTCAAAAACGTAAAGCAACATCCTCATGTACTGTTTTTGAATCAAATTGAATCACAGTGCTCCATAAATGATATCCCCAACTGAAAAGAAGGACTTTCAAATGAAGAGATACTTGACGGGTATAAATCGTTTGAAACATATTATCCAGGTTGACTTGCATGGAAGAATGAAAGACACGAAGGACATATGGGATGGAAAACACTAATGTAACTTGAAAGTTTTAAGGATGGAGCCAGCCAAAGGATGCTTAGAAAACAGAGATAGTAATTCCCCCATGTTTGCTCAAGCAGTGGCCAAGGACTCTCAGCACAGGAGAAAGGAGTGGTATGAGACAGCATGGTTGGGAATGAAAGGGAGATAACGATTAAAGGAGGTGGGTGGCAAGGCTTCTGAGCCCAGGGTCTTTAAACTTGTAAATGTTTTGATAACCAGATTTCATTAAAATTGGTTTCCTTCATAAAAAAAAGAATGGAGCCAACCATGGGCCCTGTTCATAGCTAGTTTCACAGACCGAAAGCTGGAGGTTAATTTGGAGATAACGGGTCTGCGGACTACTTTCTGTGATGTTTTAAACATCTCTTCAGACAAGCAGCATGGCACATGTCTTCTGAGGTATGTGTGTTGTGTATTTGTGTGTGTATGCATGTGCACATGTGTTTGGGCAGATAGAGACACCTCTGGGACACCACTGTAGATGTTGCTAGGATGGGGTGGGTCAGTATGAGGGTGGAGCTCTTTCCAGTTAGCCATCTTGTAGCTTTTTATTTTAACTAATTATTCTGTTAACTAGGTGCTAATCTCTGTTCATATGACATTAAAGGACTGCAAGTCCTTCTGGACCTTTAAAATTTGGCACCCTAGGGAAAAGCCCTATTTACTGTATCCTAGTTACTGGATAGCTAGAAAAGGACACAGTCCAATTACGTAGTAAAAATGAGGGATAATAGATGGGAAGCATGAAGGTTGCACTGGTATCTATGAAATATTCAGAGACCAAAGGATAGACTCCAGGGCACTGGATAGAGTCTTAGTGGAGAAAGACATCCATGAGAACTGCACCAAATGGGAAGACATCAGTGGATTGCAATCTGTACTTAGTGAAGGAAGTACCCACAGAGATGAGATCACGGTTTGATCAATTATTAAAGTGTTTTAAGACTAAGAAGCAGGAGTAGGGAAAAACTCCTTCAATCACCCACCATTTCGGTGGAGTTTTTTCTATTTCTTGGTAGAAAATTTCTTATAAAGTATCTAGTCTAGTGAGGATAGAACCTTAACGAGGCCACATGTCCTTCACATTTGAGTATTGAATTGTGTATATATAAAGGGTTGGGAAATCAGGCAAATGGAGCAGACTGTAAGAAAGCTGGAAGAAAGGGCTCAATGACTCTAGTTAATAACTTAGAAAGAATGTATATGAGGGAATCATGAAAATTGGGCTGGAAGGGACTAGAAAGTACCTGCCTCATACTGAGGTAGGATTATAGCTCTAACATTGGAGAGGACCACAAAGGCCAAGTAGATTAACACTTTCATTTGACAGGTGAAGACAATAAGATCTAGGAGGGTTAAGTAGTTTAACCAAAGTCATGTGGGTAGTGAGTGTCAGAAGGGAGAATTTGAACCCGGATCCACTAACTCCAATTTTCATTTCTGTACTCTGTTATTAGGTAGTTAAAAGAGCATTCCATTTGGAGTCGTGATACTTAAATCTTTGGCCCGAGGATTTAGTCCTTGAGATCTGGAACAACCATTTTAGCTCAGCCCATGCAGAAATGGGGAGAAATCTTTGGCAATGCTGTCCCCTCATTTTTTATTCCGGCTGGTGTGTGGGAGAATAAAAGCTCTTAGCTCATTTTGGTAGTTCCCGAGCTGAGGGTAGGAGTTCAACAATGTCATCTTCAAATATAATGTAGGAGGTTGGGGGTAGGATTGGGTTGATGAAGGGATATTTTCAAATCTTTTGAGTTGCAAGCTGTAGAAACCGAGATTTGCTTTGGATCCCAGGGAGAGAGGGGTGTCTTTTCTGGAGAAATATGAATTAGGAAGAGCAGGGGCAAGGGAAATAAAGATAAATTTTCTTCAACTCTCAAGTGATTTTGTGGTAAAAGAAAACAAAAAAAACCATGGAGACTGTCCTGCAGAGGGCATTAGGAAATGAGCAAGAAAATGCAATCTCTTACTGTCTTGGCTGTGTGGGTGTAAATGAGATGCTCTCCAAAGAAATCTCTCTTTCTAATTTCTCTAACCTTTGGTCCATGGGTGTTCACACTATTTATTTTGTCAGTACAAAACTTTTAGAGGCATTCCATGGCAAGAGGCGCCCCCCCCCCCCGCCGCTGCCCCGCCAAAAGATGCCTTAGAATCACGTCCAGTTGAGCAGTCCTTTTGTCTGTGCGCTCTTCATGATACTAATTACGTGGTTGACAATTTCCACGGGTGAATTGGATTTGGGAATCTAGCGAAGCCCAGGGCTGAGAAATTTCACCCAGTATGCCTGGCCTTTTGGAAAAATCATTATAATTGGAAAGTCACAAAAATAGATCTCCTGGCTAATATTAGTTTTCTTCAGCCTAGTCTTTTCAAAAGAATGGCTTATGTTTTGATAATAATACCAACACAATATTTATTTTGTCAGTACAAAACTTTCAGAAGCGTTCCATGGTGAGAGTCTCCCCCTCCAAAGGATGCCCTGGAATCTTTTTTATGTAGTACTTTAGGGCTAGCGAAACGCTTTGCATATATTATCTCATTTGATTCTGTCACAACCTTGTGAGGTGGATACCATGATTATTCCCATTTTGCAAATGTGGAAACTGAGTCTCAGAGAAGACAAGTGACTTGCCCAGGGCCACACAGCTAGAAAATATCTGAAGGGGATTAAACCTAGATCTTTTTGTCTCCATTTCCAGGGCTCTGCCTCCTACAACACAGCTCAAGCATGTAGTCCCTGTTAGGAAGGCCCTAATATGGTGAGCTTCTTTGGCAGTGTATTCTTCTGGACTGCCAGCTACTCTAAATGAGAGCACCCAAGATACTAATGTCAGATGGAAATCCTCACCTAGTCTATAAACAGGGAGTGGGGTGAAGCAGCTGGTGGGATGCTCATACATAGGTTTCAGGTTTTTCAATAGAATTGCAATGGTTCCCTCAATAGCCGCATACACCATTCCCTTTTAATCTTTTTTACAGAAATAAAATGATAGCTTTTCACATGCCCTAAAACTGGAGTGGATGGCCCAGTTTCTGCTGTTATTTGCCAATTTGGAGCATGGCCGGATTTCTAATTTGCGGGACTTGTATACTGATGGAGCACCAAGGTCCCTTTTCTTTCTTCCCCATTTTGGTTTCTCAGGATGCAGACATCTCCTTCAATCTCCTCCCCACCCCCTAAACCCTCAATCATATCCTCCCTCCTAAATTAGATAAACAAACAAGCAAATGGACTCACTATGCAGGCTATTTCTTAAGAGTCTGAGATTCTTATGGTCAGATGACACCATGAGAAATGGAACGATTTTCTTTTCTTTCTTTCAGGTCAACTTTATTTACTGCCCTTTGTTTTCATATCCATTTCTGGCTGGATATTGTTATTATAATGTGTCTGTAAGGAGTTGCAGGTGTCATAAGAGGCCCTGGAGAGTGTTTCTAGATCAATTTAATCAACCGAAGCACTCTGGACTTAGTGGGAATGGATCTAATTGTCCCATCATACTAGAAATGTTAAAATAGAATCTTGGTATATTGAACGAAGAGGACGTTTAATAGATTTTATAGGCATCTTATATGGCACCAGAGAAGAGATAAAATGTCTGTTAAAGAGATTTAGGTATTCGTTATTGATTGTTTTTAAAAGATGATAACATTTTTAGAGATTTCTATGTCTTGAATGTTCAATTCCTGTGCTAGATACTGTCCCCACCCCCACTTAGTGAACATGTGAAGTGAGAATGCCAATGCATTCTCATAGGCACATTTCTAATTAAGTTTATTTAGCCTTAACATAGTTGCAAATGGAATATAGTGACTTTATGATATTCACCCTCTGTAAGGTGGGAATTACTCGGTATTTTATTATCTTTAGATAGTGTATTGACAATCAAAATGGCACTTAATTCAGCCAAGTGTCCTTGAAGAGTTGGCCTTTGTTTCCTTTGATTAATTCAGTGTCTTCGATTGAGTCTTACTAGGCGCTAAGCCTATGTGGGTGTGAATTGATAACTAAGGTGGGGCTCCAGGTGGGGTGAGGTGCTAACTCCAGAACCAATAGTAAGAGCTTGAGTTCTGGTCCACCCAGATGACATTTGATGACATCTAAAGAGTGCATTTAGAAGACAGAGCTATTTGCTTAGGGCTTCTGATTCTTGGCTGTGCGCTGATGTGGAGACTCCAGGCAGCTGTAGTTAAGAGCCCTTCAGCTTGTAAACCTGGATGTTCAGACTTGGTTAAACTCTGGTAATTATGAGTTGGGATTTGAATCAGACAAGGTCTGTGTGTTGATGTTTGTAATTTGTATCTGCTCTGAAGTTCAGGGTGCTGGCTTTTCCCCCTGAACTAAGTGAATGATATTTGTATGATGGATTAAAGTAAGATTGTTAACCCCTTAATGTTGCTTTCCTTAGTAAAGCAGATCAAAAGAACCTGGGCTTGCAGCATTCTGTGTGCTGGTTGTTGTTGGTTTTACACCCCACAGCGGCTGCTAGTTGAATTGTTGCAACAGATAGCTACACTAATTTGAGTAGACTAGCCAGGTTCACATGAAGTAGTCATGCTCAATGTACCACAATGTCACACCTTCTTCACCTTTGCCGCCACCACAACAATTGTCATTGCTGTCATCAGCACCACAATCATTGCCATCTTTATCATCAAAATCTTCACCAAAGCTAAACCATCTTTATCATCACCATCATCTCCACAATCAACTTCATCATCACCCAAGTCTTCTTTACCATCATCACCCAAATCATTTTTGTCATCACCGTCACCAAAATCAAATCATCTTTATTATCACTACTATCTCTACAATCAACTTGATCATCACCCAAGTCATCTTTACCATCACCATCACCAAAACCAAACCTTTTTTTCATAACTATCACAATCTACTTAATCATTACCCAAATCATCTTTACTATCATTATCATCAAAACCAAACCATCTTTATTATCACGATTTTCTCCACAGTCATCTTTATTGTCACCCAAATCCTTTTTATCATCAACATCATCAAAATCAAACCATCTTTATCATCGCTATCATCTCCACAATCAACTTCATCATCACTCAACTTATCTTTACTATCACCACCCAAACCGTCTTGACAGCAGTCTCTGCCTCCATCATCGCCATCACCACCACAAGGGCAGAGGATCATAGATTTAGAGCTAGAAGGACCCGAGAAATCACCTGATCCAATTCTCTCTTTTTTCTAAGGCAGAAAACAGTGAGTGGCTAGAGAGAGAAGAGAACTGAGAGGAAGGAGGTGAGGCCCTGGAGGACTATTCACATCAAGGTTTGGGGAAGAGGATGACGAATCAGCAAAGGAGATAGAGTAGGCACATTAGAGAAAGAAGAGGTGACCCTGAGGAGTGGGAGGTTTGGCATTTATTTTGTGTATCCTTATATATGTACATGTTGTATTCTCTGGCAGAATACAAGTTCCTTAAGGATAGGGACTGTGTCATTTTTGTCTTGGTGTCTCTAGTGCCTAGCACAGTGCTTGGCATTTTGTAGGTGCTCAATAAATGCTTATTCATGGGTCATGCAGTGGAGAGAACTCTGAACGGAGAATCAGGAAGTCCAAGGTTGAATTAAGATGCTGCCTCAGACACTCACTAGCTCTGAGATCCTGGACAAATGACAACTTCTTTCAAGCCCAGCTTTCTCTCTGGGTCTCAACTTCCTTCTCTGGAAAGGCACAGGGTTGGCCTCAGTTGAGCTTCAAAGTCCCGTTGCAGCTCTGCTGTTCTGTGTTCTAAGCTTCCTGTTGGTGTCAGCGTTCTAGGTTACAGGGCCTCTTCCAGCTCTGCCATTCTCCATTTGAATGTTCTAGGACCGGCTTCAAATCCTCCGTCTCCTTCTCTGTCTTGGTTTCCTTCTTGGTGAAGTAAGGAGCTTGGATTAGGTGACTTCGAAGGTCCCTTCCAGCTCTGACATTATATTTTCTGAGGCTCCAGTGTTTTACGTTCAGAGTTCTCTCCCAGCCATCACATGCTTTGTTCTAGCATTCTAGGCCTAACCTAGGTTTGTCATCATTTTATCTGCCTCCTTCTCTCTGGATCTCAGTGGTAGAAGCAGTAGTAGTGAACTGACTGAAC
>CM053624.1:21851581-21869907 GCA_028646595.1 Phalanger gymnotis | reverse complement strand
ACTACTACTACTACTACTATCACCACCACCACTACTACTACTACTATTATCACCACCACCGCCACTACTACTACTACTATCACCACCACCACTACTACTACTACTACTATCACCACCACCACTATTACTACTACTACTATCACCACCACCATCACCACTACTACTACTACAGTTACCACCACCACCACTGCCACCACCACTACTACTACTATCATCACCACCACCACCACCACTACTACTACTACTACTATCACCACCACTACTGCTACTGTTGCTGCTACTACTATTACTACTGCTACTACTACTATTATTACCACCACCACCACTGCTGCTGCTGCTGGTCCTTCTGCTCCTCCTCCTCCTCCTCCTCCTCTTCTGAATGGCTTCTACTTGGTGTTCTACATTCCTGGAAATAGATGTGTAAGTCCTTTGAATCATTTTCTTTTTATAGGTGAGGAAAATAAAGTTATGAATCCCATTATCAGAAGTGCTATACAATCCCCCATGTTTAACGGATATGAAACAAGAATAAAGTTCAAGGCAAACGTCTTTGCTTTGGACTGATTCTAGCAGCATAGAATGTCAGAACTGGAAGAGATCTCAGAGCTCCAGTCTCTGCAGTGCCCTCATTTTATGGAGCAGGCAGTCAAGGCCCAGAGAGAGTAAGTGACTGGCCTGAGGTCACACAGCAGGAGAGTCAGAACCAGCTCAGGAAGTAGCTGTAGACTTCATTACCTGGCTGTGAGATCTGATCTCCGTGTTCTGACCTATCGCACTCTTGGGTTCCACAGAAGTATGGAAGAATTGTGAGGAATTCCTGGTTCCAGAGCTCCATCCCTAAGGCTGGGTGCAATAGGGGAGAAGTCCAAGGGAGTAGCTTGAGGCTCAGAGAGATGAAACTACTCGCCCAGGGTCACACGGCTAGTAAGTGTCAGAGGTAAGATTTGATTCTACGCCTTCCTGATCCCATAGTCAGCACGCTAATATTTGTAAAGTGTTTTGCAAACCTTCAAGATTACTTATTCAGTCGTTCCAATCGTGTTTGACCCTCTGTGACCCCATTTGGGGTTTTCTTGGCAAAGACACCAGAGTGGTTTGCCATTTCCTTCTGCAGCTCATTTTTCAGATGAAGAAACTGAGGCAAACAGTGTTAAGTGACTTGCCCAGGGTCGCATAGCTAGTAAGTGTCTGAGGCCAGATTTAAACTTAGGAAGATAAAATTTCCTGACTCCACGGCAGGCTGTCTATCTACCTAGCTGCCTATTAAAACTACTACTGCTGCTACTACCACCACCACCACTCCTACTTCTGCTACTACTACTACCACCACTAGTATTACTTCTCCCCTTCCTCTTCCTCTAGACTGCGTCTATTCCTGAAAATGGTTCCGGCTTTCAGAGTTTCAGGCTCAGCAAATTTTTGAAGCCATCAATACCTGATCTTGTGGCTTATTAATATGTTTGGGGGCCAGGCAAGAGAGCTAATTAATAACAGAAATGTCACCAGGAAGGTCTGTACTGGGCATTTTCATTAGCAAGTTGAGAAAGAAGGAAGCAAAGAATCGATGGTGCTAAAGCAGACATGATTGACTGTAATTACTGAGCTTGTTTAAGGCTATTGACTGGCGGCAAGATGGACCATCAAAGCTGAGCCTTGGTGCCTGAAAAAAATGCAATGAGAAACGTTAATGAAGAAAACATGCACTGCAGGGCCTTCAGTCACCACCCCAGACAAGCAAGGCGAATGTGGGTATCTCGATCTTTCTTTGGGGCCGAAATAGCTCAGCTGAGGTTTTCAAAACATATTTTGTTATTTAGAAGAAAAAACCCGTCAACAATTTGTTCATTAAAATATTTGCCCTGTGAAATAATGGCTCTTGTTTTTAAATGCTTGACTCATGTCTAAACCTCTAACTAGATAGGTAGACTGAGCATTGTGCTAAACACTGAGGGTATCAAAAAAACAGAAACAAAAATAGTTTGTTGTTGCTCAGTTGTGTTTGACTCTCTGTGATCCCATTTGTGGTTTTTTTTTTGGCAAAGATACTGGAGAGTTTTGCCATTTCCTTCTCCAGCTCATTTTACAGATGAGGAAACTGAGGCACATCGGGTGAAGTAACTTGCCCAGGGTCACCCAGCTGGTAATTATATGAGGCCAGATTTGAACTCAGGAAGATGAGTCTTCCTGACTCCAGGCTCTATCCACTGACTCACCTAGCTGCCCCCCAAAAGCAAAATCTGCCCTGATTATAGACTCAATGGAACTTAGCACCTAGTTATGATAAAGATAGGGATTTTATTGGTATGGGGAACTCCCAAGTGAGGAACAGGTTCCCATCTTCTCTATGACTTAATGAGTCACCTAGACCTCTGAGAGGTTACTTGCTTAGAGTCACGTAACCAATATGTAGCAGAGAGAGGCTTGAGCAAGGTCTTCCTGGCTTTGAGAACTCCTCCCTCCCCACAGTGACAAGATGCCTCCTTTTCCCTCCCTATCCCATAGTCTCCCAGTGTCTCAGCAGTGGGCATATGCCAATGACCTGGGCTGTCTCTCTCCCTTCCTGGTCTGGTGCTTTCCCTCCCCTCTCCCTTCTGCCTTTCAAGTCAGCTTATGCTCCTTGGTAGCTCTTGCCTGGATGCAACAATCCCAAGTGAAAGCTTTGCCTGAGGCTGTTCTGACCATGTCTACACAAGCAAAGTGAAGGAGGAGGAGGAGGACATGATAAGATGTAGATGTAGATGGCTGATCTGAATAATTCAAATAAAGAGAGCTAATTAATAAAAGAAATGTCTCCAAGAAGGTCTGTACTTCTTCTTCCAAAAAGAAAAAAAAAATGAGTTATTCCAAAAAAGTCTCAGCTTTCCATTTCACTTTCCATTTAAAGACATAACCTGTTAATTGGGACCTAATGAAGATATTCAATAAAACAGATTTTTTATTTAAAAAATTATCTCTTCTCTAAATTTGTCATCTGGTCAAAATATTTAAGGGGCTGCTCTCCATTTTGTTGGGTCTTAAATTTGAAGATGAAGCAGAGCTCTCTGGGAGTTTAAATCTAAAAAAGTTTCATCTATTCATGGGCTTTGAACTCTTTTCTGTTCAGATCATTTGGCTGTGAAAAGATGAACATTTCCCAGTCTCAGGGAAAAGAAATAAAATATACTCATGATTTTGGACAACAGCCTAATCACCAGTATTAAAGTGACTTGAAATGAGAAAAAGGTAAGAAGCTGTCCAGCTCTGATTAAAGCCGTCCTCCTCTTCATCTAGCTGAGAATCTGTTTTCCTGGGGTTATTCTAGAGGCGGGAGGCTGAGATGTCAGACACTCATCAATTTAGAACCGATCTAGCACAGCCCTTCATTTTCAAGGGAAGAAACTGAGGCCCAGAGATATTATAGGCTCATGAATTTAAAAGTAATAGACACCTCAGAGACCATCGAGACCAAGCCCTTCTTTTTACAGAGAAGGCAGCTAGAGCGGAGTTAGTGTCAGCAGTGAGATTTAACCCGGGGTCTTTATCTCTAGGGGGGCAGCTAGGTGGAACAGTGAATAGAGCATCGGGGCTGGAATCAAGACAACCTGAGTTCAAATATGATCTCAGACATTTTACTAGCTATGTAACCCTGGGCAAGTCACTTCACCCTGTTTGCCTCAGTTTCCTCATCTGTTAAAATGAGCTGGAGAAGGAAACAGCAAACCAGTCCAGTATCTTTGCCAAGAAAACTTCATGGAGAGTCAGACACGACTGAAAAACAACATCAACAGTAACTCTCTCTCCAGAGCCAGGGCTTGTCCCTTTGTGCCATATTCCTTGACTTGTGATCCCTTCCTCGCACTGGGCAGGGTCTTGAGGTCTCTTAGCCTTATGTCCTCCGGCCACTCCCAGAGGCCCCTTTCCCAATTCCACCTTGTGCCAGGCAACAGAATTACTAGCTAAAGCCCTTGAAAAGATTTCCTTTCTTTTCTCCTGCCTCCAGTCTGCTCCCCCCTCCCTCCAGTGCTGAATATACAAGCCCGAATTTAGTGAGAACTCAATAAACATGGTCAACTGGCCTCTGTTTTTGGATAATCCTAGGAGCCAGAGATGCAGCCTGTCACCTCCTGGGTTGAATGTAAAGTAGCTGGCCTGATTCATCAGTCTCCCCGCCCCCACCCCCACCCCCACATCTCCCCCTCCTCCAACGGGAGGGTAAGCCAGGCTGTCCAAGTCTGCCGACTCCAAAGAAAGGCTACAAGTCAATAGGGAAGAAGTATAAACGCTGGGCAAGGTGACAAGGAGGATTTACTGTGAAACCCTGGAGGTGGGCCAGCTTGGGAAACCCAGGGGTCCAGGCAGCTTTCAGGAGCTCTTTGGAGTCCACTAGGCCTCAGTGAACAGCCAAAGGAAAGCCGGCTTTCTGGTGTTTGTGTTTGCCATGCTCTCCTTAGCATAGGTTTAGGTGATCTGTGTCTTGTGCCAGCCAAGGCCCTGGAACATCATGCTGCATGTTATTTGAATTAGCAGGAGGACCTTTGGTGGCTCTGGGAGGTTAAACACGGCTCATGCATCTGGGAAGAAATCCAAAAAGAACCAATTCTGAAGAAATAGGTGAACTGGGGGTGGGGGTGGAAAGGGGAAAACAAGCATTTATTAAGTGCCTACTACATACTTTACAAAGACCTCATTTGGTCCTCACAATATTGGGGATACTATTACCCCCATTTCACAGTTGAGGAAATTGAGGCAGACAGAGTTTGTAGCTTGCTAGATCAAAGAGCTACTAAGTATCTGAGGCCAGATTTGAGAACAGATATTCCTCTTTCCAGGACCAGTGGTCTATAGACTGTATGACCTAGCTGCCTCTAACCTTTTATGATTATATTTGAATAATTTTTATACAACCATAATATTGTAAAGGGCAGCAACATCAAAAAATACAAACCTGAAAAAGAAATCATTGAATACGTAGGTGCATAGTCCAGCAAAACCCAAATTCCCACGTTAGCCAGTTGTGAGACTACGTCTCTTTCTGCATTAGAAGTTCGTCATGTTGTCAGGAGATGAGCAGCATATTTCATCTTCGTTCTTTTGCATCCTTAGCTTACTATTGTGTCAATCAGAGTTTTCTTCTACAATGTCATTCTAAAAATTGTTTCCCTAGTTTTTTGCTCACTTCTTTCTCTGTAGGTTCATAGAGGTCTTCTCAGTTTCTTCGAAAATTTTCCATTTCATCATTTCTGATGGTATAGAAATATTTTATTACATTCATATGCTAGAATTATTTTAAACCATTTCCCAAAAAGATACCCCCTTAATTTCCAATTTTTGGTTGCCATGAAAAGAGTTGCCATAAATATTTTGGGGTATATAGTCCTTTTCTTCTTTTTAAAAAAATCTCTTTGGGGTATAGGTCTACTAGCGTTATTGCTGGGTCAAAGGGTATGTACAGTTTGGTAACTTTCTGAGCATAGGAAAAGAAAACAACTTTGAAAGACTTCAGAACCCTAACTATGTAGTAGTTAGCCAGAGCTTCCTGCCTCTTGGCAAAGAGGGGATGAATGAGAAGCGCAAAAGGAGAATGTCAGTTTTCAGACATGGCTAGAGTATTCACTTGTTTTGTTTGACTATGCTTATTTGTTTTTTTTTGGGGGAGGGTGGTTATTTGTGGTTCGTCCTTTGTTCTTGAAGAGGGTCATGACTTCAGAAAGATGATGCCATGATCTGCAGTGAATTGGATTTAAGTGAGGGAGGGCTGTGCAAAGTCACCAGCCTCACTGTCTCCTCTGGCGCCATCTAGGTCCAGTGGCCAGATACAGATCAGAACGACTGGAGATGGCCCGAGATGTGGTGGGAGACCTTGACTTTTTTAGTGGGTAGTGAGAGATAGAAACAGTTTTAGAAAGGAAAGAAAAGAGCATCACTAAAATATTAAAAGGTGCTACATTTGGATACTTTGCCAGATTCTGGAAAACAACAGCATGAGGAGTTTGAGCTTCAATCGCTACCGCCCTACGCTATCCTGGGCAAATCTCTTTGTTTTCCTCTAAGTTAAATGCATTTGTTTATTTGCTTGTTTTTGTATATTTTTATGTATTTATTCATTTATTATAATCAGCAAACACAGTGAGCTCTTGTATTCTGTACATCTTCTAGTCAGTTATGTGGTTATCCAAATATAATCTATTGGAATCACCTATAAAAGTCTTCCTTTTCCTTTTTAGCTTTATTTAGGAATCCTAAAATCATTGTGGCGACCATTCTCAAGTAGACTTTCTAGAGATGAGAAAGTAGTCCTATGGGTCCATATCGGTTCACCTGTCCTTGTTGTCTCCCTACATTAACACTGGCAATTTCCAGAATCTTGACTATTTGGAGACATGTTAAAGATAGAAACACCACTAGTATGTACCTCTTCTATGCATCCTTGGTCTGGTCCAGCTACTCTTTCTGACTTCATTTCAGTGGACATGAGTTCAAGTTCCGACTATGTCATGGGCCGGTTGTGTGGCCTTGGATAAACCACTTCATCTCTGAGGTTTCTTTGCAGCACCCTACCCTCTGATAACAAGAGATGACATTTATTTAACACGTTAAGGTTTATGTCCATGATTTGATTGGTCTCCCAGCACCCCCATGGAGTGGTCTCCCTGCTTCTAGTCTCTCCTCTCTATAATCCATTCTCCTGATAGCTACCAAAATAATTTTCCTCTGGCACAGGTCTGACCATGTTACTCAGAGACCTCTACTTGTTTCCCTTTGCTTCTGGCATAAAATGCAGACTACTCATCTCAGAATTTAAGGCTTTACTACAATCTAACTCCAACTTGGTTTTCCAGACTTTCATATTACTTCCCATTCAAACGCTCCACTTTCCAGTCAAATGTGTAGCTATTCTCAGAAACTGGCATTCTTTCTCCTCCCTCTGATACCATTCAGGCTGTTCTCCAAGACTGGCATGCTCTTCTTTGTTATCTCTTCTTTTCAGAAACTTCATCATCCTTCAAAGCCTTCCCTGAGTTGGATGTGTTTTCCCTCCTTAAATTACTTTGCGTTCATATCTTTTTGCACATTTTACATCTCTGTCCACTCTCCTCTTCTCGCACAACACAAGCTGCTTCAAGGCAGGGATTATTTATTTTTTAAAGTAGATCGGTTTATTAAATTTATTTTTATTCTGAATTGAAAAGCACCAAATAAAGCGAGCATTTCCATATACATAGGCCAGAAAAAAGATCATCTCTGTAACCATGGATCTCTGTCTGTACAGTTTGCTTTTGTTTTTAAGGATGTTAAAAGTATGAAACGTCACTTTCAAAGTTGCCCTGACTTTGTTCTCTTTTGGGCTTTGAAATGTTTCTATCGCTCCCTTTCCCTTTTGGCCATCTTAAATTAACTCTGGCTCCCTGCTCCTTCCCAACTTCCTCCTTGGGAAAAAAAAGAGAAAACTTAAGTCCTTGTAATAAATATGCATAGTCAAGGAAAACAAATTCTCCCATTGGTTGTGTCTACAAATGTTTTTTTTTTTAATTAGGCAAGGATTCTTCCATTTTCATCTTTTTATCATCTCCTTATGCCTACTGCCTAAGATCATTGGTCTAGAACTAGAAAGATCCTTAAGGGCCGTCTAGACCAACCCTCTCATTTTCCAAGGAAGAAAGTAAGGTCTGGAGAGCTGAAATGTCTTGTTCAGGTCCCCACGGGGACTCTGGGACCATTGATTGGGTTTTGAACCCAGGTCTTTCGACCCAAAGCCAGCGGGCCTTTCACAGTAGCAGTGTGTGCTGGATTGAATGGAGCATTTTCCCCGTTTTCGGATGGGGCGGTGGCACGGAGTACCACCCTAAGGGACTCGCCTGCAGTTTCCCGGCTGGTTAGTGGCTAGGCTTAGAATAGAATTTGCATGATTTATGCCATGACGCTGGCCAACAGAACACATTAGGAAAGTATTCTTAGAAAAATTCCTTAAACAATTAAAAAAACAACTTTTTAAGATTTCTGGAAGTTCCAAGTGCTTTCTTTACATTAGTAAGAAGGAACTGAGGTGATGTGTCTTTTTTCCATCATTGTAAAATAAAGAATATTCCTAGTAGAGCCACAGAGAAAGACTAATGAGGAGGAATAGTTATGGGATGCCATGCTGCTGGCTACCAAGACTTTTCAGATAAGGCTGATGCCAGCTAATTAAATTATAAACAAAGAGACCACATCAGTATCCAAAGCCTGCCAAGTCCCAGACTTCTGTGTTAATCCAGTGTAATGAAGTCCCCTGTATGACAGATCCTTCCTGACTATCTGCTTTCCTCTTAGGCACCCCCATTCTTCTTGTCCCCATGATGATCTCTGCTTTGAGAGGCTTCCTTTGGGATCCATAAATAACTGTTTTCTTTTGCTTGCAGTTCAGCCTTTCAGAAAGAGGCCTCCGGAACCTGTGCCAGAGGGTCTATTTTAAGGGTAGTTGCCATCTATTGTTTTAGTGGTGGTAGGAAGAAAGCTACAGACTTGGGGATGACTGGGGAGCTAGGAACCAGGCCAAGGGCGTGCTATGCAAAGCAACTGATATAAGACCGTAAAGCATCATGTACTGAGTGTACCCTCCCCTCCCCTCCCATCCCCAGCACAACACACATAAGAAGGGGCAAGTCTGCATTGTGGCATACATGGCATGGCTGGGGAAGAGAATGAGAACTGCAATAGGTAAAATCCTGTTACGAAGGAAAGGACTCTGGATTTAGGGTCTGAGGTCTTGGGTTTGAATTCTGGCAATCTACGTGAGCTGGGGCGTGTCACACCATCTCTCTGGGTCTCGATCTGTAAAATGTGAGAGGTTAGATTCGATAGCCTCTGAGGTATATGGGCTAGGTATATGAGCTTGGAATAGTTCTCAAAGACTAGGATTCCACCTAACAAAGGGTGCCTTTTGTCCGCATCTCGTATTGAGCGCATAATTTAGTTAGAAATATTTCTGCAACCGGATAACATAATGAGCTCTTTGGTAAACTGAGACTTTCTGTCCACACCTCTCTCATTGTCTATGATGTTACTTAGCTGGATACATTATTGCGACCAGTCAATATAAAATTCGATGTAAGTAGCATCATGGGAAAATTTCAGAGGAAAAATATCTCAGATGAGACATATATGGCTTAGCATGTAGAGCGCTGGACTTGGAGTCTAGAAGGCCTGAGTTCAAAGCCCACCTCTGACACTTGTTAGCTGTATTGATTCTGGGCAAATCACTTAACCTTTTTCGAACTCAGTTTCAACTTGCTTAAAATGGGATAATAGTACTTTTGATGTGAGATTCAAATGAAACCATGTATGCAAAGTGCTATATAAACTTCAGTAATTTAATATTGTTGTTATTAGGCATTAACCGTGATATTATTTATGGAGATATAATAGGCCTGACATGCTATCTTTTACATTTTATTGATTTTTGTCCATTTTCCCTAAATGTTGTAACTATTACTAAAAGCAAGCAAATGAGAAAAGATCACACAAAACATTTCAAATTCTTTATAATCTGTAAAAATGTATGTATGAACTTTAATTAAACAATAGTAAAAACCTCTCCTTTGCTTCCATGTCCCCATCTGAATAATTTTATTTCTAGATATTTTAAAATTTTGTTTCTGTTGTTGTAATCCTTATTTTTTAAATAGTTGCCTTTTTTGTACTTTTTAAAAATTGTGGGTTGCTCATTCTGATTTTTCTTTCTTCTGCCTTAATCACTTCATGTCATTCTTTCCATATTTCGATGTATTCTTCATCTATGTAATTTCTTATAGGTCAATAACTTTCCGTCATGGTCATATGTCCTAATTTATTCATCATTTCTCCTATCGTTGGCAAATACTCTCTTTTACCCAATCACCCTGTTCCAAGTGTGATTTTGCCAGCTTTCAGTCATTTCCGCTTTGAAGTCTTCCTCATTCTTGACAATTCTTGCCTTCAGCCCTAGGTAAATTGGAGAGCTCATCATTGTCAAAGTAGGTCTGGAAAAAGCCAAGTCCGAGCATTAATTCTGAGCTTCAGGACAAATGAGTTTGCAGGGCTCTGGGTAAAGTATGTGTCTGGGCTTCCTCAATGAAGTATTTTCAGCCACAAGTTGTCGGTGAAGTCAGGGACTTGGTGGGTCAGGATTAGATACCACCCACCCTTGCCTGTGACCTCCCCTTTTCTCCCTCCTCTTTCTCTCCTCTCCTGGGTGACTGACTGGTCCACTGTCACTGCCTCTCAACTGAGTCCCCAGCCCCTCTGTGCCTGACTCCCCAAGATATTTGCTTTGCAAAGCTGCTTTCTGAAAACTGCTCATAGCAGTGGACTTTTGGAGGACATCTTTCTAGGAAGTAACTAAAAGGTAAGAGTCCAGTTGCGGGGGTGGAAGTTACTAATGAAAAGCTCTGAGCTTGGGAGTGGTTGGGGTGGGGGGAAGCGGAGGGAATTCAAGTTGCTTCAGGAAATTTATTTGTCCTGCTTTGTACAGCCCAGGATGAAAATCTTGGGTTTCCTTCTGACCTCTAGGAGGGTGGCGTTATTTTAGAAAGCTCGAGTGTTTTGATTAGTAATGATGAGAAATGTAAACTTTTATGCTAATTTCAAAGTTATAAATAACCAGCAGAACTCTTGCCAGGGGAAGCTGGTAGGCAATGTCGTGCTTGGAATTCAGAGTTTCTAAGCTATAAAAAGCGCATTGGACTATTCTCCAGGAGAAGATAAGATATGGTCAGGATGTTCCTTTTTTGGGCTGCGACGCCGAGGCGAAAGGAAGCCAAAATGGGAATGTTGGAGTGGTTGTGCCCTTTGATGCCACGATTATGCAGAGCAAGTGTGAGGCAAAGGGTTACCCATGCCTGAAACCCTATGTGTATCGATGCTTTTGTGGCTGTGTTTTTGATCTTGTAAAATAATTTCCCTAAGTTGGCATGAAGGAGAATCCCTTTAAGAAATGCTTTGCCAACACTTGGTAGCTTGGCTCCTCCATGGGGGATTGGTAATGGTTAGGGTGGAGGTTTGGAGGTAGATTCAAGGCAAGAAAGACTTTGACTATGGGAGACCATGTGGTGTGGTGGAATGAACACTGGGACTGGAGGCAGAGATCAATCAATCAACAAACATTTATTAAACCCAGAGTTCCTGGGTTTCAATCGTATCTCTGACATTACCTTGGTGACCTTGTTCAAGTCACTTACTTGAGCCTCAATTTCCTCATCTGTAAAATGTTGGCTTTGGATTAGATGAATTCTGAAGTCCTTTCCAAATCCAAAAGAAAGAATCTATGAATCCATCCTAACGATATTCAATAATATTGAGAAACAATGTGGTGTATTGGACAGACTGTGCAAAATCAGAAACACCTGGATTCAGACCCTGTCCCAGACACTTACTAGTTGCATGACCTTGGGCATGACGCTTAATCTCAGCCTAAGTTTTCCACCTCTGAAAGATCAAGGCAATAATAGTACCAGTCTCGCAGGGTTGCACTGAGGGCCAGATGAGATAACATGTGTATGATACTTTGCAGACCTGAAAACGAAGGCCCGGACAAGAAGGGATAAGGGTAAAATGAAACAAGAAAGATTTAGGGGAGGCATTAGGCACAGTTTCCTTTCTGGAATGGTCGTGGGAATGTGGTATAGAATGCCAGGGAGAGTTGGAAATTCTTGTCTAGAGAGCTCTAGGCTTACCCAGTACTACATGGCCTGAAGGATTTCATCTGGGATCTTCTGATTTCCTGGGGTGTGTTCAGCCCAGTGAGGCAGGCTAAAAGGCCAGCGTTTCAGAGAACAACAGCTACGAGCTTTTGCTTGTAGAAGGGTTTAGGTCCAGGTTTATACATGGAAAGGACCTTAGAGAACATCTAGTTTATTTTTTTTTGCTCTTTATTGATACACTTTTTTTATAACACCTTCATTTTTGAATATATTCCTCTCACCTCCTCTATTTTGTGGACTATGCCTGGTAACAAAGAGTTTAAAAAAATAAAGAGAAAAAGTGTTCAATGAAGCTAATTCACACAATCTGATCGCCTATGCAGCCTTCCACACCCGTAGCCCTCCACCTCTGCAAGTAAGGGAGGGGGTGTGCTCTCATCTGTATTTCGAGGAAGAACACGGTCAGTATATAAGGTTCCTTTTTTGTTGTTCTTTCTATTTATGCTGTTTTTCTGTCTCTTATTGCTTGACTCTGCTTCAGTTCATATATATGCCTTCCCTTCGTTGTAGAATAAACATAATTTTCTGGTTGGTAGCTCCAAGTTTTTATTAAATAACCAGCTTATTGTAATATCCCTTCTGTACTCCTGCTCAAAGCCTTTCAGGATTTTGAACTCTTTCTAACAGAGACACAAAAAGGAGGAGGGGAGATGTGAGATTGTCTAAAAGCCAGACCTCTCAAGAATAAAAATTGGGACATCTGGTGGTTGTTGACGAAAGGCAAAAAGAACAGGCATCTGTGGAAGCCACGAGGCGGCATTTAAGGGTCACCTAGAGGTCACTTCTCCAGTTGGGTGACTGGCCGCCGAAGGCCTCTCATTTCACCTGCGTCTAATATACCTGGACACAAAAGAGTGGAACGACCCGTGGTTACCGAGGAAAGGTGAGGGCACTTGTGGTTACTGAGGTAAGGGGGGCGACCTGGAGCAGATGTGACAGCTTTCAAGAATGGAAGCTTAGTTTGCGTCTGTGATTTTTTCATATTCTTTGTTTCTTACGGACAAGAGCGCGTGGTTATTTGTAGACGAGAAAATTACGCCCAGAAAGGGGGGTGCCTTGCCTAAAGACACAGCTAGTAACAGGCTTGGAAGCTGAACCCCCAGCCCCAAATGCAATGCTCTTTACGCTATACCATGCTCTCTCCAGTTCTCCAACACTTTTAATTGGACGATGCTACAGTATTTTCGTCGTGCTCATAAAAATTCCTTATGTTTCTTTCTTTGTTTTCTGAGAGTGGTAGTTCTAATTTGCTAAATTGAGAAATTATGTATATACATATATATATATATGTATAATGTGTTATTGTTCAGTCATTTCTGACTTTTTCTGACCCCATTTGGGGTTTTCTTGGCAAAGATACTGGCGTGGCTTGTCATTTTCTTCTCTAGCTCATTTGACAGAAGAAGAAGCTGGGGCAGATAGGGTTAAGTGACTTGCCCAGGGTCATAAAGCATCTGAAGCTGGATTTGAACTCAGGAAGATGAGTGTTGTTGACTCCAGGCCCAATGCTCTGTGCACGATGGTACCATCTAGCTGCCCCATGAATAGAATAAGGGTGAGTTAAGGAAGAAGCTTGTAAGATTTCTTTGTGTGGCAGAGATGTGAGAACCAAAAGACACAATAATAAGAATGATAGTGGGTATTTATGGGATCCTAGAATCTCTGAGTTGGGAGCAATCTCAAAGGCCCAATCCAAACCATACTTTATCAAGCATTCTCTTCTTAGGAATCCTAACTTGAAGCCTTTGCTTAAAGACCTCTAGGCTCTCCATGTCACCTTAGGGCAGCTCATGGTGTCAGCCAACTTTTCCTGACATTGCTTTTGGATGTACTGAACCCTTCTCATTTGCCATCTCATTTATTATCACATTAATTATCACAATTAACAATCAAGAACCATTTATTAAGCTCTTACTAGTGAAGAGCAAGTACCATTACACCTTTTACAGATGGAGAAACTGAGGCTTAGGAGGAAATAAATCAAAAAAGAAATGTAAGAAACAACTTCTGTTTTCTTTTGGTAGAATGTCCTTTGGGGAGCTAAATGGTGCAGTGGGCAGAGTGCCAGGCCTGGAGTCAGGAAGATTCATCTGAGTTCAAATATGGCCTCAGAAACTTACTAGCTATGTGACTTCGGGCAAGTCATTTAACCCTATTTATCTCAGTTTCCTCATCTGGAAAATGGAGAAGAAAATGGAAACCTCCTCCAGTATCTCTGCCAAGAAAACTTCAAAGAGTCAGACACAGCTGAATGACTCAGCAGCAGCAGCAGCAGCAACAGCAACACTTCCTTCAGGTGGAGCTGTCCAATTGTAGAATGGGCTGGCTGCTTCAGAGGGCTGAGGGCTCCCCTTCACTGGAGGTCTTCAAGTAGAAGGTGGGTGGCCACTCATCAGGATCTTGTTCAGGTACAGGTTGGACAAGGTGGCCATTGAGGCCCTTTCTGACCACAATGCTCTCTGATTGGTTGTATTGGGTGTATAGTCAGTGTAACAGGTAAGATTCAAACTAAGATTTCTTCAGAATCCAAACTTATAATCTTTCTTCTATACCATGAGTTGGAGGGGCAGGAAGGGACATAAGGCTGTTTGATTGTTGCAGATTGGAACATGTCCAAATCAAGAGCGTTAAAGTTGGCAGGAGCCTGTCTCCTTTCAAAATCTCAAAGCACTTAATTCTAAAGCATTTGGTGTGGTCCTTGTTTCAGACCTCTATTATGGAGTTTTGCTGTTTAGTGGAAGGGGCTGTAAGCTTGTAAGGCTAGTAGGAGAGTGGTTAGGAGTGAAAGAAGTGGGGAAGGAAGGAGAGAAGTTAAAAGGAAAAGAAGGGAGTGGCTAGGAAAGAAAGAAGAGAGAGGTTGGAGGAGGGAGAGGATGGAAAGAAAGGGAAAAGAAGGGAAGGAGGGAAGAGGGCAGAAGGAAAGGAGACCAGGAGGGATGAAGGGAGAAGGGAGGAAGAAAACTAGGAGAAAAGGGGGTAGGAAGAAGGTTAGAAGGGGAAAGAAGAGGATAAGAGGAAGGAAGGGTATTCAACTTTCCACTCTCCATGAACTGTTGTTAGCAGACATTTATTCCCCTCTGGTGTAACAGGGATTAAAAACTGAGGGAGAAGTTGGCAGCTCACACTTGTCTGCAGAGAAAGCATGTGTGCTGAAGTGAAGACATAAAAATAGTATTTATTTAAGGCTCTTGGGCTCCTGGGAATGCTCATGGAGAGCTACACAAAGCTAGCTTTTGCAGAAAGGCCTCACTTGGATGGTGGCTCTTGGGTCTGGTGGGCCCCTTGGCAGGGAGCCATCTGGATTCCTCTGGCTGAGCTGTAGATCTAACTATGGTGATGTCATTTTGGTCCTCTTCCAGCATGTAGGACAAACAACAAGATCTAACTGAAAAGGTTAGGCAGTGTCTTTCCTTGTAACAAAGAAAAACATACACACCATTGAATCCCTCTGAAGAGGGGAAGTAAAAAAGTTGTTAATGTTGACCCTCCCAGATATTTACATATAAAAGAGGACTGTGAGTAGGAGGCTTTGTTTAATTCACAGGAATGGAACTTTAATGGTGGAATTTCAGGCACTGTGGCAGATGATTTTAGATCAGAAGAACTGTCCTAGTACCCCTCCTTTTCATGGTTAAACTCCTTGAGAAGGTCATCTTCAATAGGTGCCTCCACTTCCTTCCTCTCACTCTCTTCTAAACTCTGAAGTCTGTTTTTTGAACTCATCATTCAATATCCAAAGTTACTGATTATCCCTTCATTGCCAAATCTAATGGCCTTTCTTTTTTTGCAGGGGGGAAGGTAGGGAAATTGGGGTTAAGTGACTTACCCAAGGCCACACAGCTAATAAGTGTGTCAAGTGTCTGAGGCCAGATTTGAACTCAGGTCCTCCTGACTCCAGGGCCACTGCTCTACTCACTGCGCCACCTAGCTGCCCCAATGGCCTTTTTTTCAATCCTCATCCTTCTTAACCTCTCTATAGCTTTTGTCACTTGATCAGACTCTTCTCCTTGATACTCTCTTCAGTAAGTTACTGTTGAGGATCATCATCCTCCCAGTCACCCTGACTCCCACAACCTAAGGGTCATCCTTACCTCTTCACACCCTCACCCCTTACCTCCATTCAATCAGTTGTCAAATCTTGTTGGTTTTTACCTTTGTAACATTTCTCCTACGTGCTCCCTTCTCTCCTTTGATGGCACTACCATTCAGGTGCAGATCCTTAATGTCTCACAGCTGGTCTATAATGATAGCCTGCTTTGTTGGTCTTCCTGTCTCAAGTCTCTCCCTACTATTGTCGCTCCTCTACTTAGCTGTCAAATAAGTCTTCCTAGAGCACAGATCTGACCACTTCATCCAAATTAAATTCCAGTTGCTCTCTCCCTTGCCAGTCTTCTAATATCTTACTCCCCTGAGTAAGTGTCAGTAACTGTCCAGTGACACTGGACTCCTTGTGGTTCCCAGAAGAAGGCATTCTGTCTTCAGACTGGGCATCTCACTCGCTCTTTCCCATGTCTGGAATGCTCTCCTTCCTCAACATCTATGTCCTGGCTCCTTGAGCTCTCAGTTAGAATCTCATCTTCCACAAAAAGCCTTTCTTGATAGTGCTTTCACTCCATTGATAATCTCCAATTTATGCTGTATACATTCTGTTTTTATGTAGGTGTTTGCATGTTGTCTCCCCTATTAAAGTGTGAGCTCCTTGAGATCAGGGGCTGTCTTTTGCCTTTCTTTGTAGTCCAAATCAACAAGAGAATGCAATATTGATATTATCTTTACATTCAATATTGCCTTGTTTTTTGAAACCTCAGATACAATAATTCTATCTTTCTTGAAATTAAATGATTATCACTTTGTATTAAACATACATAATGCATCAAAATTACAATTTAAGTAAAATCAAGTAGAACTTATGTTTTGATTGTTAATATAAACTTTTGATAACATTTTCATATTAAAATAGTACTATACCTTGGCTTTTTTTACTCAATGGTTTGTGGTAATTTAGACACCAACAAGAGAAGTACAAAATTAAAATATTCCAGTCTATACACAATGTACCCAGCCTCTAACATATCATTTGTAATAGTAGACACTGTCCTCCACAATATGAGCTAGTGTCCATGATGTTGACCACCAATCTGTGACAAAATGAAAAGTCCGAGAGATACAATTTCTGTATAATTAGTATTAATTTATTAATAATGTCTAGGGAATGTATTTTATTAATATTGATTAACATACTTATATTTGATAATTTATTAATTATTGATAGGAAATAATGAATAGATTGAGGTCAGTGGCTTTCTCTCATAAACTAAAGATGAACCTTGGGGACTACTGGTTGTTTTAAATACCCTTGGAAGAGTGGGTGTTCCTGACAGGTAGAAATAAACTCTGATTGGTTAACAATTAATGAGTGAATGAATATTATAATGAAGGCAGGCTTATTCTAATGAGAAGCTGGGAGATGTGACTGATTAGGTCTTTTTTTTTTTGCTATTAGCTCTTTTTTTTTGAGATTTTTTATATTTAGTTTATAGCACTCATTTCCACATAATTTTGAGTTCCAGGTTTTCTTCCCACCTCCCCCCTCCCTCCAAGACAGCATGGAATCTGATATATCTTCTACATATAACTTTGCATTGACCTTATTTACACAATAGTCAAGTTGTAAAGAAGAATTATGAACAATGGAATGAATCATGAGAAAGAAGAAACAAAACCAAAAAAACCCCCCAAAAACAAAAGAGAAAAAAAAACAAAGGGAAAAAAAGGCTTGCATGAAGTGTGCCTCAATCTGCATTCAGAATCCACAGTTCTTTCTCTGGATGTAGATAGCTCTCTCCATCGTGAATCCTTTGGAGTTGTCTTTGCAACTTGTATTGCTGAGAAGAGCAAAGTCTATCAGGGTTAGTCATCACAGAATCCATACGTCTATGGTTTTGTATAATGTTTTCCTGGTTCTGCTCTGCTTGCTCAGCATTATGTCGTGTAGGTTTTCCAGGTTGTTATGAAGTCCGTATCATTCCCATTTCTTATAGCACAATAGTATTCTATTACCTTCACATACCACAGTTTGTTCAGTCATTCCTCAATTGATGGGCATCCCCTTGATTTCTAATTCTTTGCTACTACAAAAAGAGCCACTATAAATATTTTTATACATATGGATCCTTTTCCCACTTGTGCGATCTCTTTGGGATACAGCCATAGAAGTGGTATTGCTGGATCAGAGGGTATGAACATTTTTATAGCCCTTTGGGCATAGTTTCAAATTGCTCTCCAGAATGGCTGGATCAGTTCGCAACTCCACCAGCAGTGTAACAGTGTTCCAATTTCCCCATATCCTCTCCAGCATTTATTATTTTCTTGTTTTGTCATTTTAGCCAATCTGACAGGAGAGATGTGGTATCTAAGAATTGTTTTGATTTGCATTTATCTAATCAGTAGTGATTTCGAGCATTTTTTCATATGCCGATATGTATCTTTAATTTCCTCCTCTGAAAACTGCCTGTTCATATCCTTTGACCATTTCTCAGTTGGGGAATGACTTGTATTCCTATAAATTTGGCTCAGTTCCCTGTATATTTTAGAGATGAGGCCTTTATTAGAGACACTAGTTGTAAAGAT
>CM053624.1:21831367-21851081 GCA_028646595.1 Phalanger gymnotis | reverse complement strand
CAACTCCACCGGCAATGTAACAATGTTCCAATTTTCCCACATCCTCTCCAGCATTTATCATTTTCCTGTTTTGCTATTTTAGCCAATCTGACAGGAGAGAGATGGTATCTAAGAGTTGTTTTGATTTGCATTTCTCTAGTCAGTAGAGATTTTGAGCATTTTTTCATGTGTCTATAGATATCTTTAATTTCTTCCTCTGAGAACTGTCTGTTCATATCCTTTGACCACTTCTCAATTGGGGAATGACTTGTATTCCTATATATTTGGTTCAGTTCCCTGTATATTTTGGAAATGAGGCATGGCCCATTTCTTTTAAAAAATCTAAATTGGTTGATGGCTCCAGTAGATGTCTGGATAATAAATCCCCCATTACTACCATTTCCTTCCTTGCCTCCACATCAGGCCTCATGACCTGTTCCTGAAATCTGCATCCATTTCCTATTTGATGTCTAGTTGGTCCGAAGCAATGATTCTCAACCTTTTTAGTTTCAGGACCCATTTAAATTTTAAAAAAATGTTGAAGCCCCTCCCAAAGAGCTTCTGTTTATGTAGGTCCTGTCTATCAACATTTACTTTATTAGAAACTAAAACGTCTCAGTATTATTATGAAAATAGTTTTGACCTCGCAGATCCCCTGAAAAGCACCCTGGATCACAGTTTCAGGACCACTGTTCTATGATATAGTATGGTGACAATATCATGTCCATTCTTATCTCTCTTAGTCTTCACCAAAAAACTCTCCACCATGCCTATAGCTCTTGGTTACTTGGATTTCTCTGTGTGAATTTATCTGTCCCACTTCTTCTACTTATGCTGTTCTCTTTGGAAAAATATGTAACAATAGCAATAATTGCTAACATTTATGTAGCACTTACTATGCGTACTGAGTACTTTACAATTATTATCTCATTTGAATCTCAGTTTGAATCTTGGGGGATAGGTTCTATTTTTATCCCCATTTACAGAGGTAGAAACTGAGGCAGACCTCTAGAGGTTAAGAGACTTCCCCAGGTTCACAAAGCTAGTAAGTATCTGAGGTTGGATTTGAACTCAGGTCTTCTTGAACTCCAGGCCCCACACTATCCACTGTGACATCTAGCTGCCCCAAATATGTATACCCTTCCAGAGATATAGTCTAGGCTTCAGGACTATCCACCAAATCTCAGTGATGTCCTTGATGTCAAATCTGTCACTCTGCATTAGGATCCCTTATTCACTTTGCTTGGTACCTATACTGTGTGCGTTTGTTTATAGACATCAAAAGGCATTGGTTTTTATTTCTGTCTCCTTTCTTTCGTTTTTGGCTCATTAATTTCTTAGCCTATTGGCTATGATTTTTTTTTTTTAACACTTTAGCTACTGTCTATGTGGCATCTTACTTGGTGGATCTATCTACCAAGGCCCTTTCCCCCATTCTCCCTTCCTTTTCAGTTTAAAACTCCTTTGATTATGTTTGTAATACCCACCTACTCAAATTGTGTGTATGGTGTCATAAATTTGGACTTTTTCTCCAGTAATATAAATCACAACACATCCATGATTGTCTAGTAACAGGGACATTCGAAAGAATGGTAGATTCAGATTTGGAGGTGTTGAGTTTCAGATGGCTCTGGGACATCCAGTTGGTAATTTCCAACAGGAGTCTAGGGATGCAGGGCCGAGGCTCAGAGGAGAGTCTGTGGCTGGAAATGACATGAAGATCTGTGAGCTTAAAAGATGCATAAAGATTATAATTGAACACATGGGAGCTGATGAGGTCACAAAGAGAGAGTTTAGAGGGAGGAGAAAAGAGAAAAGGGACTATGATAGAACCCAATGATGATCTAGCAAAGAAGATGGAGAAGAAAGTAGTAAGTGTCTGAGGTAATGTTTGAACCCCACTTTTCCTGACTCTGAGTATGCCAATCTATCTGTTAGACCATACCGCTTTTCAATCATAGGCTATTTTAAGAGAAGCATAATGTTCGGAAGATGGTGATCAATCAATCTGTCTGGCTATCTATCCATCCAGCATCTATCTTTCTTGTGTCTCTTTCTATCTAGTTGTTTACTGTGCCCTGGTCAGACCATATCTAGAGGAATACTACATTTTTAAGAATGATAATCTGGAAAGCATTTAGAAGGTGGCCAGAATGGTAAGGGGCCTTGAGACAGTGATATAGTTGGATTGATTGGAAGCGCTGTTTAAGGGAATGTTTATTCTGGAGAAGAGAAGTCTTGGGAAGGATAGAATAGGGTTTCTTCAAGAACTGGAGTGACATCTATGTGGTCTGCTTGGCCGCAGAGGGCAGAACTGAGGGCCACGGCTGTGACTTGTTGAAAGACACGTTAGAGATCTGGGCAAAGGAAACCTTCTTAGCTATGAGAACGATCTGAAGATAGGATGAGCCACCTCAAGAGGAAGTGGGATTCTCCTCTCTAGAATCATAGGATCATGTATCTAGACTAGAATGGACCTTAGAGGTCACTAGTTTTAGTCCCTTAGTTTATAGACGGGGAATTGAGACTCAGAGAAGTGAAATCATTTGCTTAAGATCGCATAGGTAGTAAGGGTAAGAGGCAGGATTTGAACCCAGATCTTTAAGCAGAAGCTGGTTAACCACTTATTCAGTTGTCATCAGGGGATGTCTGGTCAGGTGCAAGTTGAATTGCATGGTCTGTGAAGGCCCTTCTAACTCTGAGATTCCACGATTCAGGGATACTGTAATTGTTAGCATTCTGAAAGAATAAAGAAAATAGTGTATAAAAATTTATCAAAGGAACAATAGCAATCCAGGGGGCTTTAAACTTTTATATCTCCACATAAAACACTGTCTTTATGGCAAGTAGGGCTGGTTAAGAAGGTATTGAGTTATATAAATAAAGGAACTCCCTACTTAGGAGTGAATAAATGGTCTCGTATATCTCCTTTCAGTAAAGCGCCCCAATATGGTGTTCATAGAATCTAAAGTAGAATTCTCTCCAAAAGGATAAGAGAGGCTTATTATTTTCAACAAAAATATATCACATATAGTTAATTGCTTAATATGTTCAAGGCACTATACTAGAGACTTTTTGGATTCTGTGGTCCATAAATAGGGATCTCGTGTAGCTTGTTGAGAGGACAATTACCAGATGGGAATAATAGCATAGGATGAATAGACAGGGATGGACTTTGTGTGCACTGTGGGACAGAGTATCCACATTCATGAGATCACAGGTTAAGAGGTTAAAGAAAAGGAATTTTCTAATGATGACTTTCCCACTGGCTATTCCTGACACTATAACATGAGGAATCTGGCATGAATATCCATTTTGACAACATGGCATCACATCTCACCTGGATTGTGAGATATTTTCAAGTCTTGACTTCCTTGGCCTGGTTTCTCTATAGATCTCACTTTTAACTTGGGGTCATCAGAGTTAGAATTGGAAGGGACCTCTGACAACACCTAGTCCAACCCCTTCATTTTATATAGGAGAAAATCGAGGCTTGGAAAGGCTGAGTGACCTCTTACATTCACACAGGTATCATAAATGCCAGATAAAAGGGAGCACAAAGGCTTTCTCATCTGTTCTGTAGCTAAACAATGCTTTTTCTCTCTACCACATCCCAAGCTAGTGGTTATTTGGATTATGCTTGAAGGTGGCAGGGAAGCTACTACCTTCCAAGAAAATCCATTCTGATTTTGGGTGCTCTGATGGTTAGGAAGTTTTTTTTGACATCAAATTTAAATTTATCTCATTGAAAACTCTACCTGTTTCTCATTGATATATCCTGTGCGGCCTAATGGAAAAAGTTATAGGATAATAGAGCTCGAGTTGGAAGAGGCCTCAGAGGCCATTAAGCCCATCTCCCTTAGTTTACAGATGGAGGTACTGAGACCCATGGAGGTTAAGTGACTTGTTCAAGGTCATACAGGTAATCGATGTCAGAGGAGGGACTTCAACCATGATTCTTTGACTTCAGAGTCAATGCTCTTCCTACCACACCGCACTCCTTCCCAATGCTTCTTCCATATGATTACCGTTCAAATGTCCTAAGACAGCTATCATGCTTTCCCCATCTTATCTGAAGTGAGGGTAAGAATGTGATTTGTTCCTCTTTTACAAAATGATGGGGATGGACTACATAATCTCTAAAATACCTTTCAGTTCTATTTTCAGGGTCTTATGGTTCTAAAGAGGCGAGGTCATTTACCTCCTGAGGGGTTCCATTCAACATCTGGACAAGTCTTATTGCTAGGAAGATTTCCTTTATATACAGCCGGTGGTGTGAAGGCAAATGCTTAATAACTGGCTTCCTGAAAAAAAAGTATGATCTGCATTATTGACATTTTCTTAAGTTTAGGCAATCAAAACTAGAAACCAAGCCCTGACTTGTAGCTTTTGTTGATTTCTGAGGCTCATGCTGAAAATTAAATAATCAGCTCTTGGAAGGTAGTATGAGGGAGACGGTGTTTCCCCAGCATGCCCTGCATACATTTATGATCTGTGTCTTTATAATTTGCATCCATTGCTCCCAGTCTTGGCTATGGATTCAAGCAGAATAAGTCTAATCTCCTTCTTCTATTAGGCTAGACATCCCTAGTTCTTCTAAATAATCCACAATTGGAATCCAGGTCAGTCAGTCTTTCGGTCAGTAAATATTAAGAGCTTCCTACGTGCCAGATACTGTGCTAAGCACTAGGGAGACAAATAAAGGCAAAAACATGATGGCTGCCCTCTAGAAACTTCCATTCTAGCAGTCTTCTGACTTCAAATTCTCTATTCTTTCACTACATGATGAGTAAATGAATTGTCAAAGAACCCTATCTGACTCAGAGAACTTTGGCACTATTTCTGTCTTTCATACCTTAAAAATTCGTTCTGAATGGCTGGTTGTTTAAGCTTTCTTCATTGACTTATTTTTCCTTGTATAGTTAGATTGAATTCTTGAATGACTTTGGATCCCATTTGAGAAGCTCTTTGGTATTCGAGGTCCTGCTATGTAGTTAGATAATCAGCCCATGGAGTTGGCTCAGCCATATGTGTATCTTGGACAGATGCTGCAGATGGACAATGAAAGAGGCCCAAAATTGGATAGGAAGAAGAGAATGGTCTGGACTGGTCTGAATTTATGAAAATGCATGGAGCTTTCAACAATGTTTAAGCTGAAGGGCTCTGAAACAATATTTCATCTTAGTAACACTAAGCGGTCAATAAATCAGTCTACAAATATTTATTAAACACTTGCTATGTGCCAGACACTGTACTATATACTAGAGATACAAAGATAGTGAAGGAAACAGTCTCTATTCCCAAAAAACTTACACCATTGTTCTTCTGGAGATGCTCATTGTGAATTGTGGAATACCACAGTCTTCATAGAATAAAAATTATGGATCACACAAAGGGCAATAGGAAGACATATGGTGGACAAAATAGATTTATGTGAATTGTACACAGGAATGATGTCATCCAAGAAAGAGATATATTCTGGGAGGAGGAGGTAGGATGGTTTTATAGCAAGAGTGAAGTATAATAGATAGGAATGTTATGTGGGGCAGGGATACCTGTGCATTGGCAAGAGATCATGAACTGGGATCTCATGTAGCTTGTTGGGTGGATCTTTTGTGTTACAGGATGGGAATAGCATAGGATGAACAGTAAGGAAAGGACTTTATCTGCACTGTTGGATAGAGTACATGGAGTGTATTAATGAGATCACAGATCTGTTGGAGTATTGAAGCATGCATAGTTTCCACTAGCTCTACCATAATGCCTTTACTTTGGGAGTGAATTAGCCAATTTGATGTGCAAAGTCTAACAGGGTTTTGATGTTGGGCTTTCAGTGTGACCATAAAATAATAACTGGTTGATGATGATATAATCTTTCAACCATTTAACAGGCTCAGCATTGAACACACAGCCTTCATGAGGGAAATGTCAATGTTGCAAGAGCAGGGACTATATCTTTAAATGCTCCCAATGGTTCCTGTACATAATAACCACTTAGGTAATGTTTAGATATTTTCTAATGCAGTCAGTCATGGTGGAGAAGGGCTGCTCTACTTTATGGTTTAGTTCTGTTCTCTTCATTCTGGATGGAAAATGCATGGGGAAAAAGGATGATTAGAAATGAGTTCAAAATTCTGTCAGGAAAAATATTCAAAGTAAATATCACTGATAAAGGTCTGATGTCAAAGATATATAAAGAATTGATAAAAATACAGAAAAACAAGAATCATTCCCTTACAGATACATAGTAAAAAGATGTCTTCTTTTCAGAAGAAATGTAAACTATCAACAACTCTATGAAAGAATGTTCTAGATTTCTAATTAAGAGAAAAAAGAATTGAAACCACATACGTGTAACCTCATATCTATCAGATTGACAAAAATGATGAAAGATGAAACTGATTTTTGTTGGAAGGGTTGTGGAAAGATAATCATTTTAATGTACTCTTGGTGAAACTAATTGGTTAGCCAATTAATGGACTTGGAGGCAGGAAGACCTGAGTTCAACTAGCTATGGCGCCCTGGGAAAGTCCCTTAACCCTTCTCAGCTTCAGTTTTTTCATTTTTAAAATGAGGATAATAATAGCACCTATTGGTTGTTATGAATATTAAATGAGCTAGCATATGTAAAGTGCTGTACAAACCTTAAGGCACTATGCAAATTTTGTTATCATTGTTTATTGTTATTATTCCACTCATATTTATTATATTATTTATAATATTATTATTATTCCACTCAGAGATGGAATAAATTTAATCACAGAGCATAGAACTTAGAGATCTCTTAGTTTTTCATATAGAAATTTCAATAAGTACTTAATGAGACCTAGACAGGCTGTGACTTGCGCAAGGTCACTAATAGCCAATTAGTGACATAATTGAGATCAGCCCCTTGGGGCAGCTGGCTTCACCCCCAGCGTATTTTTCTATATACAACAGTGCCTTTTTAAAGTCTTTCATGAGAGAGGATTTTTTACTCTTTGAATCCTGGGTGGGATAAATCTCCATAAATCACTTTTTTGAAAGGGCAAATTGTAATGGGCATATTGTGTCCTACTTCTTGGTGCTGGTATGAATAGATTTCACTTATTACAGCATTATGGAGCTCTTCAAATATACTTTCCAGTGGTTAAATGATGGGAAATGTGGACCAGGGTTATTGAATGTAATAAAAAAATAAGGCCAAAGTGTGAGTGTCAGAATGGATGAGGAAAAAAAAAACAACCATCTGCTAAATACCAGAAACACATATAAAAATAGAAACACATACGGAATGAAAATGAGAGGCTGGAATAAAATTTGTATACATCAGATGATTTCCCTAGAGCATGAATTGTGTAATGGTATTATCAGTTTAAATAGATAGGAGAATTCACAATGTCAAGAGAGATAAATATGGAAATCACATTATACTTAAAGGAATCACAGGTCATAAAACAATATCAGTATTAAATCATTGATATAGCATCAAAATTCATAAAAGGTTATGTGAATTGTAAAAAGTTGTAGATAGCATAATTGTAGGGGATTTTAATGATACTCTCTCAGAGCTAAATAAATCAACAGAAAGAGAAAGAAAAAGGAAAACACCCAACTGAACAAGTTTTTGGAGAAATTGGATCTGAAAGTCTTGTGGTACTTGCTGAATGGGAACATTAAAGAATACACATAATTCTTAGCACTGCATGATACCTCTTGACAAAAATAGGCCATGTGCTAGACCACAGAGAAATTATAAATAAACATGAAAAAGAATTTAAACTTCTTGAGGGTAGAGACTGTTTCAGTATTTGTTATCACCAGAATCAAGTACAGTGTCTGGCAGAGTACCTAACATACAATAGCTGTTCAATAAATGCTTGTTTACTGGAGAAAAAGGATTAGAGGATTTAAAGTTAGCTATGACTTAGCAGCTCAGCATTCTAGAATAACTCAGGAAACATTAAATATGTTAATGAGTTAAATCAAGGTGTCTATCTCCCCTGGAAATCCTGGTAAAAGAGTTCCCATAACCAGGACTTACCAACTTTTTACTTTTCGTTATATGATTAGATGTGACAAAGCTGGAGATTAATCACATAGTAAGGGGAAAAATATAAGGGCTGCCTCAAAAGCCAAGGAAGAGCTTTTGAAATCCAGTTTTTAACATTACCAAGTTTCTGAGTTGCTAATTACTGGAAATGGAAGATGAGCTAGACAGTGAACTAAAAAGAAGGACAATAGTCTCT
Organism: Phalanger gymnotis; assembly: GCA_028646595.1. Classification (NCBI taxonomy): domain Eukaryota; kingdom Metazoa; phylum Chordata; class Mammalia; order Diprotodontia; family Phalangeridae; genus Phalanger; species Phalanger gymnotis. The sequence continues at coordinate 21,842,874 of CM053624.1, read as the reverse complement.
CCTGAATTGTCATTAGGAAATTGTATCATTCTTTAAACTTCAATATTCTTTTGATGAAATGGACAATTTCAGAGGAAACTGGGCACACTTTCATGAACTGATTCAAAACAAAATTAGCTGAATTAGAACACTTTATTCAATGGCAACAACATTAAAGAGAGAAACAACTGCAAAAGACCCTGGAATTCTGACCAGCAATGATAAACCACAATTCTAAAAGAATGAAGATGAATTATGCCATTCTTCAGAGGTGGCTATTGCATGAATTTATTTTGCTGGAATATGTAAATATTAAAAGGATTTAAAAATATTTGCTAAATGGAGGCGGGGGTAGTGGGAAAGGCAGATCAACAAAAATACTCATTATTTGAAAAATAAAAATAATAAACTAAAAAAAAATCCCAGCATTAGTGTTCTTTCATCGTCACCACAACTGGCCGGGACTTTGAGTCTTGAATACCACCATCTCAGAGAATTGTAGTAGTGCATAATCCAGTGGAGGGCAGGAATAGGTTCCAATTTGACATTGCCAGTGTAATAGAAACGGGGTAAAAAATGTCATCAGAGAGAAATAGGACCTGTAATGTAGGTGGACAGGTCAGATACCAGGAGCAAGAGACAACATTGGGACGGCCCGCGTGCTTCTTTGGCAATCTCAAGAGACCGGGATTAGGACTCCTCCAGTTTTGAGTGGATTCCCTATGGAAGATTTCTGGAAGGACATATCTAAGAGTCAAGAATGATGACCAGGTATGAATGGCTTGTGACTGGCACCACCAGAGGGAGTAAGCACCTTGATCAGGTCATAGATCCACTGAATATTGAAGCATTGATTCTAGAGGTCTTCAGTGATGAATGGCAGATCAGTAAATCCTCTCCCTCTCCTGGGCACCCTGACTGGCTGCTACTAAAAGTCATTTGCAGTGTAATTTACATGCTGATGGAATCTGGAGCTCTGCAGTTAGCATACCACTTTTACCTTTCATTCCTCTTACATATCAAGCGGTACCTCCCTATCTAATTGACTGTTCCAGAACTTTCAGCTTTCTGGCTTGCTGTGAAATGAAAACCCACATCCAAAGTTCACCTCAGGCCTTGGGTCACTTGTTCATCATAAACCCGGGGAAAGCCCTCTGCAGCACAACTTGCTGGCTTTGCATGTTTTCCATTGGCATATTGCTTTAAGAGTGCCCAACCCCCAAAGCAGCAGCCACTGTGTCCTGTCAGTCATCCTGAAATACACTAGGGTGCTTGTCGACTGTTTGCCTACACATGCATCACAAGCCAAATTCTGAGCCCAGCGGTGGGGCCGAAGTTCCAAACATAAGCGATTGCTTAGGCAGCCGGCTTAGGAGCTGTCTGTGACCAAGTAAGTGTTTGTGTCCAGGGGTCCGGTTGGTGAGTGATGGCTGGGCTGGTCTCCACTTTTTTTGAAGTCTAACTTTGAAAACACGTTATTTTTCCTCTTGTCAAGTGAACTCTCACCATTGTAGATTGTCTCTGAGCGTCACCTTTTGATAAAAGGTTCTGAGGAGAAATAAAGGGAAGTGGCATCTGTCAGGTAATGCAGAGTCATCTGCTGTGGCATGTGGGGTTTTAGAGTGATCTCCTCTTTTGGGCAGATCTGGGGGCATCTCAGAGAGGCACAAACCACCAGTCTTGTCATCGTGGGATACTATGAGCCCCTCCATACCATTTCTGCTGAGGTGGGCATATTTAGAAGGACAGCATCAGAGCAGCTCATATATGGAGAATCTTTAGGAGAGATTTCTTGGAAGTACTTTGAAGGAAAAACTTGTCCTGTGCATATAATGATAATAATAATGATAACAGTACAGAGAGATTACATTAATATAATGCTTCAAAGTTTGCAAAACACTGTGTGCATTACCCCATTCGTCCAAGCCATAGTAGCTGAACAGTAACATATTTGAAACATTTCCACTGTGAAGCTGAAATATTATAATTTGAGTAGGTGTGGTTCTGGGAAATAGTATACTCGATCTCGATAATATATGTAAGACACTTGGCAAATCTGAAAGTTCTGTATGTGTGTCAACTATTATTATATCTCTTAGTAATGCAATCTATGTTTCAAGATTCTATTACAGACTTCTGGATTTGAAGTTAAATGTGGATTTTTAAAAAGATTTTTTTCACCTAAATTTTTTTTTCTCTTCATATTTTTAAATCAGGCAATACTGATTGGCAAGAAAGAAGTTAGTGAATTCAATGCTTGCATTTTCAATCATAGGTTGAAAATAGTTCCCAGGCAACTAAGACTTGTCAGTTTCCTCTCGTTACCTTCAAGTGGAATTCTTAAAGGGGCTACATTCTTTGGAAACCAGGACAGAGTCATGTAAATATCGCTAGATACCTGCGACACCTAGACACATTGTGGAATAGTGGATAGATGGTGGGCTTGGAGACCTGGGTTTGAATCCTGTGGTGGGCATGTTAGCTATGAAACCCTGGGCAAGTCACCTAACTTTTCAGTGCTTTAGACAGCTCACTGCGATTTCTCTTAGTTCTAATTCATAGAGGAGATGCAATCTGGGTTGGCAGAGGGACTTTTCCAAGCAGCTCGAATCACAGATAACTTCTTGAAAATGCATGACAGAAATTCTCTCTGACACATTCAAGTCATTTAGATGTCATTCTCAGTAGGTATGGCGCATCCTCGCATTAGCCATAACGAGGATGATGTTCTACTCTTTGCCCATTGACTGTTTTCATAGGATCATAGATTCAAAAGCCAGAAGGGGCCCTTGAAAGCAAGCTAATCTAACCTCCTCATTTTGCAAAGGAGGAAATTGGAGTCTAGAGAAGTTAGAGAATTTGCACAAAGTGACACAGGTAAGTATCATGCCTCCGTTTCAAACTCATGGCCTCTGGCTTTCAATCCAATGCTCCTTCCATGACATTAAGCTATCAAGTGATGGTTGTAAGATAGGACTCAGCTACTTTCTACCTTGTGTTAGGGTCTGTTCTTGCCCACCCAAGTAGTGGTGAAGGTTATATAGAGGAAGAAGTTCAAGGTTGGTACTTTGCGATTTTGTAACAATGAACCATAAATTCTAGAGTGATTATTTAGTGATCATTTAGTCAAAGCCTCTCATTTTGTACAAGAAGAAACAGTCCTGGAGAGAGGAAGATACAGTTATCCTTTCCACATCTCCGTTTCGATATATGTTGGGTTGGCATAAGAAATTAAATGGGAATTTTTGGGCAGTTTTTCAGAAGATGCAGATAATACTCAAAGATCAGCAGATGACATAGAAAAAGTTTAGAAACTTAGAAATGCATAGTATTGTATCATATCAACTCAAATTTTACAATAAGAAACTGTAAGCACCCTATAAAAGAAAAATAAAAAAAAATCAGACTTTTTCTTTGGTACAAAAGGAGGGCCAAAAAATTTTACACAGATTTTCCAGATCACAAGGGCACCATTCCCCTAACTCTTGAGATGTGAAAAGGATGACTACTTGTTCAAGGTCTCTTGGAAACTTTGTAAACAATGGGTCCAGGTCTCAAACTCAGTTCTTCTGTCTCCAGATCCAGGGCTCTCTTTTGCTATACCATACTGAGCTCATTCCATGTGAAGAATTGTTGAAACAGCCAGGGTGTTTAGCCTGGAAAAAAAGACTCGGAGGCGACATGATAGCTATGTTGAAGGGCTATCCCTAGAAGAAGGATTAGATTTTATTGTCATCATTCCCTGAGGGAAGAATTAGAATCAGTGGATGGGAGTAGCAAAGAGGCATATATTCAAGCTTGAGAACAGGGGAAAGTTCCTAACAATGAAAGCTGCCCCATCTGCGGAATGGGCTTCCTGGGGAGCATGTCTCCAAGAGAAGACTGAATGACTATAGGTCAGGGGGCTGAAGAGGGGATTCTTTTGCAAGCACGTGTTGGAATAGTTGACTTCTGATCTCTCTTTCATCTCAGATTCTGTGATTATGAGACTGGATTCTTCAACACCTGAAAAATATTTAGTGTTTAATTGGTTACAGAACCAGCATAGAAAAAGCTCCCTCCAAAGTCAAGGTAAATGATCCGGCCCAGTTCTCTAGCAGCTGATATGTGAAAGGGGGATGCTCTGGGGACAGTCTTCTTCATGCCAGGCCATGGGTGAAGGAGAAAGTGAAGCTACGATGAGAGAGAATAGGAAACTGATGTTCTCTCACACTTTCCCCATGACTGCAATTTATTTCGTCACTCTGAGGGAAAAGAAGGAATCTTTTGCTTTACTCAGATAAGCAGAACTTTTATTACTTTCTAATGTCTTTGTCAAATGGCCAGAGACAAAGCTGGAAAAGCAAATCTCTGGCTTGGAATTGAGGTTGATGGGTAATTCACACTTATGGACTTTTACTCACTACCGTAAACAGTATTGGACTTCCAGAAAGTTAAGGTGTTCGATCTCCTGACCATGCCATGGAGTAACTCCATTGGCCCATTAGGGCTGTCCCCCTGTAGGAACCACTGTCATGGTGCTCTTTTTGAGACGGTTGCTGCCTCTGATATAATGTATCGGGATGTCATTGTTCTCTGGCTGGAGGGCACAATGGAAGATTCTTTGAGTTTGCTGAGATCAGATAAAATGGGCTTTCTTGTTCAGAGAGACTATCTCATTGCCCTGGGTTGTCAGTTTGGCCCATTTAATTCTTGAGCATTTATAAGAGTCTTTCAGCTATATTTCTTTATCCATAAAATCAGGCTAATAACAGATAGTAATAGTAATAATAATAGATGCCAGTCATAAAGTCTTTCAAAGATTGTAAAATGCTTTACATTTTTTAAGACAACAGACTTATGAGATGATAGCAATTATTATTGTCATTATTATACCATTGTACGGATGGAGAAACTGAGACTTAGTGAAGTCAAGAGGCTTGCCAAGGATTATAGAAGTAGTAAGTTTCTGAGGCAGGATTTGAACCCAAGTCTCCTTGATTTCAAGTTCATGGCTGGTGAACGGTTGTTTTGAAGAAAGTGGTTTTTTTTTTTTATACTCGAAGTGCACCACCTATAGGTTGTTTTTATTATTACTGTGATGACGACGGTGACAATGCATGTTCAGAATCAATCCCAAGAAGCATTTACTAGGTACCTACCGCATGGAAGGTACTAAGTGATGATAAGTGATCCGATGATAAAAACATCCTTGCCTTTAGGGAGATGACGTTGGGTTTGAACAAGTATTGCACTGAGGGTCAGGACACCTGAGTTCAATACCCTTCTCTGGCACGTAATAGCTGCGTGACCCTGGATGAGTTAGTTATAACCATTCTCTGCTACAAGTTCCTGATCAATAAAAGGGCATGATGCTACTACTCACCTCACAGAGCTGTGAGAAGCATACTTGTTAAAGAGGCAGGTAGGTGGTGCATTGATAGAATGGAGAAGACATGAGTTCAAATTCAGCCTTAGATTTTAGTACCTGTGTGATCCTGGACGAGTCACTTAAGTTCTCCATGCTGCAGTTTCCTCACCTGTGAAATGGGGGTAACAGTACCTCCCTTCCAGGGTTTGATGAGGATCAAATGAGGTGATACTTACAAAGCACTACGTATATGTCAGTTGTTACTATTATTATTTTTATTACTAAAGATCAAAGAACTACATAAGTGTGAGCTTTTACTATTATTACTGGGGCAGAGATATTACATATACGCTAATGAGTAAAGACAAGACAATTTGAGAAGGAAGAGGGCGTTAGCAACTGGGAAAATGGGGAATGGCTTCCTGGAGGGGGTGGCAACTGATTTGAGCCCTAGAAGCAGCAGATTCTAAGAAGAAGGCATAAGAAGAGAGTATATTCCAGCCACTGGGGAGAGGCAAAGTAAAAGGAAAAGTGAGAGTAGAATGAATGGGGAGTCTAGGCGCAAAAGTCCACCTAATTTGGCTGGCATGTAGAATATGTGAGGGAGCATCATGGGAAATGTCAGAAAAGAGATATAGGAACCAGATTAGATGTCAGGCCATGGAGTTCCTGGAAGCAATGGAGAACCACTGAGGATTTTTGAATAAAGAAATGGCAGCTAGAGTTTCATGTTTTAGGAATACCACTCCGGCGGCTATCTTGAGGATGGATTCAACAGGAGAGAAATTGGAATTAAGGAAACCAAGTAGGAGACTATTTCAAAATGATAAGGGTCTGAGTCAGGGCAGTGACCACATGATTAGGGAGAAAGAATTTGAAATGGAATTTTAAAGGATTTCAGAGATGGTATCATTTTCGGATGGGTATGGAGTACAAAGAGGTGAAAAGGCAGCGCCCTGTGTAAGAGATACCCCATACTTCTGCCCTCTCTTCTACTTTACTTGGACACAGCTGAAATTTTAAATGTTTTCCCCAGTCTGGAGAGATTAAAAGACTTTGCATTTCCTAAAAAATAAACCAAAACAAGCAAACTAAAACAAAGAGCTCAATCCTTCCTACCCCTATGCCATACAATGAAACCCTAACTCTGCTAAACATTTAAACTCCATTCTTACCCAGAGGGTAAGATCTTTATGTAAAATTTTTTGCATTCAAAATTAAAGTTATTCCCCCCTTACTTTAATTGAAAAAAAAAATCCCCCAAACACCTCAAAAACCTTGTCTCCTCTTTTGAAGCTAAGTAAAACTGACCATTCATAATAATTGCTGACATTTTATGGCACTTCAAGGTTTCTGGAGCACTTTGTGTATATAATTTTATTCGATCCTAGAAACAATTCCATGATGGGTACCATTAGCATGATCATTTTATGGATGGCAATACTGAGGCCCAAAAAGGGTAAGTGACTTGCCTGAGGCCATATATCAAAAGTTTCTATGGGGTGGGGGGCACGGAGCATTCTGTTCCACATCTCCCTGACTCCAAGGCCAGGGTTCTCTGTCCAGTGGGCCACGCTGACTCTCCATGGGAAGATGGACTTGATAGAAGATTTCAATGTAATTGTGCTCCCATGTTTTAGCTTAAGCTGAAGTCAGGGAGCTTTTTATTTCTTTTGCTATTGTTATTTCGATAATGGGAAAAGGCTTAATATTGCATAACATGGCCAGAATCATCATCAGGGGAGCATAGGCCTTTTGTAGGCCAAAGCACTTTTATGGAACATATGTTTTCTTAATCAAATTTGGTTTTGGCCTTGTTTCAAGACTCAGAGTTCATCATATATGTGAATATGTATGTGTATATAGGAGCATATATTTTCTGGGGGCTTTAACTTTGTCACCTTTAAATAATACCTATCTATGATTTCTTTTCAAAATTATAGTTTACATATATATATGTAGATATACACACATATATGTATATACATAATACATACATATATGTATATATAATACATACATATATGTATATACACACATATATATATACATGTACATATATATATATATATATGTTTCTAGGAAGCTTTTCTATTTGAATTCCAACATATTTAAAATCCTCCATTTTCATTCTGAAATTGAGATTCTAAATTTTAATACAGTGCTCTTCATTTGGAGTTCATTGTTCTTGAGTGGCAAACAAATTAGTTTTTGAGGGTCCAGAAATCCAATAAATCGACCCAGGACACTTCCAGTAGTTGTGTCTGTGATCCCTGGTCTTTATCCACTACTTAGAATTCTGAGGCTGTCCTGAAAGAAATAAAGATCTTTCATAAGATTTCTGTGGACCAGGAGGGTTGATATCATTCTTTTCTAGCATGATTTATAAAGATGGTCTCCATTAATGGTCATGTGTGTGTGTGTGTTGAGGAAGATTTTGATGACAATGTGTTAATTATGGTGAAATACTGGAAAAAAAGAGTGCTGAATTTAGTCAGGATAAGCTTGGACCAAATCTCAACTCTGTCTGTGTATCCATGGACAAGTCACATAACCTCTATGAGCCTCAGTTTCTTCATCTGAAAATGAACATGATAACAGTACCTACCTTATGGGATTGTTTTTAGTATCAAAAATGATTGTATACATAAAGTATATAGACTGAAAAATAAGATATTGGACAAGCAAACCTCAAAGGTCTTTTCTAGCTCTTAAGGCAGGATCTGAAGTCTGGTTTCTGAAGTCTGCAGAAGAAAAAGTGTGCTTAGATGAAAGCATTGTAGAATGATGATTCACAAAGCACGTGTGCATGACAGGAAGAATTGTTCTCCTGTGGTTGATTCATTCATTCATTGGGTAAGCATTTTTCTTAAGTATTTACTATGGTCCAGGCATTGTGTTAAGTGCTGGGGATACAAAGAAGGGCAAAGGTGCTATGGCTGGACATGCACACATATACCATACACTCATTACATAGACTTTGCTCTTAAGAGGGAAATAAGATTTCTTTGAACCAAGATTTGGTACAATAAGACTCACAATTAAAATATGGTCATAGAATGGCATATCTTCTTCACAAGAAATGGGAGTGTTACAGCCCTAAATGTTAAGAAAATATCATCCTGTACCTAGATCCTTCCAATTAAGCATAGAAACTTGTATAGAATATTTGGGTGCTGAAAAAGGCAGGAGAAATAGAGATGACAATTGTTCTAGGAGCATATAACTATCCAGTCAGAAGGAGAATATGGATAATAGTTTTCTAATACAGATTACAAAAGTGAAACAGAGGCATGGCATAGTAATGGTGGAAGACTTCTGTGCAGTTCCCTGACATCATGGCATAGTTAGTAGCCTTCCATGAGTAGCATCGACTGAACTTACACAGGTTGTTATACTGGTTATGGTAGAAAAGTCTTCAGTGAACTCAGTATAATCTGAATTTGACAGACCATAGGTAGAGGTTTTGTTGTATGAACAGAAAAAGTGGATGGTTATTGGATGAGCAAATATAGAGGCCAAGAAAGGTTAGAGCCAAGAGGCAAGTCCACAGATCAGATGAGTGTAGGAGGTAAAAGGAATCAGTAGGATCAAAGAGGGCAGGAAAAACTGAGAGGCTAAGGAGATGTCAGTGGAATATATACATGAGAAAGATCAGAGAAATAGTTTGAGGTTGAGCACAAAATTTTCAGTTCATAACCTTGTTAAGCTGAATATTCTAAAGGCTTTTAAGCAGGACGTTTGGGGTTAGTCCCATCCTGGACTTATTCTTTCAGATGAACCACAACTAAGGAAGGCTCTCGCATACTGACACAATCTTTTGACTGGGGGGCAACCATATCAACATGGCTAGAGATGCCACTAATTGTTTAAATATATGATAGATGTCTCATTGTGTCAAACTACAGTATTGCATAATTTTGTGATTTCTTTTGGCAACAATTCACATTTTGCAAGGTGTAATGGAGGCAAAAAGGAGAACTTCCATTCTGAATTTGATTTTGAAAAATAAGAGCCAATTTGTGGTGCTGAAATTATGAACCCTAAGAGATGTTATCATAGAATTAGAAACAGTCATGAAAAAGAAATTCCAGGCATAATCCTATTCTAGTTATATCTCAACTTGTGTCTTATAGAGATTTAGAGCTGAAAGGGACTTGAGATGTTATCTGGTATAACCCCCTCATCTTATGGATGAAGAAGATGGTAAAATGGCTTACCAAAGAACACAAATGAGTTTGGATCTGAACCCAGGTCACCACACTCAAAATTGAGTATTTTTTCCCACCCTGCTACCTTAGTATAACCTAGATCAACAGATTTTTTTTAAAATACAGGGGAATGCTAACTATGAGGATATGACCCAATAGAAAGGTGGCTTGATGAATGGATCTTAAGAAAAGAAATTCTTACATTCTATGGTCAATAATCCCAATTAGAAATAATATTGAGTGCATCTAAGGAAAACAATAGCCTTACAGAGGTCTTTGGTTGATTCTGAGTTTAAAAAAAACACACATACAAAAGACAAAAAGGAAGGGCACAAACCTGAGGACAAAAGCAAATCCAGTTTTTCTACTATATTCCAGTTACAAATTATATAGATTTAGAGCTGGAAAGATTCTTAGAAATTTTCTACCCAATCTCTTCCAATTTTTAGATGCAGAAACTGAGTCCTAGAGATGTTAAGTGATGAATCTAAGGTCGTGAGAGTAATAAACAGCAGAGCCTGGATTTGAACCCAGGTCCTTTCAATTCTGAGCCAGTTTTTTTTCCAAGCAGTGTTTCCTTTCTCATTATACTGTATATATGTGTTTGTCAGATGTTGAACTTAATATGATTTAGCTTATAAATTCTGCTATTTGCAGTCTATTTGCCACCAGTGCTGCTGAACAAAACAAACAAAACTGACTCCCAATTAGGTCTAGGTCCCAAACTGCTTCTGAATGGTCATACTGTATCTGACAGCTTTGTTTTTTTATTGGTTCAGACTAGTCCTTACTAATAAAAACCAGTTATGACCAGTTCCAATGGATTCAGTGTAGTTGTGACCAGTCCAAACTACTTCTAACTGGTTCAAACCAGTGTCACACCTATTCCTAGTGGTTTTAATGGATTTCAACTGGGTTTGACGTGAGAGAGAAACATTAGTTTATTCAAAGTCTAATTATCCTGCGGAACATAGATCCTTCAAGGTCATCTCTGCTTTCTTCTTTGGGAGTCTTTGCCATGGGACATTTCACTTCCAAATAGTTCCTTTCAATGGATGTGAATTAATGGACCAGGAGAAGCCATGGTGACTTTAGTCACCCTCTGATTCTTGACAGGAAAGTCTTCATTTTCAGAAGGCAAAATCTCTGTAAAAATGCTGAGTGCCTTTCTTTCTTTCTTTTAATTGTCCATTCTTCTTAGTTCCACATTCCTGGAGATCAATGGGCTTTGCAGACCTATTTTAAAATCTTTTATTGAAAATCTATGTTCCTCTAAGATGTAAGTGTCTACATGGATCTATAGGGAGTTCTTCAGACGGAGTGTTACCCTACTTCCTTTATAGACATCTTATTATAGAACTTCAAAATGTCTTCCACTTACTGTCCCTGTGATCACAGGACAAATGAGCCAGCAGCCTTGCCTCAGTTTAATTGTCAGAATCTACCACTTGGAAGGTAGACAGTAAACATCTATGTGTGTGTATACATGCATGCATATGTGTACATATATGTATATATACACATTCACATATATGTATGTATATATGTTCTCTCTGTGTGTGATTGTGTGTGTGTATATATTATGAGGTTACAATTCCAGAACTTATCTTACTACACAGGTTGTTGGTCTTTGCCAAACCCAAAGCAGAAAGGTCACTGTGGGGGCTCCAAATGGTTTTAGAATTCACTAAAGTCATTTGATGCTTCTGTCTGGTGTAGAAGTGACCTTGAGTTTTTGAAGGCAATGGTAGGTGAAACAAGTATAGGTGATGCTACTAAGCTAGAAAGGCTTTGAGTATGGATGAATGTTGGATTTCTGCTATCTATAGACTAGCTTAAGTCTCAAAAGAGCTGGCCAGGGGGTGATGAACTTGTCTGCTATAGTCCTTGAAAATGGTAATCCAAGGTGTAAAGGGGTATGGTCTGTGGTATTGGAGGGTACATATCTGCTGATAAAATCCTGGATC
>CM053624.1:21747493-21814275 GCA_028646595.1 Phalanger gymnotis | reverse complement strand
CTTAGGGTCTGGGGGTAAGCTAGGCCCTAAGAAATGGGTGCCTTGGCAATGGAGTAGAGGTGGGCCTGGGGAAGGGAAGGGGGGTTATGCAGAGAAATAGAAAGAGGGGAGCTACAAAGTGCAGTGGTTTCTAGATCTCTCCTGGGAGCAGTCACATTGCTGTGGATTTTGGCACCCTGGGACAAGGGTCTGATCACCCTGCCTTTTCCTTATCTCAGGGTGAGCCATCCCAAGGTTTATACTTCCTGCCCTTTGGAGCCTTGTGTGAGTGTCAAGGGATGCTTAGGTTCTGTATTCAAGAACAAACATCCTCAGGTTCAGAACCTTGGTCAGATTTTCTGTCCAGGTACTTGAAAAATAGACTTCTTGTCTCTGTCTACTTTTTAAAACAAATTGAAGCTCTATCATTGGAGACTTGCTGAAAAAATGAATACTCACTCAACCCCTGGGTATAAAGAATTGGCAAGCCACGCTTTCCTCTGCAATGAAACAAACCGTTGGAAATTTTCCTTGACTCCAATCAAATTAATATGAAGCCATTTTATTAGGGAGCCATGGAGACATCAGTGCAGAGGGAATGTGGAGCCAAATGAAGATTTTCCACGTTGCGATGTGATGGGGTGGGGAGGGGAATAGAAACCCAGTGTTCTCCCACATGCTCTCACCATATTTCTTTTAGTGGTAGCATTTCTAATAAAGAATAAAGCTTTTCTGGAATGCACTCATTTAAATTTGACAGCCTTGGCTGTTTTTGGGGAGATATTTGAAGTGTGGAGGACACACACAATAGAGGAGGAATGTGCAGTGGGAAGATACATAAATTTTACTGGTTAAAATGCATTCTGAAGGCACTTGGTAGACAATGATACTTTCTTTTTGGTTTTAAGCAAAAGTTTGAGAGTTTGAAGACTTTTTTTTTTTTCCATTTTGGATTTCTGCCAGTAGCTCCCAACTCTTGATACTTAGAGTATGTGGCGTTAGGGAGATTTGGTTTCTTGCAGCAAGAGACAAAACCAGTGTAAGATGTTGGAAGGAATGCTGGCATATCGGCTAGGTGGTGCAGTGAGTAGAGCACCGGCCCTAGAGTCAGGAGGACCTGAGTTCAAATCTGGCCTCAGACATTTGACACATGTACTAGCTGTGTGACCTTGGGTAAGTCACTTAACCCCAATTGCCCTGCCAAAAAACCAAAAAAAAAATTAAAAGAATGCTAGCATAGACTCAGAGGTCCCAGGTTCAAATCCTGCCTCACACATTTACTAGCTCTGTGACACTGTGCAATTCATTTTGATTCCCCTGGGCCTCAGTTTCCTCATCTGTAAAATTTGGCCTTTGAGATACAGTCTATAACCTTCTAGTCATAGATCTGGGATATGTGATCTGTAGTCTATGATCTAAATACTCTAACAGTTGCAGAGATCTGTGAGCTCACTCCCCAGACACTTATTGCAATCCATCCATACCTATCTATCCTGTGTGACTTTTGTTCACACAGTTAGTGTCAAAGGTGGGATTTGAACTCTGGTCTTCGAGACTCCCAGGCCAAGCCTTTACTTCAAGTTTTACTTGTCTCTCAAATCCTCAACAGGATAATCTCTCTTTCCTATTCTTCCTTTCAATCCGAAGTTCAGTGGGAATCATGATGACCAAGCCCACAGCTTCAGTTTTGCCCTGGTGGCTGGATAAAGAGGGTCTAGCCTCCAGAATTCCATACTTATAGTCATAGGATTATAATTTTAAGATAGATGGGACTTTGGAGTTCATCTAGGCCAATCTCCACTCATTTTTAAAATGAAGAAAATGAGACCCACCGAGGAAATGCATCTTGCCTAAGGTCACACGTGTAGTAAGTAGTGAAATAAACTCAGATGCAGGGGCTCTCTCCCCTTTATTGCATTGCCAGTTTCTGAGGTTGAGATATTCCAGACCCTGAGATATCCCGGAGACTGAGATATCCCAAGACTATTCCCTTTTCTCTTTTTTCACTTTATGGCGACTAACTCAAAGATGTCACCCTTGGTAAATATATTGTCTTTTTCCATTTTAGGTTACCACACTGGTGAATTGTCCCCAGAATCTTTCCAACAGGAAAAAGGGACGTTCCAAAAGAGCCCGAGTTCTTCTTGCTTCTGTTGAAGAAGCCACATGGAATTTACTGGACAAGGGGGAGAAGATTGCCAGCGAGGCCACGGTCCTGAAGGCCGAGCTCATGGCAGCCCTGCAGGAAGTACGTAAAGAAAGTAAGTCCTGAGGCCATTGTCCTCATCCCACTGTAGGGAGGTATCCAGGGTGGGCATCAGAGGAGCAGTGCTTTGGCTGGTTTGGTTTGTCTTAAGAGTTGTAGGTAAGACATTCTGGACCATTCTCTGTGGGAGGCAGAGGTGCTCCTTTAGCGAAGCCCCAGTTCTTACCTTGGCTGTGAGTACCCCACAACCTGGGGCAGCTAGGTGACGCCATAGTGCAGAGAGTGCCAGGCATGAAATCAGGAAGACTGTTCTTCTGAGGCAGTATTTGAACTCAAGCACGGTGTGTGACACATAGCAGGGATTTAATAAATACTTGTTGACTGACTATACTTTTTAAGTGTTAATTATTATAATTGTTGCTTTATTATTTCTCACAAGTAATTTTTCTGGTCTTCATTTTCCCATCTTTCAGATGAGGATGATAATGTCTCTAGTCTCTATCTCACAAGCCTTTTGTGAGGATCAGAGGAAGTGAGGCATGTAGGGAGTTTTGTAAACCACCAAATATTACATAAATATCAGCTGCTGTTGACTCTGTTCTTTACATAATGCGGAATCCTCTGCAGAGAACGTTAGCGCCCCAGGATGACACGGAGGTCGTAGAATTCCATCCCTCCTTTTCCAGATGGCCGATACTCTCAAGAGGCTGACTCCAGGCCACGCTGATAATGAGGAACAAAATTGCGATGAGAACCTACATTCTAACTCCAACGCCAGTGGTTTTTCTAGTCTACCTTTAGTCAGCAGTGAAATCCTTGAACATAACTTTATTCCTAGGGTGGACAGCAAGGATATTATTGGCTGGATTCCATGAGCTACCAGTATGATGATCACATAGGCATGTTCCCATTTTTCTTTTTCAGTGGCTGTTTACTAGGGATTAGCTCCTATTGACTCCTTCAGTCAGTCAGTCGATCTGTCAGTCAGTCAATAAGCATTTATCAAGCGTCTACCAGGTGTCATTCCAGAGGAAAATAAGTTGTTTTTTTCCCTGACACTAATTCTTCCCAATCTCTGCCTTTGCTTGAGGTCCCTTGTGTAAGATTGTCCCAGGAGCTATCGTGGGGGAGGGGGACATTGCTCTGTTTACTTCCTGTCCAGTCTTCCCTAGGATTCTGACCCGCTCTGGCGGGTCATTCAGCACCTAGTGTATTGGCCCCGACAGCAGCCCCCAGGCGTCTCACTGACTGTGTTCACCATATATGCAGGAATCTGGAATCTGGCATCTTTGGTGATGGGCGGCCAACTGGGCTGCTGGTTATGGGCTTGCTCCTGGCTATAGCTGCTAGCACAAGAGGCTGCTGAATGACATCTGCTGCTGTGAATCCTTCCCCCTAACCTCGCACCACCCCTAGGTGTTGAGCACAGCGATTGGCACTTAGTGATTGGCTTCATTTTTGTCCCTGCACCAACAATGCCTTGTTGCTGTTATCCGGTTGTTTCATTTGTGCCTGAATCTGTGACCCCATTTGGGGTTTTCTTGGCAAAAATGCTGGAGTGGTTTTACATTTCCTTCTCCAGCTCATTTTACAGATGAGGAAACTGAGGTAAACAAGGTTAAGTGACTTGCTCAGGATCACACAGCTACTATCTGAGGCCAGATTTGAACTCAGGGAGATGCATTTTTCTGACTTCTGTTCTGACACTCCATCCACTCTACCTAGCTCCGTATAGGAACTTAGTAAGGGCTTGTTGGATTAGACTAGAGAAGGTGAAGGGTTTGAGTCATGATTGGGAGGCAAACTTGGCAATAGAGTGGGCACGGGAGGTGCAGCTTGTTGAATTGAAATGAAAAAAAAAGGGATTGCTCTCCCAGTGTATTACTTTTAAAAGATATTCTAGAAACACAAACCGTCCAACAAGAGTGCCAGGTCACCCACACTCTCTTTCCACTGTGTTTTACACAAGCCCCTCGCACCCAGCATGCATTTTGCAAAGATAAAAGAGGGTCTTCTCTGGGGAGCAATCTCCAGGGGCTCATCTTCTGTTTCTTCTTGACTTCCTGCCCAGTGAAACTGCAGGCATCCAGCGTGGGAGGGAAGCCGTCAAATGGCCCCAAGTCCTGGCATGTGGAACCAGGCCAGTGTTTATGCCTGTGGATAGCAGAGCAAATAACACTAACGACTCAGGGAGCAAGAGCTAAGGGGAGGTTTGGGGGGTGGTTCCGTGGGTGGGCTGAAGGAGTATTTTAAAAAAATTCAGACAGTTATGTGTAATATTGGTTGTCCAAGACCTTGCTTTCTTTTTTTAAAAATAAGTTTTTATTGATAGTTTCTGTTTCTTATATTATCATAAGTATCCCATGTATTACTATCCCATTCCCTTCTAGAGAGCTATTCCATACAACAAATTACATATATGTACATGTATGTATATGTGTGTGTATTAGGTTAAGTGACTTGCCTAGGGTCACACAGCTTGTAAGTATCCGAGGCTGGATTTGAACTCAGGTCTTTCTGACTCCAGTGCCAGTCTCTATCCACTGTACCACTGAGCTGCCTTAATATATTTTTTTTAAGAAGGAAAAAAATTCAACACAAATGATCAATACACTGAAGATGTCTGAAGTCTATGAAGTCTCTGAAGTCTGTGAAGAAGTCTGAAGACATTTTCAATGTGTAACACCTTCTATGTAGGAGTGGGTTGGGAATGTCTTATCATTTCTCTTTGCTTGAGTCCTGATTGAAATTTATAATTACAATTTTGTCACACTACTTTTTTTTGGTACGTAGTTTTCCATTTACATTATGTAGCCATTGTGTATACATATTCTTTCTGGGTCCTGCCACTCGCTCTTCGTCAGTCCATGTAGATCTTTTGATGCTTCTCTGTTGTCACAGTAGAGCACAGAAATATTCTGTTACATTCACGTACCACAACTCATTTAGTCACTCCCCAATGGATGGGCATCTGCTTTATTTCTAATTCTTTGCTATCGCAAATAGTGTTGCTAGAAATATTTTGGTATATATGGGGACTTCCTTCTTATCGACGGTTTTCTTGGGTAGCCAAGAGCTTTCTAACTTTCCTTGCTTCAGTTTCTTTAGTCCTAAGGTAGACTATGAATATGAGCCTGATATGAAGGGGAGATATTTATTACCATTGACAGCAATAATAGCTTGAGTTTATACAGTCCTTTAAAGTTTGTGAAGAATTTTATATAGATTATGTCATTTCATCTTTACAACAACCCCATAAGGTAGGTAGTATTTTATTCTCATTTACAAATGAGGAACCCGAAACAGAGAAAGAGGTCGAATGATGTCCCCAGTTAGTAGGTATCTGAGGCACGTTTTGAACTCAGAGTTTTCCTGATTCCAAATCTAGCACTCTATCTGCTATGCTCCTTGAGGTCAGGAACTGGGTTTTTTTTGTTTGTTTTTGCCTTTCTTTGTATCTCCAGCATTACTTAATAAAGGTTTCTGATTGGCCGGCTAACTCACCTAGCAGCCTCCAGCTCAGGGGTTCTTAACTTTTTCTGTATCATGGAAACTTTCAGCAGTCCAGGGAAACTTATGGAACCCTTGTCAGGATAATATTTTTAAATAAATAAAATAAAATACAAAGTATTGCAAAGGAGATCAATTGTATTGAAATATAGTTATTAGCAAAAGCAGTTCACAGTCCCACTTGGTTTGGACCTAGATGCCTCTAGATGGCACAGCGGGTAGAGTGCTAGGCCTGGAGTCAGGAATATCGAAGTTCAAATGTGGCCTCAGGCACCTACTAGCTGTGTGACCCTGGGCAAGTCACTTAACTTCTTTTTGCCTCAGTTTCCTCGATTATAAAATGGAGATGATAACAACACTTACCTCCCAGGGTTGTTAATGAGGATCAAATGAGATAATATTTATAACATGCTTAGCACAGTACCTGGCATATAGTAGGTGTTTAATAAATGCTTCTTTCCTTCCAGGGGCTAAAAGAATTGGCATTAAAGGATAGACTTTCCCTTCTCTATGAAGCCTATGTTTTCAAGAATTTTGAAATTCATTTATTAGTAACGAGTAACCATAATATAATGCTGTAACAGCAAGCACCCTGGCACACCCAAGATGGCCTGATAGCACAGGTTCTTTGATTGGATTTTAAAGGAAAGATAGCTTTTAAAGGGATCAATAATCTTACTTTAATTCATTCACTAGTTCAGGGGAAAGGTCAGTGCCCTGAATGTGGAAAACATACAAATAGAGAAAGTACAAGCAGAGAAATGGGCATAAAGATCAACAGACAAGGCTCTAGCTGTCTGAACAAGGTAATACAACTGCCTACATACACCACCAGATTGGGGGAGTACAGATACATGTGAGTACTTGGAGGGGGGTCTGAACAAAAGGCTACTCAGAGTCCTGTCCAGGGAATCAAAAGGTCCTTCTCATAAGTGAACCCCCAAAGCAAAATACCAGTCTCAGAGTATATATACATTTCTCAGAGTCAGAAGGCATCACAACCCTGTGACTCAGTGACTTATTAGCTTAGTACCAAAAAGTGTGAAAGCCTTTCTGCAAGCAACCTTCCCCATAAGCAAGCTTCCCCTTCAAGCAAGCTCCTCCCCCAATGGGCTCCATGTGACTCAGGATGTATCACAACTGCAAGCTGGAGCTCAAAGCGGTAAGATGTCTATGATTGAACACATGTGGTCACACAGTCCTGTTAATAGACGGGGAAGATCTTCATATTCTATTGACATTACAAATGCCTGCCATGTGCCGGGCACTATGCCGAGCTCATTTGATCCCCATAACATTCCCTGGGAGGTATTTTCTATTATGAGCCCCATTTAATAAATGTGGAATCCAAGGCTAAGTGACTTGCCCAGGGTCACAGAGCTAGTAAGTGCCTGAGGCTGGATTTGAACTCAGGCCTTTGTGACTCCAGCCCAATGCTCTATCCACTGAGCCTCCTGGCTGCCTGTAATTTGGAAAGTTACTTTTGTCTAGCAAAGATGCTCGGTGGTACGTGATGTTATTCCAAATAGACCAGCTTCCTCTTTCTTGTCTTAGTGGCTGAGATGGCTATATTGCCTAGTTACCTATTTACAGAGATGCACTAGGAGCATGTTGGTATTACCTGAACGGTAGAAGTCTATGAAAATTAGCAGTCACACTTGACTGCTCTTTGATTTGAGGCTCCAGGCAGCTTGGCAGGGCCTGTCCCTGTATGGTTTCTTCCTTGCAGATTCATTGTTTAAGAGGATTTTCACTCTCACACACACAAACCCCCTTTTATCCCTTACTGCTTCCTGTCAGCCCAGCTTGACTTCCATGGCTCTGATGTTCTCTTTCCCCAGTTGTTTACATCATGGTTGTGTTGTTTGTAGTTATTCTTTGGGGGATCCTGCTTCTCCCCAGTGAGGCTGAAATGCACTCAGAATTCACTTTGCTACTGAGGCACACTTAGAGATTGTAGGGTTCAGGGGAGGAAGGAAATGTCTAGGAAAATTTATTTCATACTGTAGGGTGCAGCAGTGATGAGCAGTTTGGGGATGAGGCCAGCACACACTGGGCACACACAATAAACCCTCAAGACCCCAGGCAGGGATGTGCTCATAAATGTTTAACAACCAGCTCTCTGGGGGGAAAAATTGTGCCCATGACACGCTTTTAAGTTTTATCTGTTGTATTAACATTTTTTTCCATCACAGAATGAACAAAACAATAGACCAAATCCTCCTGATCTGTAGCATTTGAGCATTTCTTGTGTTAATGCTCACACTGAAAATGTGACAACTGGCTTAGTATAACTATGTGGAGTCAGCTCTGGCACGCTGACCCCAGGTTTCTCTTGGTGGTCTCTGAGCGGAAGCTACATCATGGTGGGAGCGAAATAGGGCAAAGCTAGGATGGGAAGAAGATCCCTTGAGGCCCAGATGTGTGTGTGTGTATTTTAACTGTTTCTTTTTGAAAACCAGGTTATCAAGAAATCTGTTATTTCTGTAGTGCTGAAGGACTGAAGTAGTTTTTTTCCTTTCAACATCATCTAATCTGGATAGGCAGCTAGGTGGTGGAGTGGATAGAGTGCCAGGCATAGAGTCAGGAAGTCTCATCTTCTTGAGTTCAAATCTGGCTGCAGACCTGGTATGTGACCCTGGACAAGTCACTTAATCCTCTTTGCCTCAGTTTCCTCATCTGTAAAATGAGCTGGAGAAGGAAATGGCAAGCCTCTCCAGTCTCCTTGCCAAGAAAAGCCCAAATCTAGTAAGACTCAGAGGTGAGATTTATCAGGTCCTCTGATCCAAAATTCTACATTCTTTCCATTATGTCATGAATTCTTATTAAGTGCTTGCATAACTCTTATGTAGTAGAGACAGTGAAGTGTGACATGTTTTCTTAGCAAATAGTGGAGAAGTTTGAGGGTATTTTTTCCCACTCAGGATGCTGTATGATTCCTTCCAATTGTCACAAATCAGAAATTGAGAGTGTTTCCACTGAAAAGACTATTTCCAAGCAATGCCTTCTACTGGCTTTTATCATACAGCTGTAACCTTTGGTTCTTCTTCTGGATCCCCAAAGACATTTGAATGCAGGATTCCCCAGTGAGGGTCTTTTTTCCAATTGGAAGGTTTTCTGTCCATCTCACCTACCTTTCTCTCATAATTCAAATAATTAAATGAGATAACGTATTTAAAGTGTGTTGGAAACCTTAAACATTTGCAAATGCTATTTATCATTATCATTATTATTATTGTTAATTCCATGCTTTATGTATCCAACATTAATGTGACTTGATTTGCCTTGATCATTACACATTCCTTCCACTCTCTGCCTGGTGAATTCTTTCTTCTTCTCTTCAAACTACCTTAAATGATGACTCTTTCAAGAAATTTTCCCCGATCCCCTACTTGGTAATCTTCCCCTCAGACCTCACATTTTGTGTGTATCTCTCTAATATTGTAGTCAAGTAGCCACCATGCTCTCCACTGGTCTAGGATGCCTGGTCCATTAACATGCAGCCTCAGCTGTGTGCAGATTATTTGGCCTTGGGGCACGTGGTTGAAAAGAAATTGGCTTAGCTTCCATATAAGTGCCAATGATATAGAGCAGAGCCAGCACTTAGAAACATCAGCTGCAGGCCCCATATTTGCATGCTGTGGGTTGGAGGAGGAAGGGACAGTGGTTGGCAGATAGGCTGGAAGGAAGTCATGGTTTCAGTTCTTTAGAATTGTGAGATTCTGACAAATCTATACAAAGTCTATAGGAGGTCTCTGTGACTGATCAGTGCCAATAGAATGATAACTACTGGCTTACCAGTTTTCTCCCTCCCTAGACATGGTTCTGTGATATATTACACTAATCATGAATTCCTTTTGAGTGGTTATCTGTCATGAATCGCAGTATCATAGATTCAGAGGAGACATAGAACCAGCTCTCTCATTTTACAGATGTGGTAACTGAGGCCCAGAGGTTAACTGACTTGTCCTGAGTTACATAGGTCATAAGTGGCAAATTTAGGATTCAAACCCAGCTCTTATGACTCCAGATTCAATGCTCTTTCCAACACACTACACTGCCTACCAGCAGAATGGCTCTCTTCTTGGCTCTCTTCCTACTCAGGCTCCCTCCCCCTCCCAGTTTTCCTCCTTCCCTACCTCTAGGCTTTTGTCTTCTAAATTCAGATATTTTTCAGGGAGAATTGGGGATGAAAGTTTCTGTCACCCAGACTGTCGATGTTGAGTTGTTTCAGTCATATCCAATTCTTCATGACCTCATTTTGGGGTTTTCTTGGCAAAGATACAGGGGTGATTTGCCATTTCCTTGTCTAGCTCATTTTACAGATGAGGAAACTAAGGCAACATTCAGCTGAGAGCTGAATTTGCAGTTCAGAGGACCTGAATTCAAATCCCCAGCTCTTCCACTTGCTGTCTACTCATGCTAAGCCATTTGCTCCCTCTCTCTGGGCTTCATTTTTCTCAGCTGTGAAATGAGGGGCTTCTAGGTAATTCCTAAGCTTTGTTCTCTCTAGTTCTACTTCCGTGATTCTATGGTCCCTTTAAATTGAATACAACAAACAGGAAGTGCCCCTTGTATGCTGGGACCTGGGATACAAAGACAAACCAAACCACCCTGAAACACCGCCTTTCCTCAAAGAGGGATACATTCTGTATACATGGCATGTTGCAATCGATTTCTTACACAAACAAAGAAATTTGTCTGATGAGCTAGTGACAAGAGGGCAGAGCTTTTGCTTTTTGATGGCAGGTTTTGGTCATTGTGGGGATGGATGGAGTGAGTCGAAGCATGGCATTGTGGAAAGTGCCCTCTATTTGGCATCTGCAGAAAATTTGGGTTTGAATCCAGCCTCCAACATCCTTGGGAGTTCTGGTATTATATTTAACCTTTCTGAGCCTCAGTGTCCTCATCTGTAAAATGATGATAATAATCATGGCCACCTCACAGGATTGTCAAATGCTTGGAAAACACTCTTTAAGTTTTAAAATATGTATGCGTTCTAGCAGCGATAGGTCTATTCTTTAAAATGAAAACCAAACCTCCCTAGTATTTAAAGAAATGTCTGGAAAAATAAGTCTAGTTTTATTTTTCCGCCACCAACGTAAGCAGTCAATTCTTTTTCCTGCTCCGGCTAGCCCAGGGTTGCTCAGGCTTGGCTAAAATGTTTGGTATTTCTCACCAGTCTATGTATGGCTTCAGACAACAGCTGTTGGCCACATTGTGTCCATCTATTACCATATGGATGCTGCATGCATTCGCTGCCCTCATGCCTCAAGTGCATTTGCAGATAAGCATGAAGTCACAAAGAACCTAATCTCAGAACCACACACAGCCTGTTTCAAATTACTGCTCATTCTTCACTTGAAAGGGAATGATGATGTCTTGCACTCACATATTTTTGCCCACATGTGGGGTGTCTTGTAACTTGCAGAATGCTTGTGGAATCATTTACATTGAAGACTGATTACCTAATTAGTGATATTGCTTGTAAACTGCTAATGGCTGGAACCTGTCCAACATACTATCATCATCCCCCTTGGTGTCTACTTGGAGAGTTTGCAGCTAGTTTCTGCTTATGGAGCAAACTGAAGTGTTCTTAGTACTGAGTCTTGGCCGATGTGCATTACGGGGCAGGCAGTTGGGTGATGGGGGAAAGAACATACATGGTACGACGCAAATCTTCAGTAGCACATTAGGCAGTGCACAAAGACCTTCAGCGGATGGACGATATGCTCTGAGAAATACTCATGGCAAGTGAGATATTTCAGACAATAGTTTTATTTTTTGGTGAGCTACCTGTGAACTGGTATGAGGACTTAATGGACGTTAACACGAGAGACAGCAGGACATAGGTAGAAAGAAACAGAAGACAGGGGCTTGAAACTCAGTTCTGTGACTTATTAGGTGTGTGACCTTAGATAAATCATTTGACTTCTTTGCAACTCCATTTCCTCATTTAGAAAATGAAAGGGTTAGGTGCTCTGACCTAGTGAATCTCAGTTCTGCTGTTTATAAGCTGTTTTACCCAGAAAGTTGTTCACAGCTGCTCTGAGCCTCAGTTTATCCTCTGTAGATGGAGGAGCTGGGCTAGATGCCTTGTGAATCTAGGGCTTAGCCCTTGAGGATGAAATGATCAGCAACCTGAAATCAGTTCAATTCAATCGATTAGCAAATCTTTGTTAAGCACTTTCTATGGTTCTGGCCCTATGCTGAATCCAGGGGATATAAAGACATAAGTGAAAAAGTTTCTGTCCTCGAGGGTATTCTAAGATGGGAGTTATTCTGTATTTGTGCAAGTATATGTTTAATTTATATGAAATGAAAGCAAGTTAATTTTGGGACTGCAAGCAGCTGGGGGTAGGACAGAGATCAGGAGCAGCTTCATATAGAGGTGACGCTTGGCTTGAATCCTGAAGGAAAACGAGGGTTGCAAGAAGTGGAAGTGGGGAATGGGGAGAAATGTTTTAGCCATGGGGGACAGCCAGGAAGAAGGCATGGAGAGGAGATTTAGGGTTGCAAGTGTGTAGAACAGTGAGTAGGCCGATATAACTGGATCACAGAATGGGAGAAGAGGCGTAATGTGTAAGAAGACAGGAAAGGGAGGAAGAGGCCAGATTGTGAAGATTGTTGGGTGCCAAAACAGAAACATTTATATTTGGTCCTAGAAATAATATGGAACCACTAAGGTTTATTGAATGGTGTGTGTGTGTGTGTGTGTGTGTGTGTGTGTGTGTGTGTGTGTGTGTGATATGATTAGATACATGCTTTGGGAAAATCAGTTTGGCAGCTAGCTGAGTGGGGGCTGGCTTGGATTAGTGAGAGGCCTGAACTAGGGAGTAGAGAGAATGGAACATATGTGATAAATGTTGTGGAAGAAATAACAGGATTTGGCAACAGATTGGTATGTGGGATGAATGAGTGTGAGGAGTTGAGGATGGCTGAAGTTTCTAACTTGGAGCATTAGAACAATGGTGGTGGTTTCTACAATAATAGGGGAAATTTGAGAGAGCGGTGGGCACTAGAGGGGAGAAAATGAATGCTCAGTTCCACATTTTTGTGCTTGGGATGCTTATGGGATATTCTATTCAAAGCTGGTGATCCAGGACATGGTAATTTATCACCCCCTCCTCCCCATCATTGAAAATTTCCTGATGCCCCAAAACCAGACAATTAAGTAAAATCATCACTGCTCAAATCCTACTTCCTTTATGAAGTTTTTCTAGTCCCAGCTTTGATATCTACTTTCTGTTTGACTTGGAAAAGCCACTGAAATCCCCTAAGGCCTCAGTTTCCTCATCTGTAAAGTGGAGGGTTTCCTATAATAATATCGGTAATAACAGATGGTCGTTGTGAGGTTCAGATGAGATAATGTCTGTTAAAATAATACATACATGCCAACTCTCAATTAACCAATAAGCCTTTATTAAGTCCCTGCCATGGGCCAAGACCTGTGCTAGACATTGGGGAGACACAGAAAAAGCTTATATTTATTTCATCGGGTAGCACCATTGTCCAGTACGATATGATCTCGAGGGCAGGGACCAGCCTTGGTTCTCATTTTTGTCTTTGTCTTCCCAGCTTGCTATCTATGATAAAAACAATATTATCACTGAGTGTATTGGTGTTCTCTTCTCATGCGGAGCAGTCTGTTGATGAGAAGAGAAACTTGCCGTGAGAAATGCTTGAGGTTTTAAGTTACCAAGTTAAATATTAAGTTATTTGTAATTAAGTTATCTGGTGCTTAGGAGGGGATGGAGAGTTAGCCCATGGATATTTAGGGAGAAGGGAAGGGAAGAAGGCCTGATAACCAGACTCTGAGTTGAGGAGAACATTCCCCTCATAACTTGCTATGCCAGAATACCTACATTACCCTTAGAGCTCCCATGTAATGCAATCTGAGGCCAGAGAAAGGAGCACACTCTCCAGGCTTGCCTGGACAGAATATTCTTCTGGTTCTCTGGAGTGTGTGAGGAGATCAGCATTCCAAAGCATGAGCCCTTCCCTCCCTCCCACCTGAGTGCCTACCATGGGCCAGGGAGCAGGTGCTTCTAAGAAGTCAATTGATGGAGTTGGACAGAAATTCAATCTAACAAGCTTCCCTTAAGTGCCTATTATGTGCCAGCTGGAGCAGCCGTTGAAACCCTGCCTCTGACACATAATAACTAGCATTTATGTAGCACTCCAAGATTTGCAATATGCTTTATACAAGTTACCTTATTTAATCCTCATGCTCTGTGAGGCAGGTGCTATGGGGAAACTGAGGATGAGAAGTTAAGGTATTTGTCCACAGTCACACAGCTGGTAGAGATCTGAGGTAGGACTGGAACTCAGGTTTTCCTGACTTTTAGTCCAACATCCTATCTGTGGCAGCATCTAACTGCCACTTTTTGTCTGTGTGACTCTGGACCAGTCATTTTAACCTTCTAATGCACTCTTTCAGGCCATAAATTGCAGAGAAGGTGCTGATCTGTACTGGGAGAGGGAATTTCCCCATTGGAGTGTTCTCTATAGCATAGGCTCAGTCTCTGTTCCTCACGTATCAGACACTGTGATCTTTGTTGGGCATACAAAGAAAAAAATGAAAGTCACTGTCCTCAGGGAGCTCACAGCCTTTTACCAGGGAAATCAAGCATGTCCACAAATCAGTTACATAGGTCAGAAAGACCTTGGAGTCTCTCTGACCCCTTTTGTCACCAAACCCAAATTATCAGGGCCAATTATCATTGATTGAAAAAAGCTTAGAAGAAATAATTATATTTTCAGTAATGTAAATATATCCTGGAATATGAACTAAAGAAAATCAAATATTCAAATTAATTCATCAAAGATTTGTTAAATACTTACTTTGTATGAAGAGAGAGGCAACAGCATAATCCATAGAGAGCTGACCTTGGAGTCGGGAAGACCAGAGTTCAAGTCTCCCCTCTGACACAGATTGGCTGAGTGACTTTGCAGTAATCACTGAGCCTCTCATTTCCCCAGTCAACTTTTTGAGACAATAAGCTGCTGACCAGTACTGATAAAGGGAACTTCCTTTGTCAGTGAAACAATATAACTAGTTCTCTGACCCTGAAAATGTATGATGCCCTAGAAATCAGAAAGACTGAAAGGAAATGGGTTCTTCTTTCTAGAAGCTTAATTCTGAAGCCAGGTCATTTGTTGAGAGTCTGACTTGGAAGGGAGTGCCCTGTACTAGTTGCTAAGGGTGAGAAAAATGAAATAAAAGGCCTAATCTTTGCATTTAAGGAGTTTGTAAAACAACCGGGGAGACAAAGGATGAAATGACATGGGAGAAGTTACAAAGTCATAGGTGGAGTAACAAAATGGCAGCATATACATTGAATGCATATGTCTTCAGTTGGGGCCAAGAGGAAAAGGAGGACAATTCTGCCTTGGAGGCTGCAGGGGTCACTGCTTCTCCGAATTCTAGGGGCCTGTTTAAGAGGAGAGTATAATCATTTCATTAATGGTTATATCAGAGGTAGGAGACATTGACCTGAGAGTAGTTATGGAGGGAATGAGGAAGGAGAATTAGCAATTGTATGGACAGCATTCTGAATGAATTTGGAGAGGGAGAGAATTGGCTTGGGGACTGTTTAAGTGAGTATAGGTGAGAAAGTGAGAAACTGAGGGAGTGAGTCAATGCACAGTGGAGTTAAGGAATCCCAGCTGGGCAATGGGTCCGAGTCTTGAACCATGACTGGGACCTGGTTGCCAGCTCTCCTCTTCTCTCTGCCTAATACAGCATAAATATCAGACTGGCAAAGTGATATGAGGCTTTTATTTTTTGTAGGGTTAAGTCCTGACCTGTGATTTCATCCATGTGGGAAACTCCCAGTATGGAATCTCCACCAATATGGATCAAAACCGATTTGTCACAGAGTCTTAGAGAATTGCCCAGAGACATTGAGCAGTTAAGTGACTTGACCTAGCTAGCATATATATCGGAGGTTAGGACTTGAAGCTAGGTTTTCCTGACTCTAGGACAGGCCTTCTATCTACAACACCATGCTGCCTCTTGGAAGGAAAGGTTAGAGGAACAAATTCTATCTTTTACAGGATGTGGAAATGGTGGTTTCTGAGCTATTCTTGGTTCCATTTTGGTTGCCTGTAGGTACAGAGTGACATGGGCTTGGGGGAATGACCAATAGTACCATGACAACATAAGATGGAAAGAGAGATCATAGCCAGGGGAGATTTAATCAGGAAAGATTTTTTTGGAGAAGTTTTTAGAGCTGGATATTAAAGTACACGACGACTATGGATTGATGGAGATGGAGAGAGAAGACCTTCCAGTTGGGCAAATGCGAAGGCATTAAATAGAGAATTTTCAAGAGTATGACAATTTCAATAGCTTAGAAATTATGAAACAAGATATTAATACAAAATTCAATTGGAGCGTCACTGGGGAACCCCATGATGATCATGATTGCTAAGTATTTGGGGTATTATATTAAAGGTAAAGGAAGCCACTGGAGAACTTTGAATAAGTGAATGACATAATGAAGATGCTAGTTGAGGCTAGAACTCATTTCATAATCATTGAATACGAAACTTCTCAAGACATGCCCTGAGCATATTTGATACTTATTACCTGTATGACATTAAGTCAATTTCTTCAACTTGCTTGGCCTTGGTTTCATCTTCTGGATAAGTACGTAGGACAGCAAGATGATCTCTGAAGTTTTTTTCTCACTCTAAATCTTTTTGAAAACCAAAGGGTTCCGTATATTGGCCTTTAGTCCTGAATCTAAAGTCACTTACTCTAACATCAGTAGATTGATAACTTGAAGTGTCTTGGGTATTAATTTCTTTGGTTTAGTTTAGGATTTTGAAGGTGACTGTATTGATTAAATAATATTTTGAATTTTTATTGCTTTGTACTCTTCAGATCCCTTTAATATATATTGTATAATATGATCCTTACAATAATCCTATGAGTCAATAGGGCAGGTGTTTTGGGGGCTGGATCTGTGATGTTATTTGTATAAGGAATTTCTGTGAGAAAACTCCTTTTGCCAATGCAGATAAGCTTTTTTATTTTATTTATTTATTTGCAATTTATGGTCTCATGGAGTTACCCGGGTAAGTGATTTGCCCAGAGTCATGTGTCTTGCACCCATACCTAAATGAATCTAAGGATGGTCTCTATCTCTCTTCTCTGTCTTGCACATGCAGCAAGTATTATTATCACCATTTTACAAGTGAGGAAACAGTGATTTGGCTAAGGTTGTAAAGGCAATATATATGAGAAGCTGAACTTGAATCCAGGTCTAATTGACTTCAAGCTTGGTGCTTTCTCCATCACCCCCACTCTATCTCCCTTAGGGTAGAGAAGGGGCAGCTATTTTTATCTCCATTTCGCAAGTGAAGAAACTTACAAAACTATTTGTCCAAAGTTACAATATGTGTCGAACCTATTTCTTCTCCTGATGCCTAATTTGGTATTTATCCCATGTCTCCAAAGGCAACCCTAAGAAATCTGCATTATTTTACTACCCCCATTAAAGGCTAAAACCTCAGTTTAAGAAGTGAAAAGGAAACATTTCCACTTCTCTTGCTCCTTGGTAGCAGAGAAAGATGACCAGATCTGGTGGCAGAGGATCTGGGTTCAAGCGCTGATTCTGATACTTCCTGTGCATCCTTGGGCAAGTCCCTTCTCTCTGTGCCCCAATTTCCTGCTCTGTAAATGGAGGGGATTGGACTAAATAGCCTCTAGGTTTCCTTCCAGTCTAGGTCTTCATATGATTCAATGTCATTTACTTTTCCATCATTTTCTCACTTTTGCATTGGTGCTTTTGCCTACATGATTTGACCAACTTATTTTTATATCAATTGGTATCTACTTGGTCCATTGTGTTGGTTTCTATCTTCACTAGAAAGAATTGTCTGAATGATGTCTTCCCTCTTATGAAGAATCCTTTGGCCACAACAACAGAACTATTAAAACTTCATCATTCACAAGATTTGGTCCATTATGGGCTAGAATCTTCATCAAAGGGTGGGTGATCTCTTTGGTGTGGGTGTACCCCTCAATAGTGCAGATCTCATTCCATTCATGCCTTTTCTTCATTGTGATTCTTTTTTCTTCGTTGTGATTCTTGTCTATATTTTCTCATTAATCCTCCAAAGAAGACTTACCTAATGCTTTGGAAGCCTTTCCCTCCTGCACTGGGTGTTTTTTTTTTAAAGTAACTTAGGAACACAACATTGTAGAATCATAGATTTAGAGCTGGAAGAGTCTTAACAGGCCATGTAGCCTACATATTATACTCAGGCTGTCAATGGGTTATCTCCTGCTCTTTCTCCATAATTGGCCTACCTCCCTTTCTGATCATACATTTCTTAGATGATATTCTTTATAGCACTTCTTGCATGCAAATCATTGTTGATAACATGGTACCAGGCCCACCATGTGTCTCTCCAATTGTTGTAACAATATGGCTAGCAGCTGCCGTGGGAGTGTAAAACCAATAACAACCAGCTTACAGAATGCTGCAAGCCCAGGTTCTTTTGATCTGTTTTACTAAGGAAAGCAACGTTAAGGGGTTAACAATCTTACATTAATCCAGCATACAAATATTATTCACTTAGTCCAGGGGAAAAAGCCAGCACCCTGAACTTCAGAGCAAATACAAACAAATTACAAACATCAACAGACAGACCAAATTCAATTCATAGTTACCAACATCTGAGTTCATCCGGGAGCTTGACAAGGGCTGGCCCAGAGTCACGCAATACTCCTGCTGTGGGTCAGAGCTCTGAAAAAGAGAAAGCCGACCTCTGGTTTTATATCTTTTTCAGGGTCAAGGGTGAGTCACACATGCAACTTACCCATGTGATCTAAAATCGCCACAAAAATGTGACAAACCCACGTTGTCTAAAAGCCTCTGATGTCACAAACAGGTCACTCAAACCCGTGTAAACTAGGTTTTCCCTTGAGGCAAGGAGGTCATCAAGGACTCCTAATTTAATCAAGGAAATAAAGGCCAAACTCTTCAAGGGAACTTGGTTGAATTAAATGCTAAGAGCCCATTTTGATTGCCAATTCCCCAGTGTTCTTTGAGTCCAACACAATTTTCATTCTTTGAGGGTAGTGTTAATCTATGACCTTGGGTTGGGATTCCTCCACCAACACAACACACCTGCCTCACTTCTGCCTATCCCCAAATAAAAATGAGGTCTCATATCACCTGCCTCAAATAAGTGTTGACCCACCAGTGTCTTTATCAACCTAAAACTACCCCGTTACCAACAGTCCAGCCCTGATAACAGAAAAAGACTGTTGAAGTACCATGATAGGATCCTGTTATCTAGTGAACTCTACATAGGCGGCATGGTACAGTAAAAAAGAGTCCTGGATTGGGAGTCAAATCCTGCATGACCTTGGAAAAGTTGCCTGTCCTCCAAGGGACTCAGTTCCTTTATCTGTAAAATGAGAGCATTGGTCTAGATGACCACTGAAGTCCCTTCTAGATCTAAGATCCTGTGGGAAGACAACAATGACAAAATCCACAGTTTCCTAGGTTAGTGACCAAACTCTTGATGCTCATCAGGGAAACACAAAACTCACACAATGATGTAAAGAGGGACAGATATTTGTCTTACAGGTGAAGGGACCCTAGTTCATCGTTTCCTAGTATAGAAGAGTTCTTTGGCTTCACATAGTAGGTTGTCCGACTGCTTATATACGGAGGAGGGAAGACAAATGGGCTATCTTTTAGGATACCTAGTATGAGTGTTTTGGGAGCTGGTTGAGAGGGTTGAGCTAACATGAGGGGATCATCTTGACTGAGCAAAGCAGTAAATTTCTGGAAGGTTATCATTACTCAATATGAGAAATACTGAAGCCAAAAAATAGAATGCCAACTTGCACTCTGGGAAGGAATAAGTCAGGCTTTGTTGCCTGGGGTTTTCAGGTGAACCTTATAAATCTAAGCTGGGATGTAAAAGGAAACTGCAGTTCTTAGGGAAAAAGCTTTGGCATTTTGAGAGGCAATATCCATTTTGGCCTGTGTGCACAAATCTGGTGGTGCAGAACAGTCAGTGATCCAGCCAGCGAGTTGCAGAAACCTCCAGAGGATTTTAAGGTGCCATTTAAGACTTTTTTGAAATATGAAGCACAAAACATAGGATTATAGGTTCATAGATTCAGAGCTAGACATCTAATCAAACTCTATCATTTTACAGATGAGAAGACTGAGGTCCAGAGAGAGGAGGGGTCTTGCTCAGGTAGAATTAGTGTCAGAATTGAGATTTGAACCCTGGTACACAGTAGAAAAGGGACAGCTAGGGGGCACGGTGAATAGAGTGCTGACCTGGAGTCCAGAAGACTTGAGTTCAAATCTAGCTTCAGATACTTACTAGCTATATGACCCTGGGCAAGTCACTTAACCCTGTTTGACTCAGTTTCCTCATCTGTAAAATGAGCTGGAGAAGAAAATGGCAAACCTCTCCAGTATCTTTATCAAGACCACCCACAAAATGAGATGACCAAGAGTTGAATATGACTGAGAAGTGACTTAACAAAAACATAGAGTAGAAACAGCACTGGCTCTGGAATCAGGTGACTTGGCTTCAAAACCTTTCCCTGATGTTTGTACTTCTATGATTTTGGATAGATCATTGACCAACCTGGACCTCAGAGTCCTCATCAAATGAGAGGGTTGGTCTCAATATCTCCTAAGGTTCCTTCCATTTCTAGAGGTTCGGATTCTGTGTTCCTTTGGGTTTTTTAAGTCTAACACCCTTTCCAACGTACACTACTTACATCAGCTGCCTCTGACCCTTTGAATTTCTTAAGAACCTTGGGGTTCTTCTCCCCTTGTAATGGTTCTCAGGCAGAAATGACCATGATTGGGGAAGATCAACAGATAAGCACTTCTTGGGCACCCACTGTGTCAGGTGTGATGCCAGGTGCTGGGTATCAAAAGACAAAAAAGAATTAGTCCCTGCTTCCGTGGATCTGACATTCTCTTTGAGGAAACATATGTATGTGAGAATACACAAAATATATAAGAAAATTAAGCAGAAAGGCCATAAGAAAGAACAATGGAATTGGAGATTTTTCTAGAGGGGACTTAGGTGTAAGTCGAACCAGCTTGCCATGGAGAGTCCTTCCAACTCTAAGGACTCTGGGTTTCTGGGGTGCTGTGAAAATCATAGTTAGGGTACGGCTCCAGCTTTGTGTCCTAGCAACATGGCAGATGCTCCATGGGTTTCTTTCCAGAGTTTTCTGAGGGAGGAGCATTGTGTTCAGGAGTTTGATTCAGCTTTAAAAATTAATGTGGTATCCTCTCCTCTTTCCCTTTACTGGATGCCTCATCCTCTCCCCTAAAGAGAGTCTACATTTGCAAAGTACTTTACGTGCTTCGGGTCACTGAAACATTGACAGGAGTTGTGAGGTTGGTGCTGTGGGTATCATTATCTGTATTTCAGAGATGAGGAAACTGGAGCTCTGAAAAGTAGTTTGTTCGTGGTTATATTGTTAGAGACAGGATTTGAACCTAGGACTTGCTGTTTCCAAGTTCAGAACTCTTGTCTGCCATGCCAGACCGAGACGAGCATTTGCTTTAACTCTCCACATAGATGGTCATTCTTTCGGATTACTAGTCAAATGTTCTGGGTTACATGTATGTGCACGTGACCACATGCACACGCAACACGTAGGAATGGGTGAGCTTGAAGTCCCATTCACATGATTATCAAAGAAATATCTTTTTAAAATTTTTTTTGAGTTAAATAAATTTTTAAAAAGATCTTTAAAAATCTTTTAAATATTTAAATTTTACATAATAATAACTAGCATTTATATAGTGCTCTAACATTCGTAAAGCACTTTTATATATATCTTATTTGCTCCCTTTTCCCGCACATGTCACCCCAGGTCTCTGTGCCTCTTCATATTGACTTATACTTATGTATCTGTGTTTCCATTGAATTTCCCAGATAATACAAGCAACCTGAGGATAGGGATGGGCAGTGGCTTGTCTCTAGCAGTCATATAATAAATATTTGTTGAATTGAATGAATAGAACTGAGTCCAATCCTTAGCTAGGATTAGTGGATAGAGTGTTAAATTTGAAGTCAGAAAAACCTGCATTTAAATCCTGCCTCTGACATGACCTGTGTGACCCCAGGCAAGTCTTTTAACCTCTCTGAGACTCGTTTGCTTAGTTAAAAAAATCACAATATTTGGGAGAAGCAGCATAGAATGCTGGATTGGTTCAAATTCCACCTGTTACAGTTACTGGCTGTGTGACCCTGGTCCAGTCAATATACTTCTCTAAGAAACCTAAGTTTCTCATCTTTAAAGTGGAGATGATGGTAATTCCTGTGACACCACCTTGTGAGACTTGAATGAGATGCTGTCAAAACCCTTTGCCACCTGCAAAGTACTGAGTAAATGTCAGCACTTATTATTAATAAACTTTAATAACAGGTTGTAGGTATAATCTGTAATAACACATCTCTGAGCCTTAAGGTTTATAAAGTGCTTTTGTAATAACTCTTGGTGTTAATATAAAAGCAAATGCTTTAAATTTTAGGAGAATTATATTACATATTTTCACACAATAGATTCTTTCATATCCTGTGACACGTAAAAATGGCTACTGTAGATGTGAAGGTGAGATGGGTCCTGTGGGTAGCAGAATTAAAAATATTTCAGCTGGAGGAAAAGTACCTTTTCTCCCAGGGCCGGGATATTCAAGCAGAGGCAGGGTGACCACTCATGGGGGCTACCCTAGAAGGAATTCAGATTTGGAGCAGGAAATTGGACCAGACAACTTCCAAGGTCCATAGGAACTCTGGGATCCTGGTAGAATCAGAGCACAGGTTTCCCTCATGCTTGTCCCCACCTGGACTAGAACTCTGGACAGCGCTCCAGAGAGCATGTCTCACTTTCTCTTTCCCCTTTCCCAAAGTTCTTTGTTTGGGAACTCTGCTCTGGGGCTGAACTACCTTGATTGGGGAATGAATGAGCGAGTTAGTGAAAACTCACCTTACTTATAACATTACTATATCCACTAAGCTGGCTCATATCCAACAACTCTGACATATTGGTTGCCCAGTCTTCTCCAGATTTCTACCTCTTTCTCTGAGAACTGTAATTCAGTTACTACTAGCAATGCTTCTGGAAAGAATATGACAAGTGATTGGTTCCACTCTGGTTCTACTCACCACCACTGGGATTCCTCACACCAAAACATTCTTCCCTGACACCACTGTTCTATATATGCTGTTTCTCCCTATTAGAATATAAGCTCCTTGAGGGCAGGTACTATGTGATCTTTGTATTTATATCCCCATTGCCTAGCACAATGCCTGACACACAGTAAATACTTTAAAATGTTTGTTCATTCATTCGTCTATACTAAATACCTGTTAGAAAAGTTAAAATTAAAGTTTTTTTTTAAAGCATAAGGAATCGATGAAGACCCTGTATAAAACCCTAGGCTTGGCTGTCACCATTACCCTCCTTCTCCCTCTTCTGTCCCTCTCCCGTGAGTGAGAAATATTCTTGGTTCCATTTCACTTTAAGACAGTAGTTTCCTCTGTCTTCCTACCATCATTTGATCTTTCGTGATCTTTATGAACTCATCTCCTCTGGGGCTCTCTGCCTAAGGCTCTGACTTTCAGGTATAGGTAGATACTTCCTAATGTGGAGCATTGGAGGATTTGTCAATTGGACATAGAGTCATGGGTTGAAAACTAGAAGGGAAGAGGTCATTTATTTTAAATGTCTCATTTTACATATGGGGAAACTGAGATTTATAGATGGCAAGTGACATAGGGAAGAATTGGACCTGGGTCCTCTTACTTCAAATGTGTAATATTACCTAGAGTTCTTGTTACATGTAGGAGGGAGAGGTTGAAAGACAGAAGGAGCCACTCTTACACTTCAGATGAGCTCACATCTAATTGGTGGTCTTACTCCTTCCACCAGTACAGATTTCAACTCCCTATGCTTCCTTTCCTATGCTGTTTAAGATGTATCCCTGTTCAGTCATGTCCAACACTTTGTGGCCCCATTTGGGGTTTTCTTGGCAATGATACCAAAGTGGTTAGCCATTTCCTTCTCCAGCTCATTTTACAGAGGACAAAATGGAGGCAAATGGAGTTAAGTGACTTGCACAGGGTCACACATCTGATAAGCACCTAAGCTAGATTTGAATTCATAAATATGTCTTCCTGACTCCAAGCCTGGCACTCTATCCACTGCACCACCTAGCTGCCCATTTCCTAGCTGTGTGTCCAATATTGAGGTGCTATCCAAGACACTGGGTGCTGTTCTCTAGCTCTTTGTAGTATTCCTTTAAAAAAAACCAGAACAACATTTTGGTTGCATATGGGTTTATTGCTCAACATTGTGACATGACCCATTGACCGTGTGTTTTTGTTGGTAACTTTTATGGCTCTTCTCACGTACAAGTCATTGCTGGCAATCCGCTCACACCTACCATTCATTCATTCATTGAACATTTATTAAGCACCTATTACATGTCAGATCTATTACGGGAGGCAGCATATAATAGTGGCTAGAAGGCTGGTTTCAAAGCCAGGTGACGGTTTCAAGTCCCATCTCTGACACTTACTGGCCACGTGACCCTGGGCGAGTCACTGAACCTCTTAGTGATCTAGACCACAAAGACTCTTAGCTGTAGAGAAGGTGTTGGTCTGTAGTGGTAGAGGGTATTTCCTCACCCGAGAGTCCCCTGTGCCAGTGAAATCTAAGGGCCAGTCCCTTCTCTATCCCTATTTGGCAAACATTATTCTGGGTTTTGGGAATGAAGAGACAATAATAAAAGTCTCTCCCTTCAGGAAATTTACATTCTCTTGGGGGAAACAACATGTACACAGATAAGTAAGTACAGAACATATGCAAAATAGCATTGGGGGTAGGGGACTGAAAATTATGGGGTGTGTGTGTAGGAAGAAAGCCTTGTAGAGAAGGTGGCTCTTGAGTTAAGCCTGAGGAAGGAGAGCATTTCACTCATGGAGTAAAATGTGCAAAGGCATGGAGGTGGGAGATAAACAGTCATATACAGGTTCAAATCATGTCAGCAAGCATTTACTAAGTGCCTGCTATGTGCCAGGTCATGTGCTAAGTGATGGGATACAAAGAAAGACAAAAAGAATCCTGCCTTCAAGGATCTTACGATCTAATGGGAACAGCAAGTGAGGACAGTTTGGCTGCAACAATATACAAAAAGCCTGTACAAATGGGGTGCAACCAGACAGTAAAGGACTTTTGATGTCAAAGAGAGGGCTCTGTGGGACACCACGGGGCCCAGTGATTGCCCATCAGCCTGAAATTTTGATTCATCTCAAGTCAGACTGTTTCATGACCCTCATTAATTTCATCTTTGGGAGTCTAAAGAGATGGGTGGATTTCAGTGGCAATGGGTAACTGTGGACCATTGAAGGTACTAAACAACTTCTCAGATGCCTCCCAGCCTGCTTTTTGGTTCAATTTTGAGTTCAGCTACAGTGTGTGCCTAAGATATAGTCTCAGTGGGCTGCCTGTCCTGGAGCCTTGTAGAGTTGTGTGGTCTATAAAGTAAAAGGAACTACTCACTCTCTTTTTAGTGTTCTCGGGTCTAAGGGCATTGCCATTCCGTAGCCTCTGAAATTCAGAGATTTGGGAAAATCATGAAGAAAAGAATTATGAGGAGGTAAGAAGTAATTAAAGCATGAATAATGGCCAGCTTGAGGAGTGGTAAAGGTCAAGGAGTTTGAATGGTATTTTAGAGGGAGGAATATGTGGGAAGAAAGTTCTAGCCTTGGAGACAAAGTTATAGTCTGAGTTTGAGAAAGTGATAGGGGAATTAGAGATAGGGGACAAAAAGAGATTTAAAAAAATTCCAAATGTGCCCTTTAATGCTTTAATCAGAAAGCTAGAAAATGAGAATAAAGGCAAGTCAAATACATAGAATGAGTTGAGGGAGATAGAGACCAGAGAGAATGGATGCTAAAGATTGAAGTGAATAATGAAATTCCTATATTCAATACAAGATTATAATATTTGCATAGTATGCTGACATCCCTATTAGCAAGGGGTCACTTGAAAGACAAGTATAAAATAGTTCATCTTGAGATGTTTTATTCCCAGCAGTCAGAGTCTGCTCCATATTTGAGGCGTAAACTCTTAAGAACTGTTTTTGTTAATTTACAGTTTGCTTGTTTGTTGATTATGTCAATTTGGAAAATAGTTGGAGAATGCAGTGGTATCCATTTGTTAGGGTCTTGGGGCATTTGGAAAGGGCATTCACATTTGCCTCCTTTTGGATTAATATTTTTATCATTAATAATACATTAAGAAATTTGTATTCATAAAATAAAATCCAAATGCTCGTTAATTTTTGTGATAGCCATAAATTGAGCTATCTAGAGAGCATTATCAAAAAGTCTTCTTGATTTAATACTCTGGTGTCTCATATAATTGGCCATAAAAAGACTCTACAAAAGGACTTCTTGTTAATATATACTTTTGGCCACAGGTATGTAGACATATACATATTTTTTCTGTTGGTAAAAGTAGCTTATT
The DNA here is from genome assembly GCA_028646595.1 of Phalanger gymnotis. Lineage (NCBI taxonomy): Eukaryota > Metazoa > Chordata > Mammalia > Diprotodontia > Phalangeridae > Phalanger > Phalanger gymnotis. The sequence goes on along the minus strand of CM053624.1, from coordinate 21,788,032 downwards.
TGGTAGCTTTTTTTTATATGACAAAAATTTAGTTGAGGGTTTGGAGTGATGTTTATGTGATGCCAGAGTAACTAATTAAAAGGTGAAAATTTTAAATGAAGGTATCTGTACCCCACAGTACAGAAAAGAAACTTAACAGTCCTAAGACCTGGGTTTAGGTCCTAAATCTGCCATTTAATTTTCCTTGAGTCTGAGTTTCCCCATCTCTTGTTTTTTTCTTTTTTTCTAATTAAAAGGGCCATCCCTTGACTCACTTCTTAAAAAGGCCTATTCACTGAAGGGCTGTTACCTCACTCAAAGTGAGAACCTGAAAAGGCCTTAGCCTAAAAGGGCCAGGGTCTCCCATTACATGCTGTGTCACCTCCAGTCATCTTGGTAAATATCTGGCTACTGAACCCAGATGGCTCTGGAGGAGAAAGTGGGACTGCTGATCTTGCACAGCCCTCCCTCACTCAAATCAAAGTCAAGTGCAAGTCATGGCATCGTTTTCTTGATGTCATGGTTTTGTTTGAAAACAAAGAACAAACACAACACAACCCCATCTCTTAAACAGGGACAATAATCGGTGTCTCACTGTGTCTCTACTTCCTCATCTAAAAAAGAGATTGAGAGTGTTTGTAGTGCCTATCGCATAGAATCATGATAAGAACTCAATGAAATAATGATGCTTTGTTAAAGTGTGTTAAATAAAGATAAAGGGCATTTATATAGCCTTAACATTTGCAAAGCACTTTATGTACATTATATCATTTGAGCTTCCATACAACCCTGTGACATAGGTGCCCTAGGTTCTCTTAAACCCATTTAACAGATAAGGAAATGGGGGCACAGAAAGATTAAGTGACTTTGGTTGAGCTATTGTGTTCCTGAAAGGGAGTACTGTGTAATTTAGTCTAGAAAGGTAGGTGGGAGCCAGGATCTGGAAAAAAAATTCACTGTTTTCTATGTGCGTTGTTGACGAGATGTAAAAAAATCCTGTGTTAAAAAGGTCTATAGAGATAGAAGCTATTATTTTGTAGCTATTCATTGTTGTTTACTTGAAGATTTCTTTTTTATCACTAATATCATTGTTAATGCTTTTCTGGATTCAAACTTATTGAGGTGCGTTGATGCCAACAAAATAAAAAGCTTAATGCTATGTGTGTATGTGGCTAACTGTATGAAATGTCACATATGAAAAGTACCCACAATGTAGAGTGTATAATACACAACACAGTATAAGGCATTATTTAGACTAGGCATAGGATATATGGTGATGGTGTACTGAATATTTGAATAACAAGCTAGGGCATGGGAAATATCGACTTGAGAGACCAAGGAAAGAATTATATGTGTTTGTATTTCATGAGGACTTTCTCCCATTCCCTCACTCAGCAGTTACAAAGATTAAATGTGTTTTAACTCCGTGTGTCCAATCTCCACAACCTCTGGCTGCCAAGGTCCTATGACCTCTAACACTGGCTTATAGGAGAGAGTGGGGAAAGACTCAGAAGGTATTGTCAAAGATGTGAGAATTATCAATTGCATGATACAAATTCATTATGATCAAACCTCTCCATGTTTTTCTCATCTTAAGCTCTTTGGTAACTCATAACACAGCCTGGCACACAAGATTTTCCTTAAGGAATACAAAAAATAGAGAAACAAAGAGACACAGGAGAGCTCCCCCGGGATGAAGAGCTCTCCAAAGTGATATGGCTTTACCCCACAGAAGTCTCCCCTGCCTGGCACCCTGTCTCTTCCTTAATGACTCTTTATCTCTTTGTACCTATATCTGTCACCTTCATTCAAGGAAAATGAAATCCCATCACTACAAAGAATGACTCTACATTTTCTTAACTCACCCTCACTTACCTCTACCCTCTGAATGGAGAGCTGGAGCGTAGTGCTCTAAACTCCTTCCAAAGTCTTCCTGTATAGAAGGCTTACAAACTTCCTGGTAACTCCAATTTTTATCAATTGTTCTGCTTGGCTTTGATTCTTCTCATGCTGCATACTGTCTGGAGACACCCCGCCTGCCCCCTTTCAGCTTTCCTTTGTGTGTTATTTTCACTTGTCCATTAGATATTAAGCTCCAAGAGATCAGAGACTGTCTCTTTTTCTTATTTGTGTCCCCAGCACTTAGCACAGTGCCTGGCACATAGTAAGCACTTAGTAAGCATTTATTGAATCAAATTGATTTGAAAATAAAAGCCACCCCTTCAGTTACAAGTGATCACACTTTTTCTTGCTTTTATCTATTGCCTATTGGTAAGGTCAGCATGGAAGAAAGTTTGGTGTCCTAAATCATCACTATTGATAGAGATTGCTGCCTTTTTTGCCTTTACATCTCGACTAAGATAATAGATGCATTCAAGGACATCATATCTGTACATCTGCTAAAAGCTGAGCAGCCAATAATTTCACTTGCCTTATTGATAACTTCATACTTTAAAAGGTAAATGAGCCAACGAGGGAGAATTCTGTTCTGAATTTGATTTTCATTAACAGGAGGAACTAATTGATGGGTGGAAATGATGGGAACCTTTGGGGTGAAGTGACTCCTCTCTCCCAGAGCTTATGAGAGAGGAAAGGAAATCTAGGTATAGCCTGATGTGCACCTTGGAATTTGGGAGAGCAGATTTCAAAGGGTTCACAGGAAGTTGTGGTAAAATAACATGAACAAAAATTCTACAGGGGAGGTCAACCCAGGAGGGATGTCAGGTGCGCAGGAATGAAACTCTGAAAACACAAGTGCGAATAATTCTGCTGGAGAAGAAAAAAAGGGTATTGTTTGAAGAGACTGATGCGGATGCATAGGGTACTCTCCAACTTAGATTTAAAAAAAAGATATGTGTAAGAGGTGGGAACTAGGCTAGGTAACAGAGAAGAAATATAAAATCATAGCATGGTCTTATAAAAGATAGTGTCATGATGATCCAAAGTTAAGAAGGAAATCTAAGAACAATAAAAGGGTTTTAAAAAAAGTTACATTTGAGAAAATAGGAGGATAAAACATGGACATGACCTTTGCTTAGGGTGTATGAGATGCTGTTAACAGTTAAGAGAAAGAAGGTAGAACTGCTCAATTTTATTTTTGTTTCTTTAAATGACCAAATGAAAATGGCTAATGGGGAGCTGATTTCCAAAAGAAGGAAGTAACTACTTTTTAATTCAAGTCACCCGATTCAGATGAATTTTATTTTGGGGGTATTGAAGTAACTGTGATTGCTAAACTACCATTAGTGATATTTGAAATGCTATGGAGAATGGGAGAGATAGCATGATAGGAAGCCAAACATCCTGATTTTCCAAGAAGGGAAGAAAATAGAGGCTATGCCCTAGACCAGCTCCAGACTTACTTCCTTCCCACCCTTGCTCCCTGTAGTGGAATTTCCTTAGTGTTCTTGAAAATCAAGGATAAAAATTCCAGTTTTTGCTGGCTTAGCAGAGTCTTGCTGGAGAGGTGTAAGTACCTGTATTTTCTCCAATTTCAGAAAGATAATGGCAGAAAGCACAAGATTAGTATCCAATGTGGGCAGGTGTCTTAACTGATTACCCCCTCCCAAAACAAAGATTTGCATCAGAAATAACTAAAAGGTGTGTTTATTCGTGACATTCCAGTCAATAGTACCCATCATCACTCAGATATAAATTCAATGGAGAACATTTATGGACAGCTATTTCAATACAAAGCTTTAACAGATAATTGAACCATAAATCTATATTAGTATCCTTTTATTGTTTGTTTTACAGTGCAAATTGCTGTGTGCTATTATCACTCTGTTTTAGTGTAAATAACTTTAAAAGACTGTCACTTGCAATATTGGGAGTTAATGTTGCAGGGGCTATAATCTTAACGCAGAAACAAAATATCCCATTTCATAATGTTTGTACTACCTGAAAATGGAAAAGTTTAGTGGGCTGGATGTGGTGGTACATGCTTATGATTCTAGCTACTGGGGAGATTGAGGATGGTAGATCTCTTGAGCTCAGGAGTTCTGAGCTGCAGTGGGCTAGTTGATCAGGTGTTTATACTGGTATTAATATGGTGAGCCCCCAGGTGTGGAGAGGGAGGCACAGGCTGGCCAAAGGAGGGATGCAGAGGTCAGAAAAAAGAAACTCCCATATAAAAAAACTCCCATATAGCTCCTGCATTTCTTTGTTGGAGGAGTAGATTTGCCTTAATATAAAAATTATTAGATTCATAAGCAACAGGATAAGGATCTCTAATTTTTGTTAGTGTGGCATAGTCTGATCTTGGTGTCTGCCTCAGAATCTACTGGCTGTGTGACCCTGAGCAAGTCTTTCAAACTTTTGGCACATCCAAACAGCTTTCTAAGACTCTGAGCTATAGCTAGCTTGGAGCTCTGTGTTGATGGAGCTGGTAATTCCCTACATTGATGGAATTACAGGACAGGACCAAAAGAAAAAAAAATTGAAAGAGAACTCCCTGTGGGGAAACTCACTCCACCAATGCAGATCTCAATCCCTCTATGGCTTAAATACTAACCCTGCCTAAGCCTTTCTGACTTTGAATCCAGTGCTCTACACATTTTACCAACCTCCCCCTGCCCCACACCCAGGAATTTCATGTCATAACATGAAAATAAATGTTTTTACCTTTGCAGTTCTTCAAACAGTTAGCTATTCTTCTAATATTTTGTAGCATTTTAATCTGAAATTTCATAGTATTGTTGAATTTTAACTTGGTTTAAAATAATTTGGTTTTGTGTTTAAATTAATTAAAAATGCTATAAATTTATTGTGCAACACTCTGGGAATAAAAAAAAGATATCCACGAATGCCTTGCTTTTGTTAGTATAATTGAATTATGTTTTAGTGTATCGAGTTTTTTTTTTTCTTTGTCGAGCAGATGTTCTCATTGTTGGAAACTCTAATAGAAATGACAGGCCACATTCCTGTAGTGCTCTCTTCCCAAAGCTTCTGTGGGGCTGGTGCTACCATTAGTATCATCTTACTAATGATGACCATGACCCTTCTGACACTCTTGGGGTTACCGTGGCTGGCACTGGCCTTGGGATTTCATTGGTATAGAAAACTCCTGGGGGAGGAAACTTCCTCTACCACCACAGGTTGGTACCTTTTTCTCTAGTTTATGTGCATAGAGAATTCCAACACTGTGAGGTAAATAGCAGAGATAGGATTTGAACTCCAAACTCCCCTGGCTCCAAGGTCTGAACTCTTTTTATTTTACCATGATGCTGCCAACATGTCTTGGGAAGTCTCTCAGAATGCTGAGCTTGACACCTTACTTGATTGGCTGTGTAATAAATGCTTATTCATGATGCTGACAAATTTGGCATCAATGAAAACCTCTTTTACAGGAAAGGCATGAAATGTGTCCAGTAGAAGAGAGGTTTTTGAACATACATTTCAGAAAAAATGCTCTTAGGTTGGGAGAAGGAAGGCTATAATTATTTTTAGTTTCATATTTTTAGCTGGCATTCCCATTCATTAAGGTGTAAAATTACTAATTGATCATAGGACTCTATCTATGTATCTATCTATCATCTATTTTATCTATCTTTTCTACTTTTGATGTCTTTTAAAATGAAAATCTTATTGATATCTCTTGTTTTTATATCACCTGTATTTTCCAATGCATCCCTCTTCTCCCTCCCAGAGATCAAGTCCCTATATAAAGAAGAAAAAGAAGCCAGTTTTGAAAAATAAACAACCATATTGAAAAAAAAATCTGCTTATTACATGCAGTACAGGACAGTATTTATTAAACAGTAAAGTCTTCTTTTTTGCTAATTTTAGCTAATTTTCTATATGCTAATGTATGCTAATTTTCTATGTAGAAGAAACATTTGGTGTTTAGCTTCATAGTTAATAAATGTAATATTCATTTGCTGCTCCTCGGAACTAAGATCAATCAACCAACAAGCATTTGTTAAGCAGTTGCTCTGCATCAGGCACTGTGTTAAGTCCTAGAGATACAAAGACAAAAAAAAAAAACCAACGACAACAAACCAAAAACTAGTGCCTGTCCCCAAGGAGTTTCATTTTAATGAATAACAGAGGAAGCTGCTTCTATTATATGAACCAGCTCAACTGCTCTATGTTCATCCCTTGTCAGTAACTCATGTTTCTTAAATTTGGATACTTCTATGAATTTGCAATTTTTAATGAATGCACAAATCCTCTCTAATGATATAGATACTAAACCATCTCTATCAAACCTGGGTAACTCTTGTAAATTTTCCTGTAAACATGACATGAGAAGCTCACCCAGTGTGCTGGGGGCCATCTTGCCTGTCTCTTGATGCTATATCAAGAGATGCTATATCAACCCATGGAACACATGGGTTGTCTATCAATTACTCTTGCTGCAGTGAGAGTATGATCAGCCCACTTTTTCAGGTGACATATCTTCCTGATGACATAATTTACCCTATTCCTCTTGCACAGTCCTTCATAGCGTGCTCATGTCCACAGTCTAACTCCACTGTCCTTCGGGAGACTCTAGACCCATGGCTATATACTTTTATTTTTTTCTGCATTAGCCTTGGCTTCTCCCACACTTAGAGAAATTGCCAGTTTTTCTAAGGCTCTAAATTTGGAATATTTTACCTTTCAGTTTTGTCTTAGCTATCAAAAGCTAACTTTTTAAGTGCTTTCTGGCTATTGGTGAGGGAAAATCTTCCTTTCCTCAGGCTTATTTTTGGATCTTATTGAATACCCTTAGTCCTTAGACTTTTGGCAGAGAATCAGGGCACCATTTTCTTCTACATTTTCAATTCAATTCTATGAATTCAATTCAATTCAATTCATTGGCCTCACCACGATGAAAACACTCATTCTTTTGCTTGGCAGGGTGAAACCTTGGATGGTTTGCAGTGTCACTATTTTCACCCAGCTAGTTGGCACATAGTTTTAACTTTTATAGAGTGGGTAGAATCATGACCTAAATGGTACCCCAGTGGTACCACAGCCTATACAGAAGATATGACTCTGAGCTCTCAGCACTCATGTACCAAAGGGGTTGCATCTCATACTGTTCAGGGCTGTGAGATAGTTCTTAGGTCTAGTCCCCATGACATGAATATAGAAGTGAGAATAGGGAAGGTGCGTTTATCCAGCTGTGCTTAACAAAGAGATTTTCTTTGCAACATTCTCAACAAGTGGTCACCCAAGTCTCTATCTGAAGACTTCCAGGGATAAGGATCCCTCTGCCTCTTGAGGCAGCCTGTCCTACTTTAAATGCCCCTAGTTAACAGGAAAATTTTCCTTATAATCAACCTGAAATCTACCCCTCTAGATGTTCACCCTATTTCTCTCAGTGTTTCCCTCCAAGGACAAACAAAACAAACCCAATTTCACTTCTACATGGGGGATGGTGGGAGAGATTGCAAAAATGATCCAATCCAAACTATACTGGACTGAGAATTCTCTCTATAATATCCAAGTCTCTGCTTGAAGACCTCCATGGAGGGAGAACCCACTATCCCCCAGAGTCAGTGCCTTCTACTTTGGACAGCTATAATTATAAGAAAGTTTTTCCTGATACCAAGCATAAATTTATCTTTCTGCAATATTCACATGTTGCTTCTGGTCCTAGCCTCTGGGGCCAAACACAGTAATGACAATGATGACTGATGATGATGATGACAAATAATATTTACATATTATCTTAAGGTTTAAAAAGTGTTTTATTATGCATATGATCTCATTTCTTCCTCATGACTATGGGTGGTAGGTACCATTAATACTCCCATTTTATAGATAAGGAAATGAAACTTGCCCAGGGTCACATAAAAAGTAAGTGTCTGAGGCAAGAATCAAATATAAGTCTTCCTCTTTCCTATTCAATCCCTCCTCCATAAAATAACTTCAGATACTTAAACATAACTCTTATGTGCCTCCCGAGTCTTCTCTTCTCTAGATTAAGCATTCACAGTTCCTTTAACTGAAACTTATGTGGGCATAGCCTCGAAATTCATTGTTATATCTAATTATAATGTGCCATGTCATATAACTGAAAAGATTTCCAAGGATTTGACTTATTCACAGTACCAGAAATATCCCAAATCTGGAATGTCCTTTGTGGACTAAATAGATTTAACAGATTGAAATTTCCTCATTCTTTTGTAAATAAGGTAGAAATTAAATTTGTCATTTTCTTAATACCAAAAGAATATGAAAAAAGAGTATTTATAATTGGAAGGCTATATGGTGCATTTTCTACCATAGTGAAGCTTTTTCTGGGGGACCAAGTATCAGATGTAGACTCTATGAGAATAGCATGAGAGGGTTCTCTTGATATTAAACCTTGATGAAAGAGCTGCCATGTGTTTGACTTAAAGAAAGGTCATTTTTCTATCATATATTGGTTTGGAAGTTCTTTCTTTGCAAGCTATTTACCATATTTTGTAAACAAGATGGCTTTCAGTTGAAATCTTTCATGTCTAATGGGAGTTAACATTCTCAAGTTCTGCTGGTAGTTTCATTGGATGTTAATGAGAAGGAAACAGTGGTATTGGCTGGGGTGAAGAAAGGTAGGAAATAAGTCTGTCCTCCTTCTTATTCTTCTCCACCTAGGACATGGAAATGGTATGTTGAGGCAAAAGCAAGGGGGAGTCACATGTTTTTGAACATGTCTTAAGAAAAGAGATCCTGAGAGTGGATTTTCCTAGCTCAAGAGATGTTAGTAGTGGGGAGCAATGAGAAATTTCCTTTAGAATCTCTTAGGAAAATAGTTATGTGCTTGTCCACTTAGCTTGAGAAGGAAGTCAGCTTTGGGGGTAATCTCAAGTGTGACCCAAATTCAAGAGTTTGGCCATTATATTTCTAGAGGAAGGGATTTCCTGATTCAGTGTTATTTGGAGAAAGAAGAGAATTGCCCACCTACTTCCTGAGCATTGTCCAATGAAGAGAACAAAGCTAGTAAGTTATTTGGACAGTGAAGATTAGGATTGAAAGGGATGGCTCAATTGGCAAGATATTTTTGCCTTGAGGTAGGGATAGGAATGCAAATCAGACAGGTACACTACAAGTCTAGGAGGAATACTGGGGCTAGGGATTCACCAGAATATCACAGGGCAACCTTAGCTTCAATTCCCTGCTGTTCAGAGCTGATGGGCATTTTGGGTATTTGAAGCTTCTATAAACATCTGTGAGTTCCTATGAATCCTGTGCAACTTTTACATTTTTTTCCTTTGGTGAAATAATGTCTGTTCTACTCATATGCTTCTTGACTTTGGTCCCTTTTACCCATATTTGGGAAAACCTAGGCAGAAGCCAAATATAAGCTAGATTTAGTGATTTTCCTGAAGTAACTCTAGGTCAGGAAAAAGGGTCAAAGTAGAAAATGATTCTCTTGAGATTAGCCACTAAGATTGGATCTAGTTCATTTGAGCCCAAAGCCTTATGGAGATTTAGGACATGCTTTCATCTTAAGGGCTTACAAAGTGTTGAATTTTAATAGGTCACATGTGTCTAATTATTTTTGGAAACCCAAAATGACTTTGTAGTTTTACTACTTGTGCTTCATTATTCATTACATCTAGACTGTTCATTCTAGAACCTGAGTTTGGACAGTTCATATGAATTCTAGGTCCGTGGGAAGGGGATTCCTTGATGGCCTACAAACACAGAGTGCTCATCTTTTTTTGAGAAGAGAAGTTTGACTGGCTGATTTTTCACTAGATGGCGGGGGGTTGATTTCTCTATCACTCCCCAACCATTTGGGTTTTCCATTTTGGATTTTCAGCGGTAGTAGTAGTAGTAGCAGCAGCAGCAGCAGCAATAACCATGATAGCAATACTGGTCACAATAACAGTTAATATTAATAATGATACTAATAGCTTATTTTTATAGCACTTTAATAGTTTATGAAGTGTTTTACAAAAATTATCTCGGTCGATCATCAAAACAACCCTGGGAGGTAGGTCCTTTTATCACCCTTCTTTCATGGATAGAGAAATAGAGTCAGACAGAGGTTAAGTGACTTGTCCAGTGCCACACAGCCAATAAGTATCTGAGGCCAGAGTGGAACTCAGGGCTTCCTGTCTCTAGGCTCAGCACTTTATCCACTATGCCATCTAGCTATTTCAGGAATATTTTGGAGAATCTGATTTCTACCTGAGGATGAGTGCTTGACTCCTCTGATCAATCCTCCTTAAATGTGTGCTTGATTTTAAAATATTTGCAAATTTTTATTGATACATTTTTTTGTTGTATCACAGTCATTTTGGGTTAGATTTGAACGTATTCCCTCACTCATCCCTGTAAGCCTTTCCTTGTAACAAAGCAATGAAAAACAGCATTTAAGTAAAAACCACTCAGCAATCACGTCTGGCCATATATATGACACTTCATACCCACAGGCTCCCATGGTCCAGTGAAAGGAGGGGTTTGTGTTTCTTCATCCAATTTCTGGGACCAGGATTGGTCATTCCAATGACAGAATGCTTAACTTTAGTTTACTATTCTTTTCACTTACATTGTCATAGTTACTGTGACTTTCCCCTTTTCCCTCAGTTCTTACATTTTCCCTTGTTTCTCTGAACACCTCATATGCATTACTTCTTATGACACAATGATTTTCCACTGCTTTCCTGTGCCGCAGGTTATAAAGCCATTCCCCAATCTATGGGCACCCAACTTTTCTTCTAGTTCTGTGTTAACATGGACAATTCCAGCCTGAATATTTGGATATAAATAGGTCATGTTTCTCTTTAACTGAATCGTTCTGGTTTGTCTGTTTTTTAGGTGAAGCCCTGAAGGTATCGGCTGAAACATTTACAGATGATCCCTGCTATCTGCCTAAGAGGGAGGCTGTGGTTCAGGCTGCCCGTGCCTTGTTGGCCGCTGTCACCAGGCTGCTCATCTTGGCCGACATGATTGATGTCATGTGTCTCCTGCAACATGTGTCTGCTGTAAGTAGAGCCTGGGTGATTGCAAGATGGTCTTTCTCTCACTTCTAGGGATAGCATATGGATGCTGTTCTCTGCTCTACAGCACTGTGCTGCTCAATGGGGAAACTTGCAAGAACTCTCTCACCTAGTTCATCACTCTTAGTTTGCAAATGTCATTGGTGACTGGCTCTATTGGTCCATGGGCATTCAAGTATATCCAACAGCCAATTTATTAAACTTCTGTGAGGTATCCTCTATACTAGGCCCTGGGGATACAAAGAAAAAGACAAAACTCTTACCCTTCAGGAGTTTACATTTTACCTGGAAGGGGCATGCAACATTGTCATGCAACATATAAATAATACAAAATATAGAATTACATTCAAGGTAATGCAAAGGAATTTCAAGGAGGAGAAATTGCAAGTGACTGGGATACTGGCTAGAATAGGAAAGGCCTTGTGTAAGCGGCAACACCCGAGCAATGCTTTTTAGGAAGCTAGGGATCTTCCCAGACCAAAGTGAAGGAGTGCAGTCTAGGCAGTGGGGAGGGGCAGCATTCACTCAAAAGCATGGAGGTGGTAGATGGAATGTCATGAATGGGGAAAGTGTTTAAATAGGAGTCAAAGATCCAACAGAAAACTGAAAAATGTCCGTGGTTGGTTGATAAAAATAGCTGGCAGAAGGTTCTACATTGTGTGTGTATGTGTGCATATGTACACATATGTACACATTATACTATGTTCTTCCACCAGTGCCTCATCCTAACATCGAGGTGACCCATTGATTTCCAAAGTGGTGCCAGTGGGACATGAACCTTGTCAGGATCTCCAAAGCTATAAAGGCCTTGATGAGGAAAAGTCCAGTGATGGATTGTGATGTGGACTTTTATGATGGTTACCTGAGGAAAGGCCTAGTTAAGTTTGGAGAAGCTCATGACCAGGCTGGCCAAGGGGTAATGATCTTTTCCATCGCAATGACAACTCTCATATACCAAGCTAGAGAAGGGGCTGGCTCTGTATCGGTGGAGAGCCCTCCCACACTGAGGAAATCACAGTTCCTTGAAGTGTTATTAAACCCTACATGGATAATACTTCTTGTGACTGTAACAGATGGTGTGTATCCTCTTCTCTTCATCCCCTCCCTCAAACCACTCCCACATCCCAAACCTTGACAAATGATTTTGGAAAGAGGACCTCAGGACAAGTTTGGGTGGGGTTTGCCTTGCTTTAGAAAGTTCTGCTAATATTAAATTCTTCAGGACGATCAATCCAAGAAAAGTATAAATGTGATCTATTCTTTTCAATTTTGCTATCTGTTTATCCCTGTAATTCAATAAACTTTCTTTTAAAGTACTTGGATGCTCTGCCATTTGGTGCATATATATTAACTATTGATGCCATTTTGTTACCTTTAACCAAACTGTAGTTTCTATTTATCTATTTTAACCATGCCAATTTTTTGTTGTTTCCTTGTCTGAAGTCATGAGTGCTTTCCGTGATTTTTCACGTTGACCTGAAGCATAATACGTTCTGCTCTAGGCCTCCATTTTAACTCTGTGTGTGTATTTGTGTTTCAAGTGTGTTTTTGTAAACAATAGATTGTTGGGAGTCTCCCTTCTGATCTATTCTGTTATCTTCTTCTGTTTTCCTGGTGAATTCATCCCATTCATGTTCACAGTTAGGGAACAAGATAGGACCTATGATTTTAATGTTATAAGGAATTCCCAGATAAGGAAACTCCCTTTCTCTGTTCCTTTAGTATTTTAGAACTGCCTAGAGCATGGAGAGGTTAAATCACTCGGCCAAGGTCATGCAGCCAGGAAGTGACGTAATTCACTTGAACCTATGTCTTCCTGGCTTTGTGGCTAGCAGTGTGGCTATCTGCTATGTAGCCTCTCAGCAGTGTGTTCATGGTCATGTTTGTAATTGTCTCTTTTTCTCCATTTTCTCCTCTTAAACTTTTTCCATTGTTTGCTCCCTGCTTTTCTCTTTACAAAGAAGAAGGTAATGAAAGAGAAGGAAAGTAGACAACACTAGTGATTTGAAATGAAAATGACCTGCTTCTACTCTACTGCCCATTCTCTCTTCACCTTGCCCTGACTCTGATCAATGTTCTTAGATTTCTCTTTCTTTTTTAATCTCTTTTTATGATCTATCTTTTGAAGGTGAAGTTTGTTTGGCTTATGATTATTCCCTCTGTGACTCTACCCTCCCTCTTAAATGCCTTCATATTTTCCTGTCCCAAATGATTTCCCCATTAAGTTACATGAATTACTACACCGAACTCTCTGCGTTTATGTGTCCCACCTATTTTTGTATGGTTTAGATAAGTGAGGTTCAGCTGATGCCTGCACTGCCGACTCTTCCTCCTACCAGGTGACTGGTGTAGTCTTCATATTTTCACTTTGCTTTGTGCTTCTTATAACTTTTGGTGCTTTTCATTTATGATTTCTTAAAATATGGTAACGGTTTTGTTTTTGTTCATGGTTTTCTGGAAATCCAAGAATTCTTAAATTATTTCTTCTTGAATTCTCTTCCAGGTCAAATTTTTTTGATGGTAAATACCATACATTATCTTCTATTTTCTAATCTTTTGATTTTATTCTAATATTTCTTGTTGTATCACGGAATCATTGAATTCTATGTGGTCTCTTTTAATTTTTAGGTAGACCACTACTTGGGCAAGGTTTTCTAGGTTGTTGCCTAAGCTACCTACTCTCCTTCCGATTCATTCCTCTCAGGCATTCAATTTCTTTTGTTACTCCATTTTTATTTCTTTCTCCATTTAGATAGTATTTCTCTTATTTCTTCTTCATTTCTTGTGGCCAATCCATTTTATCTCTCTGAGGACCTGATGGTAGTTGGTATGGATTTATTCTCTCCTGGGTCTCAGCTAAGAAACCTGTAATATTTCTTCTCGTATAATATTTCTTCTTGTGTAAGTGGCAATATCTGAGCAATGCTTTTTAGGAAGCTAAGGGTCTTCCCAGACTGAAGTGAAGAAGGAGTGCAGTCCAGGCATGGGGGAGGGGTGGCATTCACTCAAAAGCATGGAGATGGTAGATGGAATGTCATGAATGGGGAGAGCATTTAAAAAGGAGTCAAAGATCCAATATAAAACTGAAAAAGGTCCTTGGCTGGTTGATTAAAAATAGCTGGAAGAATGTTCTACTTTGTGTGTGTGTGTGTGTGTGTGTGTGTGTGTGTGTGTGTGTACATGTGTACACCTTACACTATTTTTGTCCTTCAATGCCTCATCCTAACATCAAGGTGACCCATTGGTCTCCAAGGTGGATGCCACTGGGACATGAAACTTGTCAGGTTCTTGACATTCACACAATAATATTGACCTATGATATTTCTTTGTAATGTTAGGTATTTTCTTCTGTTTAGTCCTATCCTTAGCATTAATTCCTGATTTGGGACTTTGTGCCAGAGCTAGGCACCATTTCCTCCCACACTTTAGAATGGAGCGATCTGGCCCTCTTTGATCCTAATGTCAATATCTAGGGGGTGATTTGTCTCTGTTTGCTTTTTACCTCAATCACCTGGGCTGGGGTTACTGCCTTCTACCACCTTATTTGTGTCTGTGCTCAGCATGTTGGCACACTTCAGTATTCTTGGTCAGGGTTCTGTGTTCCTCTGTTCTCTGTCAGGCATATCTGTCTGGTCAAGACATTGCTTCAGGTTTCTGCTGTGTTCACTTGAGCTCATGTGAGCTTCCCTGATGGGGCCTTTGCTCCAGTGTCCACAGCTTCTTGCTGTTTTTTTGGTGTGCACTATTAGACTGCATGAAGTCTCTTACTAATGTTTCCCTTTGGATTTCTTGGCTTTAACTTGATCTGATGCCCTTTTTAGATCATTATTGGAGAATATGTGAGAGAGGTAGGCTTCTCTATGACCTTTCATGTCTCCAGCATAAACAGAAATCTGCAGTTATTTTATTTAAAAAAATTTATTGCTTCTTTAAAAAATCATTATGATTTTCAATAATCCTTTGCCATAGTAGAACCTTTCCTTATAATAAAGAAGTGCTGTTAAGCAAAACAAATCAATGCACCATGTCTGACCATGTATACCATACTCAGTGCATGTAGACTACCACTTTCCTACCAAAAGACCATAGGCTGTCAAATATGGTCAATATGTCAGTTTGTTTTGCTTAATAGTACTTTACAATTGTCTGCTGTGAGCTGTGGGCACATCTTTCTTCTTCTTTTTGTCTTACATGCAACTAAAAACCATTTTTGTTGTCTTTAGTATTTTAGGGGAAGCTTTAGTTTATTCTGAGCCTTAGACTTCCCCATACCATGCTTAGGTTCATGCTACCAGATTGAATTTGTATTGCATCATGTGCCTCTCCTTCCATATTGGAGATTGATTTTGGTATAGTGACCTGAGAGCTGGCTTTGGAGCTTGGAAGACCTGGGATCAAATTCTGCCTGTAGTGCATACTAACAGTGTGACCCTGGGCAAGTTACTTCTTCTCTCAGGGCTCTAGACAACTAAGATCGTACATTGCAGAGGTCGTTGGAGAGAGAATTTCCTCACCTTGTGATTCCATATATTAATGAAACCATAGATCCAGGTCCTATCTCTATCTTCAATGTATTAGAAAAAAACCTAATCACAATAAATAATAATTAATAATAATAACAGGGTATTTACCTAACTGGGCAGCAAGGTAGTGCAGTAGATAGAGTGCAGGCTTGGAGTCAGAAAGACTCCTTTGCCTGAGTTCAAATTGGCCTCAGACACTTACTAGTGTGACCCTGGGGGAATCACCTAATCCTGTTTGCCTCAGTTTCCTCATCTGTAAAATGAGCTGGAGAAGGAAATGGCAAACCACTCCAGTATCTTAGCCAAGAAACCCCCAAATGGGGTGATAAAGAGTCAGACACAACTGAAAACAGATGAAAAACTTTTCTATAATACTTTTAGGTTTGCAAAGCGTTCTAAAAATCTTTCCTCATTTGATCCCCACAGCAGCTCTATGAGGTACATACGATTATTACCCTCATTTTACAGATGACAGGACGGAGACAGAGGTGAAGTGATTTGCCCAGGGACACATGGCTAGGAAGTGTCTGAAGCTGAATCTGAACTCAGGTTTTCCTGACTTTAAGTCTCAGGCTCCGTGCAGTATGGCACCTCTTAGCAGCCTTCAAAGGGAGCTCACTAGACACCACACAATTTTCTTTAAATCGTGTGTCCTTTACTCCCATAGATCTTGTCTATAATTGCACAGGCTTTTTATTGAAGTTCCCATCCTCTTTCAGGGATTTTCCCTCTTGGAGCCTATGCCAGGGCAACATTCAGTTCACTAAACATTTATTAGGCACCTTTGTGAACATGTAAGGCCCTGTGCCAGGCACTTTGTCTTCTCTGTTTTGAAATCTGCTTTAGTAAAGACATTTAGAAATCCCTGTGAGCAGAAGACTGTGCTAGTTTCTGGAGAGAGACACAAACCTTCATACACTTTCCAATACAGTATGGGAAAAAGACATATATGCCAATAGCTATAATGCATACTTGCATTTATGGTTTTCTCGATATTCTTTTCTTTTATGGATTCCAAAGTGAAATGGTTACTTTCTTCCAAAGTTCTGGTCATTTTTACTTCCCCAAATGGGTATCATTGTTATAACTCTAAGGGACCTTAGAGATCACTTATTCTAAATTCCCCATTTTACAGATGAGGAAACGGAGGCTGTAAGAGCTAACATGATTTTCATATGATCCAACAGCAGCTAAGTTGTAGAACTAGGATTCTAACTTGGGCCTTCTGACTTCAAATGCTCTTTCTGTTATTCCAAGTTGCTTCCAAGTAATTTTTCCTTGTTGGTTCTCTCTTCCTGTACCTTCTGAGAGATAAGAACCATCAGCAAGGCAAGGCAAGGATTCCTAAGATGTTCTGCTCTAAGCAGAAGGAGGAATCTAGAAGAATTCTGGGTAGTTGAAATCATTCATCTTGAAAATGTTTTTGCCTCTGTGTCATTTTCCTCATCTGTCTTGGTAAGGCAATATCCATGTCCTTCCTCATCCTCTGCTGTGTGTAGAACCACAAAGCTGTAGACTTCCACCGAGGTATAGAGCATCTTATATACCACCCCATTCCCATTTTAATAGATTTGTTTCTTTTGGACGAGGTATATCATTTAGTTAGGGTGTCCAGTCATTCAAATCTACCAATAATGATTATAGCTCTTGTTTACATGGTGCTAGAAACTTTATTTCATTTGACTCTTGAAAGAACCAAGGGAGGTTGGTAATGCAACTACGTGGTTGTTCGGTCATTTTCAGTCGTGTCTGACTCTTTGTGATGCCATTTGGGGTTTTAATGGCAGAGATACTAAAGTAGTTTGCCATTTCTTCCTCATTTTACAGATGAAGAACTGAGGCAAACAGAGTTAAGCTCAGGGTCACATAGCTAGAAAGCGTCTGAGGTCAGATTTGAACTCAGGAAGATGAGTCTTCCTGACTCTAGTCCTGGCACTCTGTCTACTACTTAGCCACTTAGGTGCTTTACAAGTATACTCTCATTTTACATAAGTGAAAAATATGAATTTGGTGAAATGACTTGCCTAAAGTCACATGGCTGGTTAAACATCAGAGCTAGGATCAGAACTCAGATCTTCTGGCTCCAAGTCCGGTGTGTTCTTTTGTCCTGAATCAACCCTGCCTTGCTTTCAACAATACCTTTGGTATTATTTTGTTTACCTCTCTTGGTTAAAGTTTCAAGTTTACTTTAGTTTATTGCCTATATTCAGTGGACAGTTATATAGATGTCCAAGGACATAGGTATTTTTCATGACCTCCTTCATTGCTGTTTTCTCTTGAGAATTACAGGGCACCACTCTTCCAGAGTGTTCTCTCTGTGTTTTGCCTGTGGTCCTCTAGACTGTCTGGTTTTACAGTTTCAGCTGGATATTCTTCTTCTTCTCCCCTTAAGTATCTATTTATAGCACTCTTTATCAGCCTAGCAAGTCTCTTGCTTAGCAAGTTTTTCCTTGTATTCTCAAGATTAACATCATCCTTTGCCCATCATTCTGGTGTAGGAGGAGGCCGTGGCCCAGAAAACCAAACTGTTTTGTGATGCCACCTGTATGACTATTTTCATCTTATATTCAATATAACTCAACCCAACAAGAATTTGTTACTCATTTACAACATACGAGACACTATGCTAGGTCCTGCTGCTCCAAGGATAGAAACAACTACAATTCTGATCCCAAGAAGCTTGAACCGCAATTTTCTAATCTGTAGAATGGGAATTACAATAATGATTCTGTTCAGTACGCTGTGTCCAGAAAGACTTGTAAGCAATTCTGAGGGGTTGAAGTGACTTAAATTCTTGGCATTTAAGTCCTCCACAATCTAACGCCACTTTACTTTTCCAATCTTCTCCCCTCTCAATATCTTCCATAAACTCTTTGGCTTTGCCAAACTACAGTAGGCTCTGACTCTGAACATACCCTGAACTCTGATGCTCCATTGTATTCCTATCCTTTCTAAAATGCTTCCACCTCTATGCAGCTTCCTCTGATCCCCTTGTTTCATGAGTTTTCTGCCTGAAACCTCATATAACATTCCATGTACACTCCTCTAACTCACAATGTAATATTATATGTAACAATTATCTCTGTTGGTGTCTAATCCCTTTACTCGACCATGAGCTCCATGAAGCAGGCACTGAGAACCAAAGGAACTTAACAAACTGTTCATTGTTGCTTTTCAGACACCTCATTCCCTGAGGGTGTCCTTATACCTTTGAAAAATACCAACCTCGGTCTGTTCCTGTGTACTGCTAGATATCTCTTCCTTTTCTTATCCTCATTGAACTATGGCATCTCTGCTGAGATTGTCAACAGCATAGAATTCCTGTTGAGAATTTGGTTGGCTGCGGTGTCTCTTTTCAAGGACATAGGCTGAGACTACCAACTGGTTTAAACATGGGCCCCTTAACAGTCATGAATGTAATAACAACTTCCAGTCCTTACTGGCCAGGGTTGTATTAAAAGATGGCTACATTCACAAATTCCTGATTCTGCACTTCGAAAAAGTAAATTGTTCCTTGAGGAAATCCAAGATTGTGTTGTGTTGAAACTGAGCCAACTCAGGAGTTAGAGGCGGGGACAGGGAGCATAGAGGCAGCTCAATATCGTCTTTCCTCTGGGCACAGAGAAAGACCTGCAGCAAATCTGTTGAATTGGATTGTTGTTGTGTTGGCTTTGACATTCTTGCTATTTTGAATGAATTTTTGAAAATGATGTTTTTTTTTTTTAGTGAACTTCATTGTCGTTCCAACTGGCCTAGTCCACACTGCTGATTAATCAATAAAAATTTATTCAGCACCTGTTCTATACTAGGCATGGTGTTAAGCACTGGGCATACAAATAGAGTAGGGAGGCAGTTGTCATCCTTGAGAAGCTTATGTTTGACTGATGGCCCCTCATGGATTAGAATTCTCTTCCATGGAATTGAAGCTCAGGGTTGCCATTATAGGACTTAGAATCATAGAGTCTTGGAGTTGGGTGGGACGTCAGAATCACCCAGTCCATCTAGCTGAAGGTCAGAAGCCCCTCTGCAATGAAGCATGCAAGTTGACTTCAAGCCTTGGCATGAAGGCCTCCTTTGGAGTGGAGCTGCCATCTGCTGAGGTGGCCCATTCGATTTTTTTTATATGAAATTTGTTCTTTTATTAAACTTCAATTTACCTCTATATGACATCTACCCATGGCTCCTTGTTTGCTCTGCGGGTTCAGGCAGAACATTTCTGATTCTCTCCCCAGAGGATGGGGCTTTATATAGTTGAAAATAACTATTATGTCCCCTATCTCTAATACTAAGTCTTTCCCATGGTAAATACCTCTGGTTCCTTCAGCCAATTCCTGTATATCGTGAACTTCACTCTTTTGATTTCTCTCCTCTGGATGCATTCTAGCT
The DNA here is from genome assembly GCA_028646595.1 of Phalanger gymnotis. Taxonomy (NCBI): domain Eukaryota; kingdom Metazoa; phylum Chordata; class Mammalia; order Diprotodontia; family Phalangeridae; genus Phalanger; species Phalanger gymnotis. Next base: position 21,768,222 of record CM053624.1, on the reverse strand, counting down.
TATCAATTTCATTCCTTAGATCTAAAATAAGGGACCTTAGAGATCATCTAGTCCAGGGGTAGGGAACCTATGCCCTCGAGGCCATGTGTAGCCCCCAAGGTCCTCAAGTGTGGCCCTTTGACTGAATCCAAACTTTACAGAACAAATCCCCTCAATAAAAAGATTTGTTCTATAAAGCTTGGACTGAGTCAAAAGGCCACACCCAAGGACCTAGAAGGCCACATGTGGCCTCATGGCTACAGGTTCCCAACCCCTGATAGTCTAACCTTTCATTTTCCAGAGGAGGCATGGAGAGACAATATGACTTTCCCAAATCACCGAGGTACTCATGCCAGAGCCAGGATTCGAATCCAGGATTTTGGTTCAAATTCAGCACTCTTTTCATCACTCCAAGTCTCTTTGGACTTCCAAACCTCTGGATTCGGTTATTTTCATTTTGAAGAAAGTCAGTGAGTTTGCTTATTCTAGTGAACTTCTATCTCCCGACTTTCATTCATTTCTTGTGCAATATTCAAGGTAGTTTAAGCACAATAAAAGGCAGTGTTGATCCCTGTGGGTTTCGGTTGAGCTCTCCTTATCAAAAGACCAGGTAAGAGATCAGCATTGCCATGGGGAGTTGGTATAGTATTTACCAACTCCTTCTTTTGAGTGTATTTTTAACACTTAATTTGGAAATTGGTATTCTGAGTTCACAGGCTGAGTGGTGGCTCTCCAAATGACTGGAGTTTGTTTTCCTTTCACAGAAAATCATTCATTGCTGTATTGGCAGCTGGGTCTTTCTGAGGCCAGTCCCTCTTGATAAGTGGGGTTCTGCAGGTGTGTTTCTTCTCCCCCCTGACCATGCCTCCCCACCTCCCACCTTTCTAGGATTTAGTTTCAGGAGAGGGGGAAATGCTCTAAAATCCTATCTTATTCGAAGCATTGTTGTGGTAGTTTGAAAAACCTCTGGTTTTAGGCACTTAGCTGTTCTTGTTTTGGACTGTCTCTGTTCTAAAAATACCCTCCTATCCTGCTTGTTACCCCTGCCCTGTCCTGCCCGTTCACCAGAGCACTCCAAATTGAGGATCTTACTTTCAAGAAACTTGAAGCTTCCTAATTTCTTGGCAGGAGGCTGCTAGGTGGTTCAGCAGATAGAACAATGGGCCGAATCAGGAAGACCTGAGTTCAAATCTAGCCTCACATGCTTACTAGCTATGTGACCCTGGACAAGTCTCCTAACTTTGTTTGCCTCAGTTTCCTCATCTGTAAAATGAACTAGAGAAGGAAATGGCAAACCGCTGCAGAATCTTTGCCAAGAAAACCCCATGGCCAGTATTGGCATACTACAGTACAGGCGGGGGTGGTCACTAAGAGTTGGATACAACTGAATAACAAATTTATTGGCACCTCCTTGCCTGTGGTGTTAGAGGTACAAAAACTAATCAGCTGCACCTGAGTTTGACCTCCTCCTTCCCTATGAGACAACAGGCCTTCTATTATATTGCAAAATCACTTTGTTATATGGCACAACCTACCTACTTCCATACTGAATTTGGAAAAGGGTCGAGTGCCTGGCCTGATCTGGATGTTGGATCTGGAGGGAGCTTCTCACACCATCAGTGACCTCTCTTTCTCCAGATCATTTCACCCATGGCTTGTACTCTCCTTACTTCTGAAGTCACAGTCTGTCCAACTTCTCTGGAGATGTGGTTGCTACTCTCTTTGTGACCCTCAACAAGTCAATAACCTCTCTTAAACTTAGTTTCCTCATCTTCAAGATGGGCATGATAACATCACCTTCCTCATAGCGTTATTGCGAGGACCAAATGGAAGAATATAGAAAGATCTTTGAAACCTTTAAAGTTCTATATGGATCATAGCTATTATTCAAAACCTTTCTTTTTGGGGGACTACCATCCCTCTTATTAGAGATACGGAAGTTGTTCAGTCTTCTTTGCTGCTCTGATGGTAATGTGGAAAGATCTCTAAGCAAGGAGTCAAAAGCCTGATTCTAGAATCAGATCTGCTGCTAGCTGGCTATATGATTTTAGGTATTATTTTGCCCACTGTAGACTCTAGCTTCCTCATGGAAAATGGAGATAATGTCTGTCTCAACTTCCCTCTCTTCAGTTAGGTGGTACAATGAATAGGATGCTGAGCTAGGAATCCGGAAGAGCCAAGTTCAAAACCTACTTCAGACATATGCTAGTAGTATGACCCTAAGTAACTCATTTAACCATGTGGGTTTTAGTTTCTTTATCTATGAAATCAGGGGTTGTACTTCATCGCCTCCAAGGTTCCTTCCAGTTCCAAATATATGATTCTGTGAATATAATAATTTATTTTTTTTACATTTGAAAGTTCTAAGCAAATGTAAGACATTCATAATAATATTAATCATAGGCCAGACAGATGTCACACTGTATCACGCTTTAATGTTTACAAAGTGCTTTATCAATATTATCTTATTTGGAGGCATCTCATGTCTTTCTATCCCCCACATACTTGTGCAAAGTAGTTAATAAATGTTTGGTGAATGAATGAAGGAGCATGTTGTTGCATCCGGTTCTATGTATTATCTTTAAATGTCTCAAATGTATCTATAAGGTTGGTTGATGTAAATGGAAAGAACACTCAGTCAGCAAGCATTTATTAAGTGCCTACTGTGTGTCAGGTATTATGCTAAGCGCCAAGACCACCACCAACAAGAACAATAATAGAAAATTGATTCATGTATTACTATAATGACCAGACTTGGCCCTGAAGAGGAAAGGAGGAAGAGTAGAGGTGGGGGGTACTTTGGATTCAGAATATGGCATATCTTGTCAACCTTGATTGATGTTTGGGTTAGTTTTGATAAAATGCTTCCTCCATTTTTATTCTTTGTTACAGGCAACAACTATCTGTGTAGGGAAATGGAGGTGGAGAGGATATGTTTGGAAAGAAACCAAAGATATCAATAAAAATCTAAAAGGAAATCTGGTGGCTGGGCCACTTTAACTTGACTTTGTCCCATGCTTGGGTCACTCTTGCAATTCCTCTAATGGCTTCCTCATAGCGGAATGCACTTGGAATTGTGTTCCCATTTTCTGGTCGGCAGAAACCATTTTGTTAATGAAAGACATTATCCACCAGTGAGTTCTCTTGAAAAACAGGGTTTGAAAGTTAGTGGCTATAGTTCATAAAAACCAACACAAGTTATTTTTCACCATAACACTTTACTACTGTTGTAGTAGGTATTGTATTTACATTATATGCATTTCATTCTCTCTTTTTCCTCTTTTCTGACCACTGTTGTGGTCTCCTTTGTTGAATTTTGGAGTCAAGAAGATCTGGTTTTTGATCCTGCCTCTTGTATTTATTAGCAGTGTAACCATAGACAAATTGTTGGACCTCTGTGAGCTTCAGTTTCTTCATCTGTAAAATGGGCGTGACATCCACAGCACCTGTCTTCAAAGATTCTTGTGATACTCAAATGAGAGAATGTGGGTAAACCATTTTTGTAAATCTTTAAAGCTATCCAAATGATACATTGCTACTATTGCTGTCTAGTTCCTGTCCTGTACACGTGGCTACTCCCCCAAGAAAGACTCTCTTCTGGGTTTTCTTCTCTTTTCTCTCTCTAAGAACGAATATATAATCACACATTAGAGTTGGGAGGGGTATTAGAGGTCGTCTAGTCCAATCCCCACAATTTATAGGTGCCCCAAATGATACTCATATTAAGTGTTAGAGCAGGGATTTGAACCTAGTTTTTCTGAATACAAATCTAATTCTCTTACCACCACAGCAATCTACTCTCTTTTCCTTGGTGACCTGCTACTCTCTTGTGGGTTCATTGATCAGCCTTATGCAAATGACTCCTCCCCCCTCTATAAATCCATCCTGAATCTGTCTCCCAAACTCCCATCCCACATCTCTCCTAATCTCTAGTAAATTGTGGAATTTTACTATGGGCAGTACTGTTTATAGCATTGCTAGTCTCACCGTCCTTTCCTGCTTCCCTAGTCTTCAGGATCTTTGGAGAGGCAATGTGGTGGATCAAAAGGAGCCCTGGATTCAGAGGCAGAAGGGATGCCTTCTGGTGGCCATGGCTGCGGTCACTGGCCCAAGGACCTTTGCTTGCAAGCGTCCTGCTAGATGGCAAATCTTCCCTAAGCCACCCTTTGAATCTTGCTGCATTGGTTCATTTCTCCTCATCTTCTTTCTCATTTTACTGCTGGTGCCCACATATATTTCCTAAGCTCATGGGATGTGTAATCTGGAGAGAACATTAACTTTGGTTTTCTTTTAAAATGCATTGTCAGAGAAAGAGGAAAAAATTATCTGGGAATGAGGAATAATGCTGGGCTAAACCAACCATTTGCTGGCAAAGGCTTTTCTGCAGAGCAGCATTTCAGTATCAGAATGAGAGCGGAGAGGAAGGAGCCCAACATGATCTCCACTGTTTTATTTAGTGGAATGCTTACATTATTATCTTTTTCATGATAATATTTGATGGAAATCTCTCTGGGATGCTAAGAATGTGAACTTAGGGCACCAGAGTCTGCTTGTTGAGTTGAAGTGGTACAACTTGTTTTCGGTATCATTCTGTACTCAACTCAGCATGTTGGTTCTAGTAGAATGGAATCTCTTTGAGGATAGGCACTGTTTTATATTTGTCTTCCCATCTCCAGTGCCTCCAATGTAGCAAGCACTTGATATAGATTGTTGTTTAGTCGTTTCAGTTGTGTCTGACTCTGTGACCCTATTTGGGGTTTTCTTGGCAAAGATACTCAAGTGGTTTGCCATTTCATTCTGCAGCTCATTTTACAGATGAATAAACTGAGGTAAATGGGGTCAATTGACTTGGCCAGAGTCACACAGGTAGTAAATGCCAAAGGCTGGATTTGAACTTGGGTCTTCCTGACTCTAGGTCTGGTGCCTTAACCATTGTGCCATCTGCTTGCCACTAACTTGATACAGGACCATAGGGTAATGAACTTCAAGCTGGAAAGGACTTCAGAGGCAATTTAGTCCAACCTTTTCATTTTCTATCTGGAGAAACTGAGGCCCAGGGAGTTCAGTGACTTACCAAAGGTCATATGAGGAATGTCAGAGATGAGATTTGAACCTAATTCCTATGATTCTAGAGCCAGTTGAATTGGAAACATCTGTAGCTCAGTGTGGACCATAGTGGCTTATGGACCCTTTCTTAGAATAAAGTTTTTAAATAAATAAAATAAAGTATATAAGACTACAAAGAAAACTAATTCCATTGAAATAAAAATTCAGTGTCCCAAAAGTCTTAGTGCAGTTCAAAGCTTTAATAGCTCAAATATGGGCTTACCTAAATTTTATTTATTAAAGCTTAAAGTTGTATTAAAACTTTTGGGACACCCTGTATTAAAAAGAAGTTCAAAGGTTCCAAGCTAAGAAGCTCTTTTTCAAGGAGACAACTTTGGAGCTAACATGTTGAATTAAGTAATTATTTTTAAAAAGTACCCAAACCAAACTGAACTTTATGAGATTTATAGTTTCATATACAGTCTCCTCTTTCTGTTCTTTTTACATAGAAATAGGTGTTTTCAAGAACAACAACAGACACCTCCACCCCCTGACTCTGTATCTTGGGTTGCACAAGGAAAGAGTGTGATGGGACAAAAACTTATCTTGGTGTTAGTTTGGAAAATGATTTGCTGTATGGCAGTGGGTCCGGGCAGCTTAAGGCACTTGTTTAAGGACTCCTGTCACTTTGGAGGTGAATCTTCAGCTCCTTCTGTGGTCTAATCTTTCTAAGATCTTGCTAAATTCACACTCATGCTCTCCCATATCTCTTATAATTATTAATGACTTACTATAGGAAAGGCCTCTTGTTCAATATTGAAGGAATATAAGGAGGGAAAATGGCATAGTCTCTGCCCTTAAGGTGTTTGCCTTTTAACAGGAGGGATAGAGCACACTACAAAGGATCATTATGGTATGAGAGAACATGATAGGGGCAAAGGAGAACTTAACCTAGTGCCATGAGAGAGCTGAGGAAAGGGTTACAATTTTTATCTAGAGGTGGCTGCTGGTATTGGTTTTGGTATCAAGGAAGGCTTCTTGAAGGAGGAGGCATCTGAATTTGTCTTTAAAGACAAGGAAAGATTTAAAAGGTGGAGATGGTGGTAGTGAGGGAGGTAAATTTAATTTTAAATTCTGACCACTGTTGCATGGACATTTTGGTTTCTGAAGGAGAATAGAAAAAAGAACATTTGTGTATGGCACCCTGACCAAATCAGCTTAAGGAGAAACACAGTCAGTCTGATAAAAGAAGGAGATATAGAGTGTTCAGAGATTGCTAGAGAGAGAAGAGAGATAAAAGCCTTTGGCAAAAACCAAAGGTGGGGATGGCTACAATGCATTAAAATCTGCTAGCTCATTACATATGGCTGTTTATAGGGCTTTGAAGGTTATAACTGAGAAATTATAAATCAAATAACTAGGTACTATGAGGCAATTACACATAATGACTATGGGGGCCACACCTGACAGAAAAGTGAGTATTTTGACTTTCTCTTCATAAGGCAGAGATGAGTCACTAAATACTAGTAGTTTCTGCATTAGAAGTGAGAAGATAAACACAGGCGGAGTCAGAAGAAGGTAACAGGGTAATAAGGTAACAAGAAAAACCCCTTAGGGAAGAAAGAATACATAGGCTGGTAGGATTTGAGTCCAGCTGACAGATGTGCATGTGAGGAACTGTTTGATTGGAGGCAAATGCTATTGGAAATTGATTGGAGGAATGCAGAATCTTCCTCCTTTGTGAGGAGCTGGCTGGGTTTATAGGCATTTAGCACTCTCTGCATCCTGAGATAGATGAAATCTCTCAGGAGCTAGCCTGTTTCTCTTTATTGTCATTTTTAGCTTGAGAGGGAGATATAGAGGGGTAAAGAGGGTTAGCATTGACTTTGTTGTGAGGTATATTGATTGAAGAAGAGGCATAGCTGAGAGATGATTGGAGAAAACAATCCTCTGCTATTGGAAGAGTAGGTTGATGAAAGACTCCATAGCTCTGTCACTATCCTCAGCTTGAGAGAGGAGAAACCCCACAGGGGTTGCCTACGATGCTCTTTGTTGCCTTCTATGGATTGAGACGGGGCAACTCCTTGTGTCTCTTAGAGAGTAGGCCTGGTTAACTTGGACAATTCAAAACTTAAGAGAACTGCTCTTTCATTGAAAGATTATAATGCTGATATGTATTTTTTCTGAAAGAGCATTACTGCTTTCTCAGTGCTTTAGCTTTCACATTTCTATGTGAAAAGAGCTTGACCTTCTTATAGCATCCATAGAATAGCAGAGAAGGGTTTGTTTGTTTGTTTTTTGACTAGCAGATGATATGAGGTACAAACTACCCCACAGAAGGATCATAGACATGAAGACCTTCAATTCAGAGTTGTGAGTCGCCCCAAGCACATCAATCTCCTTATACACGTGCCTCACTGTTAGGTTTCTGTGTGTGCTCACTTTCCACGATGGACTTGGTATGCATTGCTGGGAGAGTGTCACTCAGGCTCATGAGTAGACTGTTGTATTTTGATGAGTCTTTGATTGACTAAAAGTTTGTAACATTGACTCTTTAAGACATGAAACAGTAAGGCAAAAGCAAGACTAATGTTTGTAAAGGGTCTAAAAAAGATGTCACTCAGCACCTTCTACCCTTTCCCCATTACTTTCACCATGAAAATAGATAGGGGGCTATTTAGGATTGAGGGCTGTTTTGTACTTTTGCTTGTTTCACTGGCTTGCATGACCCCAAATCTTAAATAACTTGTACCTAGTTTGTGAGCCTCTTTGAACCCAGCTGGACTTTTCCTCAATGAGAAGTCTGTCAGACTATGAGGGAAAGTTATCCTGCTTGGCAGGGATTGTACTCTCCTTGCATAGCTTTCCAGAACTGAGGATCACCATCATAAGAGAATGAAGTGCCAGACTAGGGTTTTTGTGTGGTTTAATGCACTTTTTAAGCCATATAAAATGGAGACCATAAGTGATGATGATAAAAAATTTGAGCTAAAACCTCCCTTTTATTGAAACTTTGACCTTCACTGAAATGATCTAGTAGTAATGTGCTTTCCATCCTTTCTCTTTTTCTTTTGCTGTAGCTGTAATAAATTGGAAACATCTCTATTAATGTTTTATTTTACTTTGAAGACTCACAAATATGTTCTTCCTCTTAATGTATCTTGTATAATATAGTGAAGATATGGAGATGATGTGAGAAAGAACCTTTTTTATTAAACAGGGAGAGAGATTGCAGAGAATAGAGCTTGGTTCAATTCTATTCAATTCATTCCAAAGATGCATTTATTAAGCACCTATGGTGTACCAGACAATATATTGGTCACATGAGATACAAAGACAGAAACTAAATAATTCAGGACATTAAGGAGCTAACATTCTCCTGGGAAAGAGGTGGGGTAATCAGTTAAACACTAGGCATTTATTAAGGGTTTGCTGTGTGTCAAGTCCTGTGCTAGTGTCTGGATAGTACATATGCACAGTAAAGTAAATCTAAGGAAGTCTGAGTGTGAGGAACCATCATCTGAGAAACTTGGAGGTGTTAGATGGCACCAGAGCTGAGCTTCGAAGGGCTGTAAGGATGCTGAAAGGTGCTCTTTAAGACAGAGAGACCTCCAAGTATGGGAGATGGCAGAACTGAATGAAAGTTTCTCTTTCATTCTTTTCTTAAATGATTGTAATAAGGCAGAGCAATATGAGAATATGGACATAAATGATATATAAAGATATAATGGGAATGATTTACAAATGGCATGCCTTAGAATTTTTGATTATAACCCTCTAAAGTGGGCCTTGATTCCATAAAATCAGCAACAAATTCAGTTTTCTTGTGGCTTCTTTTTGCCTACTTGGTTATTAGGAGTTGAATAATAAGTCCCATGACATGCTATAATTTAGCTCATCAACATTTTTCTCACCTGCTGCTAAAAACTCAACATGAGAGAGGATATTCTTCCACTCTCGCCCTGGAGAGTATTCCAATCCCTAGAACTGGTTTCATAGCTTATTTGCCTTGGGAAGTGGAACTGTGCAAATGCTTTTTTTTTGAGGAGGGAAGGCAAGGCAGTTTGGGTTAAATGACACCCCCATGGTCACACGGCTAGTAAGTGTCAAGTGTTTGAGGCCATTTTTGAACTCAGGTTCTCCTGCCTGCAGGGCTAGTGCTCTATTCACTGCTCTGCCTAGCTGCCCCTGCGAATGTTTCTTGAAGGCTCCATGCATGATTTTGCCATTGAAATGCCAGGCTTTGAGCTTTTTCAAAAAGAAGATATTGGACCAGTCTTCTTGGCTGAAGCCGGTAATGTGACCAATTCTGCCTAAATATCTCTATGGAAGGAGGCTGGAGTTTCTTCCACTCTAGCAAAATATAATAAGAGTGGCCACTTTTTCATAAATTGTATGCTTTGGTAATTGGAATTTGAGAGGGCTTTTAATGGTTCTCCCCAAAGCTTTCCCATTGTGGTTTGAAAGAGTACACTCACTATAATTTATTCTCTTAAGGCACCAGTGGTATTAAAATGTGACAGTATTTTTTAATGAAGTGTGTTCTTTTTGTTGGGATGGGAACCAAAATTGCTCCTTATCCATAATTCAGCTTGTAATTGTCCATGTAATACTAGTGACAAAAACAATCACATTCTGGGCTTATGCTTTGGCTGCCAACTTCTTATCATCACAACAAATTATTCTTTTTCATGTTGTAGAAGGATAATGAGATGTCAGTTGTTAGCCCCATATCACAGATGGTAGAAACTGAGGGTTGGAAAGTTGAATGACTTTCTCTTCTTTCCTAGGATTATAGATGTTAGCTCTGTAGGGGGAACTTAGAGATGACCTTGTCCTCTGATGTCATTTTACAGAGGACACGGAAGTGACTTGCCTAAGGTCACATAGCTAGTGTGTGGGAGAGTTGGATCTTGAACCCAGATCTTTTGACTCCTAAGTCAAGAAGAGTTTTCCATTATGCCACAGCTTTCCTCCAAGTAGTAGGTAATAGAATCACAGCTCATAGAGTTTCAAGGGACCTTAGAGGCCATTTGATCCAATCCCCTTAGATTATAAATGAGGAAATTGACACCCACAGTGGTTAAGCAACTTCTTCAAGGTCTTGAGGTAGTAAATATCACAGGTAGGATTTGAACCCAGATCCTCTAATTTCACAATCAGTGCTTTCCCTAAGGCAGCACATCTATTTGATTGACCTTCTGATTTTTTTTTGTTTTTGCTTTGCAGTTTCAGAAGACATTTGAGTCCCTCAAAAATGCATCCAACAAATCTGATCTGCAGAAGTCTTACCAGAAACTTGGCAAGGAGCTAGAAAATCTGGATTATTTGGCCCACAAACGCCAGCAGGTAACGAGAAAAAACCATTGAACAATGGGAGAGTTGAATATTTTGCGTCTCTGTTGTGCCGAAAAAAAAGTGAGCGAGACCCGGATAAAAATTTTGATGTGGATTTATTCAAGTGCGCGACTGTTTGGAGTAAAGACTCAAATTGAACAGCCCTGAGCAGGGGTAGGGTTAGGGTACTTAAAGGGAAAGAACACAATTTGATTTCCATGGAGATGAGAACACAAACAGTGGGACAAGCTGAGGCAGGATTATTTCCGTGGAGAAGGGAACACAAACAGTGGGGTCCATGGAGATGGGAACACAAATAGTGGGGTCCGTGGAGATGGGAGTACAAACAGTGGGGTGAGCTGGGACAAGATGGAGAAACTGGGGGGGGCAGGGCACAACATCTCCTTGAATGTCTTACTTGGCCTTTATACTCATCACTTTTCTTGGAGGGCATCATGGCAGTGACAGTTCCTTGGGACTTGGTCCAACAATACATGCAAAAATGGAGGAACATCATACTGACGTGATGTAATGATTCAGCCTCACTCTCAACCTCTCTCTGGGTTTACTTATCCTTTATCCCTCATTCTGATTGGCCTGCCAATTGAAGAAAGTCTAGTTACCCATGAGGCTGCTCCACTTAAGAGGCAAGAAGGGAGTTTTGTCTGTTATTGGAAGTATTGAATTTATTTTTGGGATTTACTAAAGGTCAGTTGGAGGAAAAAAACTACTGGGAGATTTAGTATGTGCATATACAAAATAAGGAAAGAAAATCATGTTGAAAAAGGGCCCGATGTGAGTTGGTGATTAGTATGTTTGATTTACTTTTGAAATTTAGCTAAATGGGAACACTTAAATAGAGCATCCGGTATCTAAGAGGTATAATATGCCTTCTGTGTACTTGAAGCGGCCATGAAATGCCTTCTCTGAGGCATTTGTTCTTCCTTCTCTATTCTTCAAATTAAAATGAAAAAAGAGAACTTGCTTTTATAGGGTTTGTTTAAAGCCAGAATTTGGTGGTCATGTTCTGCTGAAATTCCCATGCTTCATGTTCACATGCACAATCACTGTTTTGATGCCACTGGGATTTTTCCTGCTTGAGTTTTTTTGCCATTTTAGATTACCACTAGGTGTCAGGGTTGGCCAACACTTCAGTTTCCATAGCCTCCTCTCAGCCCAGGCTGTTTGCTGTTTAAATTAGAAAATGTATTAGACTGCATGAAATTTGGGGATGTGTGCAGTGATGGATGGCATCTAGAAACATGACTAATTAGCTTGCCTGCATGGCTGGGTGCTGAGTTTATCACTAAGGAGAGCTTACTTTAGCATAGGGATAAATGTTACTGTCTTGACTGTCATGGCCTCAGTCCAAGTTTTGGTCCCATTGGATGGGGCCTTTCATAACAAGGATTCCTATTCTTGGTAATTGGTCATTATTGTTCATTCTAGGACAGTATCCTTTGGAAGAGGACTGTTTTTTCTTCTTATTTGTATCCCCAATGCTAAACCTAGAGCCTGGCACATTGTAGACACCTAATAAATGCTTGCTGATTGATTGATGGAGAGATGGGGGAATTGTATGCTTGTTGTAGTCCTAGCTTATTTCTGAGAAAAGATTAATGTTAGAGCAGCTCACATTTAGATAGGGCATAGGAGACAGAGGGCTAGCCTTGGATTCTGAAGAACTTGGGTTCAAATCCTGTTTCTAACACATATGGTCTATATGATTCTGGGAAAATCACTGAACCTCTCAGTGCCCTAGGCAACTCTTCAAAATTCTAAGTTAAAGGAGAGTTGCTGATCTGCATCTGTGGAGTGAGTTTTCACATTGGGAATTCCCAACATTGATGATATTACGGTGTTGGACCAAAAATAAAAGCTTATTATTTATCGTGAGAATTCCATCCAGCAAGTCTCTACTTTGTATCAAATATAATAGAATTAGAGCTAGAAGAGAACTTAGCAGACATTTCGTCCAACCCCTTCATTTTAAAGATGAGGAAACTGAGATGCAGAGATGTCAAATGACTTAGACAGGGTGACACAGGCTGTAAGTAACAGGTTGGATTTGAACCCATGTTCTCTGACTCCATATTGAGTACTGCCATTTTGTACATGAGTCTTAGAGAGTTGCCTGAGGTTTGGCAAGGTTAAGTGTTGCCCAGAGTTATTGTTTTTAATTTATTTGAAATTTTCTCTCCTCTTTATCTACCCCAACTAACTGTTCCCCTTTCATTATATCTCAGCGATTTTGGGGGTATTTTTCCACCTTTATCTTCAATAATTGATTACCTCTTCAGCGATTCCCAAGCTGTCCCTTGGGTAGGAGAACAAACCCCTATTTCTCTAAAGACTGATCTTAATGATAGCCTTGCTAGGTTATGGGGGTGGAGACAGTGACTGATTAGGTGGTGATTTGAAGAGAATGAGTCAAGTTGAAGGGAGTGGATGAGATCTCATGATTCACAGCAAAATTGGGAGACTTTCTGTGTTCCCTAGGACTATGCTAGCTAGCTTCCTCAGAGTTGAGCTGTTTGGATACCTGGGTCCTCTCATACTGGCAAAAATCTTGGAACTAGCCCAACTTCATCATTAGTGCAGTATTTTTGAGATCTAATTCAGGAAGTATAAAGGAAGAAGAAAAGAATGGTGAAGGGGACACAGAAATGATGCCAAAGATCTATCAAAGAAATTGTGGCTGTTTCATTAGAAGACCTTGTTAGTGGTGGCACATAACAGGTGCTTAAAATTCTTATTGACTGACTGATATTGCCAGGACCTAGTCTTTGTTTCAAAGCTTGTTGGCTGGAAAAGAATTAGGTGTAAGTCATAGGACCTAGAGCTAGAAGGGACTTAAAGGATCATCTAGTCTAATCTCCCTATTTTACAGATGAGGAAATTGAGGCCCATAGATGAAATGACTTGCTCAAGATCACTTAGTAAGTCACTGAACTGGGATTTGAAACATGCTTTGTACCACTAAGTTGAGTGTTCTTCTCCCCATGCCATACTTCCATGGACAGAAGGAAGAACCATTTATGGAAGCTACAAAGAGTTAGATTTTTGGCTCAATATAAATAAGAATTTTCTTACAATGAGAATTGTTCAAAAAATGTAATGGGTTGCCTCAAGGAGCCATGAAACCATCTATTTAGAGCTGGAAGGGATATTAAAGTCAGTAAGTCAGTTAATCAACAAACATTTATTAAGCACTCTGCTAGGTCCCAGGCACTCTGCCAAGCACTGAGGATACAAAGAAGAGCAAAAGACCCCCTACTCTCAGGGAGCTCCCAGTCTACTTGGGGAGATAGCATACAAACCGTGTATAAATGAACTACGGACAGAATAAATAGGAAATAGTCAACAGAAGGAAGACGCTAGAATTAAGAGGGAATTGGGAAAGATTTTCAGTGGAAAGTGAGACTTTAGCTGGTACCTGAAGAAGGCCAGAAAGCCAGGAGATGGAGATGAAGGTGGGGGGGGTCATCTAATCAATCTCCTTATTTTATAGATATGGAAACAGGTCACGAGAGGTTTTGATTTACCTATGATTGGAAAGGTAGCAAGTCCTAAGGAAGGGTTAGAACCAAGATCATCCTGACTCCATGTTCAGCACTGTACAGTATGCAAGACTACCTTACTAATGGTTGATTCTCTACCACCACCAGTCTTCCAGTGGAATCTGGGTGACTAGTTGTCAGGCTATTGTAGAAGGGATTTCTATTTAGGTAGAAACCTTGAGGTCCTGTCCAACTCTGAGAGTCTATAATTGTAAGCAACAATTTCTCTCTGACTTTTGGGAAAAGGAATTAATATTCAACCTAACAGTATGGAGTATTTGTAATTTTTCCTTCTACCATCAAAGTTTTGAACTTTGATAAAACTCATTCATTCTTCAAAGTTTTTTGGATCCATTTGGCTAGGAATCATAGTTTATATTTGTGAACTTTGCTCTCCAGGGAGAACTCACTGTGTTGACATGTCATGTACATGCTATTGTAAAATGGCTACTCATTTACATTCACACACCAATGTAGGAATTCTTATCATTAATGCTTCATTTTATATTGGCTGATCTCATTGGCCCCCAATTAGGGCATACCATTATTTGACTCTAGGTTTGCTCACACTAGCCTCACTATTGAGATGTCTTCCTTCCTGGTCACACATCCAAATTCTAGAATTATTAGTTTTAGAGACGAAAAAGACCTTAGAGAATGTTGGAGTCCAACTTCAACATTTTTATTGATGAGAAAACTCAAGGGCAGAGATTGAATGCAATTAAGTGAGTAAGTTATTCAGTGAGTTATTAAGTAAGTGATTAAGTGAGTAAGTGAGTCAGAATCCAAATCCAGATCTTTGCCTCTGACTCTGAAAGTGTCTTTTCCTTTGATTCATGATGCCTTTTATTTAATCATCATCTTAATCTGTCAATCCAATTCTACCCATCTTTTTAGGTCCCACTAGATTCTGACCTCCTTAATGGAGAGCTGCCTGTCTCTGCCACCAGCTTCCAACACAGAGCTCTGTGAATAGCAGACACTTAATGGGTATTTGTTGAATAACTGAAAGTCTGAATCGTCTCCTAGCCAGCTCTCTCTTACTTAATCTTGTAATAGGCTAAAGTTTGTTCTACAATCTAGCATTTGATTTTATTTTAGCATAACTAAAAGTTACTTATTTTAAGTCACATGCAACTGTAAATTACAGTTATAAAATTGGTGGAGGTTGAATGATCCCTTGTTTGAGATATTGTTGAGGTGAATCCTCCTCAGTATAGTTGGTACCAGATGACCTGACTCTGACATTCTTTGATTCTGGAATTGAAAAAATTCTCCCCTCAAATAAATGATAGAAGCACAAATTAGCACATTGGTCAACACATAGTAAACACCAAATCTTTGAATACCAACATATCAGTCTATGATTCTATGTATCTATCATCTATATTTATTTATCATCTATCTATACATTTTTATTATCATCATCATCTATCTAGATTTTATGGTTACAAAGGACTTAAGAGGTCATGTAATTCAGTTTCAGCTCTCTGAATCATAGCTTTTGAGCTGGGAGGGTTCTCAGAGGTCACTGAGTCCAACTCTATCACTTTATAGATGAGGAAACTGAGGCTGAAAGAGATTAACTGACTTACCCATACAGGCACTAAACAATAGAGCTGGAATATAAATTGAGTTCTCTGGCTCCAGATGCAGCACCGCCCCAAAATACCCCAAGAGAGGTGAAGAGTTTTGCTCAGGTATACATGCCAGTGTTAGAGCTGAGACTAAAGACTGCATCTCCAACCCTTTCCATACACCACAATTGCCTCAGTTACAAAGTAGAGGTAAGCAAAATAGACAGTCATTTAAAGTAGCACATATAATGGAGGATGCCAAATAATAGCAATTACTTTTCAGTAAATGGACATATTTTGAATGCCAGAAAATTCTAGTCTCCATGACACACAGATTTTTAATTAGAGATATTTCAGTTGCATGTGAATAAAGATGAATGTGGACAGTAACCAAGCGTGATAATGGCACTGAAGCGTGGTGGTCAGAAAGCTAGCCTTATGAAGACTTGACTTTGAGACCTGCCTCAGCTACTTCTGATCTATTTGACTCTGAGCAAGTCACTGGGCCTTTCGCAATCTAACTTTAGCTCATCTATAAAATGAGGATGATAATTACAGCTACCTTACAAGGCTGTTGTGGCAAAATGAAATTACATATGTAAAGCACTTTGAAAACCTCAAACCACTGTATGCACATTAACTATTATTAATAAGTCCTCCTTCTGATGCATACTAGCCAGGTAATCATGGACAACTCATGCAGTTTCTCAGTGCCCCAAGCAAATTTCTAAGACTAAGTTATGGATGAGTTACTGCTTTGAATCAGTGGATGGAGTTTCCACACTAGAAGTTCCTCACACTGATTAAATCACATGTACAGACCTTTCTTTCCCACAAAACCCAACATAAGATGTGTGCTTGTATATATTATGCATGAGCAATGGTCAATTCTTTCACAAAGCACACCCAAAATACTGTCTAGTTCTGATCAACTATAGCCACCTTGAAGATAGGGGATGTCTTAGGCTTATTCTGTACTTTCCTCAGTGACTAGCACAAAGCCAGGCACGAAGTAGGTTCTCAATGAATTAAACGGAGGAGGTTTTTTAAAAAGAGATTTGGCAATTAGTACTCTCTGTCATTAAATGTCTATAGAAAGAGCAAGCCAGTGTGCCCCCTCCCCCATGTAGGGGGTATTTGGCTGTGATATATTAAAGGTAGCATGTCTTAGATAAAGAATAAAATTGAAGTCTTGAGTTCTTGTAGTCATGGCAATCTGTTGTGGAAGAAGGGTCCTAGACCTGATGTTCTGGCTGAGGGCCAACTCTTGTAATTACATACTGTGTCCTGAAATTTTCCTATTGTTTCACTTGGCTGTCATTTGACAGGACATCATACCTTCTTTTGAGATGATTTCTTTCTTTCATTGAGTCCATCTTTGTAGATAATACTAACAGGGCATTGTATATTCAGTACCTTGGAGAGCACCATTTGAGTCAAAAGGAGACTCAACCACGTGGATTTTCTTCTCCGGGTTACACACTTTCATTGTCCTTAACTGATGCTCATATGGCATGACATCCAGTCTGTTCACCATACTGGTCATCTTCTGGATATTACAAGGCTTGCCCTTTGTACAACGTAGTCCTCAGGGCTGATGGTGTTCCTCTAAAAGTTGCAAGTATACAGATCAGTATACAGTGGGACATTCACCTTGAAATTTCCTGCTTGGTGCAGAGTAAGATTGAATTCGCTTTTTTTTGGCTTTCTATTGACTTGCAGTCTACAAGAACCTCCAAATCTTTTTCTCAGAAAATGTCGTCTAGCCAGGTGTCTCCCATCCTGAAGCAGCAATATAGTGTTTTCTTAATAAGGGAGGCATGTTGCTGGTTTATTTAGTAGGCACATTACAAAAACAACACAAGGATAGAAGGTGAGTGATGCCAGGCATAATCTTTAAGTATGTCAGGAGTTAAGGATATGGGGGCATTAAAGAATCATAGACAGACCTGAAAGATATTTCAGATATTTATTCCAACTCACTCATTATACAGATGAAGAAACTGAGGCTAAACAAGTTAAAGTATTTGTCCAAGGTCACAAAATAATAAATGGTCATGCTGGGATTTGGTTGCAGGTCCTCAAATCTCAAATTCATAACTGTTCCCCACTATAGCATATAACTTCTTATCTTAGCTTTTTCATAATGGATTTGTGGAAAAATATTGCTTGGCTGGGCATGTGAGTCTAGTGGAATATAGCTAAGAAAAAGCTATTTCAGTGAATTGGTCTCTGTTTTTAACAGGAATTTAGGTGACTTGAATGCACCATGTTTTTCTGGAGAAATGTCATAAATAATGGCTTATTTCCATGAGCAGATCAAGTGTATACACAATATGTTGCAGTTATGCATATCTTGTACCAGCACTCATAACCCTTCCCCCTAAGGTTTAGGGGAGTGCCCTACCCCCATGCCAAAGGCTCGCAGATTATCTGATATAATGTAAATTCTTTAGTAGAATGATAGTAGGAATTGTTTCATTCTTTGTCTTCGAATTGCCAAGGCCTCTAGCAGTGCCTGACATGTAAGTCACTTCTCTCAAGATCTCAGCTTCCTTATCTGATTCATCGATTGCTATATTCCTTCAGAAGGCATATAGGAGCTTGCCCATTTGATTCTTTTGCAGGTAATCCCAATCCTGGTCCACCATATTATTGGTGGTGTGCAACTGTGTTTTAAATACTCCTGCACCTGGAAGGACAGCTCATTGGAAGGACGTAATGATGGATTGCATCAGTGGGTTTAAATTTTGTATAAGTTGGTGCAGTGAGCAGTGCACTAGGTTTAAAGCTAGAGAGCCTGGGTTTGAATCTCAGCTCTTCTATTTACTATGCTTCTGACCTAAGTCACTTTTCCACTCAAGGCTTCAGCTTCCTCATCTGTAAAATGAGGAGACTGGGGTAGAGGAATTTTAAATCTATCATACTATGATAGTGTGATTTAACCTATAAATGGGCAGCTAGATGGCAAAGTGCCTGGAGTTAGGAAGATCTGAGTTTAAATCTGGCCTTAGACATTCACTAGCTGTGTGATCCTGGGAAATTCACTTAATCCCATTTCCTCAGTTTTCTCATCTGTGAAATGAGCTGGAGAAGGAAATGGCAAACCATTCCAGCTTCTCTATCAAAGAGAACCCCAAATGGGGTCACCACGAGTTGGACACAACTGAAAACCACTGAAGGATAACAATAACTATGACCTAAGACTGAAAAGATATAGCACAAAGACCTAGGCAAATTGAAAACAAAACTGCAAGAGTTATGGTTCATAGTCCAGAGGGCAACGTCTCCTTTAGATCATTCCTCCCCAACGTAAGCACAGTGGTGACAGAACTCTTCTAGCCATTGCCTCAGATCTACACCACAGAGTATACTTTTTTTGTTGAGGCAATCAGGGTTAAGTGACTTGCTCAGGGTCACACAGCTACTAAGTGTCAAGTGTCTGAGACTGGATTTGAGCTCAGGTCCTCCTAACTCCAGGGCCAGTGCTCTATCCACTGTCCCATCTAGCTGCCTCCACCGGAGAAAGCTTTCAATCTATTTTTTCCCTCACAGGGTAGAAAAGAATAATCTCCACATAGTATAAGGATAGAAAAGAGGAAATAAAATGATGTTTCTACAGGAGTTATGAACTCCTTCAGGGGAGGGACCAGTTATTCTTTCCCCAGTGCTTAGCAAAGTGCCTGACACAGTGAATGACATCACAAAAATATAAAGTAGAATTTCTTACCAGGATTATTCAACCCTAGAATGGAGGTTGTGACATCTTTCTTTCTGAAGATCTTGGAGAATTAACTATAGACTCTTCTTCTGTTGTTCTGTGGTCATCTGATCTAGTGGCCAGCTGGATGAAGAAAATATTATCTCTAAATGGGAACTTTTAAGTACTTAAGCTTGTGCTTCTAAAGACTGAAGATCTACTTAAGGCTGTGCTCCTATTCAATGAAATATGCTAATTATCTTACTAGGAGAGAATGTCTCCAGCACCATGTTCTGTCCAACTGTCACCAAACTGTAAAAAGTCCATTCCTTTGATTTCTCTTTTTCATTTAAAATATATTCATACCTACCTTCAGTGCATGGGGAAACTCATCAGAATCATAACTAGGGCGAGACAGCTAGGACTTTTCACCAGGGCACCAAATTTAGAGAACTATGAAAACGTTTGTAGCCTTTTGACAGTGTAGAAACAACAAACTTTTGTTAGCAAGAATAATGAGTTGAAACAATAAGCTACCAGATGGTGGTCTGCATTATATTCCTTATCCTTTTCCACATGGCAGCCTCTCTAGCAGTGGTTTTAGCCTACTTCCCCCCCCTCCCCAAATGACTGAGTTCATACATCAGGGATGGTTTGTGGTTCTTCCCTCAAGTGCAAAAATTCGTTGCTATGACTTTTCGACCCCAGTGGTCTATTGTTCTTGGTCATCCAATTATGCAATAAGTATTCATTAAGTGCCTACCATGAGCCTAAAAACTTTTCAAGTATTTTTCTAGGTACAAAGACAAAGAATGATATACCCAACAGTAATGAATCATTTCATATTAGCCCTTTAATCAAAGATTTAACAAAAATGATCATTTTATACCCTCTATGACCCATTTCTCTGGTGATCTCAAAGCTCTCTAGACTTCATACCAGAGTCAAAACCCTGCTCATACCACATGTACGTTATGTCTTATTCAGTTACACAGTCACTTGTTCCCAGAAGGTAAGGAGATGTATGTGTGTGTGTGTGTGTGTGTGTGTGTGTGTGTGTCTGTTTGTATTTGTGTATGTGCCCATACACACCCCTGCACCATTTCACCATACAGAGACAGCAGGAGGTTGACAAATAGCTCAAGGTCATTCCAGATAGGAGCGGATCCAGGATTAAATTTCAAATTTCCCAATCCTGAGCCTATTACAGTACCCATTTTACTACTTCATAAGCTACTAAATTTTATGGAGTGATTGCTTTTTCTGTAGTTACAGTCAGAAGAAAAAAACTGCAGGGTATATCTGCCTCTGTGTAAGTTTCTCCAAATTTGTATTTGAGTGAATAAAATAAAAATATGCTGACTACTATGCAGGTGCTTTTCCTTTTGAAATTTGAATATCACTCTCCTTCCCCTCATCCCCACCCCCTTCACCATCACCACCCCCATGCTCCCCCTCACCACCATCCCCACCCCTCACCACCATCCCCATCCCCCACCATCCCCACCCTTCCTTCCCACCACCACCCCC